>CM028381.1:75995728-76027566 GCA_013146195.2 Codonopsis lanceolata
TTAATTGACTTTCTCCAGGCGAAAGTTGGCCGGTGGGAAGACTCTGAATCTGCTCTACAGTGCCTCAGGGGAATGAATACTGATATGTCTGAGGAAGCAGCTGAAATTAGAGTAACTTTTGACCTGATTGTTTTACTAAAGGTTTCATTTAGTCTTGGTTCTCATAGGAGAAAAGAATGATCAAGAATCTAAATAATCTTATCATGGGCACATTTTCCCTTTTCCATTTCCCAGCTAGCATCAAAATGAGAAATAACATTGGCTCATACTGTATAACAGGATTATACAGAAACCCTTCAACGGCTCTCAGAGACTACAACGCTCGACTTGTTCCGCCGGGAATATGCTTACTCACTCATTGTGAGCCTTTCATCTTGCCCCCCTAGCTTGTAACATTCTATTTTTCAATACTATGAACTAACTATCATTTGGAGAGTTTAATCCAGGTAGGCGTTGGGCTAATGGTATTGCAGCAATTTGGAGGGGTGAATGCGATTGCATATTATGCAAGTGCTATATTCACATCAGCTGGTAGGTACTGTGACCTCCATTTCTTTTTCCTCCATTCCATGAGCATTGAAAGGAAAAAACATGGGTATCTCTTTTTCCTGTTAACATGTCTTTAGATTTTTACTCACGATGCCTCCTATCCAATACAAGACCGAATCACCAATTTTTTTAAAAAAATGAGTTTGTGCTGATCTGTTACAGGTTTATCAAGTAGCATTGGGTCAATAGCGATGGTTATTGTTCAGGTTTTTTGGCTGCCCACTTTTAGTCTTGTCATCAGAGTCATACATTGCACATTGTTGTGACGTTGTAGATGGCTTTCTGCAGGTTCCAATGACTGTTGTGGGTGGCCTCTTGATGGATATGTCGGGTAGACGAGCACCGCTCATGGTACAAATGGCCTTCCCTTTTCTTTTTTGTTATTAATTTTCAATAAAGTTCTTCGTGGGTGATCCATTCAAACTTTTATTATGAAACATTTTTATCGGTGTTATGCAAAGTTTCCTGACCGTTGCTGGCTTGCTGCTGCACTGCCATGGCCATTGTAATTTGGATCTGTTTTTTCCTTATTGTTTTCTGAAACTGGGAAAACATTTTTGAAAGGTCCTCTTTTGGTCTATTCCTTAAATTGAAAGCATGTGGGGAACAAAATGAGACATAATTTCTAAATGCAGGTAAATTATCTTTTGTTTGTTCACGAAAACCACTTACAAGAAAAGATTTATGTGTGTAATGATGTCTTTGTCAAAAAACGGTGCACTAGTTGAATTGAAGCCCAGAATTGAAATTTGCTTATCTCTCAGGCTTCAGCAGCTGGAACATGCTTGGGTTGCTTCCTCACAGGAATCTCATTCTTACTAGAGGTTTTTCTACATTTATTCTAGCTTTCCTCAGATTTGTTTCTTAACTTAACATCTCATGAGAAGGCGGAATTTGTCAAGGCAGGACCTTCAACAGTTGAAAGAGTTCAGTCCATATCTGGCGCTAGCAGGTGTACTGGTAATGTGATTTGACCCAATGGCACTTGTTACTCATTTCTATTTATTCAAACATGAAAGATTGCTCGGACAAGTTAGTCTTTAACTCCCTTTATTCCACCCCTGGGGTGGCCGAGTAGTAGAGCCGGGGCTTCACCAAGTGCTGAGGCTCGTGCTTCGATCCTTCCTACGACCCGTGGGGAACTCCCTCTATTCCATTCATTCAATGTGTTTTATCCGACAAGTTAAATGTTTGAGGGATATATCACACTACCCTTGGAAAGTAACATGTGCAACAAACTTATTTCATACATGAGATGAAAAGTTAGAATGCGAGTAACTACCTTTTCCTTTTTCAACGTATCTCAATCTCCATGGATTTCAATGTGTTCAAGAACTCAAATAGGATCCCGGTCATTTATATATCTATGTTTGGATTTGTGTTTTTAGTGACAAGTCTACATTAGAATTGGAAAACATCCTCACATGTTCAAAGTTCCCATATGTTGTGATTATTGATTTATTTCTTTTGATGAAGCGTCGTTTACAAATGAAACTTATATGTAAGCTTGATCTATATATGGCAAACAGGTATTTACAGGATCTTTCTCATTAGGCATGGCAGGTATTCCATGGGTTATAATGACTGAGGTAGGCACTTCATTTCATCAAGCATGGAATTATCAGAGTAATTGTGGCTCTAATTAATTACGGTATGGTGTTTTTCTTTCGTTTCAGATATTTCCTATAAATATTAAAGGTTCAGCTGGAAGCCTTGTGACAGTAGTAAACTGGTTTGGTTCTTGGGTCGTTTTGTATGCTTTCAACTTCCTGATGAAATGGAGCTCAGAAGGTTTGCTCACAACACACACACACACACATACACACACATGTACGTGTTTCTTAAACTTGCTAACGAGCTTGATAGAAGACTTTTTTTTTTCCTTTTCAGGGACATTTTTCATCTTTTCAAGCGTATGTGGGCTGACTGTTTTGTTCGTTGCAAAGCTAGTTCCCGAGACCAAGGGTCGAACATTAGAAGACATACAAGCATCCATGAATCCGTTCATAGCAAAGTGAGATCGACTAGCATAAAACTTATTACATGCTTCTTGAATCATCACAAATCTAACGCAGCCTTGAATCATCGGTCTGGGACTGTATTCAAACGCTGGCTTGAAACTGAGACGAACGACGAAAACTTAAACATGGCATATAGTACTATATTGGAATTGTAAATTTACATTTCACTTACAAAATTATATATTTATGTGACCCAAAAATGGCGAATAGTATCTTTAAGAGTTCTGGGCCAACTTGTGGTCTCCACAGCCACAATATTAACGCAACTGTATCAATGTAACATTGCACCGGGGACGGGTTGGTTCGAAAGGCACCGTGTGTTTGTTTTGTGGAGCATTTTGATTAAAATGCTAGTAAAAAAGACATCATTTTTTCTTTTAAAGTATTTCAATACAACGTTGTAAAAATGTGCAGCGTTTTAAAAATATGTTGCGTTTACAACTACTCTGTTTATGAAAATATTGTTTTGAAATATTTTTTCCAAATGTGTACAAAAAAAAAATTGTGCTTTTTAAAAACGTTGTGTTTTCAAAACGTTGCACCAAACGAGACCTAAGTTGTAGCTAATCTTAAGCAAGAGGTCTCGGTTTAGCTAGGGAAACCATAAATGAAAAATAAGAAATATTACTCTTTCCCTCTCAAAAAATTGTCACATTTAACGATTCACAATTGTAGCTTTACTTGTATCTTTTTTAGATTGTGCTAAAAATAATATTCACTCCGTTCCGAAGAAAAAGTTAATTATTATATTTTGGGATGCTTCACTTAAAGAGTCAATTTTAAAAAATAAAGACATAAAAGTGTCATTTTATTACTAATAGGCTATTAAAAATATCATTTTCTTAAAAAAGTTTGACTTTCAAACGAGGATTCATTGTCCAAAATGGAGGGAGTATCATTTAGAAAAGGGTAATGCTAAGGTCATTCTTATTTTACACCAAAATATGAGTACTTTATGATGTGATATACTCTCATAGGTTGGATATTTTGTGGGTCCCAGCACTCCAGCCAATAAGAGTGCCACATCACAGAGTACTCATATTTTGGTGCAAATTGAGAGTGGCCCAAGCATTATCCTTTAGAAAAAATGAAATTATGTTTTTGGAACAAACCAAAATAGAAAGTGATTTTTTTTGGGGGATGGAGATATTAATAAGATCCAAATTACACCAATACATTAGGATTATTCAACAACAATTTCAATTTCTGCAAACAGAAACAGTAACTTGATCAAGAAAAATCATTGATGAGGTCAACTTTTTCAAACAATCGATAGATCACATAAAAAGGTTTGATATTTGTGATTTTTACAAGGGAGAATAATTACAGATAAGTCTCATGTAAGACGGTCTTACGGATGTTAATTCCACTCTCTCACAGCTCAACCCACCAACACTTAATGGGTTGGATAAAGAGAAATCATCTTACAAAAAATGACCATAAAACCGTCTTACCTAAGTTTTTTGTCTTACAGATAAATGATTGGAAAACCGACCTCCAACAATCATTGAAATAAATTGTGACATGTCCAAATAACAACTATATATGTATTTATCTCAAATGACAAGGAGACAATGACAACAAATGGACTGCAAGTTGCATTTCAAGTAGATGAAAGAAACTAGTCGTTATATATCTTAACAGCTATCTTCTGCAAATCAAATGTATAAACACTTATAAGTTAAATCAATTAGCCGAAACTTGTTGATCAATTAATTATTAGCGATAGGTCCCATTTGTGGGGCCTACGCTAATTGCTAATTAATCTTATACCATACTCCTTTGTATTTAAGTTTTGTGCATATTATTTTGTCTTGGTAGCAATGCTATAAGTGGAAAGGAACTTCTTATTGACGTATGTACTCATCAAAATCAGTTTAAACATTGCATGCCAAAAAGGTTCAACTAGAAAATAGCCAACCTTATATCTCTATAAAGCCCTCATTTCACATGTTTATTGTGCATTCTCATGTTTCATCCAAACACTCCTTCCTACTCTTTCCGTCTCTATTATATACTTTATAAGCCACCCTTACATCATATCCATAACCAAAGTATCTCATTCATTCAATCCAAATCTCTCTCTCTCTCTCTCTCTCCATGGCTGATCAACCCACTTTACGACCACCGCATGCGGTCCAGAAGGACGTTAGCCGCCACCACCATCACCACCCCATGCATCCCATGCACAAAACACTAGCAAGTGCGGCCTCGCTTGCAAACCTACTCCCAACAGGTACTGTCCTAGCATTCCGTGCCCTCACACCCTCATTCTCCAACAAGGGTTCTTGTCAAATCTCCAACCGGTACCTCACCGCCGTCCTTATCAGATTCTGCGCCATTGCATGCTTCCTCACTTCCTTTACCGACACATTTATCGCGTCTAACGGAAAGTTTTACTACGGTATCGCCAGCTTCAAAGGTCTATACATTTTCAACCGTGACGAAGAGGAAAAAGAGGAGGAGGAGGAGGACTCGGAGGAATTGGTTAAGTTTAAAATATGTTGGATGGACTTTATTCATGCACTTGTCTCTCTTATGGTGTTCTTGGTCTTTGCTCTAAGCGACACCGACGTGCAGAATTGCTTTTTTCCTAGAGCTGGAGCCAACGTTGACGCACTGATAATGAATCTGCCGTTGGGAGCTGGCGTTTTGGCGAGTTTCTTGTTCGTCATTTTCCCGACTACGCGTAGAGGGATTGGTTACGCAGACATGCCACTCCATTCAAGATGAAATCTCACTTCTGCTGGTTCTTTGTACTCTCCTGATATGGAATTGATATTTTGCTTAATGCCTTGCAAATTATATATATAGGAGCTGGACATGATTTTATGTCCAAACATGTTCTAGATTGTAATTAAAGCTAGGAAAAACCATTTTATGAGATCTAATTTAAATACTAGCATAATTATATATGTAACAGGTATTGTAATCGCTTTAAAAATTCAAGAAAAGAAAATACGCCCAAGTTACAATGGCTTGAATCTTCTATCACATTTGTTAGGGGTGTAAGTGGTTCGGTTCGGTTTGGTTTATGCCAAAACCACAAACCGAACCGCCTCCTAGTGGTTCCAAAAATCTCAAACCGAACCGAACTGCCTCCTAGCAGTCTCAACTAGTGTACCTGTCACACGAAGGGAGGTTTTCATACGGAATTCTCATTCTCAGATCAGAACATTGAAGCCTGATGAAACGGCCAACCGCTAGCACAAACGTAATATAGAGACCCCAAATGCTGAACTTACTTAGAGTTTCACCAAGAATACCCTCTGAAAGAGTATGGAAGATAAATTAGTAGTGTTAAGACTGGCAAAAGAGAACCTTATATTAAAAATTCAAAAGGGCCACATCAATCAACTTTTCCTCATAATCAAATTTGAAAACTTACGTGGTGTTTCCTCAGATACAATAACGGCCATCGGTCCAGCCAACTCCCCACAACCACTCGTGAATGAAGCATCAATGTCACGGAAAGACCACCACTCTTGAGGGCCATGATTAAGGATAAGTTCCCCAGTAACCAGATCTACCTGTATAAAATGTATTTATAATATTTATATCAGTGTTAAGTCTACAGGTCAAATCATGTTTTTTAAAGTGTAGACACTGAGTTGACATACTGCTTGTTCCAGGAAGCGCACATCACCAGAACCAGTGACCCGGAAGTATTTAGGGTAAACATTGTATATTCTGAAACTGTTGACAGTACCGTTTATCACTTCCTTTACTTCCATTGGACTGGGAAGATTCTTATCCTGAATATGTAGCTCGTACTTGACAAGTTCCTTTCCTTTGGGCCTATCCCTGGTGAATTGCCAGGAAAATACAATGTTCATGCTCCACTTCAAAGATTGCACAAATCTGGTCTGAACAATGGGAGGAACAAGCCACGATGTGCTTGCATCAGCATGGCAACATATCAACTGAATGTCATCGCGTTGTATGCGCGAAGATATCCTTTTGGGTCCAGATCAACCCGTGAATCAAGCTCTCCCCACGAGAGCTTTTTGCAAAGAGTGGTTTCAAACAAAGTTAGCCTACCACTGACTGTCTTTATGTCAATCTGAACACTGGCATCTTTGACAGGGTTGGCAATGTTTGTAGGATTACCACTGCTGTACATCTGTTTATGAAGAAACTTTTTTAGACTTATGTAGAGGACTGACAACATAATAGGACTCAAATATTGGTGCCAGAGCTGTACAGGTAGGTGATAAAACATAATTAGGTCAGAGCGGATCATATTGATTGAATTTCAGTATTCAGTGCAAAATGAACTAGATATGCAAGCAAGCAAGATACTAACAGCCAAACAAAATTCAAGTAACGTACAGAAACTTTCAGCAAGCAAGAACCATGGATTTAACAAGTTGATGCTTAGCAATCCTCAATTTAGACCTAATACATCAGCATTATAATCTGTAATAAAAAACCACAACGCACCTAGATATGACAGTATTTTGAAAAAGGAAAAAAGGCTGGGCGTCATTTGCTTATTTGATGGCCAAAGTATGTTGGTCATGATGTATTTACTGAAGGTAAGACTGGACTGACAGCCCAGCAGGCATGGTAACTTGAGAATTTTGATAACATATGTTTTTCTTTATGCAGTGTCTACCAGCCACATCGACAGAATACACTGATAACATCCTACCATTTCAATTAGTTAGTGACTTAGTGTCCATCAAGTTAGGAACTAAGCCATGAACATTCAACTTACAAGTCATTAAACTGGCACGTCACATCAACCAAAGTACCACCCCCAACTGTTTTACCATCACTGCTGTCAGAGCCAGAGCCAAGATTCAATTGGGAGGGTGGGGGGAAAGGGGTAGATTGTATTGGAGGT
Source organism: Codonopsis lanceolata (assembly GCA_013146195.2). NCBI lineage: Eukaryota > Viridiplantae > Streptophyta > Magnoliopsida > Asterales > Campanulaceae > Codonopsis > Codonopsis lanceolata. Next base: position 76,003,148 of record CM028381.1, read on the forward strand.
CAAAAACAAAAGTTAACAGCCCCCTATGTAGCATGGCCCCTGACTAGGGCTGTGAAAGTGCACATGAAACAAGTTGTTTATGAACAAGATCAGGCTCAGCTTGTTGAAGGGTCGACTCTGACTATGTTCAATTAGAAATGAGCTGAGCTTCAACAAATATTATGGGCTCATCTCCTGAACATGCTCGTCAAATTCAATAGCTCATTTAATTATGGGTAATGCTAGGGCCACTTTAATAGCACTCAATTTTGGGTACCAAATGATATAGCATCTTATGTGTCATATTCTTAACATAACTTTTTAACTTATAGTGGAGCCCATAAAATGCCAAATAAGATGACACATTGGAAACCACATCATTTGGTGCACAAATTTGAGTACTCATTGAGTGACTCTAGCATTACTCTTTAATTATTTTCATATTGCTCATTTTGAAACTTACCTTTTTAGAACATCACTTTTACCACTTTACCCTTACTTTTTCACTTTACTTTAATTATGAGCCATATATACATGGGCTTTAAAGGAAACTACACATTAAACCAATAAAAATAATCAAGTCAATTGTTTTTTCTTAATCTGTGTGTCGGGTCAACCAGGACAATAATTTAAGGACGGAGGGAGTATTAATTATTATTTTTTAAATGTATGAAAATTAATGAGTTGCATTAAAAGTACATTGGGGTCCAGTAAAAACCAATAAGATCAAAAAAAATATTTTAAAAAATATTTTACAGATATTTTTTTGTAACATGAATCTTTTTCGGAATTTATCTGAAAGGAGACCAATCATTGAGAAGATTTAGGGGTGGCAATTCGTGTTATCATGTCGTGTTCGTGCCTCGTTATCGTGTTTTAATATTATCTATCTTATTTGATCATAAATACAACAATAAATATTAAGAGTAATGCTAGAGCCACTCAATGAGCACTCAAATTTGTGTACCAAATGATGTGGTTTCTAATGTGTAATCTTATTTGGCATTTTATGGGCTCCACTATAAGTTAAAAAGTTATGTTAACAATATGACACATAAGATGCCACATCATTTGGTACACAAAATTAAGTACTATTAGAGTGGCCCTAGCATTACCCAAATATTAATTTGAATATATTAACAATTTCGTGTCTTTCGTGTCGTGTTTCGTGTTGTGTCGTGTCGTGTTGGGCTTATCGTGTCATTTGTCTCTGTAATTGTGTTTTATAATCGTGCCTTATTGGTTCGTGCTAACGTGCCGTGCCAGACATTACCACCCCTAAGAAGATTAGTTATTAAATGTGTTGGTTCAAAATCCTAGATGACATAGTAGAGCCCACCTAACCCCATAATTAAGAAGACCCATATTGGGTGAAATATTTATGAATTCAGTTTGAAACTCCAAGCTAATTGGCTCCTCTTCATTGACAACCTTGATTTTCAAATGGATCAAATTGTAGAATGTCGGAAATTCATAACAATCGCCCACCATGCATGTGGAATTTACAAAAATAGCTAAGTCAAAGATGATTTGGTCATTTGTAACTTTATTTATAAAAAAAAATCTTTTTTATGGTCTGATTTATTGATAAACCACTGATAAACCACGATTGCTTTATCGGTAAATAAGTAAAAATGCACCCCTCAACATCCGAAATCACTGACTTATCAAGTGGTCAACAAATCGACCAGTTATCGACCAAGTGGTTTACACTATAAATAAGTGTAAACCACTTGATCGATAACTGGTTTATCAGGGCGACCAAGTGGTTTATAGTCAAAGGCCATATATGTTTATCAATCAGTCAAATGACCATATTTAACCAATGTCACCTATGCATGAGAGACTAGACATGTAGAGCTTGAGTTGGATCACTTAAAGGAGGTTGAACCAGTTATTCATTTGACATGATAGTTTGTATTTTATAAATGTATGATTTTTTAGAGAAAAATTCAGGTTAATAAACAAGAATATAAGTCATCTTAGAAAATATTAAAAATTAGACAAATAAAATTTTAATCGGCTATTTAACATCAAACATTAATAAACAAAAAAATATAATTTTCTCTTACAAACATCAAATATTAACAAACAATTAACTATAAGTCAATATATAATTTGAATCCATGAAATTTGGTAAGAACAACATTATTTATTACATAAATATCATAAATACATATATGTAATATACAATAAATAATCAAATAAAACATGGTTCGATTCGAAAACATAAACTATGAACCGAACCGAACGTTGTTTTTTAAATTTTGAAAACCAAAATCGAACCAAACCGCATGGTTCGGTTCCATGGTTTGATGGTTCGGTTGAACACGCCTAAAGTCGAGTATAGTGTTGTTGAGAAATGTGTCTAAAATTAGGTGTGTAAGTGGTTCGTTTTGGTTTGGTTTATGCCAAAACTAAGAAGTGAACCGCCTCTATTGGTTCCAAAAATTTCAAACCGATCGGAATAAGGCTTGGAACCGAACCAAACCACTCGATTTGGTTTGGATTGGTTTGGTTTTGTAGTTTATATAAAAAAATTAATCAACTTAATTAACCGACATTAAAAATAATAATAAAAATAAGATTTTAATATGAAATTAACATCTAAATTTTAAAATAACCTACTAAAAATAAATTGTTATTAAAAAAACAATACAAATTTTAAAATAAGCACAAATAATGGAAGAAATAGTAGTCCTCCAACCATCAAGATTTTGTTTGGTTTGACATGTATATATATATATATATATATATATATATATATATATATATATATATATATATAATATAGTTTGGTTTGGTTCGATACCAAAAACTATGAACCGAACCGTCTTTGACTAAAACCGAACTAAACCGAAGGGTTTGGTTTGATTTGGTTCGGTGATTCCGATTTATACCCCTATATAAAAAGAAATTGATTAGACAAGAGAGAAAACAAATTACTCTAGTGTTTCATTTGTGTTCTACACGTTCTAATTCAAGCCCACATAGGAGTACTAATTTTGACGTCATCATGCGCTAGACTAATACACCTTCCGTTTTGAGTAAAGAGTCCCTGTTCGTAAGTCAAACTTTTTAAGAAATTGATATTTTTAGTAGTTCATTAGTAATAAAATGATATTTTTAATTAACTATTTGGTCGAAACGGAACGAGTAATTTAGACCGTCAAAACAAAGTTTTAGTGAAAGGGAGAGGGGTTAATCGAGGTGCAGATTTAGGTCAAATAATGGGTCCTTTGCGACATATATCGAGGAAGAGCCTTTCCCTAAGGCCAAGATGCAGGGGAGGAATTCCCATAGACCACCTCCACACCTTTCGAGCTAACATGGTGCTCCATAGCATCTCCGATGCCATCCAATGCAAGGCTTTCTACGTGATAGTTAAAGGGCTAGTAGTGTTGGGGTGGTCAAGGGTGGTAGTAGGGGAGGGTGAGGACAAAAGAGTGAAGATGATGAAAAGGGGAAAAGAAATAGAAGGAAAATACGAAAATAAATTAAAAAATTAAAAAATAAGAAGAAATTTGGAAATAATTAATTTTAATATTAATTTTGGGTGAAATTCGGTCGGTACCTTTTTAAAAGTTTTCAACCGCTCTAGTTCACTATATTTTTTTAACCAAGAAAATACACTTTTTGGTGGCAAAAAGATTACGATACCTTTAATAAACCAAACATGTGCGCACAAAGTTTCAGTCCATGCATCGATTTTGCATCGCGATGCACAAATTGAATCTAGTTTGTGCATCATAATTTTCGTCATCGATTTTGCATCGTGATGCAAAAATTGAATCAATTTGTGCATCAGGAATCGAATTTTTGCATCAAGAATCGAATTTGTGCATCGGAATCCAATTTTTGCATTAGGAATTCAATTTATGTGTCGAATTTTCATTGCGAATAAAATTTGTGCATCACGTTTCAAATTGATGGATGAACAAATTGATAGTGATGCACAAATTAATCATTAGCGTGCCTCCGGCTCATTAATGTCATAGTCGTCTTTTCGAGTTCAAAAGTGTCTTTTTACGATAAAAAAACATAAGAGACTTAAGCGGTTAAAAACTTATAAAAGCAAGCGGCGCACAATTTCTCCATTATTTTTCTATTACTTTTCCCATTTACAGTGTCAAGTGGGATCAAGGTTTTGTCTCCATTAGCATTCAAACGACAGTTAGCGATTTGAGTGATGGTATATATATATTAGATTTTGTGTCCGTACCTATGGCACGACGTCAATATGGGAAGACATCAGTGTATGAGACGGTGGTAGTATGCAAAATAACCATTGTATGAAATGGGCATATGCAAATAAATCAATATATGTTTGAGATTTCGTAGGGCCGGATCAATCTATATTACATAACGAAAAAATGACAAAAACTAAAAGTAAACAAAAATACATTTTATTGATTGCAAAATCTTAAATACATTCAACATGTTCGTAAAACTAAGTATAGAACATTTCATTCAACACTTTCATAAAGCAAAGTATAGAACATTTCATTCACGAAGACACCAATGACCAATGGCTATAGTCACACGTATAGTCCCTTTGGTGGTGGTGCTTTTATTTTTATCCCATGGATTTAGTGTAAATAGAGGGATGCCCATCTTTTCGAAGAGCCGACATTGCCATAATGTCTTGTAAATATACCGAAAAACTCATCCTTTTCAATACCCTCTTGTAGCATTTGCACTTGTGCTGGTACATGCCTACACGGGTATGACTTGACATACCCGAAAGGCTCCTATTGATCGTAACACTTCCATTTATTATCCATGTAACGAAAAAAAAGTGAGAATCATTGTGATCAAATTGATAAAGCCTTATGTGAGCAAACGAGATAACGGAATGTAAATGCAAGATCTTAAATTGACAATTCAGGTCACAAACAACAACAAAATGAAAGTATTGTTTTCTAAGATTACCTCGGTTTAATATGAAAGAGATATGAAAAGGTTGCCGGAACAATTCATAGCAAAGAGAAGATTACGATTTCTGCAATTTACACCAATAATTAGGTTCATGTAAACTCAAGTGGCTTAAATAAATTAAATGAGAGAAAGGGAACTAACAGGGGATAATTCGAAATCGAGATAACAAAAAGATTTCACACCGAAAAAGGAAACTTAGTAGAAATATAAAAATTACAGAGAATCAAATCTTAAAGATTTAGGTTTCTTCAAATCTCTCACATTCGTTACTTTCATAGGAAAATCAATAATGAAATACTTATTATTTAAACTAAAAAAAAGACCTGATATAATATTGCTTCTAAAATCACTGCAGAAGGTTGCTTCCCTCCCTCTCTCTTTCATATCAAAGTCATAGACTGTCGTGTTACAGAGTTGTTCACAACCCAATCTTTAAAAAAAGACATATAATATTTTTCCCTATAAGTAAGAGATTATCGGCCCATTAACTATTTTCATATTATGGTGATAATCGGGTCGATACCATGCGGTGAAATTATAACTGCAAAAGTCTATCATGATTTTTTTAAACCGCTATAGTGCACTTTTTAGGGGGAAAATGACGAAAATACCATTAATAAAGGAAAGACGCACACACAAAGCAATTATCCTAATTTGTACGTCAATCTTTTTTTATTTTTGATATCGGTAAAAAAAATTGGGTGTCATTCAAAAATTTTGGGGTGTCGGTAAAAAAATTTGGGCGTCGATCAAATTTTTTGGGCGTCATTCAAAATTTTGGGGCGTCGATCAAAACGATATTTTTAGTACTGGTACATTTTTTTGAGTGTCGTTCATCAATTTCAGACATCGATTAGGAAAAGTCTCAAAAAGGCCTATGGGAGTCGTGCCCTAAGCCCAGGAGCCGCTCCCCCTGCCCCTTGCAGCCTCTTGGAGCCACTCCCTCCTCCCATGGTGTCCCTCCCCAAGCTTTTAGCCTCATGTTCGACGCCTACATCAAACCACCAACGCCTAAATCGCCAACTCCAATGCTTGAATCACATCTGGATTTGTTGTCCGACGCCCACATCGCAACCACCGACGCCTAAATCACCAACTACGACGTTTGAACCGTAACTGAGATTGTTGGGTCGATCTCAGCATTAGCCCCTTGATAAAATTTCATAAAAATTTTGTCCTAAAAATTTCAAATTTTCACACGATTAGTTCTTTTTGATGGATGTCGTTAGAAAAATTCTGTTATGTTATTCATGTACCTTCCACGTGCATTTGATTAAGAGCTAAAATGAAATATTAAAATCCAATCATATCTCAATGGTGTGGAAAAAAACCACAAAATTTTTCCCCCAAACTATTTCACCCAAATTTATCTCCCTCCTCTTATCACCCACCTACCCAATCTCTTCTCTCTCCACACCAGCCACTTCGCATCTTTCTATCTCTCACTCTAAAAACACCAATCACATTTGATTCCCCTTCCCCCTCCCATCACTGTTTTGAATATCACTTCTCTGAGTATCATATCCTCAATGATATATGAATGGTTGAATTAGTGAATACATAATTGATTTCTTTCATTCACATTGGCTTCGAGACTACCTCAATTGCCACCACCATCATCTTTATCACTAGGGTCACCGTCTCCTCCACCTCCCACCTCCCACCAAACACTCTCTTTCTCTTTCCTTTTCCGCCCCTCCATCCACCTACTCTGCCTTACGAGTAGGAATCGTGGTAGCAGGAGCTGGAGCAGTGTGTCTACCAAATTGGGTGTTACTTCCACCACCAGAGGTTTAGGACGACAGACCGAGATCCACAAGACCTCAAATACCTCACCCAAATCAAAAGAGTTCAGTTACTTCCCCTTTAACACCCCTCAAATGCCAATTCCTCGGTTTTCATTCCCTCTATTGTCTCTCTCCCTCCCTTCAAATTGAGCATCTATTCTTTCAATTCTTTTTGTACTTATATTAAATCTGCTAATTTGTTTTAAATAAGTACCGAAACTTCTCAAGAAAAACAGAGACATGCTCTTTGGTGAGGTGATTCATTGTTATTCCCTAATCAAAATTTTGAGTCTGTTTACCGCCACTGCTACCCCATGTGAGTGAAAGAGAAAGTTTTAGAGGGAAAGAGACACATACAGATAGAGAGGAGGCGGCTGGGAGATGGGGATAAGGCGGGGTGGGGTGGGAGAGGGAAATAAATTTGGGTGAAATAGTTCGGGGAAAAAGATCTTGTCTTTCTTCAAACTCTAGGGACTTGCTTGAATTTTAATATTTTATTTTAGCCCAAAATACACGTGGGAGGCATATTGGGGTGTTAATCCGAGTCGTTAAACCACCAAGTCGAGTTAAACCAAGTCGAATCATGTGATTTGATTTAGCTTTGGGTGGTATATGGTTCAGCTCGGTTTGAGATTTTGGGAAATCGAACGATTTGGTTTAGTTTGCGGCTTGACATGTCGAGCCGAGTCAAACCAAACCATTTTAAGCTGAACTACCAAGTCGAACCAGCGAGTCAAAAAACAAATTCTTTAGAATTCCTAACCTTTATACTTTAGTATTCTTATACTATTAATATTTTTATACTATATAAACTATAAGACTAATATTAGTATTTAAGAATTTGCCTTTAGACTTTTTGAATTTACATAAACGTTTTTAATATCATGTACGTTATTGTATTTTTATTATATTGGATTCAATTTATTGATTATAAGAATTAAAAATGTTAATTATTTTATTTGAAAGTTTGTGTAATTTTTTTAAAAGTTAGCTTATGAATATAATTGTATGATATTTAATTTTTTAGTATTTTCTTTAGCATGCTTTTATAATATTTTTTTGGTTTACTTAAATTTTGAATGACTAGAACTCTTTCTAAATTCAGACTGAACCATGAAACCAAACCGCAAAATCGAACCATGAAACCAAACCACGGAATCGAGTCGAGCCATCATGGTTCGATTCGGTTCAACTCAAGACTTTAAACGGTTTAGCTCCGATTTGATTTTTCTCAAACCGATGGCATGCGGTTCATCTCATAATTTGTTTCAAGTCGAACCATTTACACCCCTAGAGGCACATGAAAAATTCAACGGTATTTCTCTAACTGCATCCATTCCACGTGAAAATTTAATACTTTTAGGACCCAATTGTTAAAAATAAACATCTAACGGACTAATGCTAGAATTAGCTAAAGTCATTGACATACAGTGTCATTAATCCAAAATTTTATTAAAACTTTCGTAACTTTTTTTGTGTTCCTAATATTGCTCTTAACATAAGGTGCCGTTTGGTAGCCATGATTAATGCCAGATAGGATTAATAAGTCAAGTTGCCTGACGTTTGATACGCAATAGGTGGTTGGGACTAATAGCACGGATTATCCAAATAAAGTCATTATCCCCTCACTATTAATACCAAGGGGGATGGTGGTATTATTAGCGCCCTTACTAAAAAAAATTGGGATTAACATTTGTAATCTCAAAATTATCCTCGATATATAAGTGAGGATTAATAGCGAGGGCACTAATAGTACTAGGATTAATAATACTATTTATCCTTGTCCGATTACCAAACAAGCCCTAATAAGTTGTTAATTATTACTCCTCTTACCAAAATAGGCATTGTTATAAAAAAGATCACACGTGTTAGTAAATTATGTACGTAAGTAAATGGAATTTTAAATTAGGAGGTGATAGTTATTGAGAGAAGACTACATATCTAATGGTAAGATTATTAATTGTTTAAATTTGAGAAAAGAGAATGGTAAATTAGGAAAATTACGCTTAATAAGATCAATTATATGCCTAAAACGTAAAATTTTCATCCATCATCAATGTATTTTTAAACAAAAAAATTGATTGGATCATAACACGTGTCAATTATAATTTTTGTCTTAATTTTTTTAAAATCTTAATTGGTCAGTGATTCAAAATCGTTTGTGTAAAATAAGATTGTACACCACCGTCGAAAATTTAATCTTTTTCTAAAGCGTGGTCCTATATAGACTCTCATTTCCTATAAGTTGACCCTCTTTTTTTTTTTTCCTTAATGAGTATACTCGTCATGAAATGTTCGAACCTGATTGAACGAACATTACTCAAATGTTCTGTTGGCACCAACTAAACACTTGAGTAATGTTCCTTCGACCAGTCCAAACATTACTCAGCTATTTGGTTGGCCAACCGAACATTTGAGCAATGTTCAGTTGATGCTGGTCGAACAATAGATCAATGTTCCAACGTACATGTCCAAAACAATTTGAAAATGTGTCATCAGCTTAGGTTATTGATGTGTTATTGTTTTTGTTAACATGATTCAAACATATTGTCTACTGATTGTAGTATTGTTGGTCCTCCCGATAATGAAATCGCAATTGACACATTACTTCAAAAACAACATTGCTAGCCTTACAATTATTTCTACAACTTTCCTTACAACTAAGCTTTGAAGAAAGGTAAACTTGTTTTTTTCCAAAACAACTTTTCTCAATTGTAAAGAAAGATCAAAGGATATCATTTTCCCTTCAAAAAATAATGAGATCTTGCATACTGTTTCATTGGGGTTGATGAAATACTTTACAAATGTTCCACAATTTAAGGTTGAAAAGTTAAGTAAAAATTGATCAAAATCCCCATAAAATTTTCTCTACATTTTGATCATAAAACGACTCATAATCAACACCAAAATAATCATAATTCTTATTTCAACCCTAAACACTTCACAAACAAATTACATCGTAACAAAACATCAAAATAACACGTTTTTGGGATCAATTTAGAGCCGCCCTTTTCTAAAACGTTATTTTAAAGAATATGATATTATTTAGATATGATATTATTTAAGTGTTAGTCTTTGTTAGATCAAATCTACTAAAATTTTTACACCGTTAGATTAGATAGGGTATTTTCTAAATAAGGATGTAGATATTCCAAATAACCATCAACTTAATCATCCAACGACTCTAACACAAAAGCTCGTATTAATATCACAAGCTCTAACTCGTAATATCATTTGTCTATTTTAAAATGAGTAAAAATACGAGAAAACAGACAGCCCGCCTTAAACTCTGTTGTCCGCTTGTGCGATTTTTGTCCAAACTATTACGTCATGTTTTGTTAAATAATTATATTCCTGCTGACAGACACAGACACAGTCCAACGGTCCAATTCAAATCTTGTTTCGTCCCGTTTTCAACCTCAAATCTATTCATCGATCGTCTTTCCTTTCTCAATTAAAGCCTAAAAGGTTAAAAACATATACAGAATTAGAAGAGAATACCGTTAAACATGGGAAGAGAAAGCAAAGCATCAGATCCTGAGCAGCTGACACCGGAGAGTGAGAGTCTCCTCCTCCTTCCTGTAGCAAATCCTGGCGGTGAGGGGCGGCGGAGCAGCCGCCACTCTTCTTCTTCCCCTGCCCCTGCTGCTACATTTATGGTTGTTCTTACCACTTTGGTAGCCGTCTCCGGCTCTTACGTTTTTGGATCTGCTGTAAGTTCGTCTCATTTTCACGATTGATTTTAATAATCAACATGTTTTTAATTACTAGTTCTTAGGAAATCAAACCATAATGATTTATAGCTCGCACGAAAAGTACTATGAGTTGCATCAGTTTTGAAAAATGTACACTTATCAGATAAGATCAAATCTGGACCGTTCCTTCTCATGATGTATAAGATAAGAGTGAATACACATAGTGATTCATTAATTAGAGCATCTCCAATGGAAAGGTTTTTTAGAAGAATGATCGGGATCAACAAAAAGCTTACCATCATGGTAGTAAAAAAGTGGTTCATTGGAAAAAGTGGTTGATGGTGGGAATAACAAAAAAAAGGGAATAATTATGGGTCCATTAACAAATTGTAAAATGAGTTTGCTATTGTGAAGAAACGTTTGTGAAGAAACGAGTTTTTGGCTTATGATGTGGCAATAGATGTGACACTGAAAATTGTGAAAAAACTTTTAGAAAATTTACCATTGGGGATGGCCTTTGCGATAGTATATAATTATACTCCTTTCTTACTAGCATAAGTGTCTGCCATTGATTTTACGTGGGGTTTAAAAAAGTTGTTGACGTTTTATAATTTTGGAATAATTACAAGCCGGTACATCTTTTAAAACATGTTTTTAAATAAATCAAGCTATTTTTTGGACATATATTTAAGATACAATTTTGGGGCAAAAGTACGTCAATGCCCTTTCCTCCCCACCTTCCTCTGTCGCCTCCGTTCTCTCTCAATTCTCCCTGTTCTCCATCTCTATCCAACAAACATACACCCACGCCTACACAAAATCAACCACACTCCAGCATATTCTTTGAACAGAGGTGAGAGGGAGGAGGACGGCTATGAACGGAGAAGATGAAGGGGCGGAGATGGCGGTGACTGAAGACGACACTAGCCGTGAGAGCGGGTGATCTTGGGAGTCGCAAGAAGGAGACGAGGGCACGAACAGCCGCTTGTTGAGAAAGAAGGGGGGAGATTGAGATTGAGAAGGTGGGAATTGATGATGCTTGGAGAACGATCTTAGAGAAAGAGGTCCCTGCCGTGCGGGCGGTGACGGTTGAAGCTGTTGATTCGCCGGAGAAGATGAAGGGAGCGGAGATGGCTGATGGCGACTGGGTTTGAATGGAGGGGAGAGAGAGAAGGGAGATTGCGGTGAGGATGGAGACCGGAAATTTAGAAAAAAGCGGAGGCTTCGCCGGAGAAGAAGACAGATGGAGAGGCTGATCAGTGATGGCTGAAGATCGCGGTTGGACGATGATGCCGGCTGACTAGAGAGAGAAAGATGGAGCCTGTGCGTGAAGGAGGAACAACCGCCTTTTCCTTTTCACAAAATCAACCACGCTCCAGGCATCAGCACTATTGGACCAGCACCGGTTTGGCATCAGCATCCGGATGCCTGTGTTTGGCAGCAACCTGATGCCTGGGTTTGACATTATCAACCTGATGCCTGAATTTGGCAGCAACCTGATGTCTCGGGGGGATTACGCCGATGGTTATGGCGGATTGGAGGAGAGAGCTGGGAGATATGTTGGAGAGTAGGCGGTTGGCCATGGGGGGGTCACTAGCTTGCTAGGTGCAGAGGATTTGGGCGAAGAAAATTGGGAAAAGGACAAGGTCGGCGGCTTTGTGTTGTGGATGATTTGGGGATGGCGAAGGTCACTGGGGTTTGGGGATTTGGAGAAGGAGTTGGATTGCTCACTGGGCCAGAGAAGATGAAGAATGGGTTTGTCAACCTGATGTCAGGAGCATTTGGCATCAGCAACCTGATGCTTGGATTATTGGATTTTTTTCACCTGATGCCAAGCCTTGGCATCAGTTTTTTGAATTTTTTTTTGTTTGAATAAACTGTGAAATCAATGCTGACGTTAAACCTTGACATCAGCTTTTTTGAAATTTTTTTTCCCCTTATGCCAAGCATCAACTTTTTTGATTTTTTTTTTGTTTGAATAAACTGCGAATTCAATGCTGATGCCAAACCTTGGCATCAATCTTATTGGATTTTTTTTCACATGATGCCAAGCCTTGGCATCAGCTTTTTTGAATTTTTTTGGTTTGAATAAACTGTGAAATCAATGCTGATACCAAACTTTGGCATCAGCTTTTTTGAATTCTTTTTAGGCCGGATTAGATCTGTCTTCATTAATGACATTTTTGTCATTTGGCAACCAATTTGTAGTTACATGAAATGTCCAAAAAATTGATGGTTTTAGAATTATACTCACTTGAAATTTGCCCTATAATTAGTCGGGCATAAAAAGCCCAACCCGTGGGGCTAGGCTTTATATTGCAGTCATGTCAATCTCATGTTGCCAATATATTATCACTTTTGAAGTCTGATGTATTTCTTTTTTTTCTATTAGAGATGAAAATACTAACAAGTTTCTTTAGTCACTTCTTAAAGATGCAAATATAAAAAGATTTTATGTTAGAAATTAGAATCCTCTCTCCGAGCAATCTTAGTAATCTATTTGAGCAGCAAAGTTGTAATTTTTGTGAGAATATCAGACTAGGCTAAGCTAGGGGTGTCCGTGCAAGACTCCTAGAGAATAACAACATAATGGTGCTTTTAGGTTATTGGTTTATTTTGATTTTTTTTTTATGTAATTACTCTTTTTTTTTTCCCTAAAAGGTTTGAGGGGACATGGTCCGTACCCCAACCCTTAATTTTTTAAATTTATTTTAATGTCTTGAAAGATTACAATTATACTGTATGTCTACATATATACTGTATGAGTGGCCAGCAGCCTCTTTCCAGTCGACTTTCCTTTTGTGATGGGTTATGTCCCTTTCAAATCAGATTTCAACATGCCCAACTGGGTGGATAATTTAATCAGCTAAAGACTGAACTGATGGCATGTATGTTTGTGATGCAGGTTGGGTATTCATCGCCTGCTCAGTCTGGAATAATGGATGATCTTCACCTCTCCTTGGCAGAGGTAAGTAACTCCTACAACAGCTGAAAAAAAATTGTTGTAAATTATTAGAATTCAAGATAATGAAAGGTTGTTATATGATCATAATTGTCCACTAGTCAAAGCTCTTGCAACTTGCAAGAAGACATTGGTTTTGATGTGGTATTAATAATTGTAAAGTTGCTTACAAATGAAGGACTCAAAAGACAACCTATAGACATGTTTAGACATTTTTCCGTAGTTTCAGATTGATGAGACTATAATGAACATGTTTCATAAATGTTGAAAGTTTTCTCCCCACTTGACCAGTCGCGACTTTGCGCGCGACTACAGTAAATTGTATATTCATGAATGTCTGGAGATTCTTCTTTCAGGATATATAATAGATGTTTAGAGATTCTTTTTTTAGGATTTATTCAGAGTTGTAAGAGCAATAATGTGTGTGTGTATATATATAGGAAACGATTATAGAAACAAATGAAATAGATAGCTAGCTGGGAATATGTCTCTATGGAAAATAGTATTTTAAGGCATTTCAAATGAATTATGCAATTAAAATTGTTCATGTGAAAGAAAATACACTCTGTGCTTGATCGGCTTTTCCTTGTAACTTAGCAGCATCTGATGGCTCATTTCTGTTGATGCACTTTGTTTGTGCTTTTCCATGCAACTAAGTTAGTAATTTATTTTTAGTCCAAACAAAGAAAAGAAATGGAGCTGTATTCATATCTTAGTCATCACCGCAAATAGGGGACCTTCACTTGAGCCTGCAATATTGAGCCTAGACAATTTGAATTCCTGATATGGTGTGCAAGAGGATCATGAATATGCTTATCATCAGTTGAAAATTTACTGCTTCAGTCAGTGAGGATAGCTGTCTCTCGTGTGAGTAGAATCATACAAACTAAAGAATGCATGTGCATGCTATCTGACTTAAGCAAAACATACAGTTCTTAACTTCTTATAAAGAATGACTTTGTTCCCCTAATGTTGGTACTGCAAATCACACTGATAATATCTCCTCATCAGAGAATTTTCTTATTGCGAATCTCATAAATGCTGAAACAGTTGATATATCTCTTCATTGTTCTAAATTATATTCAATTTGATATTCTTTCCTTAAAAGTCTCTTTGCGGTCTCATTTTGCAGTATTCAGTTTTTGGTTCAATATTGACAATTGGAGCAATGCTGGGTGCAATTATGAGTGGGAAGCTAGCAGATCTCTTTGGACGGAAAGGTGTAAGTTTTGTCAATACTATTTAATATCTAGAGGCCTCCAAATATCAATTTCAAAACAGTTTTCTGTTCTTCACGGTTTCTAACTTGTTTTTTGATCTACGCAGACCATGTGGTTTTCAGAAATTTTCTGTTTACTGGGGTGGTTAGCAATTTTGTTTTCAAAGGTTCTTCCTTTCCCCTCTCATATTTGCATTAAATTCTACTGTACTCATTCAAGCGCCAAATGATCACTCATAAATAATCTAAGCTCCATTATTTTGTCTGTAGTATGTCTTCCTGGAAACTCCCACCCCTAAAATAAGTTGAAGTATCAAGAATAAAATAGAATAAAAGAAAAGCTATTATCATCAGCAGTTAGGTTTCCTATGAAGAGCCCTCACTTTGTTCTTAAAGTGAATATATGGGTTACTACAAGTTTGTTGTCGACATATATTTCATTCAGTTATGCAATGAGATGACCTTATTGCAAAAGCTGCCTTTTTGGGATTTGAATCATTTGATGTCTTCTCTTGTGCATTACTCTCTACTTAGTAATGTCCGTTGAGGGTAATCTAGGGTACCCTTTGGGATATCATGGGTGGGAGAATGGCTAAGCATGGTTTGAAAAATATGTTGCACACACTAATCCAGATTTTTTTTTTCTTTTGGGTTGATAAGGACCACCTGGTTCGGAGGGTTACTTGGTCGGTTGGTCCACTCCTGACTCTGTAGAATGCATTTGTATTACATCTCAATTTTAGGTATTTACAAGCTAATATTCGAAAGTGTTATCAGAAGGTTGAAACGAGTGATTGGTCAAGTTGTCTCGGATTCTCAACATGATTTCGTGGGTGATAGGCAGATTATTGATGCATCTCTTATAGCAAATGAAGCTGTGGACGGCAGATTAAGGAGTGGGTTCCAGGTTTGTTATGTAAGTTGGATATTGAAAAGGCGTACAACCATGTCAACTGGGAGTTCTTGATTTTGTTGGACAAATTGGGATTTGGGCTAAAATGGAGAAGTTGGATTCTGTTTTGCATATCTACAGTCCGGTTCTCAGTGTTGGTAAACGGGGAACCTTTAGGGTTTTTTGGCAGTTCTAGAGGTTTGAGACAAGGAGATCTCTTTTCCCCGTTCCTGTTCATTATTGTCATGGAGACTCTCAGTAGATTCTTGGATAAGTCTATGATGGGAGGTTTCATTCGTGGTTTTAATGTAAGTCAGCATAGAGATTTGGAGGTCTCCGTGTCTCATCTTCTTTTTGCGGAGCGGATGATATGCTGATCTTTTGTGATGCAAACTTTTCTCAACTAGGTTACCTACGCTTAGTTCAGTTGTGTTTTCATATGGTCTCGGGTCTTCGGATTAATATTGCAAAAGTGAGATTCTCGGGGGTTGATAATGTTGAGGATATGGTTCAGTTCTTCGGGTGTAAGGTAGGCAAGCTTCCTTCCTCCTATCTTGGGTTACCCATTGGAGCTCAGTTTAAAAACAAGGCAATGTGGAATCTCATCCTAGAAAGATTCGAACGTAGATTGGCCGGGTGGAAAATAACTCCTGTCAAAAGGGGGATGTCTCACTCTTGTTAAGAGCACTTTATCCAGTTTGCCCACCAACTTTATGTCCTTATTTGTACTCCCTCAATCTATTCGTAATATTTTAGAGAGACTGGAAAGGGGTTTCCTATGGAAAGGCAATAGTGAGAGCCATAAGTATCATTTGGTGAAGTGGGAGAAGGTCTGCTATAGTTTGAGAGAAGGAGGCTTAGGGGTTAAAGACTAGAGCGTTTTTAATAAGGCGTTGTTGGGTAAGTGGCTTTGGAGATTTTTGGTGGACCGACATGGTTTGTGGAGGAAGGTGGTGGTGAGTAAATATGGGGAAGGGGTTGGGCAATGGGCCCCAAATGAGGTTTCCCCAAATGAGTAAATATGGGGAAGGGGTTGGGCAATGGGCCCCAAATGAGGTTTCCCTTTCTTACGGAGTTGGCGTTTGGAAAGGAATTAGGAGAGGGTGGGATTCTTTCAAGAGATTTCTTCGTTTTGAGATTGGTGATGGTTGGTTAAATTTTGGAAAGACAAATGGTGCGGCGACACAAAGTTGTGGAGATTATTTCCGGATTTGTTTAGCATATAGCCAGTGATAAGGACTGCTTTGTTAATGCAGTGCTCATCTGGAGGATAACAAGATGATTTGGAGTCCTCCTTCATTTCGTAGGAATTTCCATGACTGGGAGATGGAATCATGTGTGTATTTACTCGATTTTCTCTATTCCATGACTATTGGCAGGCAATTCGAGGATAAGGTGTGGTGGCAGGGTCCTAAAGACAAAAGATTTTATGTCAAATCTTATTTTGAGTCTCTATCACCCAAAGATGGTTCTTTATTTCCATGGATATCAGTTTGGAAATCTAGAGCTGCAAGTCGGGCAGCGGTTTTTGCTTGGGAGGCTTGCTATTGAGCCATTCTAACTGGAGATAATTTGAGAAGAAGGCATAATACTTATGTGAATTGGTGCTATATGTGTAAAGGCGATGAGGAAAATGTTAACCATCTACTCATCCATTGTTCTATAGCTAAGGATCTTTGGAATCTTATCCACGGGCTCTTCAATATTTCGTGGGTTATGCCTGGAAATTTATATAGCATTATCATTGGCCTCTGTTTCTTATTGAAGTTATTGAGGCTCACTGGGTCAGAGAGGGCTGTTTGGAAATCTGTTTTCCTAATTTATTTCGATCCGTCTTCTTTACTTGGGGTTTCTATTACTAAAGTTCTTGTATCAAAGGGGTACTGTTGTGGCTCCAATCTTTTGATAAACTCAACTCTATGCAATTTCTGGAGAATCTGACTTCCTCTCAGCTTTCACATATATTAAGATGTCAGACCTGGTGTTTGGAAGACCTTTGGTTTGTTTTTCTGTTGACTTCTTATAGATAAAATGTGGTTTAATGATGTAATCCACGTAGCTTTCCTCTTACATCTTCTATTTGGAAAGCTGAATTGTTCTCTAAACATGAGGCCATTGCTGAAGAAGCTCAACACTAATGATTTATAGAGGAACGCAGATGTCATAATTGTTCTCTCCACACTGGTACCTTATGTGCAAGACTGCAAGCATAGTACCGGCTCCTATGTAACAACCTATTCTACGCGTTTGACGGAGCTTTAGGGGTCATTGGGATGGTAGGATCTTATACAAATGTGGATTCTTGGTGGTTCTTCGTGCATTTCAAAAAGAGGAATGCAAATAGTTTGCAGATAAACAGTCTGGCTTCACCGATGGAAGGAGGTGGGGACTTGGAGAGAATGACTTTCTTCGATCTTTTCGTGAGCATCCCTCAGGTGCTTTCAAGTTGTGGCAGTTGACAGTTAATGGTATTGGAATTGGGCGGCTTATTGTCTTTTTGGTTTCATGTGGCTATAGGGTTTGGATACTTTCTCTCCTCTTATTTGTCTTTAAGTTGCTGCGTTTCTCTTTTTCTAGTTCTGATTCTGTGGTTTGGTAGGCCACATAGCTTGTGTATTCTTTTCTCTAGTATAGTAACATTTATTTTCTATAAAAGAAGAAATAAGTCATCTAAGCCCTTCACGAAGACTCCATTTGGATAATCACCGAGACTTGCAATGAATGGATTTAGCAATTATTAAGGAGTGGATAAGCCTCATGCATGCTTTCGCGCCATTGTTCAAGTTTATTGGCAGTGTTATGGTTTTCAAATTACACCAATCATTAAATTGTTCATAATCCAACAGTGACGATACTATCAGATATCCACTCATACATCTTTTTCAAATCCTGATCTTGCAATTGACATTCTAGCTTATACAATTTTAAGAAAAAAAAGAGCAAACATAGATTTCAAATCTCTAATGCATCCAATTTCTTAATCTGTACTTCCAATTCATTCTAATTGTGTGGTAGATTAATGTTGTTAACAGGGTTCTTGGTTGCTTGATTGTGGAAGATTTTCAATAGGATATGGCATCGGCCTTCTCTCCTATGTGGTACTTCCAATATGATCATGTTCATTTCATATCTCGTTTGTGTATAGGATATATGTGTGACATTTGAAAGCTTTCAATTTCTATTGCCAAACAGGTACCTGTTTTTATAGCAGAAATAACACCGAAGAATCTTCGAGGAGCATTTACCACTGTTAATCAGGTAAGGAATTTTTGGTGCTAACTCAGATTAGACATAATAGACTGATACCTAATGGAACTATATGATGTTGCTCCTACAGTTGATGATATGTATCGGAGTATCTGCCATGTATCTGCTTGGAACTGTCGTCCTCCTGGCGTACATTGGCTCTAATTGGTAGCTTTCCTTGTTCTTGTGCTATATTAGTCTCTATCTTGAAGGCATTTCTGGAACTGTAGTTTTCTTTATTTTCAGGAACCATTCCATGTCTTCTACAGATTCTAGGCCTATTCTTCGTTCCAGAGTCTCCTAGGTGGCTGGTGAGCGGTTCTAAAATTCATTTAGTGTCGTTAATTAGCTGTTTAGCTGGGGACTTACAATGATACATTTAGAGAGGGTGAAATTTTCTGCTTTGTTTTGCTACCGTCTTTGTTTTTTATGTTTTACGCTCTTATTTTTCAGTCCATCTTTAGCTTCTAACAAACCGCATAGATGGTGAAATTCTAGTGTCGTTAGATGCACATATTCATATGCCAGAACATGAAAAGTCCAAGGAAGCTGTTTCTAAAATAATGAATAATTGACTTTCTCCAGGCGAAAGTTGGCCGGTGGGAAGACTCTGAATCTGCTCTACAGCGCCTCAGGGGAATGAATACTGATATGTCTGAGGAAGCAGCGGAAATTAGAGTAACTTTTTGACCTGATTGTTTTACTGAAGGTTTCATTTAGTCTTGGTTCTCATAGGAGAAAAGAATGATCAAGAATCTAAATAATCTTATCATGGGCACATTTTCCCCTTTTCCATTTCCCAGCTAGCATCAAAATGAGAAATAACATTGGCTCATACTGTATAACAGGATTATACAGAAACCCTTCAACGGCTCTCAGAGACTACAACGTTCGACTTGTTCCGTCGGGAATATGCTTACTCACTCATTGTGAGCCTTTCATCTTGCCCCTAGCTTGTAACATTCTATTTTTCAATACTATGAACTAACTATCATTTGGAGAGTTTAATCCAGGTAGGCGTTGGGTTAATGGTATTGCAGCAATTTGGAGGGGTGAATGCGATTGCATATTATGCAAGTGCTATATTCACATCAGCTGGTAGGTACTGTGACCTCCATTTCTTTTTCCTCCATTCCATGAGCATTGAAAGGAAAAAAACATGGGTATCTCTTTTTTCCTGTTAACATGTCTTTAGATTTTTACTCACGATGCCTCCTATCCAATACAAGACTGAATCACCAATTTTTTTTTAAAAATGAGTTTGTGCTGATCTGTTACAGGTTTATCAAGTAGCATTGGGTCAATAGCGATGGTTATTGTTCAGGTTTTTTGGCTGCCTACTTTTAGTCTTGTCATCAGAGTCATACATTGCACATTGTTGTGACGTTGTAGATGGCTTTCTGCAGGTTCCAATGACTGTTGTGGGTGTTCTCTTGATGGATATGTCGGGTAGACGAGCACTGCTCATGGTACAAATGGCCTTCCCTTTTCTTTTTTGTTATTAATTTTCAATAAAGTTCTTCGTGGGTGATCCATTCAAACTTTTATTATGAAACATTTTTATCGGTGTTATGCAAAATTTCCTGACCGTTGCTGGCTTGCTGCTGCACTGCCATGGCCATTGTAATTTGGATCTGTTTTTTCTTTTTTGTTTTCTGAAACTGGGAAAACATTTTTGAAAGGTCCTCTTTTGGTCTATTCCTTAAATTGAAAGCATGTGGGGAACAAAATGAGACAAAATTTCTAAATGCAGGTAAATTATCTTTGTTTGTTCATGAAAACCACTTACAAGAAAAGATTTATGTAATGATGTCTTCGTCAAAAAACGGTGCACTAGTTGAATTGAAGCCCAGAATTGAAATTTGCTTATCTCTCAGGCTTCAGCAGCTGGAACATGCTTGGGTTGCTTCCTCACAGGAATCTCATTCTTACTAGAGGTTTTTTCTACATTTATTCTAGCTTTCCTCAGATTTGTTTCTTAACTTAACATCTCATGAGAAGGTGGAATTTGGCAAGGCAGGACCTTCAACAGTTGAAAGAGTTCAGTCCATATCTGGCGTTAGCAGGTGTACTGGTAATGCGATTTGACCCAATGGCACTTGTTACTCATTTCTATTTATTCAAACATGAAAGATTGCTCGGACAAGTTAGTCTTTAACTCCCTTTATTCCACCCCTAAGGGGTGGCCAAGTAGTAGAGCTGGGGTTTCATCAAGTGTGAGGTCATAGGTTCGATCCCTTCCCATGACCCCTTGGGGGGAACTCCCTCTATTCCATTCATGCAACAAACTTATTTCATACATGAGATGAAAAGTTAGAATGCGAGTAACTATCTTTTCCTTTTTCAACATATCTCAATCTCCATGGATTTCAATGCGTGTTCAAGACCTCAAATAGGATCCCGGTCATTTATATATCTATGTTTGGATTTGTGTTTTTAGTGACAAGTCTACATTAGAATTGGAAAACATCCTCACATGTTCAAAGTTCCCATACGTTGTGATTATTGATTTATTTCTTTTGATGAAGCGTCGTTTACAAATGAAACTTAATTATATGTAAGCTTCATCTATATATATGGCAAACAGGTATTTACAGGATCTTTCTCATTAGGCATGGGAGGTATTCCATGGGTTATAATGTCTGAGGTAGGCATTTCATTTCATCAAGCATGGAATTATCAGAGTAATTGTGGCTCTAATTAATTATGGTATGAAGTTTTTCTTTCATTTCAGATATTTCCCATAAATATTAAAGGTTCAGCTGGAAGCCTTGTGACAGTAGTAAACTGGTTTGGTTCTTGGGTCGTTTCGTATGCTTTCAACTTCCTGATGAAATGGAGCTCAGAAGGTATGCTCACAACACACACAAGCGCACACGTGCACACACACACACACATATGCACACATGTACGTGTTTCTTAAACTTGCTAACGAGCTTGATAGAAGACTTTTTTTTTTTCCTTTTCAGGAACATTTTTCATCTTTTCAAGCGTATGTGGGCTGACTGTTTTGTTCGTTGCAAAGCTAGTTCCCGAGACTAAGGGTCGAACATTAGAAGAAATACAAGCATCCATGAATCCGTTCATAGCAAAGTGAGATCGACTAGCATAAAACTTATTACATGCTTCTTGAATCATCACAAATCTACGCAGCCTTGAATCATCGGTCTGGGACTGTATTCAAACATGTCATAGTATAGTTGGCTTATAGTACTATATTGGAATTGTAAATTTACATTTCACTTATAAAATTATATATTTATGTGACCAAAAAATGGCGAATAGTATCTTTAAGAGGCTCTTTCTGGGCCAACTTCTGGTCTCCACAGCCACAATATTAACGCAACTGTATCAATGTAACATTGCACCAACGGGGACGGGTTGGTTCGAAAGGCACCAAGTGTTTGTTTTGTGGAGTATTTTGATTAAAATGCTTGTAAAAAAGACAGCGTTTTCTCTTTAAAAGTGTTTCAATGTAGCGTTTTAAAAATATGCAGCATTTTAAAAATATGTTTCGTTTACAACTACTCTGCTTATGAAAATACCGTTTTAAAATAGTTTTCCAAACGTAAAAAAATAAAAAAAAAACTGCACCAAACCGCACCTAAGCTCTAGTTGATTAAGCAAGAGGTCTCGGTTTAGCTTTAGCTTGGGAAACCATAAATGAAAAATAAGAAATATTACTCTTTCCCTCTCAAAAATTGTCACATTTAACGATTCACAATCGTAGCTTTACTTGTATCTTTTTTAGATTGTGCTAAAATTATATTCCTCCGCTTCGAAAGAAAGCTTTACTATTTTATTTTAGGATGTTTCACTTAAAAAGTAAACTTTAAAAAATTAAGGCATAAAAGTGTCATTTTATTACTAATAGGCTACTAAAAGTATCATTTTCTTAAAAAATTTGACTTTTAAATCGGGATTCATCGCACGGAAGGAGTATCATTTAGAAAAAAAATGAAATTATGTTTTTGGAACAAACCAAAATAGAAAGTGATTTTCTTTTGGGATGGAGATATTAATAGGATCCAAATTACACCAATACATTAGGATTGTTCAACAACAATTTCTGCAAACAAAAACAGTAAACCACCTTAAGAGGTTAATTGTTTGGTCTTAACTTCAACTCTTCGAAGATCAACAAGGGTTCAAGTCATCTCATTGATAACGCTCTAGCCTCTAGTCCAAAACATTTACTAGTTCTAACTTCTAACACAAAAGAACTTGTCGGGAATCAACTTGATCAAGAAAAATCATTGATTCAGAGGTCAACTGTTTCAAATCAACGATAGATCACATAAAAAGGTTTGATGGACCGAGTGAGTTTCCTGTAAAACGGTCTTACGGATTTTAATTTCACCCTCTCACATTTCAATCCACCAACACTCGGTGAGTCGAGTAAAGAGGATCCATCTTACAAAAAATGATCGTAAAACCGCCTTACCTAAGTTTTTTGTCTTACAGATAAATAATTGGAAAACCGACCTCCAACAATCATTGAAATAAATAGTGGCATGTCCAAATAACAACTATATATGTATTTATCTCAAATAACAAGGAGACAATGACAACAAGTGGACTGCAGTTACATTTCAAGTAAATGAAAGAAACTAGTCATTATATATCTTAACAGCTATCTTCTACGAATCAAATGTACAAACACTTATAAGTTAAATCAACTAGCCGAAACTTGTTGATCAATTTAAAACGATAGGTCCCATTTGTGGGGCCTACGCTAATTGTTAATTAATCATATACTATACTCCTTTGTATTTAAGTTTTGTGCATATTATTTTGTATTGGTAGCAATGCTATTAGTGGAAAGGAACTTTTTATTGACGTATGTACTCATCAAAATCAGTTTAAACATTGCATGCAAAAAAGGTTCAACTAGAAAATAGCCAACCTTATTTCTCTATAAAGCCCTCATTTCACATGTTTATTGTGCATTCTCATGTTTCATCCAAACACTCCTTCCTACTCTTTCCGTCTCTATTATATACTTTATAAGCCACCCTTACATCATATCCAACAACCAAAGTATCTCATTCATTCAATCCAAATCTCTCTCTCTCTCTCCATGGCTGATCAACCCACTTTACGACCACCGCATCCGGTCCAGAAGGACGTTAGCCGCCACCACCATCACCACCCCATCCATCCCATGCACAAAACACTAGCAAGTGCGGCCTCGCTTGCAAACCTACTCCCAACAGGTACTGTCCTAGCATTCCGCGCCCTCACACCCTCATTCTCCAACAAGGGTTCTTGTCAAATCTCCAACCGGTACCTAACTGCCGTCCTTATTGGATTCTGCGCCATTGCATGCTTCCTCACTTCCTTTACCGACACATTTATCGCGTCCAACGGAAAGTTTTACTACGGTATCGCCACCTTCAAAGGTCTATACATTTTCAACCGCGACGAAGAGGAAAAAGAGGAGGAGGAGGAGGACTCGGAGGAATTGTTTAAGTTTAAAATATGTTGGATGGACTTTATCCATGCACTTGTCTCTCTTATGGTGTTCTTGGTCTTTGCTCTAAGCGACACTGACGTGCAGAATTGCTTCTTTCCTAGAGCTGGAGCCAACGTTGACGCACTGATAATGAATCTGCCGTTGGGAGCTGGCGTTTTGGCGAGTTTCTTGTTCGTCATTTTCCCGACTACGCGAGGGATTGGTTACGCAGACATGCCACTCCAT
>CM028381.1:76027666-76054160 GCA_013146195.2 Codonopsis lanceolata
GAGTGTGAACAGCAACGGATATTAAGTGTTTGTATCGAATGGGTCTTTTTGAAATTTGTTGATGAAGGTGCTCCTCCTCGGTAGGGTGTGTCTACACCCGAGCGACCTATGATTTCGGGGAACATTGGTCCTTCTACTCCTGCACTTGCGGGAACTCGAGGCTGGGGTCAACGGCATGTCGATGCCAACCAACAACGATATGACAAAACCGGCGGCATCTGCGGAGCCATGTTGATGGCATACTTTGATTTGTTGGTTTTCGTCCCACCGCCGCCTCCTCCTCCCTCGTCCGCATGATTAGGGAAGTTCTTCTCCTTTTCTTTTTGGTACTTACTTGTTCATTGGAACAATGCCCGATTTTGGTGTGGGGGGTAATTTCAATGTTGGCAATTTTGGATTTTGGTTGGTAATTTTGGATGTTAGTGATTTTGGATTTTGGTAAATCTTGAATGCATGTTTATTTTTTTGTTGTTGGGAATTTTGTTGGCTATGAGGATATGATTCATGATTTTTTGATGTTGTTTGGGTTTTTGGTAGTTTAATGTGCATTATCATGGTTAAAGAAGAATTTTTGATATGTGATGGAATTTTATTTGAAATGTTTTTGTTTTAAGTTAATTGCATGTTTTCAGAAAATGTTTCTTCAGCCTGTGGATAAGTATGTGTTGACTTACAGCCATTTAAAGTGAGGTTTTGGGCCACTTTTGGAGCATTAAATTCATTTTGCTCTCATTTCTTCTTGTGTGTTTTGCTCGCACTCGGATGTCAATTCTAGAACTTGCATGTTTGTTTACATTTCAAGATCACATAAATGAGTTTATGCACTAATGTGATTAAGGCATTTAGGAAATACCAATTTTGGCTATCTTTTTTCTATCCTACCTTTTTAACATTACCTCTTAGTTAACCCCTTTGAGCCCTACCTATTTCTTTGACTAAACCAAGTTTTAATTGAACCTTAGCCTTTTTAACTTTCTTTTTCATTACCAATGCCAAGAATTGTGGGATTTGCATGTGAATTATAGATTTAATGCAGTTTGTGAGTTGGGTATTAGATGAAGTATGTTCTGCTTTGTCCAAGAAATCGAGATGTTTGATTTTGAGTTGAATGAAGTTCTGCTTTGAAGTATGCAAAATAAGAGTTTCATGTTATTCAATGGTCGTAAAATGCAGTAGAACAAAAGAAAAATAGTGGCGGCGAGGCCAAGAAAAAAAGAGAAATCAGAAAAAAAAAAAAAAAAAAAAAAAAAGAAAGAAAGAAAAAGGCGAAAGTTTGAAGCAGTGAATAAAGTGACTTAGAAAAGCAAAGCTGGAGCGAGAAACATTACTTCCAATTTGAAATAGGTAGAAGTCTTGTGGTCGAGGAATGGAGCTTCATCAGAATTTTTATTGGTGATAGTTAAGCTGAGATGTAATGTGTAGTTCTGCAATTTCATTGGCATTTTTCACCTTATATCCCTATATCATACCTTTTTTAACCCCTAGCCCCATTACAACCTGTAAAAAGACCTTTTGATTAGTGCATTTAACTCATACTTAGTGATGGCGATTTGATCAACGTGCAAGCTTATGGTAATTACATTTCGTGGTGTTGAGTCGAGTGCTTAAATACTTGTCCTTATTTAAACACTTGAGTGAATGAGTGTTTCCGTGAGGATGGTCGAGACATGCATATGTGAAGGATGAAGATCTATTTTTGGAAACATGTTAGTTAATTTAGATGGCACATTTTAAAGAATTCCATTGCTTTGATTGAATTTTGATTTTTCTTATGGTCATGCATATTGACAACTTGCATCCAAAGGAAATCATATCTTCATAAGTTGTATAGATAAAAACATGCCCTCTTGTCTGGTTTGAAGATGCTTGAGGACAAGCATCGGTTTGGTGTGGGGGAATTTTGATGGGAACTCAAAAGTGTGATAAAATTAGCCGGTTTTATGATTTATTTTAGAGCAAAATATTACACTTTTGGTTGGTTTTGCGTTGATTATGATGTAGGTACAAAGGCAGCTGCAAAAGAGGAAAGTGCTGGATTCTGGCAAAGAGGGAAAACTTGGGATGTCACATGGGCACGTGATATCCACATTCGGTGGCTAGTCAACGAAGTTTCGAGGCGGACTGTTAGACAGTTAGACAATGCAGTTATTTCTGTCTAATTCAGTTTATGTATTAAATTAAAATACTGATTTGCAAGTAGTGGGCGGTTTTTAGAAGTTACCGGTAGTTTTAAAACTACCAAGTAGTGGTGTAAGTGGGAGAAAAGAGTGATATTTATGGATTATTTTCTGAACAGTGGAGGGGAATATTCAGCCAGGAGGTGAGGAGATCATTCAGTCAGTAACTTTGGAGAAAAATAGTGAGAAACAATTGTGAGGAAAAAGTGTAGAGAACTTGTAATCTTCTTTGAGATTCATACCTGCTGAGAACAAATCATTTGGTTACTCTTGTAAGTTTTTTTTTTAATTATGTTTAATAGCTAAGAATCTTCTTCCAGTCAATGAGAGATTAAGTCTCAAGCCTTTTATTTCTGTGAGATCTAATTGATCTAATTCTTGTGTGGGTTTTGAATATTTATTTGTTCTCCGTTTTACACGTAGGAAGAATATTGTGTCTCATTAATGTTTAATGGCCAGAATATTAATTAGTATAATATTCTAAAGCTAGTTAACACCGTTGATCCGTAATTGTCCTCGGTTTTAACAAAGTGGCAAGTAATACACCTTTTAGGCATCACAAGCATAATCGGACCGTATTACGGGAACAAATAATCATTGTTATATGTTATTGCTTGAATATGCGTAGCTTTGAATCGTGTCTCTCGCTTCTTAATGCAACCGAGTTATTAAATCTTACGAGCGTCTCGGAGGTTGTAACTCGGTTAGACGGTAATTAACGAGCGTCTATTAATTATCAATACGGTAAGGAGAGATTGAGTGTTAGGCGTTCGTCGACACTTTTAACCGGTTTATTCGAAATCCAACAAGATATTTTTGCATCGATGATCAGAAATAAAATGCGAGATGAAATTGACTCATTGGCTGGAATTAATTTTTATTAAGTAAAATTAATTGTTAATCTGATAAGCTTAGTTACATTAGTTTTTAGTTAATCAGTTTTTAAGTTATTCGTAGTTAATTAAAAATACAATTTTGTGTTCAATTGTTACTCATAAAATTCTAAAAAGAAATAATTTCGACGTTCCCTGCGGATACGATCCCAACTTACCTTATACTCATTATTAGGGAAGTAGGTGAATTAATTTTGACGTTTTGACATTCGTCATCTGGCATATGAATATGTGCATCTAAGGACACTAGAATTTTACCATCTATGCGGTTTGTTAGAAGCTAAAGATGGACTGAAAAATAAGAGCGTAAAACATAAAAAACAAAGACGGTAGCAAAACAAAGCGGAAAATTTCACCCTCTGTAAATGTATCATTGTATGTCCCCAGCTAAACAGTTAATTAACGACACTAAATGAATTTTAGAACCACTCACCAGCCACCTAGGAGACTCTGGAACGAAGAATAGGCCTAGAATCTGTAGAAGACATGGAATGGTTCCTGAAAATAAAGAAAACTACAGTTCCAGAAATGCCTTCAAGATAGAGACTGATATAGCACAAGAGCAAGGAAAGCTACCAATTAGAGCCAATGTACGCCAGGAGACGACAGTTCCAAGCAGATACATGGCAGATATTCCGATACATATCATCAACTGTAGGAGCAACATCATATAGTTCCATTAGGTATCAGCCTATTATGTCTAATCTGAGTTAGCACCAAAAATTCCTTACCTGATTAACAGTGGTAAATGCTCCTCGAAGATTCTTCGGTGTTATTTCTGCTATAAAAACAGGTACCTGTTTGGCAGTAGAAATTGAAAGCTTTCAAATGTCACACATATATCCTATACACAAACGAGATATGAAATGAACATGATCATATTGGAAGTACCACATAGGAGAGAAGGCCGATGCCATATCCTATTGAAAATCTTCCACAATCAAGCAACCAAGAACCCTGTTAACAACATTAATCTACCACACAATTAGAATGAATAGGAAGTACAGATTAAGAAATTGGATGCATTAGAGATTTGAAATCTATGTTTGCTCTTTTTTTTCTTAAAATTGTATAAGCTAGAATGTCAATTGCAAGATCAGGATTTGAAAAAGATGTATGAGTGGATATCTGATAGTATCGTCGCTGTTGGATTATGAACAATTTAATGATTGGTGTAATTTGAAAAACCATAACACTGCCAATAAACTTGAACAATGGCGCGACAAGCGTGCATGAGGCTTATCCACTCCTTAATAATTGCTAAATCCATTCATTGCAAGTCTCGGTGATTATCCAAATGGAGTCTTCGTGAAGGGCTTAGATGACTTATTTCTTCTTTTATATAAAATAAATGTTACTACTAGAGAAAAGAATACACAAGCTATGTGGCCTACCAAACCACAGAATCAGAACTAGAAAAAGAGAAACACAGCAACTTAAAGACAAATAAGAGGAGAGAAAGTATCCAAACCCTATAGCCACATGAAACCAAAAAAGACAATAAGCCGCCCAATTCCAATACCATTAACTGTCAACTGCCACAACTTGAAAGCACCTGAGGGATGCTCACGAAAAGATCGAAGAAAGTCATTCTCTCCAAGTCCCCACCCCCTTCCATCGGTGAAGCCAGACTGTTTATCTGCAAACTATTTGCATTCCTCTTTTTGAAATGCACGAAGAACCACCAAGAATCCACATTTGTATAAGATCCTACCATCCCAATGACCCCTAAAGCTCCGTCAAACGCTTAGAATAGGTTGTTACATAGGAGCCGGTATTATGCTTGCAGTCTTGCACATAAGGTACCAGTGTGGAGAGAACGAATTATGACATCTGCGTTCCTCTATAAATCATTAGTGTTGAGCTTCTTCAGCAATGGCCTGTTTAGAGAACAATTCAGCTTTCCAAATAGAAGATGTAAGAGGAAAGCTACGTGGATTACATCATTAAACCACATTTTATCTATAAGAAGTCAACAGAAAAACAAACCAAAGGTCTTCCAAACACCAAGTCTGACATCTTAATATATGTGAAAGCTGAGAGGAAGTCAGATTCTCCAGAAATTGCATAGAGTTGAGTTTATCAAAAGATTGGAGCCACAACAGTACACCTTTGATACAAGAAATTTAGTAATAGAAACCCCAAGTAAAGAAGACGGATCGAAATAAATTAGGAAAACAGATTTCCAAACAGCCCTCTCTGACCCAGTGAGCCTCAATAACTTCAATAAGGAAACAGAGGCCAATGATAATGCTATATAAATTTCCAGGCATAACCCACGAAATATTGAAGAGCCCGAGGATAAGATTCCAAAGATCCTTAGCTATAGAACAATGGATGAGTAGATGGTTAACATTTTCCTCATCGCCTTTACACATATAGCACCAATTCACATAAGTATTATGCCTTCTTCTCAAATTATCTCCAGTTAGAATGGCTCAATAGCAAGCCTCCCAAGCAAAAACCGCTACCCGACTTGGAGCTCTAGATTTCCAAACTGATATCCATGGAAATAAAGAACCATCTTTGGGTGATAGAGACTCAAAATAAGATTTGACATAAAATCTTTTGTCTTTAGGACCCTGCCACCACACCTTATCCTCGAATTGCCTGCCAATAGTCATGGAATAGAGAAAATCGAGTAAATACACACATGATTCCATCTCCCAATCATGGAAATTCCTACGAAATGAAGGAGGACTCCAAATCATATTGTTATCCTCCAGATGAGCACTGCATTAACAAAGCAGTCCTTAATTATCACCGGCTATGCTAAACAAATCCGGAAATAATCTCCACAGCTTTGTGTCGCCGCACCATTTGTCTTTCCAAAATTTAACCAACCATCACCAATCTCAAAACGAAGAAATCTCTTGAAAGAATCCCACTGTAATACCCCATCCCACATCGAGTAGGTGTGGGAATTGTGTTTGATTGATAAGGTGGCCACTACCTCTCGAGCACCAACATCATCCATGGACTTTTGCCTGTGGCCCGATGACCCAAGGTCTTTGCGTGCTCAAAACTGGGCGTGGTACGCTACAGCACCGGGCTCTTGGGCTCGGTCGTTTACAAATGGTATCGAGCTGGTTCAGGAAATATGGGACAAAGTGCTGCGGGCCAAAGTGCTACACCGCAAAGGTGGGAGCCACCTCTTGATCCCCGTCTGAAGCCTCTGCGTCGCCGGAATTTGACCTTGACGATTTGGCCTTGACGAGATGACGCCAGGGATTTGAGCTGGGGAGAATGTAATACCCCATCCCACACGAGTAGGTGGCGGACTACCTCGAGCACCAACATCATCCATGGACTTTGGCTTGTGGTGGCACGATGACCCAAGGCTTCGTCTCCGGTGAGCCGGTGGTGTGGGCTACGCTTAGCGGCCTCTTGGGCTCGGGTGTTACACCCACCCTCTCCTAATTCCTTTCCAAACGCCAACTCAAGAAAGGGAAAGGGGAAACCCATTGCTCCAACCTCTTCCCCATATTTACTCACCACCACCTTCCTCCACAAACCATGTCGGTCCACCAAAAATCTCCAAAGCCACTTACCCAACAATGCCTTATTAAAAACGCTCTAGTCTTTAACCCCTAAGCCTCCTTCTCTCAAACTATAGCAGACCTTCTCCCACTTCACCAAATGATACTTATGGCTCTCACTATTGCCTTTCCATAGAAACCCCTTTCGATCTCTCTAAAATATTACGAATAGATTGAGGGAGTACAAATAAGGACATAAAGTTGGTGGGCAAACTGGATAAAGTGCTCTTAACAAGAGTGAGACATCCCCCTTTTGACAAGAGTTATTTTCCACCCGGCCAATCTACGTTCGAATCTTTCTAGGATGAGATTCCACATCGCCTTGTTTTTAAACTGAGCTCCAATGGGTAACCCAAGATAGGAGGAAGGAAGCTTGCCTACCTTACACCCGAAGAACTGAACCATATCCTCAACATTATCAACCCCTGGCAGAATCTCACTTTTTGCAATATTAATCCGAAGACCCGAGACCATATGAAAACACAACTGAACTAAGCGTAGGTAACCTAGTTGAGAAAAGTTTGCATCACAAAAGATCAGCATATCATCCGCTCAAAAGAAGATGAGACACGGAGACCTCCAAATCTCTATGCTCTTGACTTACATTAAAACCACGAATGAAACCTCCCATCATAGACTTATCCAAGAATCTTGAGAGTCTCCATGACAATAATGAGCAGAGGGGAAAGGAGATCTCCTTGTCTCAAACCTCTAGAACTGCCAAAAACCTAAAGGTTCCCCGTTTACCAACACGAGAACCGGATGTAGATATGCAAAACAGAATCCAACTTCTCCATTTTAGCCCAAATCCCAATTTGTCCAACAAAATCAAGAACTCCCAGTTGACATGGTTGTACGCCTTTTCAATATCCAACTTACATAACAAACCTGGAACCCACTCCTTAATCTGCCGTCCACAGCTTCATTTGCTATAAGAGACGCATCAATAATCTGCCTATCACCCACGAAAGCATGTTTATCCGAGACAACTTGACCAATCACTCGTTTCAACCTTCTGATAACACTTTCGAATATAAGCTTGTAAATACCTAAAATTGAGATGTAATATAGATGCATTCTACAGAGTCAGGAGTGGACCAACCGATCAAGTAACCCTCTGAACCAGGTGGTCCTTATCAACCCAAAAGAAAAAAAAAATCTGGATTAGTGTGTGCAACATATTTTTCAAACCATGCTTAGCCATTCTCCCACCCATGATATCCCAAAGGGTACCCTAGATTACCCAAAACGGACATTACTAAGTAGAGTAATGCACAAGAGTCATCAAATGATTCAAATCCCAAAAAGGCAGCTTTTGCAATAAGGTCATCTTATTGCATAACTGAATGAAATATATGTCGACAACAAACTTGTAGTAACCCATATATTCACTTTAAGAACAAAGTGAAGGCTCTTCATAGGAAACCTAACTGCTAATGATAATAGCTATTCTTTTATTCTATTTTATTCTTGATACTTTAACTTTTTTTAGGGGTGGGAGTTTCCAGGAAGACATACTACAGACAAAATAATGGAGCTTAGATTATTTATGAGTGATCATTTGGCGCTTGAATGAGTATAGTAGAATTTAATGCAAATATGAGAGGGGAAAGGAAGAACCTTTGAAAACAAAATTGCTAACCACCCCAGTAAACAGAAAATTTCTGAAAACCACATGGTCTGCATAGATCAAAAAACAAGTTAGAAACCGTGAAGAACAGAAAACTGTTTTGAAATTGATATTTGGAGGCCTCTAGATATTAAATAGTATTGACAAAACTTACACCTTTCCGTCCAAAGAGATCTGCTAGCTTCCCACTCATAATTGCACCCAGCATTGCTCCAATTGTCAATATTGAACCAAAAACTGAATACTGCAAAATGAGACCGCAAAGAGACTTTTAAGGAAAGAATATCAAATTGAATATAATTTAGAACAATGAAGTGATATATCAACTGTTTCAGCATTTATGAGATTTGCAATAAGAAAATTCTCTGATGAGGAGATATTATCAGTGTGATTTGCAGTACCAACATTAGGGGAACAAAGTCATTCTTTATAAGAAGTTAAGGACTGTATGTTTTGCTTAAGTCAGATAGCATGCACATACATTCTTTAGTTTGTATGATTCTACTCACACGAGAGACAGCTATCCTCACTGACTGAAGCAGTAAATTTTCAACTGATGATAAGCATATTCATGATCCTCTTGCACACCATATCAGGAATTCAAATTGTCTAGGCTCAATATTGCAGGCTCAAGTGAAGGTCCCCTATTTGCGGTGATGACTAAGATATGGATACAGCTCCATTTTCTTTTCTTTGTTTGGACTAAAAATAAATTACTGACTTAGTTGCATGGAAAAGCACAAACAAAGTGCATCAACAGAAATGAGCCATCAGATGCTGCTAAGTTACAAGGAAAAGCCGATAAAGCACAGAGTGTATTTTCTTTCACATGAACAATTTTAATTGCATAATTCATTTGAAATGCCTTAAAATACTATTTTCCATAGAGACATATTCCCAGCTAGCTATCTATTTCATTTGTTTCTGTAATCGTTTCCTATATATATACACACACACACATTATTGCTCTTACAACTCTGAATAAATCCTAAAAAAAGAATCTCTAAACATCTATTATATATCCTGAAAGAAGAATCTCCAGACATTCATGAATATACAATTTACTGTAGTCGCGCGCAAAGTTTCGACTGGTCAAGTGGGGAGAAAACTTTCAACATTTATGAAACATGTTCATTATAGTCTCATCAATCTGAAACTACGGAAAAATGTCTAAACATGTCTATAGGTTGTCTTTTGAGTCCTTCATTTGTAAGCAACTTTACAATTATTAATACCACATCAAAACCAATGTCTTCTTGCAAGTTGCAAGAGCTTTGACTAGTGGACAATTATGATCATATAACAACCTTTCATTATCTTGAATTCTAATAATTTGCAACAATTTTTTTCAGCTGTTGTAGGAGTTACTTACCTCTGCCAAGGAGAGGTGAAGATCATCCATTATTCCAGACTGAGCAGGTGATGAATACCCAACCTGCATCACAAACATACATGCCATCAGTTCAGTCTTTAGCTGATTAAATTATCCACCCAGTTGGGCATGTTGAAATCAGATTTGAAAGGGACATAACCCATCACAAAAGGAAAGTCGACTGGAAAGAGGCTGCTGGCCACTCATACAGTATATATGTAGACATAGAGATGGGTCTGTTAAAACAAAAGGAGGGAGGAAAAGAACTAGTGAAGCTAACTGAATCTCTCTACTGTTAAAGCAAATTAGCTTCCTTAATTTTTGTAATTAACTAAAAAGGGTCGCTCATTTTGGGACGGATGGGGTGGAGTACTTTTACTGTTGTTTCCAGAGGTTATATAGTTATATGCTCTCTAACGAAATAAAACTACTATGTAAATATTCATCCTCAAATATAAAAAGAGTAATGCTAGGGACTAGGGAGACTTAATGAGTACTCAAATTTTTACACTGAATGACATGGTAGTTTATGTGGCATTTGTGGGTTCTACTTTCTTACTTAATATCTAACCTAACTTTATTTAATTTTAACTCAAATGGTAATATAAAAAAGAGTAATTACATAAAAAAAAAAAACAAAATAAACCAATAACCTAAAAGCACCATTATGTTGTTATTCTCTAGGAGTCTTGCACGGACACCCCTAGCTTAACCTAGTCTGATAGTCTCACAAAAATTACAACTTTGCTGCTCAAATAGATTACTAAGATTGCTCGGAGAGAGGATTCTAATTTCTAACATAAAATCCTTTTATATTTGCATCTTTAAGAAGTGACTAAAGAAACTTGTTAGTATTTTCATCTCTAATAGAAAAAAAGAAATACATCAGACTTCAAAAGTGATACATACTCCAAAATTATCGATTGCTCGGAGAGGATTTAATTTCTCAAAATTTTTTATTTGCATCTTTATCAAAGAAACTTGTTAGTATTTTCATCTCTAATAATTTGTCTAGTTTGAAACTTACCTTTTTAGAACATCACTTTTACCACTTTACCTTTACTTTTTCACCCTACTTTAATTATGAGTCACATACACATAGATTTTAAAGGAAACTACACATTAAACCAATATAAATAATCAAGTCATTTGTTTTTTTTTAATTCATACGCCGGATCAACTAGGACGATAATTTAAGGACGAAGGGAGTAATATATTAGCTACACGAGATTGACATGACTGCAATATAAAATTTAGAATTATGAATTATGACCGGTCAGTCATGGGTTAAAATTGAATGGGTAATAAAGAAGAGATAAAATAAATAAAGAGGCATTTTATTTTGTCTGGGTCGGCCTAAAAAAGCACGGGCTTGCCCATATGATCCATGGGTCTGTTGGTCTGGTCCCAAAAGGCCCACGTTTTATGGATCACCAATATTTGAAACCCAGTCCGTCAAAATACTGGATGGGCTAGACCGGCCCGTGGCACTGGTTTTTTTTTTGCACAACTCTAATTATAGGAAAATTATACAACGTCAACAACTTTTTTAAACCCCAGGTAAAGTCAATGGCAGACACTTATGCTAGTACGAAAGGAGTATAATTGCCCTCACGAGCGTAGCTCAGTTGGTTAAGAGCTAGTAGATTTGAAACAGGACCAAGGATCGAGTCCTAGCAACCGTAGTGTGTGTTTCATCCTCTTGTGGGGGTGGCTTCTTGTAGGTGTTAGGCTCGGGTCCTCCTAGCTACTTAATCGCTGAGTCACCGTGACTTTTTCTCTCACATTCTCATGGGGCTGGGGTGTGGGGGCTCTCGGGGAAGAGTTTCCTCTTTTTGGAACAAGAGTATAATTATATATTATCACAAAGGCCATCCCCAATGGTAAATTTTTTAAAAGTTTTTTCACAATTTTCAGTGTGTCATATCTGCTGCCACATCATAAGCCAAAAACTCGTTTCTTCACAATAGCAAACTCATTTTACAACTTGTTAATGGGTTCCACCATAAGAAACTAAATGTTGAAGTTAGCTAATGGACCCATAATTATTCCCCCTTTTTTTTTTTTTTGTTATTCCCACCACCAACCACTTTTTCCAATGAACCACTTTTTTACTACCATGATGGTAAGCTTTTTGTTGATCCCGATCATTCTTCTAAAAAACCTTTCCATTGGAGATGCTCTAATTAATGAATCACTATGTGTATTCACTCTTATCTTATACATCATGAGAAGGAACGGTCCAGATTTGATCTTATCTAATAAGTGTACATTTTTCAAACTGATGCAACTCATAGTACTTTTCGTGCGAGCTATAAATCATTATGGTTTGATTTCCTAAGAACTAGTAAATAAAAACATGTTAATTATTAAAATCAATAGTGAAAATGAGACGAACTTACAGCAGATCCAAAAACGTAAGAGCCGGAGACGGCTACCAAAGTGGTAAGAATAACCATAAATGTAGCAGCAGGGGCAGGGGCATGGGAAGAAGAAGAGTGGCGGCTGCTCCGCCGCCCCTCACCGCCAGGATTTGCTACAGGAAGAAGGAGGAGGAGACTCTCACTCTCCGGTGTCAGCTGCTCAGGATCTGCTGCTTTGCTTTCTCTTCCCATCTTTAACGGTATTCTCTTCTAATTCTGTATATGTTTTTAACCTTTTAGGCTTTAATTGAGAAAGGAAAGACGATCGATGAATAGATTAGAGGTTGAAAAGGGGACGAAACAAGATTTGAATTGGACCGTTGGACTGTGTCTGTGTCTGTCAGCATGAATATAATTATTTAACAAAACATGACGTAATAGTTTGGACAAAAATTGCACAAGCGGACAACAGAAGTAGAGAGAGAGAGTTTAAGGCGGGCTGTCTGTTTTCTCGTATTTTTACTCATTTTAAAGTAACGTTTTAGAAAAAGGGCGGCTCTAAATAGATCCCTAAAACGTGGTAGTTGATATTTTTGTAAGTATAACGTCACCTGAGTTTGGTTCGATATTTTGTTACAATGTAATTTGTTTGTTAAGTGTTTAAGATTAAGATAGGAATTAAGATCACTTTGGTGTTGATTGTGAGTCGTTTTATGATCAAAATGTAGAAAATTTTATGGGGATTTTGATCAATTTTTGCTTAACTTTTCAACCTTGAACCGTTGAATATTTGTAAAGTATTCCATCAACCCCCAATGGAACAATATGCAATATCTTATGATTTTTTGAAGTAATGTGTCAATTATCAATTTTATTATCGGGACTACCAACAATATTAGGATCAGTAGATAACATGTTTGAATCATGTTAACAAAAACAATAACACATTAATAACCTAAGCTGATGACACTTTTTTCAAATTGTTTGGACATGTCTGTTGGAACATTGATCAATTGTTCAACCAGCATCAACTGGACATTGCTCAAATGCTCGGTTGGAGCCAACCGAATAGTTGAGTAATGTTTGGACTTGATCGAAGGAACAGTACTCAAGTGTTCAGTTGGTGCCAATAGAACATTTGAGTAATGTTCGTTCAATCAGATCCGAACATTTCATGACGAGTATACTCATTAAGGAAAAAAAAGGGTCAACTTATAGGAAATAAGAGTCTATATAGTGCCACCCTTTAGAAAAAGATTAAATTTTCAACCGTGGTGTACAATCTTATTTTACACAAGCGATTTTGAATCACCGACCAACTAAAATTTTAAAAAAAATTAAGATAAAAATTGTGATTGACACGTGTCATGATCCAATCAAATTTTGTGTAAAAAATACACTGATTATGAATGAAAATTTTACGTTTTAGGCACATAATTGATCTTATTAAGCGTAATTTTCCTAATTTACCATTCTATTTTCTCAAATTTAAACAATTAATAATCTTATCATTGGATATGTAGTCTTCTCTCAATAACTATCTCCTCCTAATTTAAAATTCCACTAGTACTCTTACTCGTGCCGATGACACGGCTCCAGTTTGAGAATTTATCAATAAATGAAATAATGTGGAAATGAACCCAAATACCTAACAAAATAAAACATTTTACTTTGATATTTATTTTATAAGAAAACCAAGAAATAAATATTTTAATTATAACTACTGTTAAAATACAAAAAGAAAATTTAATTGTTTTCTCAATAACGAAAACTCAGTCTTCTTCTTCTGGTGGTTTTTGCTTAACTTTGTAAACATGAGATGCATTATCATTGTTTATTATTTCTACCTACACATGAGACAAATAAAATTAAAACATATTCAATTAACCAAAATTTTTGTTTCATCTACAAAACTCGAATCCTCCCACATATTATCATACAAAATCTAACAGACGAACGAAGATGCATTTGATTCAAATTAATCAACCCTAAAAGCTAAATAAAAAAATGGCAATTAAATCACTGAAAACCAATACACATACCCCAACAAATGAAACCATAACAATGAGAAGATGTCCAACATTCTATAAAAATGAACTCGTGCCCGTACCGATGGCACGGTGTCAGTAAAAAAATGGTCAATGTACGAACCGAGGGACACCATGGGAGGAGGGAGTGGCTCCAAGAGGCTGCAGGGGACAGGGGGAGCGGCTCCTGGGCTTGGGGCACGACTCCCATAGGCCTTTTTGAGACTTTTCCTAATCGATGCCCGAAATTGATGAACGACACCCAAAAAAATATATCAGTACTAAAAATATCATTTTGATCGACGCCCCAAAATTTTGAATGATGCCCAAAAAATTTGATCGACGCCCAAATTTTTTTACCGACACCCCAAAATTTTTGAATGACCCAATTTTTTTTACCGATATCAAAAAAAAATCGATACACAAATTAGGACAATGACTTTGTGTGTGCATCTTTCCTTCATTAAGGGTATTTTCGTCATTTTCCCCCTAAAAAGTGCACTATAGCGGTTTTAAAAAATTATGATGGACTTTTGCAGTTATAATTACACCGCATGGTACCGGCCCGGTTATCACCCTAATATGAAAATGGTTAATGGGCCGATAATCTCTTACTTATAGGGAAAAACATTATATATTTTTTTTAAAAGATTGGGTTGTGAACAACTCTGTAACACGACAGTCTATGACTTTGATATGAAAGAGAGAGGGAGGGAAGCAGCCTTCTGCAGTGATTTTAGAAGCAGTATTATATCAGGTCTTTTTTTTTTAGTTTAAATAATAAATATTTCATTATTGATTTTCCTATGAAAGTAACGAATGTGAGAAATTTGAAGAAACCTAAATCTTTAAGAGTCGATTATCTGTAATTTTTATATTTCTACTAAGTTTCCTTTTTCGGTGTGAAATCTTTTTGTGATCTCGATTTCGAATTATCCCCTGTTAGTTCCATTTCTCTCATTTAATTTATTTAAGCCACTTGAGTTTATATGAACCTAATTATTGGTGTAAATTGCAGAAATTGTAATCTTCTCTTTGCTATGAATTGTTCCGGCAACCTTTTCATATCTCTTTCATATTAAACCGAGGTAATCTTAGAAAACAATAACTTTCATTTTGTTGTTGTTTGTGACCTGAATTGTCAATTTAAGATCTTGCATTTATATTCCCTTATCTCGTTTGCTCACATAAGGCTTTATCAATTTGATCACAATGATTCTCACTTTCTTTCGTTACATGGATAATAAATGGAAGTGTTACGATCAATGGGAGCCTCTCGGGTATGTCCAGTCATACCCATGTAGGCATGTACCAGCATAAGTGCAAATGCTACAAGAGGGTATTGAAAAGGATGAGTTTTTCGGTATATTTACAAGACATTATGGCAATGTCGGCTCTTCGAAAAGATGGGCATCCCTCTATTTACACTAAATCCATGGGATAAAAATAAAAGCACCACCACCAAAGGGACTATACGTGTGACTATAGCCATTGGTCATTGGTGTCTTCGTGAATGAAATGTTCTATACTTAGTTTTACGAACATGTTGAATGTGTTTAAGATTTTGCAGTCAATAAAATGTATTTTTTGTTTACTTTTAGTTTTTGTCATTTTTTTCGTTATGTAATATAGATTGATCCGGCCCCTACGAAATCTCAAACATATATTGATTTATTCGCATATGCTCACTTCATACAATGGTTATTTTGCATACAACCACCGTCTCATACTGACGTCGTGACATAGGCACGGACACAAAATCTAGTGTATATATATACCATCACTCAAATCGCTAACTGTCGTTTGAATGCTAATGGAGACAAAGCATGGATCCCGCTTGACACTGTAAATGGAAAAAGTAATAGAAAAATAATGGAGAAATTGCGCGTCAGTCTGCTTTCATAAGTTTTTAACCGCTTAAGTCTCTTATGTTTTTTTATCGTAAAAAGACACTTTTGAGCTCGAAAAGACGACTATGACATTAATGAGTCGAAGGCACGCTAATGATTAATTTGTGCATTACTATCAATTTGAAACGTGATGCACAAATTTTATTCGTGATGCAGAAAATTCCGACACATAAATTGAATTCCTAATGCAGAAATTGGATTCCTGATGCACAAATTCGATTCTTGATGCACAAATTCGATTCCTGATGCACAAATTCGATTTCTGATGCACAAATTGGATTCAATTTTGTGCATCGCGATGCAAAATCGATGACTTAGAAATTCTGATACACAAATTGAATTCGATTAGTGCATCGCGATGCAAAATCAATGCATGAACTGAAACTTTGCGCGCGCGTGTAAGGTTATTTAAGAGTATCGTAATTTTTTTACCTCCAAAAGTATATTTTCTCGGTTAAAAAAAATATGGTGGACTGGGCGGTTGAAAACTTTTAAAAAGATACCAACCGAATTTTACCCAAAAATAATATTAAAACTAATTATTTACAATTTTCTCCTTTTTTTTTTCGTATTTTCCTTTTATTTCTTTTCCCTTTTCATCATCTTCACTCTTTTCGTCCTCACCCTCCCCCACTACCACCCTTGACCACCCCAACACCACTAGCCCTTTAACTATCACGGAGAAAGCCTTGCATTGGATAGCATTCAAGACACCATAGAGCACCATGTTGGCTCGAAAGGTGTGAGGTGATCTATGGGAATCCTCCTCCCCTGCATCTTGGCCTTAGGGAAAGGCTCTTCCACGATATATGTCGTAAAGGGCCCTTTATTACACCTAAATCTGTACCTCGATTACCCCTCTCCCTTTCACTAAAACTTTGTTTTGACGGTTTAAATTACTCGTTCCGTTTCGAGTAAATAGGTAACTATTTTTTTTAAATGTTTCATTTAAAAAGCCTATTTTTAAAAATTAAAGTATAAAAATATCATTTTATTACTAATGAGCTACTAAAAATATCATTTTTTTAAAAAGTTTGACTTTCAAACGGGGACTCTTTACCCGAAACGAAAAGTGTATTAGTCTAGCGCATGATGACGTCAAAATTAGTACTCCTATGTGGGCTTGAATTTGAACGTGTAGAACACAAATGAAACACTAGAGTAATTTGTTTTCTCTCTTGTCTAATCAATTTCTTTTTATATAGGGGTGTAAATTGGAACTACCGAACCAAATCGAATCAAACCCG
The DNA here is from genome assembly GCA_013146195.2 of Codonopsis lanceolata. Lineage (NCBI taxonomy): Eukaryota > Viridiplantae > Streptophyta > Magnoliopsida > Asterales > Campanulaceae > Codonopsis > Codonopsis lanceolata. The sequence goes on from CM028381.1 coordinate 76,044,825, forward strand.
TCGGTTATTTTTATTATAATTTTTAATGTCGGTTAAGTTGATTAATTTTTTTTATATAAACCACAAAACCAAACCAATCCAAACCAAATTGAGTGGTTTGGTTCGGTTCCAAGCATTATTCTGTTCGGTTTGAAATTTTTAGAACCAATAGAGGCGGTTCGATTCGTGCTTTTGGCCTAAACCAAACAAAACCGAACAACTTACACCTCTAATTTTAGACACATTTCTCAACAACACTATACTTGACTTTAGAGGTGTACAACCAAACCATCGAACCACGGAACCGAACCATGCGGTTTGGTTCGATTTTGGTCCAAGATTGTTCGGTTTTGATTTTCAAAATTGAAAAAACGAATGGTTCAGTTCGGTTCATAGTTTATGTTTCCAAACTGAACCATGTTTTATTTGATTATTTATTGTATATTACATATATGTATTTCTAACATCTATATTATAAAAGGGCTTGGGAAACACGTGTGCAATTGATTAGATATAAAAAGTGGCTGAGATTTATCATTTTACGGTGATCCAACGGCCCGTAATTCCACCAACGTCCGCATGTGCAAAGGGCGGTTATTCTGGACTCATCTTCGGTTATCTTCCCGCACTCAAACCAAATTCCTCTCTCTCTCTCTCAAACCAAATCCCCTCTCTCTCTCCTCGATCCCTCTCTCCAGCGTCACTTTGTCCTTCTTCAAACTGACTTCTGCCTTTTCTTCCATTGCGCACTCATCCAAATTCTTCCTCAATTTCGATTCCTTCGGCTATTTGAATGACAATTGTTTTCCCTTCTACAAAACCCATCCCATTTCTTCTCCACCCTTCAAAGCTTTCATTCTCTCCACTTTCTTATACAGCCCTCCCTGCCGGAATTCGTTCGACGAAAGTGAGCTCTTCCGAAATCGAGTCTCACTCTCAACGATTAGTTGCCTGTTTGGTTTACTTTCTCCTTTCAAAGTAGAGCCTATGATTTTCTCCTTTTCTTTTTATTCTTTCGCTCAGTTTGCTCACAAAAATTACTAAACCGAAATATTTGGTTTCTTCAAATCCAACAGAAAGAATTTGAGTAAAAATGAGAGAATGTGAATTCCAAATATCCCAAACACAAGGGAAAAGAAAAAAGAAAGAAGAAAGAAAAGAAAACTGGGAGTACGATGTGAAGACAGAAGAAAAGTATTCACACGTTTTTTAAATTCTTTTGAGTCAATTTGCTTTTGCACAATTTCAAACATTCAATGCGACTTTTGATTTCCAAAGTAAGGGTAATGGGGTTTTGGTCTAACGTGATTTTTGGCCATGTGTAGGTGTGTGGGAGTCTTCCTAAATAGTACACAATTCTTTGAAAGTTTGGTCTACCAAATATTTTTCTTTCACATGAAAATGAGTACCCGTTGAGGAGTAGGAAATAACTGAACTATGATAAAGTGATTGCAAAACTGTTTATCAGAGCACAAATAGTAAATCTTATCAGGGTATCCTTTAAATTAATCTCCCTTAATATTAAAAAGTTAATTTCATTCGAAAAGTCATACTTTGTATTTTAATTTTTTTATTTTTAAAATTTGTGCTATTGGTTTGAAATATTTGTGAATTCGATTTTGAATAGTATTTTCTCATTCAATTTATTTTATGGTTTTTGTTTAATGATATTTTTATATTTAAGTTTATTTCAATTAACATGTGTTGGGTTGATGTGTGTGAAAGAGAATGCTTTTGGATGTTTAATTATACTTTTTGGATGAGTTACAAATTTTACAGCTAATAAAATTTGTTATTTCTTTAGTTTTTGGAACGTCGTTTTTTTGTGTGTAGTGTACATTGATCTTACCTCTACAAATTTTAGGTATATATTAATTGTTTGTATCATGCACGCTTCATACATTGATCACGTTCATACTAACATCGTGCCATAGGCACGGACACGAAATCTAGCTTATATAATAAATAATGTTGTTCTTACTAAATTTCATGGATTCAAATTATATATTGACTTATAGTTAATTGTTTGTTAATATTTGATGTTTGTAAGAGAAATTAGATTTTTTGTTTATTAATGTTTGATGTTAAATAGCCGATTAAAATTTTATTTGTCTAATTTTTAATATTTTCTAAAATGACTTATATTCTTGTTTATTAACCCAATTTTTTCTCTAAAAAAATTATCGCATCTAATAAATAACGGATTCAACATGCTTTAAACTATTCAACTCAAGCTGTACCTATCTAGTCTCTCATGGTGGGCGATTGTTATGAATTCCCGACATTCTACAATTTGATCCATTTGAAAATCAAGGTTGTCAATGATCGAAGAGGAGCCAATTAGCTTGGAGTTTCAAACTGAATTCATCAATATTTCACCCAATATGGGTCTTCTTAATTATGGGGTTAGGTAAAAGGAGGGGGACATAAGATCTTTGGAGGCATGCGTGGGTTCGATCTTTTGGAAGCACTTTGCTTTCTTCGAGGTTGGACCTTGTATGTGTTATCGATTTGTTCCAAACCTCAGATCATTTGGCACATCTCGCGATTTTCCTGGTAGTAGCAATGAGGGACCGAAACTACTACCCCAGGATTCAACCTGGTAAAAAAAAAAAAAAAATTATGGGGTTAGGTGGGCTCTATTATGTCATCTAGAATTTTGAACCAACACATTTAATAACTAATCCTCCCAAGGATTGGTCTCTTTTCAGATAAATTCCGAAAAAGATTCATGTTACAAAAAAATATCCGTAAAATAATTTTTAAAATAATTTTTTTGATTGTATTGGTTTTTACTGGACCCCAATGTACTTTTAATGCAACTCATTAATTTTCATACATTTTTTTAAAAAATAATTAATATTTCAAAAACTATTCAAACTTTAATTAATATACTCCGTATTACATATTTCAAATATTTCATACAAATAAATTAATTGCATACATAAAAAATTAATCAAGAAAAAAAAGACTTTTCACAAAAAAGCAAAAGAAAAAGGGATGGTCAAAAAAATAAAACATAATAAAAAGGAAAATTAAAAAAAGAGAAAAAGAAAAGGAAACAAAGCCGCAAAAACACATTAAAATGGCACCCAAAAAAAAACTGCAAAAAAATAATTTGAAAACGAAAAACACGCAAAAAGAAGAGAGAGAGAGATGACTAAGAACCGGAACAACTGGGAACCAAAAATAAGGAAGGAGCCAACTTCTCAAATTCCGTAAACTGATTTTTGTTGTGAAATTAGAAATAGGATGCGATATGGCGTTTTCTTTGGTGGAAATTGCGGGCCGTTACACTTTTTTTAAAATAAAAAAATCTTTCTAGTTTAGTGTTTTTTTTTCGATCGTTAAAGTTTATTTTTGAAATCTTAAAATATTCAGATAGTCTTCTTTTATAGCTTTGATCAACACTTTGAGTTCAAAAATCACGATTGTGTACAATGAAATAAGGATGGAAGAATGATTTTTTCAGTACGAAACTGTAATAGACCTGTGCTAAGTTAAATGATTTTTCTGTAAAAAAGAAAAAGAATGTTAAAGTTGGAGGAAATTGAAGAAAAAACAAAAGACATGATCTAGCTCATTGAGTATTGGTACATCAACCCAATGCATTTAGATATTGATGTACTTGTATTGCACAACACTTGGATGCTTGTTACTTGTTAGAAATGCTTTTTGTACATATCTTATTGTTTGTTTTGACATGCGGGGTTGGATTCGAGTTAGTTTCGTATGTTATACGGATGATCTTAAGCTCCGTTTGTTTTACGGAAAATGATTTTTAGAAAATAATTTTTGAAAAATAATTTTTAAAAAATGAAAAAATTTCGTTTTCAGGTATTTGGTAAATCTTTTAAAAATATACTGGAAAACATTTTTGGGTGTTTGGCAAACGTACAGAAAATGCTATGGAAAACAATATATGAATAAATACAAAAATATATTTTAATATTAATGCTCATATTGAATATAAGATAGTGTTGAGATTTAAGTAATTTTCCATCGGTAACCTCAATTTATCATTAGTCGTGTTAAATCAATAAGGTCCATCTTTTTTCAATCTTAAAAATACAAATAAAAAAATTGACAATTAATATGAAAAAAAAAACATTTAAAAAAAGAAAATGAACAATATTTGAGACGTCCCTAAATAATATAGTTGACACTTGACACTAATTTTAAAACGTAGTGAGTATTTATTAAAATTATAATTTATAAATAGTGTGCACAAACTCTATTTATATTTCTAAATATATTTATTTGTTGAGTGAATGTGTACTTGTGGAATGGGCGGAGAGGTGCTCGAATTTTTGGAAAATAACTTACGGAAAATGAATCCGTAAGTCATTTTCCAGAAAAGAAGGTTTCATTTTCCGTTGACTCGGAAAAACTTTTACGTTGACTACATTTTCCTAAAATTACCAAATATCGAAAAATGAGGAAAACGTTTTTCAGAAGTCATTTTCCGTGAAACAAACGAAGCCTTATTGTTGTTTTGGATTACACGATTTTTGCTTTGATTCTCAATATCTTGAAACAATTAGTCAATTATTATGTACGCCATTTATCTTTCACTAGTACTCTTGTTCTTATTGATGACATGGTACCAGTTTGAAAATTTATCAATAAATAAAATAATGTGAAAGTGAACCCAAATACCTAACAAAATAAAATATTTTACTTCGATATTTATTTTATAAGAAAACCAAGAAATAAATATATTAATTATAAATACTGTTAAAATACAAAAAAGAAAATTTTATTATTTTCTCAATAACGAAAACTCAATCTTCTTTTTCTAGGGGGTTTTGCTTAACTTTGTAAATATGAGATGCAATAACTTTGTCAATTATTTCCACCTACACATGAGACAAAGAAAGTTCAAAAATATTCAATTAACCAAATTTTCTGTTTCATCTACAAAACTCGAATCCTCCCACATATTATCATATAAAATCTAACAGACGAACGGAGATGCATTTGATCCAAATTAATCAACCCTAAAAGCTAAAAAAATAACAATTAAATCAATGGAAACCAATACACATACCCCAACAAACGAAACCACAACAATAAGAAGATGTCCAACATTCTATAAAAATTGATATAAACTTCGTGCAGTCACGAAGCGAGGCACGAAGTTAGCATCACGTGTCGACACTCTAGCATGATACCGTCAGCTTCACAAATTTCAAATGAGCAAGACGAGACAGCCCAATAGCACCGAGCAAAGACAAATTATCACTTAAACCTAGTGGACAGGTTTGCCTCTGTCCGACTGTGGACCATGATCTGGGACTCATGCATAAGCCAAAGGAATCATACCGCGCCTCGCGGCACCGGCCTCGGCCTGGCCGACTGTGGGCCGATCTTCGATCGACAAGCCTGAGATCGATAACGCGTAGCCTTGCTCGCCGAGCACACACACTAAGTCAGGGACGCTAATAGCTTGTTTTCTAAGGCAAGTCAAAGGTTTCCATGCAGCCGTAATCCTTACCTTATCAACTCCTATAATTACGCTGTTCAACCGCCTGTTTCGCCTAGAATCAAGGGATTTCTCCTTGATTCCCATTATGGAAACCGAATCCTGACTGATTCAATCACCTCGGTGGCCTATAAATACCCCTCCATAGCCATTAACAAGGCACACACACTTTCTTTGAGCCTCATACTCATTAATTTACTTTCGACAATCACTGATACTTACTCACGCCGGAGGGGTTTCTCGCGAGGCCTTGCCTTGCACTTCTCTCAGTGTTCTTGTGATCTTAATGTGCTCAAGGAGGTCGACATAAGCCCGTATATCCTACCCATCTCAAGGACGCCCAAGTCCGGCATTTTGCCACATCGCTTGGTTCCATCACGGAACGAAGTTTCATCACTCTCTTTACATTTTTCCTAAAAATCTTTCACTATTCTTCTATTGCAATGTCCGGAAAGGGTAGCAAACACCATGCCACCGCAGCAATCAACAGTGCCGGCAACCACCAAGCCGAAACAACCTCCCTGCAGCAGCCGCATCGATGCAAAACCAGAACCAAAAGCGTGGTCATAAGTGTCAAGGCAACGGCGCCATTCGTGAGGCAAATCTCCCAACATGGCCCAGAGCCGAGCAAGCCAACGTGATGCCAGCCGTTATTAATGAGATCGGATGCTCGCTCAAGATCTCGTGACGCAGCCTTAATCGCCAATGAATGTGGTAGTCACATGAATCGCCTGACATAACCCTCGATCAACAAGCCGCTTCAAGTGTTCAGCATAGTATTATAGTAAAATGTATGGCAGCACCAAAGAATCGCCGCTGGGCCACGCCCCTAAGAGCCATAGATGTGGCAATGCTCAAGGCTGAGTAATCCTAAGACTGCTGAGATGGCCTCGCTTCTCCCAACAAGGTTCGCGCCGAAGGCACACATGCCCTCAATCGCTCACATACCGCTCGAGCGAGTGGAGGCGACAAAGCATGCCGATGACCAGGCCGGGAGAGCGATACCGCCAACATCATTCCCACCTGCCGCCACCATCACCATGAGCACTATGCCCGAGAGTAGTCATGCCGCCGTAGAGGCCGAATGTAGGAAGCCAAGCTGCCAAAGTACAAAGCCTCGCATACCCAGAGGTTGGGTCCTCCCGCGCCCACCTGGCCCGCATGTGCGTGGCGATACTGACCCCGCCACTCTTCAAGGCCGATGTAAGACGGGAAAACGGCCGTCCGAAGACGAGGCCATGAAAAGAGACATGGCAAAACAAATGGCAAGCCTGGGCGTGCCAAGCCCGGCTATGGTGCAGCAGCCACCGGAGGGCGCCCCTTCACCTGTAGATTGAGAATCGCGCCACCCGCTGGGTTATCTTCCCACGCTCGACAAATACTTGGGAAGACGGCAAGCGATTGGCTCGATCGCTCAAGCACAAATTCGATGGTCACGATAACGAGGCCCCGAAATGCGGGCATTCGAGGGAGCCCTCCAGTGAAAGGCGCAAGCCGGGTCAAGCGTAGTTCCCTGGGACCATTGAGCCGGGTCAGGCTCGAGAAGCTTTTGAGGAATTCTACAATGCAGCCCAACACCAAAGAATCGCTTCGACCTTGCCAAGATCAAGTGGAGATAACGAGTCCTCCAGCCAGCTACTCGAAAAGGTTCGAGGAGATGCTCCTCGAGCAGTGACCGCGACTGAATGACTCTGCAGATCACATTTTGCTATTCAACAACACGGAGGGCGGCCACCGAAGACTATGCTAGCAATGAACCCTGGGCTTCGCATGTTGCTAATCTCTCATCTCTTTGCTCGACCGAAGCCAAGGCGACAAAGCCAAAAACAAAGACAAGGCTCATGGCGCCGGCTACCGGCTCGACTGTAGCCCGAGGCCACCGCCGCCGAAAGTACGAGAGAAATCATCCACTCCCCGCAAAGGTCGCTCGTGAGAATCACGCTGGTTTCGCGAACGCTACGCTGAAGAGATCATGCACTGTGTGGGCGATGCTCGCTTATCCCTATCTCTCTTGATCCCGAGCTCGATACACTGGACAACACAAAATATCGGTGAATACCACTACTGCACACGCCACACCACCAGAAGTTGTAAAGTGTCAAAGAGGGAGATCCAAAAATTGATCAACGCGGCAAGTTAGACCGCCCAAAAAAGACCAGGCGAGTGGAAACAATGCCAACAATGATCAAGGAAGACCCCCAAGAGAAAGAGTGGCCAGCCCCTCGCGATTCTGGGTGATAAACATGATTCAGAGGAACTCCCGTCCAACACACGCCTCGGAAACATATTTATTCCTTGTCTAGGCGGTCAACGCCCGGGCGATACTGGGTGGGAGCAAGCATATGTTTTTCGCAATGAGCTAGCGAGCACTCCATTGGCATCCGAGCAGCCTTCTCGTCATTTTTCCTCGCTCAACAATCGGCAAGTTCACTGTAGTTTGCCGGATATTTGTCGCATGGACATCTGCATTATTCCTCGCCTCCTGATTGGAGTTCCTGATACCATGTTAAAGCCGTATTTGGGAAAGCTTGAGGGCTTTACCAATCACCAGGGTTAAAGGCACGCATCGAAGCCGGAGGTATTCATGGGTGATGGGCCCAAAACCCGGAGATGATCACATTCTTGGTGATCGACCTAAAATCGGCATACAACCAGATTTTAGTGCTCCCGCGATGGCCAAATTCCGATGGTCACCTCCATTCCCCACCGTAAAGCCAAGTTCTATACGTAAAATGGAGTTGGGATCTCAAGCCAAAGCCCCGCAATGGGAGTATGTCCTGGAGACTAAGAAAAAAAACAGAACCGACAGGGACATTCCCCGACGGGCCGGGCGCTTCCTCAACCGACAAGTGATCCTTCCCGACTGGCCGCATTTGTTTCCCCTCGGCCTACCCCAAAGATTCACTTCCATCAATAATATCGAGCTCTGAGATGTGATAAAAGCGGCCGAGCCCATGGAAATAGTCCCCCCCGAGCCAGCCTCAAGTCGAACTTCCGAACAGATCCGGCCCTGTGCCCTTCTAGACGCAGTGAGTAAGCGCCCCCAAATCACAGTGATATCGAGTCGACACTTTGCAAGTCCCTGACGAGCCCGATATTCAACCGTAGGGGAGCTGAAGAGGTCATCATCAACCAACATACCCCGAGCAAAAAATTAAAATCGGGAAGGCCATGCCTCCCTCGGCTCTGCAAGATTGATCGAGCTGCCACAATGCCTTTGATGTGTTCGCGGACTGTTGAAGACATGAGGGGCATTAAGGAGAGCATTGTCCGCCACGACCTCAATGCCGAATTCTACCTTCCCGCCTCGTCCAACAAGCCAAGACAAGCATCCCTCGCGAAGTTAATGAGAGGATTATCTGCAGGTCGGCCTAAACTCCCGGGCGCATATCATCGAGGAGATTCAAGCATCTCGACTGCTAGCTAATGTGGTGATGGTAAAAAAGGCAAATGATAAAGGGCGAATGGCGGACTTCACCAGCTTTAAACAAAGCTCGCCTTATCTATCCAAGGCTCCCGCATCGATATGTTCTTTCGATTCTATACCGGGTTCGAGTATGCTTTCCTCGACGCTGCATCGGATACCACCAGTCAAAATGAACGAGCAGATAAAGCGAAGATGCCTTCCGAGCAAATTGTGGCCTCTATTGTTACAGAAATGATGCCCTTCTGCTCAAAAATGAGCCACTTATCGCATGGTCAACAAGTGTTCGGCTCCTCAACAGGCGTAAATATGGAGGCTTACATAGATGACATGGTTATCAAAACCAAGGGCCGCGACCATACCTTTGATTTAATGAGACATTTGCCAATCCCCGCAAGAAACACAACATGAAGCCGAACCCGAAGAAATAAGGCTTTCTGGTCCGGAG
>CM028381.1:76054260-76156604 GCA_013146195.2 Codonopsis lanceolata
TGCAAAAGCTGCCTTTTGGGATTTGAATCATTTGATGTCTTCTCTTGTGCATTACTCTCTACTTAGTAATGTCCGTTGAGGGTAATCTAGGGTACCCTTTGGGATATCATGGGTGGGAGAATGGCTAAGCATGGTTTGAAAAATATGTTGCACACACTAATCCAGATTTTTTTTTTCTTTTGGGTTGATAAGGACCACCTGGTTCGGAGGGTTACTTGGTCGGTTGGTCCACTCCTGACTCTGTAGAATGCATTTGTATTACATCTCAATTTTAGGTATTTACAAGCTAATATTTGAAAGTGTTATCAGAAGGTTGAAACGAGTGATTGGTCAAGTTGTCTCGGATTCTCAACATGATTTCGTGGTTGATAGGCAGATTATTGATGCATCTCTTATAGCAAATGAAGCTGTGGACGGCAGATTAAGGAGTGGGTTCCAGGTTTGTTATGTAAGTTGGATATTGAAAAGGCGTACAACCATGTCAACTGGGAGTTCTTGATTTTGTTGGACAAATTGGGATTTGGGCTAAAATGGAGAAGTTGGATTCTGTTTTGCATATCTACAGTCCGGTTCTCAGTGTTGGTAAACGGGGAACCTTTAGGGTTTTTTGGCAGTTCTAGAGGTTTGAGACAAGGAGATCTCTTTTCCCGTTCCTGTTCATTATTGTCATGGAGACTCTCAGTAGATTCTTGGATAAGTCTATGATGGGAGGTTTCATTCGTGGTTTTAATGTAAGTCAGCATAGAGATTTGGAGGTCTCCGTGTCTCATCTTCTTTTTGCGGAGCGGATGATATGCTGATCTTTTGTGATGCAAACTTTTCTCAACTAGGTTACCTACGCTTAGTTCAGTTGTGTTTTCATATGGTCTCGGGTCTTTGGATTAATATTGCAAAAAGTGAGATTCTGCCAGGGGTTGATAATGTTGAGGATATGGTTCAGTTCTTCGGGTGTAAGGTAGGCAAGCTTCCTTCCTCCTATCTTGGGTTACCCATTGGAGCTCAGTTTAAAAACAAGGCAATGTGGAATCTCATCCTAGAAAGATTCGAACGTAGATTGGCCGGGTGGAAAATAACTCCTGTCAAAAGGGGGATGTCTCACTCTTGTTAAGAGCACTTTATCCAGTTTGCCCACCAACTTTATGTCCTTATTTGTACTCCCTCAATCTATTCGTAATATTTTAGAGAGACTGGAAAGGGGTTTCCTATGGAAAGGCAATAGTGAGAGCCATAAGTATCATTTGGTGAAGTGGGAGAAGGTCTGCTATAGTTTGAGAGAAGGAGGCTTAGGGGTTAAAGACTAGAGCGTTTTTAATAAGGCGTTGTTGGGTAAGTGGCTTTGGAGATTTTTGGTGGACCGACATGGTTTGTGGAGGAAGGTGGTGGTGAGTAAATATGGGGAAGGGGTTGGGCAATGGGCCCCAAATGAGGTTTCCCCAAATGAGTAAATATGGGGAAGGGGTTGGGCAATGGGCCCCAAATGAGGTTTCCCTTTCTTACGGAGTTGGCGTTTGGAAAGGAATTAGGAGAGGGTGGGATTCTTTCAAGAGATTTCTTCGTTTTGAGATTGGTGATGGTTGGTTAAATTTTGGAAAGACAAATGGTGCGGCGACACAAAGTTGTGGAGATTATTTCCGGATTTGTTTAGCATATAGCCAGTGATAAGGACTGCTTTGTTAATGCAGTGCTCATCTGGAGGATAACAAGATGATTTGGAGTCCTCCTTCATTTCGTAGGAATTTCCATGACTGGGAGATGGAATCATGTGTGTATTTACTCGATTTTCTCTATTCCATGACTATTGGCAGGCAATTCGAGGATAAGGTGTGGTGGCAGGGTCCTAAAGACAAAAGATTTTATGTCAAATCTTATTTTGAGTCTCTATCACCCAAAGATGGTTCTTTATTTCCATGGATATCAGTTTGAAATCTAGAGCTGCAAGTCGGGTAGCGGTTTTTGCTTGGGAGGCTTGCTATTGAGCCATTCTAACTGGAGATAATTTGAGAAGAAGGCATAATACTTATGTGAATTGGTGCTATATGTGTAAAGGCGATGAGGAAAATGTTAACCATCTACTCATCCATTGTTCTATAGCTAAGGATCTTTGGAATCTTATCCACGGGCTCTTCAATATTTCGTGGGTTATGCCTGGAAATTTATATAGCATTATCATTGGCCTCTGTTTCTTATTGAAGTTATTGAGGCTCACTGGGTCAGAGAGGGCTGTTTGGAAATCTGTTTTCCTAATTTATTTCGATCCGTCTTCTTTACTTGGGGTTTCTATTACTAAAGTTCTTGTATCAAAGGGGTACTGTTGTGGCTCCAATCTTTTGATAAACTCAACTCTATGCAATTTCTGGAGAATCTGACTTCCTCTCAGCTTTCACATATATTAAGATGTCAGACCTGGTGTTTGGAAGACCTTTGGTTTGTTTTTCTGTTGACTTCTTATAGATAAAATGTGGTTTAATGATGTAATCCACGTAGCTTTCCTCTTACATCTTCTATTTGGAAAGCTGAATTGTTCTCTAAACATGAGGCCATTGCTGAAGAAGCTCAACACTAATGATTTATAGAGGAACGCAGATGTCATAATTCGTTCTCTCCACACTGGTACCTTATGTGCAAGACTGCAAGCATAGTACCGGCTCCTATGTAACAACCTATTCTACGCGTTTGACGGAGCTTTAGGGGTCATTGGGATGGTAGGATCTTATACAAATGTGGATTCTTGGTGGTTCTTCGTGCATTTCAAAAAGAGGAATGCAAATAGTTTGCAGATAAACAGTCTGGCTTCACCGATGGAAGGAGGTGGGGACTTGGAGAGAATGACTTTCTTCGATCTTTTCGTGAGCATCCCTCAGGTGCTTTCAAGTTGTGGCAGTTGACAGTTAATGGTATTGGAATTGGGCGGCTTATTGTCTTTTTTGGTTTCATGTGGCTATAGGGTTTGGATACTTTCTCTCCTCTTATTTGTCTTTAAGTTGCTGCGTTTCTCTTTTTCTAGTTCTGATTCTGTGGTTTGGTAGGCCACATAGCTTGTGTATTCTTTTCTCTAGTATAGTAACATTTATTTTCTATAAAAGAAGAAATAAGTCATCTAAGCCCTTCACGAAGACTCCATTTGGATAATCACTGAGACTTGCAATGAATGGATTTAGCAATTATTAAGGAGTGGATAAGCCTCATGCATGCTTTCCGCGCCATTGTTCAAGTTTATTGGCAGTGTTATGGTTTTCAAATTACACCAATCATTAAATTGTTCATAATCCAACAGTGACGATACTATCAGATATCCACTCATACATCTTTTTCAAATCCTGATCTTGCAATTGACATTCTAGCTTATACAATTTTAAGAAAAAAAAGAGCAAACATAGATTTCAAATCTCTAATGCATCCAATTTCTTAATCTGTACTTCCAATTCATTCTAATTGTGTGGTAGATTAATGTTGTTAACAGGGTTCTTGGTTGCTTGATTGTGGAAGATTTTCAATAGGATATGGCATCGGCCTTCTCTCCTATGTGGTACTTCCAATATGATCATGTTCATTTCATATCTCGTTTGTGTATAGGATATATGTGTGACATTTGAAAGCTTTCAATTTCTATTGCCAAACAGGTACCTGTTTTTATAGCAGAAATAACACCGAAGAATCTTCGAGGAGCATTTACCACTGTTAATCAGGTAAGGAATTTTTGGTGCTAACTCAGATTAGACATAATAGACTGATACCTAATGGAACTATATGATGTTGCTCCTACAGTTGATGATATGTATCGGAGTATCTGCCATGTATCTGCTTGGAACTGTCGTCTCCTGGCGTACATTGGCTCTAATTGGTAGCTTTCCTTGTTCTTGTGCTATATTAGTCTCTATCTTGAAGGCATTTCTGGAACTGTAGTTTTCTTTATTTTCAGGAACCATTCCATGTCTTCTACAGATTCTAGGCCTATTCTTCGTTCCAGAGTCTCCTAGGTGGCTGGTGAGCGGTTCTAAAATTCATTTAGTGTCGTTAATTAGCTGTTTAGCTGGGGACTTACAATGATACATTTAGAGAGGGTGAAATTTTCTGCTTTGTTTTGCTACCGTCTTTGTTTTTTATGTTTTACGCTCTTATTTTTCAGTCCATCTTTAGCTTCTAACAAACCGCATAGATGGTGAAATTCTAGTGTCGTTAGATGCACATATTCATATGCCAGAACATGAAAAGTCCAAGGAAGCTGTTTCTAAAATAATGAATAATTGACTTTCTCCAGGCGAAAGTTGGCCGGTGGGAAGACTCTGAATCTGCTCTACAGCGCCTCAGGGGAATGAATACTGATATGTCTGAGGAAGCAGCGGAAATTAGAGTAACTTTTTGACCTGATTGTTTTACTGAAGGTTTCATTTAGTCTTGGTTCTCATAGGAGAAAAGAATGATCAAGAATCTAAATAATCTTATCATGGGCACATTTTCCCCTTTTCCATTTCCCAGCTAGCATCAAAATGAGAAATAACATTGGCTCATACTGTATAACAGGATTATACAGAAACCCTTCAACGGCTCTCAGAGACTACAACGTTCGACTTGTTCCGTCGGGAATATGCTTACTCACTCATTGTGAGCCTTTCATCTTGCCCCTAGCTTGTAACATTCTATTTTTCAATACTATGAACTAACTATCATTTGGAGAGTTTAATCCAGGTAGGCGTTGGGTTAATGGTATTGCAGCAATTTGGAGGGGTGAATGCGATTGCATATTATGCAAGTGCTATATTCACATCAGCTGGTAGGTACTGTGACCTCCATTTCTTTTTCCTCCATTCCATGAGCATTGAAAGGAAAAAAACATGGGTATCTCTTTTTTCCTGTTAACATGTCTTTAGATTTTTACTCACGATGCCTCCTATCCAATACAAGACTGAATCACCAATTTTTTTTTAAAAATGAGTTTGTGCTGATCTGTTACAGGTTTATCAAGTAGCATTGGGTCAATAGCGATGGTTATTGTTCAGGTTTTTTGGCTGCCTACTTTTAGTCTTGTCATCAGAGTCATACATTGCACATTGTTGTGACGTTGTAGATGGCTTTCTGCAGGTTCCAATGACTGTTGTGGGTGTTCTCTTGATGGATATGTCGGGTAGACGAGCACTGCTCATGGTACAAATGGCCTTCCCTTTTCTTTTTTGTTATTAATTTTCAATAAAGTTCTTCGTGGGTGATCCATTCAAACTTTTATTATGAAACATTTTTATCGGTGTTATGCAAAATTTCCTGACCGTTGCTGGCTTGCTGCTGCACTGCCATGGCCATTGTAATTTGGATCTGTTTTTTCTTTTTGTTTTCTGAAACTGGGAAAACATTTTTGAAAGGTCCTCTTTTGGTCTATTCCTTAAATTGAAAGCATGTGGGGAACAAAATGAGACAAAATTTCTAAATGCAGGTAAATTATCTTTGTTTGTTCATGAAAACCACTTACAAGAAAAGATTTATGTAATGATGTCTTCGTCAAAAACGGTGCACTAGTTGAATTGAAGCCCAGAATTGAAATTTGCTTATCTCTCAGGCTTCAGCAGCTGGAACATGCTTGGGTTGCTTCCTCACAGGAATCTCATTCTTACTAGAGGTTTTTTCTACATTTATTCTAGCTTTCCTCAGATTTGTTTCTTAACTTAACATCTCATGAGAAGGTGGAATTTGGCAAGGCAGGACCTTCAACAGTTGAAAGAGTTCAGTCCATATCTGGCGTTAGCAGGTGTACTGGTAATGCGATTTGACCCAATGGCACTTGTTACTCATTTCTATTTATTCAAACATGAAAGATTGCTCGGACAAGTTAGTCTTTAACTCCTTTATTCCACCCCTAAGGGGTGGCCAAGTAGTAGAGCTGGGGTTTCATCAAGTGTGAGGTCATAGGTTCGATCCTTCCATGACCCCTTGGGGGGAACTCCCTCTATTCCATTCATGCAACAAACTTATTTCATACATGAGATGAAAAGTTAGAATGCGAGTAACTATCTTTTCCTTTTTCAACATATCTCAATCTCCATGGATTTCAATGCGTGTTCAAGACCTCAAATAGGATCCCGGTCATTTATATATCTATGTTTGGATTTGTGTTTTTAGTGACAAGTCTACATTAGAATTGGAAAACATCCTCACATGTTCAAAGTTCCCATACGTTGTGATTATTGATTTATTTCTTTTGATGAAGCGTCGTTTACAAATGAAACTTAATTATATGTAAGCTTCATCTATATATATGGCAAACAGGTATTTACAGGATCTTTCTCATTAGGCATGGGAGGTATTCCATGGGTTATAATGTCTGAGGTAGGCATTTCATTTCATCAAGCATGGAATTATCAGAGTAATTGTGGCTCTAATTAATTATGGTATGAAGTTTTTCTTTCATTTCAGATATTTCCCATAAATATTAAAGGTTCAGCTGGAAGCCTTGTGACAGTAGTAAACTGGTTTGGTTCTTGGGTCGTTTCGTATGCTTTCAACTTCCTGATGAAATGGAGCTCAGAAGGTTTGCTCACAACACACACAAGCGCACACGTGCACACACACACACACATATGCACACATGTACGTGTTTCTTAAACTTGCTAACGAGCTTGATAGAAGACTTTTTTTTTTTCCTTTTCAGGAACATTTTTCATCTTTTCAAGCGTATGTGGGCTGACTGTTTTGTTCGTTGCAAAGCTAGTTCCCGAGACTAAGGGTCGAACATTAGAAGAAATACAAGCATCCATGAATCCGTTCATAGCAAAGTGAGATCGACTAGCATAAAACTTATTACATGCTTCTTGAATCATCACAAATCTACGCAGCCTTGAATCATCGGTCTGGGACTGTATTCAAACATGTCATAGTATAGTTGGCTTATAGTACTATATTGGAATTGTAAATTTACATTTCACTTATAAAATTATATATTTATGTGACCAAAAAATGGCGAATAGTATCTTTAAGAGGCTCTTTCTGGGCCAACTTCTGGTCTCCACAGCCACAATATTAACGCAACTGTATCAATGTAACATTGCACCAACGGGGACGGGTTGGTTCGAAAGGCACCAAGTGTTTGTTTTGTGGAGTATTTTGATTAAAATGCTGGTAAAAAAGACAGCGTTTTCTCTTTAAAAGTGTTTCAATGTAGCGTTTTAAAAATATGCAGCATTTTAAAAATATGTTTCGTTTACAACTACTCTGCTTATGAAAATACCGTTTTAAAATAGTTTTCCAAACGTGTAAAAAAAAAACTGCACCAAACCAGACCTAAGCTCTAGTTGATTAAGCAAGAGGTCTCAGTTTAGCTTGGGAAACCATAAATGAAAAATAAGAAATATTACTCTTTCCCTCTCAAAAAATTGTCACATTTAACGATTCACAATCGTAGCTTTACTTGTATCTTTTTTAGATTGTGCTAAAATTATATTCCCTCCGTTTCGAGCAAACAGTTTACTATTTTATTTTAGGATGTTTCACTTAAAAAGTAAACTTTAAAAAATTAAGGCATAAAAGTGTCATTTTATTACTAATAGGCTACTAAAAGTATCATTTTCTTAAAAAAATTTGACTTTTAAATGGGGATTCATCGCACGGAAGGAGTATCATTTAGAAAAAAAATGAAATTATGTTTTTGGAACAAACCAAAATAGAAAGTGATTTTCTTTTGGGATGGAGATATTAATAGGATCCAAATTACACCAATACATTAGGATTGTTCAACAACAATTTCTGCAAACAAAAACAGTAAACCACCTTAAGAGGTTAATTGTTTGGTCTTAACTTCAACTCTTCGAAGATCAACAAGGGTTCAAGTCATCTCATTGATAACGCTCTAGCCTCTAGTCCAAAACATTTACTAGTTCTAACTTCTAACACAAAAGAACTTGTCGGGAATCAACTTGATCAAGAAAAATCATTGATTCAGAGGTCAACTGTTTCAAATCAACGATAGATCACATAAAAAGGTTTGATGGACCGAGTGAGTTTCCTGTAAAACGGTCTTACGGATTTTAATTTCACCCTCTCACATTTCAATCCACCAACACTCGGTGAGTCGAGTAAAGAGGATCCATCTTACAAAAAATGATCGTAAAACCGTCTTACCTAAGTTTTTTGTCTTACAGATAAATAATTGGAAAACCGACCTCCAACAATCATTGAAATAAATAGTGGCATGTCCAAATAACAACTATATATGTATTTATCTCAAATAACAAGGAGACAATGACAACAAGTGGACTGCAAGTTACATTTCAAGTAGATGAAAGAAACTAGTCATTATATATCTTAACAGCTATCTTCTACGAATCAAATGTACAAACACTTATAAGTTAAATCAACTAGCCGAAACTTGTTGATCAATTTAAAACGGTAGGTCCCATTTGTGGGGCCTACGCTAATGTTAATTAATCATATACTATACTCCTTTGTATTTAAGTTTTGTGCATATTATTTTGTATTGGTAGCAATGCTATTAGTGGAAAGGAACTTTTTATTGACGTATGTACTCATCAAAATCAGTTTAAACATTGCATGCAAAAAAGGTTCAACTAGAAAATAGCCAACCTTATTTCTCTATAAAGCCCTCATTTCACATGTTTATTGTGCATTCTCATGTTTCATCCAAACACTCCTTCCTACTCTTTCCGTCTCTATTATATACTTTATAAGCCACCCTTACATCATATCCAACAACCAAAGTATCTCATTCATTCAATCCAAATCTCTCTCTCTCTCTCTCTCCATGGCTGATCAACCCACTTTACGACCACCGCATCCGGTCCAGAAGGACGTTAGCCGCCACCACCATCACCACCCCATCCATCCCATGCACAAAACACTAGCAAGTGCGGCCTCGCTTGCAAACCTACTCCCAACAGGTACTGTCCTAGCATTCCGCGCCCTCACACCCTCATTCTCCAACAAGGGTTCTTGTCAAATCTCCAACCGGTACCTAACTGCCGTCCTTATTGGATTCTGCGCCATTGCATGCTTCCTCACTTCCTTTACCGACACATTTATCGCGTCCAACGGAAAGTTTTACTACGGTATCGCCACCTTCAAAGGTCTATACATTTTCAACCGCGACGAAGAGGAAAAAGAGGAGGAGGAGGAGGACTCGGAGGAATTGTTTAAGTTTAAAATATGTTGGATGGACTTTATCCATGCACTTGTCTCTCTTATGGTGTTCTTGGTCTTTGCTCTAAGCGACACTGACGTGCAGAATTGCTTCTTTCCTAGAGCTGGAGCCAACGTTGACGCACTGATAATGAATCTGCCGTTGGGAGCTGGCGTTTTGGCGAGTTTCTTGTTCGTCATTTTCCCGACTACGCGTAGAGGGATTGGTTACGCAGACATGCCACTCCATTCAAGATGAAATCTCACTTCTGCTGGTTCTTTGTACTCTCCTGATATGGAATTGATATTTTGCTTAATGCCTTGCAAATTATATATATAGGAGCTGGACATGATTTTATGTCCAAACATGTTGTTCTAGATTGTAATTAAAGCTAGGAAAAACCATTTTATGAGATCTAATTTAATTCTCTCTCTCTTACTGCCCCACTCATCACACCATCCAAACCATCAAGCTAAAATCTCACTTGACAACATCATTGAGATCGCTAAGATCATGCGGTCGGGGTCTATGGTGAAGGAGTTGACGGGAACAGTGAAGGAAATTCGTGGGACTTGTGTTTCGATTGGGTGTACTGTTGATGGTAAAAATCCCAAGGATTTGCAGCAGGAGATTGCTGATGGAACGTGGAGATTCCTCATGATTAAGGAGTTAGTGATTATTTGAGGTTTCTCTCCTTAATTTGACAAATTTTGAAGAATTTGTTTTATAGTGGAAATCAAAGAAGGAAAAGGCAGCTAATCTTCTAGGAATACGGCGTCGCTTCCCGAAGGATGTGCTAAAGGTGTCTTGTATTCCTGTGGTCTTCACCCAAGGAAACCGGCGGTTCATAGCTTCCACTTTTAGTATCCAATTTTTTCATTTAACCCCAAAAGTACACTTTTATATTATTCTTCCTAAAATGTCCCCGTTTTTTCTCATTGTAATAAACTCGTCTCTCTCTTTTTGTAGACCTTTTCCCTAAAGGATATGAGAAGAAATCGAACCTAACACGTCACATTTTGTAAAGTTTTCAACTCTACCAATGAGCTTCTTTCTTAGAGCATGTTTAACAAGGTAGCAAATAGGTATTTCTCCAAAATTTTGTCAAACAACGGAGTCGCATTTGAGAATCAATTAAGATCAGGGGGTCTTGAGTCGCTGGGCAAGAGACCCCCGTTTTTGCCAAAAAAAAGCAGGGCCATTGTCCATCAAGCCTTTCTCTCTCTCACTAAGTGGGACCTTTAATATTTTTTCTTTTTCTTTGATATTTGGTCTTTTTATAATTCGAAAAAATATAAAATATATATTTTTAAAAAGTACATATTTTTATCTATAAATAGAGACTTGGTTTGACTCATTTGAACACCAAATAATTTTTTTCAAAATTTGAAGTTATTATGGATAAAAATGATAAGGTATGATAGATTATTGGAGTTTGTATCAAACTGTTGTATAGGTTTTTTATTTGGGTAGCTTACGGGTATCAAATAAATTTTTATATTCATTTTTAATAAATTGAGTATTAAATGAAGATCAAAGATGATCCTTTGTTGTACATGATCTTATAATACTTGAATAAGCGAGGAAAGTCACAATAGATCACCCGCACCCTTCCTTAATCGCGTACTTCATGCTTTTGCCACAGAAAGAAGTTTAAAAAGAACCGATTCAAATATTGTTGAGACTTTAGTAAGCTGGTGGGTGGGGTGGAGTGGGGAAGGGGGGGATTAAACCTTGTTTGATATTGATCAGTGTGGTGGTTTCCTTTCTCACGGTGCATCCATTCTCTAAGACTACAATTACATCTACTCCCTTGATTGTTGACAAGCGATGCATCATTTGGTCTGGAACCGATGCACAGTTTGAGATTTGTGACGCACAATTTGAAATTATAATGCAATAATAAATCCCGATGTACAATTTTTTTTTTAATACTCTTGAGCAATTTGTCTCCCAATTCATTCCTATTTCCTAATTAGGGTGGGATAGAGGAACAAATTTCCCAAGATATATTGAGGGCTCCATTCCAACTCCAAGACAACCAAGGATTGGTCAATAAGTCAATTAAATTAATAAATTCTTTTTTTTTTGTTGGTGATTTTGAAATGATTAGATGAAAAAAGCTTCACAATTCCGGTCACAACAGCATAAGCAAAGAACAAAATAGCAAAACTTTTTATTTAGTACGAGTCATGTGATATCTAACCAGATCTATTGAACTTGCAGCGTACCAAGGATTCATCATTTTATGATTTGAAAACTTGTACATGTAAGGCAACGAATTTCTTCGACTCGAGAAGTGTCTGAAAACTATCTTGTGAACGCTGCAGAAGCTACTTTGAGCAATGCAGAATGATTGTACCATCACCGTCACCCCCAGAAACTCTCGACCAATAATCATCAAGAGAGTTAGTTCCCTTTTGTTTTTGTGCGAGCATTTTCCAACTCCACGAAGCTGCCATGGTGGGTGGGTACTGGGTAGACATTACAAACAAAATTTTGAAACGAACTAATGACTAGTCGAGTTTGGTGTACTCAAGAAGCATGTGAGGGGAACGATAAATTTTCACTAGCGTCCAATAGAGGACCTCTTCAACTTCAAGTTCACCCTCTGCTCTAGCAGCATAAATGTCCTCACATATTGCAAGTAGCCTGCATGATCAACCACCAAATAACAGTTTTTGAGGATATATCCAGACAAATTTGTTGAAAATTCTGTAAACATTGTTCTCAACTGCTTTAATGAGCTATTTCCACACATGAATGGTTCATTCTCACATGTATAATTTGCAAACAGGAATTCCGGTGAAATATCAGGCATGCAAATAAGAAAGACCACGCTTAATATGTTTGTTTTCTACCCATTTTATGTAAGAGAAAACTGCATTCAGCAGTCTCAACTAGTGTACCTGTCACACGAAGGGAGGTTTTCATACGGAATTCTCATTCTCAGATCAGAACATTGAAGCCTGATGAAACGGCCAACCGCTAGCACAAACGTGATATAGAGACCCCAAATGCTGAACTTACTTAGAGTTTCACCAAGAATACCCTCTGACAGAGTATGGAAGATAAATTAGTAGTGTTAAGACTGGCAAAAGAGGACCTTATATTAAAAATTCAAAAGGGCCTCACATCAATCAACTTTTCCTCATAATCAAATTTGAAAACTTACGTGGTGTTTCCTCAGATACAATAACGGCCATCGGTCCAGCCAACTCCCCACAACCACTCGTGAATGAAGCATCAATGTCACGGAAAGACCACCACTCTTGAGGGCCATGATTAAGGATAAGTTCCCCAGTAACCAGATCTACCTGTATAAAATGTATTTATAATATTTATATCAGTGTTAAGTCTACAGGTCAAATCATGTTTTTTAAAGTGTAGACACTGAGTTGACATACTGCTTGTTCCAGGAAGCGCACATCGCCAGAACCAGTGACCCGGAAGTATTTAGGGTAAACATTGTATATTCTGAAACTGTTGACAGTACCGTTTATCACTTCCATTACTTCCATTGGACTGGGAAGATCCTTATCCTGAATATGTAGCTCGTACTTGACAAGTTCCTTTCCTTTGGGCCTATCCCTGGTGAATTGCCAGGAAAATACAATGTTCATGCTCCACTTCAAAGATTGCACAAATCTGGTCTGAACAATGGGAGGAACAAGCCACGATGTGCTTGCATCAGCATGGCAACATATCAACTGAATGTCATCCTCGTTGTATGCGCGAAGATATCCTTTTGGGTCCAGATCAACCCGTGAATCAAGCTCTCCCCACGAGAGCTTTTTGCAAAGAGTGGTTTCAAACAAAGTTAGCCTACCACTGACTGTCTTTATGTCAATCTGAACACTGGCATCTTTGACAGGGTTGGCAATGTTTGTAGGATTACCACTGCTGTACATCTGTTTATGAAGAAACTTTTTTAGACTTATGTAGAGGACTGACAACATAATAGGACTCAAATATTGGTGCCAGAGCTGTACAGGTAGGTGATAAAACATAATTAGGTCAGAGCGGATCATATTGATTGAATTTCAGTATTCAGTGCAAAATGAACTAGATACGCAAGCAAGCAAGATACTAACAGCCAAACAAAATTCAAGTAACAGAAACTTTCAGCAAGCAAGAACCATGGATTTAACAAGTTGATGCTTAGCAATCCTCAGTTTAGACCTAATGCATCAGCATTATAATCTGTAATAAAAAATCACAACGCACATTTACTGAAGGTAAGACTGGACTGACAGCCCAGAAGGCATGGTAACTTGAGAATTTTGATAACATATGTTTTTCTTTATGCAGTGTCTACCAGCCTCATCGACAGAATACGCTGATAACATCCTACCATTTCAATTAGTTAGTGTCCATCAAGTTAGGAACTAAGCCATGAACATTCAACTTACAAGTCATTAAACTGGCACATCACATCAACCAAAGTACCACCCCCAACTGTTTTACCATCACTGCTGTCAGAGCCGGAGCCAAGATTCAATTGGGAGGGTGGGGGCAAAGGGGTAGATTGTATTGGAGGTCAAAAACAAAATATGTAGCATGGCCCCTGACTAGGGCTGTGAAAGTGCACATGAAACAAGTTGTTCATGAACAAGATCAGGCTCAGCTTGTTGAAGGGTCGACTCTGACTATGTTCAATTAGAAATGAGCTGAGCTTCAACAAAAATTATGGGCTCATCTCCAGAACATGCCCGTCAAATTCAATAGCTCATTTAATTATTTTCATATTACTCACACACACACGTGAGCACACATATATTTTGTTTTAAAAAATTAATATATATATGTATGTATGTATGTATGTATGTATGTATGTATGTATTGTTCAAAATGAATCAATAAATATATATACAATGTCAAAATTAATATATATAGTTGTTTTTAATTGCATGGTATAAAGGAATTGTACTTCTTAAATACTCCCTCCGTTTTCAAAATATTTTCTACTTTGACCCGGCACACCGTTTAAGAAAAAGTAATTGACTCTATTATAAATATTGGTAAAATGTGTGGTTTCTTTTAATGCCCTTGAATATCTGGCCATAATTAAAGTAGGTAGAAAAAGTAAGGGTAAAGTGGTAAAAGTTTTTCTTAAAAGGGAAAGTTTTGAAAGAGGACAATTATTTAAGAATGGACGAAAAAGGAAATGTGGACGATAATTTGAAAACGGAGGGAGTAACAATTATTCAAATTTAATTACCTATAACATGCACAAACTAGCTGAATCGGGCCCGTTCCTTAACAACTGAAACACGAGTGTGAAGCAAGCCTGATATACAATTTTAAACGAGATCAAAACCAAGTTCAAGCAAGGTAGAATCGAGCCGAGCCCAGTCAAAGCTCAATCTGGAGTCTGGATTAGGTTCATTTGCAGCCCTACACGTGACCGCCGTGATTACTTCACCAAGCTAGAATTTGGTCTTCAGATATAGTGGTTGGATCTCTCTCTCTCTCTCTCAATTTTCCGAAACTAAGGGGGCAACAGCCACCATGTAGCTCCGCCCCTGACCTCAGTGATTATTTCACCAAACGAGAATTTGGCCTCAGATTTTATATAGAGTGGTTGGAAACTTTGAATTAATTGATATGTAAGAACAATAACTCTCTCTCTCTCTCTCAATACATAGTACTGAAGTAGTTTTCTATCAATGATATGCCAAAATTGTTAGTTTCTATAATCAAAATCACCAAATTTGAAATCAGGATGCCTTACCAGCATAGGAGCCCAAATAACACACAACAAAACGAAGAATAAGCATATCCCATTGCAGAACTTAGTCAATTTGGTTTGCCTTTGTCCATGTTGGTGTTTAACCCTGTTCAAATCCACATCGCACTTGACTAGGAAGAGGCTTGCATGAATGTCCTCCAACTATAAGGAGAGCAAAAATTAGAGCAGTAACCAAACCTATATTTTAAGAATTATGTCAAATCCAAGAGCTTAGTATGAAAATGTATAGAATATATGTATCATCATCTTAAATCTTAAAGCCACAAAATTGGTAATCACCTTAAATTCTTAATCAAATTAATCAACCAAAGAAGAAAAGAAAATAACACTATGATTCGGCTTTGCATAGACACCTTAAAATATATAGGAGGGGTGCGCTCATAATAACCCAATACTACTTGATATAAGATAATGACACCCATTATAACAACTCTGACCTATATTGTATTCAACCTCTAAGCTATAAGAAGTTCGGTATGTTACATAACCTAGACAATTTATGTTTGTACAAATTTCTCAAGCTTGCATATACGAAGCACCTGCAAAAAACTATTTTCCTTGAGACAAAATGCTTCCCATGTGTGAAAAACTGTAATGGCCCCTTCAATTTGTTCTACATATTATTTTGGAACTAAAGCTTCATTTGTGCAGGGAAAAATAACTTCCAAAAATAATATTTAGTAAATGATGTATGGAAAATGAGAACATTCTAATTTTATGTGTTTGATGAGTCTTTTTGAGAATGCATTAGAAAACCTTTTCAGATGTTTAATCGTTTGAAAAGGTGTCCGAAAACGTTGTATGTGATGCAACTTATTTATAATTAGAATAAATGAATCATTCATTGGTAACATATATATATACACACACAATATATATATACGGGTTTTCAATGGTTACTTTCTCACACTAGCCATTGATAGTTACTATTAATATTATCCATTTGATCAAAGAAAAAAGGCTGAGATTTATTAAGGCAATTAATAGTTTGTATTCTTTTGAGGTGAATTAATTGCATTTTCCAACTACCGAATGAATCCCAACCTTTGATTTTTTATCCAATGGACAATATAATAGTAACCATCAATGGCTACTGCGAGAAAGTAAGCATTAAAACTATCCCCATACATATATGTACACACACACACACACACATATATATATATATATGCATGTATATTCCACAAAATGACCAGGAAAACATTATGCAATTCACATTTTGTAGATTAAAAAAAATAACTACAAAATGACATACGCTCTTGTTTGTTAGACAATACTTTGGGGAGGATGAGAACAGAGACAACTACCGCTGCCATTTAACACTTCAATAGTGTTGTCCGTAGAATGACTTGGGAACATCATGGTCCATTGGATATTTTCAAAGAAATGTAAGAATTTATTTTCCATCGACTCATTTTCCTAATATTACCAAAAAAGCAGAAACTAAGAAAAATGTCTTCCAAAAATCACTTTCCGTGAAACAAATTACCCTTCCAATATATTAGAGAATAAGGTTCTTTTGGTTATACATGTTTGATGGCCAAAACCTATCCAGAGATAAAAGTGGATCCTATTACCTTCCTTCAGAATATTTCCTTCATATTCAGATAAATATTGTTTTATCAGACGAAGTGGTCACACGGCTGTTCAGCAAGGATTTTTTTAATCTCGTTCTTTTAGTTTAGGTCCAAGTAAGCGCACCAAACAATAAATAGAAATACTTTATTATTATTAGAAAATACGTTTCTTTTTCAGATTTCAAGAAAGATGCCTTTTCTACTCTATTTTCCATTGATATTGGAGGAGGCATCAACTGATCAACCATATTAAAACCCCCACCATATCCTGATATCCCTAAGTATAACCATGACCATTTTGGCTCTTTTACACTTGCGCAGCTCCGGCAACAAAGACACAAGTAATGATTGGGTACTGAAGTACTCTGTATCTCTAGAAACATAAAATTTCTAGTTATTTTCAATTTCAACATATCCTTTGTATATCCTGTACTTATGGCCATCATTCATGTGCAATTTGCATACTATGAAGAATGAACTAATAACAATAGATGAATAATCATGATTAAATTGGTAGCAATCATCGATTATATACTTCTCGGTTTAACGTAGGATTTTCTGATCATCTTTAGGTGATAAAAGTAGCAAGAGTTGTAAGCATAACAATAACTTCTTCAATACTAAGGGCAGTAAGAGAACATTAGGATTAAGGACAGAAACAACAATTCTGAATGAAGCTAAATGAATATATGACCCTTAGAAAAGTTATTGAGCACTTGCCTTTAACCAGTCATACATGGTCAAAGATGTCGTTGTGCAAGACCAGTCAAGCACACATCTCAATTCATAAAGGAAAGGCAGAGCACGGTAAAGTCGAAATCCCAAATAATTAATTTGTGAAACACTACTTGTCAAGAACTGCCGGTACAAAGTGCTTTCATGTGGGATCCCATAGCGGATTTGTATTGCCTGTAGTGCCAAAGATATTGCCTTTGTGAGATAGATAGCTCGAAGTGCCAATCTGCCAGCATGCTGGTGTGGAGACTCGATGAACCAAGCATACTTGGTCACAGAATATGTAAAGATAACAAGACTGAACAGATAGAAGATAACTTTTCCCGTGGCAAACGAACACAGGTAAATTATACGATCAAGCACGATTAAGAAAAAGATAATCTGCAAGAAGAAGAATTTAAGCAGGTTAGAAATCATGCTCCCACAGCAGATTTTCTGGTGAGCATAAAATTGTAAAAGCTAAATCATGTGACTATTTTGCCTCTCCAACTCAAATCATCTTGGAATTACAATAACACAGATGAACACATCACTAGCAATAAGTAAGATATAAAATGAGTAAAAAGCATACCATCAAAATGAACACAAACTCTTTCGGAAACTGATCTTCTAACTGGTAGACTTCAAGAAACTCACTGTTATTTTTTATGACTGATTGGTAGAAAATGGAAACCAAGAAGAAAACAGATAAATCTGCACAAAATACGTAAGCGTACAAGTCAATTTCTCTCCGCCCTCCCCCAATCACGGATATCACAGGATATGGGAATCTTACTTCTTTGAAAACCCCAGCACGCTGCCCTTTTAAAATCTCATTGGCTACATCTGCAGCAGGAGTTAACGACTTGTACCCCTCCATTGGCAAAGGTGCTGCCGAAGGGAAAGCATGTACCACCTCAAAGACAACCAACCCAATATTAGGGTTTTCCAGACTTCTTTCAATGCTTTGAACACGAACGCTACTCGCCATATGAAAATTATGCTGATTTTCGTCGTTGCAACTCATATGATGAACAATTCTAAGCAGTTTGTTAACCCCTGATTCAATTCTTTCTGGCTGAATCCCATCATCTGGCCATGAGTTAACTTCCATAGACAGCTGGACAAAGTAAGGTGGAGTTTCTGCACCCTGAGTAACTGATTTCCAGTACATATTCAGACTTCTAATCGTCACTTTCGGCACATCTTTCACTAGAAAAAGGAGTTTGAGTATCCTATTCCACCAACTTGAACTCTCTGAAGACTCTTTGTCTTGACGAATTCTTCTCTTGAGAGAACTGAATTCCGTAACAGAAGCCCATGCACCATCTTTTACACTAATGGAAGTCTGAAGGAGGGTGAATATGTATACCAGAAAAAGAGGCAAGTGGCTAATAACAAAAGAAGATGTAACTTTATGTTCTGGGAAACCCAATTCCTGAAGCAAACTCAAATGGATGCTGAACCCACAATGCTGGATGATTATTTGATACAAGTATTGAAGCAAAATACAGAACTCGCTGTAAATTAGCATAATGACCCAGAATATATGACTTGGTCCAGTGTTCACACAAAGAGCATATAAGAAGAGAGCGGCAAGGTAAACCATTGAAAGCAAACTGAAATTCCATAGGAATATCAAAACAAAGCAACAATAGCAGACAATGTCATTGTTTGATCGCATTTGGGCCAACATGTAACGGAATAGAATCCCAATTTGCACGCACATAGGATCGGGCAAGTTCCTTTCACTCTCAGATTGCACAGAAACTGGTTGGTCCAAAGTTTCATATCCCAAACTCTGACTCTCTAACTCATAATAGACCTCATTCTCAGAGGAAAAGTCATATGAATCTGGTTCTTCGTGCTCTATATTAAAAAAGTTCACGAGATTGGAAACTGTCAGCTTCCCCAAAGATTTCACCTGAGAAGCTCCATCACGAATAAGATGTACAGCTGAAATTAACGGATGCACCTTGGCCTGAACACTTTCCTTATCTCCTCTGTTTGAATCCCAGAAGTTTTTACTAAGATGTTTCTCCTGAACTTCAGTGATTTCTTCAAAAGAAATCATTTGATGTCCCATGAAGCCCACTCCTGAGATATCAGTTGCTCTAACACTTCTAGGCGATGCATTAAATTCAAAAGGAAATAAGGAGTCGGCACTCATAGTTTGGTCAGTGTTTATCAAATCATTTTCCTCCTTATCTGGAGTACTATTTTCCTTGTACAAATCCAAAGGGGAGTTCCTTCTCCGTCTCATTTCTTCACTTCCTGGAGAAATGAAACCAAAGTTTGCATTTGTGTTCAAGCTATGAAGCTGAATTTGTAGGTTAAGCATCTCTGATTTCATTTTCTCCACTTGTAAATTTCTGAGCTGTTTCTGCACCTCGGCTTTACGAATGTATTGTAACTGGGCAGTCTTCCAAGAAGCTCTTTTCTCCTGTTCACGTACCAAAGCATCAACCTGCTCTACTTCAAGATATTTTGACACATAATCGAACTCATGGGAAGAAAACATGTATGACTGCAGTGAAACCAACATAAATATGATAATCTCAACAACGGCAGATCTTGAAGTGATCCGAAATCCATAATCATATTTGTAGAATCCAATCACTTCATAAATGTAATCACTTGTTTCGCATTCCCCATCACTGAAGTCTCCAACAAACGGAGATTGATAAGCAAGTGAAAAAACAATCAATGCAAAATTATATATGCGCAAGAATTTGAAGATTCTGTTCTTCTTTTTCAGTATCTCAAGTCGCAGCCGGAAGAAAATTAGAGCAAAACCAAGGTAACCAAGGTGAAGGATGTCATATTCAAGGGTTCCTGTGATCAAAATCAAAGCAAGGACAAGGTCCAGCAAGTGACAGTAACAGTAAAGCCTCAAATAGTCTAGAAGTGTCCACATGCTTTTTGTTTCAAATGAGAGATCACTCAAGACTGATGTTTTCGTTATTTTCAGATAAGAATGCAACTCTGAGAAACAGTACAGGCGATCAGCACGGAGCTTGAAGCAAGCAAGCATGAAGACCACATAGTAGCTAATCAGCATTCTTTGATCATCCACTATGAGTCCTACAAAGAATAACGACAACTGAAGTTAAAATCTAAAAGGTGCCTACTTTCTAGCATATAGTCAAGGATTTCAGCAAATTTAAGGATTCCCTGCTTCTCTTTTTTACACATTTATTTATTTCCTTTTTTATTTTATTTCTTTTTGCACCATTTTGAATTTCATGGCATTTGAAAACAACTGTGTGATTACTGATTTGCTGCTGAGAAAACAAAAATGAGAAGTCATCGTCAAATTCTGTAACATAAAGAGCTAAAAAGCCGATACACCTCTAGAAGTGGGTTAAAATTTGTAGGTAAAATCAGTGCCCCAGACTTAACCTAATGAAACAAATTTCGCAAATGAGATCGTACTCATTTGCTGATTAGAATATGTCACCAACGCCTTAAGATTCCTGAAGTCAAACAAACATCAAGCAATGTCTATCCTGCACCTGAGTGGAAAATAAGTGTACAGATCCAAAATTGTATTTTTCTTTCTAACAAACACGGAGGAAAATGCACTACAAGACACCTAGATGATAGCAGAGGTCTTCCTTGAACTCTTCATAGACATTTCTCAAAGATTAATGTAAAACATAGTGTTTGATCTTGTGCTTCAAACTAATCGAGAGAGAGAGAGAGAGAGAGAAGCTGCTTACATCTGAATCAGGGACATATGAGAAATCAACATTGTTTAAACAATAAATTTTTGGCAATGCCGAATAAAGTTACCTAGCCAACATCTTCTGCAGTGGTCAAAGAAAAGATTGGAGTCTCTCCAACAGTCATGGCAAACCACTTTTGCCTCACTGGAAGCCTCCTCCTTCCATGATGTCACATTCAACCAAATAGCCAAGTACTCAAGGGTAAGAATAGATGCAGAAAAGAAAACAAATATCGGCCACAATTTTCGTATGACATGCCGAGGTAGAAGTATACAAGCTGCAAGTGAAGAAATGTAGAGCAGTGAAATGCCATTTAAGATGGCAAAGCTAGCAACAAGTAGGGCGATCATGTTAATCTCTAGGCCAAAGAGATTGAACATATTCTCAGTCCAAAATTTCAAAAGAATTTTCAGGGTGGTCTTTTGCATTTCAAGTCTCTCCTTTCTCAGCAAAAGATGCCACTTTCTATTCCACTTATGATACTCCTTGGAGCTTCCCCGCACATGCTTATATGAGTAATTTCTGGTGTTATTTCCCTCTATATTCCCTGTTTTTTGCTTTTCAAATAGAGGATTTGCATCTTTTGAAGACTCACGTTCTTTTGTAGAGAAAGGAGTAGCAGTTGATCTTTCTTTTGGGGAGTTAAACAAACTGCAAGGCTCTTCCCATTTACCTTTACATCCTTCATCAGGTGCCATATTTTCCAACCAGTGAAAGACATTGTACTGAAGTACACAAGAAGCTATAACAAAGACCTCAGCCCTCATGCCTGATTCTACGCCAAAGAAACCCGGGCTAATCGACTGCAATCCCAGGAAGCGGGATAGAAAAGAATGTGTTTGCCCAGGGAACATTTCAGCCTGCTCGCCCCACATCTGAAACAGATAACGAACCATCAAAAGGAACCCTGAATAAACTAGAAATAACTTAGATGGGATTCGAGAAGATTTTGGTAAAGTTGAACAAATGACCAGTCCGAGAAGATACACAAAACCGAATGCACTGATTGGGGACAATGACGCATATAGTAAGGAGAGAAATAGAATCTTTTCACAGTGCCAAATCAGAAAGCGTTTAATAAGGGAAAAGGTGGCATGCTCCTCTAGTCCTTCAAGATTCTCATACTTCAACGACTTGCTAAGTCTCCTCTCACAGCTATATAATTCTATCACAATTACAACGGCGAGAGACTGCCAAACATTTTTCAACATTGAAGAACCTGGATTATAACCAAAGGCAGGATGAAGCTCTGTCATTGTAGACAACCATGTTCTAAAACAGAGAAACGCACTCAAGCTATAAATGAGAATAAACACTGCAACTGCATAAACTTTCAAAGGAAACCAGAGGCGCCTTCTTGCCTTCCCAATGAGTTGTCTTCCATTCATCCAAAGTAGAAGGAAGAAAAGGTAACCGAATGACGCATAATTAGGTGTCACTGAGTAAATTGTGAGAAGAATAGTCAGGCACACGATATAGGTCCCACATGATCGATAGACAGCGAGAAATTTCTGCTCAATTGCAATTAGATACAACGCTATCCTTCTACCTGAAAGCAGATGGCACATGTTTATACCCTTATTCATCGAATTCCTTTTCTGATATAGATTTTATAAACAAACTAGGATTTATGCAGATCAATTAAGTAACATGTTTCTAAGCAGATGGAACACAATATTAGATCTGGTCGTCAGAATTCTTGCACTACCAACAACAAAATTAATAGTGGACCTATTATAACCCAATATTTGACTGATTTTCTGCTCTGTGATTACACTAGGTTATTCTAGTGGTCTACCACATGAGTCATTGGAAAGCGCAAGTTCAAGCTTTCTTGAGTGGTATTGTCATTCTCGTCCTGCAGACCTTCTGAATGACATTACACCCCCTATGTTATCCTTGGCAGCAGATGCCCTTAGCTTACAATGCAAAACATGCTGTGGTGAATGGTATACCATCACTCCATGCACGAATGTCACATTCACATTACTGACAATGTTTTTGCATGCACGTCTAATTTGCATTTACTAGGCAGTCTTTAACCATGTTTTAGTAGAATATGAATACTATTGAGAAACTTATTCGAAGCTTCTTTTTTCCTACTGTGTGTGAATCCATTACAGCCAAAATGCAATTTTACCATTAGAAGAATCATGGCAAGTGCTTTCTCTGGATGTTGCTGTACGAACTGATAATAGGACAGATTTGTTTAAACCAGCTTTCAAAATATTCCATCCAATTGGAGGGAGAGGAAGGTGTTGCACCACTGCTGAAAATGAAAAGAGCATGTCAAACCCGTTATTTTGAATGGCACAAAAGCATGCAAGCGCAGCAATCTTCAAAAAGTCCCCAGAGTGAGAATGATCAAGAAGACCTACAAATATCCACGTGATTTCCAGAGAGAATCAGATGTTTATATTCACGTACTTCAAGAAAAATAAAGCAGTTGACGATACAATTTGCTCTCAGATGAATACCTAACTGTGACAGAATTTCCGAAGCCAACGATCCTTTCTGCCCCAATGTTTTAGAGACCAAATTGAGCTGAAGGAGGTAAAGAAGTGCAAAGTGTATCTCACATAGAAGGATCAGGCATTGACGTAGCCGCCTACTGACTGTCCGGCTCAACAGATAAACCATAAAGAATATCACTGAGATACAAAGCAAAAAATCTGAAGAAGTTAAGTTATTGTTATCACTTGTGACCAAATAACAAACAAAAGAAGCATATATTTTAATTTTCAGAAAACACAGATAATAGCAGTAAGCAGTGATGAATTATTATAAACCTTAATTCAATAAAACAGGGTTTGTAACGATTCTTTAAGTAAGTAAAATACATAAAAAAAATATCTGGCACACAGAATCATGTTATAAGAGAAACGGTAGTAAAAAGCATGTGTTCTCTCAACTTACTATATACAGAATGGACAAAACCAGGTTTCAGTGCAATTAGTAATATCAGCACCAGCACTATGGCACGAGAGCTTTTACGCAACCCCCAAGCTATTGTAGCTACAATTAGTACTTCTGTTTCCTCCTCTGAAATACTAGCACAAGGTTAAATTGAG
The DNA here is from genome assembly GCA_013146195.2 of Codonopsis lanceolata. Taxonomy (NCBI): domain Eukaryota; kingdom Viridiplantae; phylum Streptophyta; class Magnoliopsida; order Asterales; family Campanulaceae; genus Codonopsis; species Codonopsis lanceolata. The sequence continues at coordinate 76,078,221 of CM028381.1, forward strand.
GTAACAAGTACTTAAAGAATCTAAGTACAAAAACCTCAAGTTAGGAATTCATAGCATATATGTTTCATTGAAGACTAATAGTATGGTGAGGAGCAAACAAAACAAATATAGAAGAATCAGCTGCATATTGAGCAACTTCCTAAAAAGAATATAGTTAGAATGTACTCAAGGACAAGTGCTAAAACCAGAAAAGATGTTCCCAATCTCTGATTAATTAAGCCCTTAGATGCAATGACGGTTAAAATGCTATTAGACATGGTTTCTGCAAGTTTTCGAGTTAAAATCGCCTGCCTTACAATTGGTCCTCAATTACGTGAATATATTTGGTTAGAGCTGGATATCAAACAAAGGCGCGGAAAGAGCACAAACAGAACCGTTCAAACTGCATTTGGATCATATGGGCCATAGGCAAGTGACAGAACTTGAGCCCAAGACCCAAACGAATGAGGGATCAAATATGTTTTAGTTCAAAACAAAAGTAAGAGTTTGAGGTGTCAAGTCCGGCAAAAACATATGTTATGCATTAGCAGGGCTAATATGTGGCGGTTACGCTACAATGATTCTCTGAGATCATTCCAATTGATTAATAAAGTATGTCGCAATTATAAAACTACAATTAGGTTATAATCTTCGGTGTGAATTGTAAAATTGTTTCAAGAAGGATGCATGTCCTTGTACATATAGTTGGACTGGTACCATGGATTTGGGAGTTAACATCATGCAAAACATGATACTCCCAAACTATTATTCAAATCAATAGAACCTTTTTATAAATTTTATCAGTCAAGAGGTTGTTGTTACTCCCTCCGTTCCAAGCAAAGAGTCCACCATACTAGTTTGGGATGTTTCAATTTAAGAGTCCACTTTCAAAAAATTATATTTATCATCTCCATAACATTTCAACATTACCCTCACATTTGCTATTAACATATTGATCTTGCTCAAGCATTTTTGTAATTATGACCAACTTTAATTTTAGTTAATATCCATTAATAATTAGACTTTTCAAACATGGACTCTTTGGTTGGAACGGAGGGACTATATCCTAATGACTGCAAGACAGAAATTCTCGCAATGCTTGCAGCACACTTCCACGCTTACCCATTCTTTTTATAAATTATTTTCTAAGTGGCTTATCCCTTAATAGAAGACCACGGTCTTATACGTAAGAGTGATTTAGTACCGATTTCAAAAGTTTAGGTGCACCAATGAAATGAATGCAAGGGGGAAATAATAGAAAGAACTCTAAATAACTAGACTTTTGTTTCCATACCTTCCAAACCACAGTTGCCATTTGAGGATAGCCAATCCACATCAGACAAGTAGAGAAAAACAGAGTTGTTCACAAGATTTCCCATAGCCACGAGAATCCCTAGACCAAATTGTGCAAGTAGATAAAATCCTGGAATAGGGTAATGCCATATTCCAATAGTTTCCCATATCGCCATGTCCTGGAATATGAAACTAGTGTACTAATGATATATACAATAATTGAATAGGTATCATGAGTATATGTTATGTTTAAAATTAACAATTCTAACATGAATATACTAATAGGATCCGACAAATTCTAACATGAGAATATCCCCTTGATCAAAGTTGTAAAGTAAATAAAAAGAAAAAAAATACCTTCAGTAGCTTCTGATTGAAAACTGTGAATGCCACATTGAAGACATAGGTGCCAATGGCCCACAAGAGAATGAAGGCCAGGAATAAACCGTTTAAATGGTGCAAGTGGAACAAAGAAGGGAAGACGTATAAGAGATAGCCAACATATGCAAGTAGTCCAAATGCACATAGACTTGCGAATTGGAAACTCCAGAATGAAAGAGCAAACAAGGAGATCTGTCATGTACATCACCGAAAACAGTATTAGAGATATATAGCAAACTTAATGGTAATGCATGGTAAGACTACTAAATATTGTGAGCTAATACTAATGAATATCATTTAGGAGAATATCAAAACGGACGAAAAAGACTATGGGAGAGAATGCTAAGTACAAACTGTATTTTATCGCTTATGGCTGCTTTTTCGTCCTTAATTTTTAAGAAGTTTCAAAAATGTCATTCTGTTTATCGAGTGAGAAAAACAGAATGAAATATTGATGGCCTTTTAAAAATAGGGATGAAAGTGGTCCTGTGCACAGCCCAAGTCCTCTAACAGGAATATAAACAACAGACACCAGCCATATCCCCAACGACCTTCACTGGTCCCCGCACCAACGCAAACAATCTCAGATTCATCCATGAACTCAATCTACCTCCAAACAAATCCAATCTATGAGCCAACTTGATGGGAATCGAGATAGCTCAGGTCAAGATAATCAAGACCCGTTGATCATAAAAAAGGGACCAATCACTCGTGTTTATGTGAGGAGGGATCGAGCAACTTTACTTCAACTTGTGGGAGAGAATTGGAATCAAATTGAAGTTGCCAATGATCCAGTATATCAAGAGAAGTTCATATGCAAGTTTAGAGGGTCAAATCGACAATCCTGGAAACTTGAAGGTTGGGTTTTGAAGTCTGAAAGCTGGACAGTCTTCTTGTTTTCTTCTCCGAAGTTGAACTGGATTTGAGACTTGTTCATTCCTTAGTAATTGCTGCATTTCAAGCCTATAAAAGGCAGCTTTAAACTCATTGTAGGATAACTTGGTAAATATATTAAAGCATAAGTTTTGTTTGAGTGTTCTTATACACTTGCGTTTCTCCACAATTGAATTTGTGAGAGTATTTGGATTTCTTGGATTGGAAACCACCTTGAACTTATCAATCTTCACGAGTTGGAAGATTGTGGCGTTCCGTGGTCGTGGATCTCCGGCAATTGCGTCGAAGGTTCTCTACCGCACCCCAAGGTTCCTAGTCAATCGAGACTAGCGGGTCGAGGGAGACTCCCTATCCTTTTCATTCCGCGTTCGTTGTCCGTCTACAAGGGTCCCGTTAATCTTCAAATCGAGCTTGGCTCGAATCTGAACCCAGATTCACATCAATTGGTATCAGAGCCAATCGAAGAGGTAACCCGTAAATCAAATTCTATCGTTCTTCATTCAATCTTCTTCGTTCTTCGTTGTAAAACTCAACAAAAAAAAAAAATTCTGAAAATTGTGTTCTTGTTATTCTGAAATTGAAATCTGCAATTTGTTCTTGAAAAGCCCCGTTGCAAAAGTCAAAAAAAGAAAGAAAGAGAAAAGGGCCGAAATTGTTGGGAATCAAAATCTGAAAATAGTGAACTTGAAATTGAGTTGGAAATTGTGTTTTACGCAATCTTGTTCATCATACTTATATCATCAATTGCCTGGGAACTTGTTCACTTATCTTCATTTCATTCCGTTCATCCAACATATATATCATCTATAGCATTTGTTCTTTTTTTACTTTCAAGTGAATTGTTTCTCGCTTTTAATTATCATCATAGCCCAAAGAATCCTAGGGAGCCTAGATTGTACTTGTCTTGATTCACTTACGGAACAATCACTTTGACTCTATTTGTTGATTTATTCAAGGATTGGTGATTATCTTGGAAACCAGAGTGCGAGTGTGTGTGAGTTGAGTGTAAACACGAGCGATACACTTGTGAGGTTGTTGAAAATTGTAATCTAAAAACATGGCTCAACAAGGACAAACTAATGAGGTTCCACCAACTAGGGTAATGGGGATGATGGGGGTTTAGGGGGAGTAAATCCAATAGACCTTCGTGAGGGGATGGCTAGGATGATGGAAATGATGGGGGAACTAACCCGAAGAGTAGCCACGTTAGAAATACCCAATGCACCACCTCAAGGAAATCCACTTAGGTACCAACCAAGGAGGAGAGTGCAAGTAGAGGAGGATGAGGAGGGAGAATACGAGGATAGAAGGCAAGGTAAAAGAGGGGAAATTAGAAACATTAAAATGAAGGTACCTCCTTTTAAAGGTAAGGCGGAACCAAAAGAATACCTTGAGTGGATTAGGAAAGTGAAAGTCCTTTTTAGTTGTAACCAATTCACGGAAGTACAGAAAGTGAAACTAGCATCCCTAGAATTCACCGACTATGCCGGTGTTTGGTGGAAACAACTCATTCTAAATCGTAGGAGGAATGGAGAAGAACGTATTCGTGATTGGAAAGAGATGAAAGGGGTAATGCATAGGAAGTTTGTAATGATGTGAACCCAAGAACGGCTACAAAGAAATTAACCAACCTTTGAATTGCGGAAACGTTGTATAACAACGAATTGATAGGGAGCTTCCCTCAACCCTAGGGTGATAAATCGATCCCTAGAACCTTGGGGTGTAACCTAGACCCGCTAGTCGCAATTAACTAGGAACCAACGCTACGGAACACCACAAACTTGCAACTCAACAAGCTTGGTAAGTTCGAAGGACAAGAAAATTCCAAACAAGAAATTCTCACAAGAAACTCACAATTATGTGAAAACCTAAATCAATAATATAATTCAACTTAATCTTAAACAATGTTTGAGATGCCTTTTAAATAGACTTACAAAACCCTAAAACTTGTAGAAAAAGAAATATAAGAAACCCTAATTAAATAAGGAAACCAAAAACCCTAACTAATAAAAGTTACCAAAACAATAAAACCCGAAAAATCAAATAAATAAAAACATGGCAGAATTCCTACAAATCAAACACGTGCGCGCTGACCTTCTGGACGTGTGCGTGTCTATTTGCAAAAGTTACTGGAATTTGTTTGCGGCAGATTTCTACTAAGTTATCAGAAGTTACACTTTAACCCCTGAACTTTCATAATTGTCATTTTTATCCCTGAAGTTATAGAACATCTTTTTAAGCCTTCTAGCATGCCCTTAAGCTTCCAAACATGACATGTGAATCCCTCTAATTGTAGAATATGATTTTGGGCCCCTAGGATCACTTCAAGTTTGTCCCTAACTATTACCACCGGGATTTGATGAAGAAAGTCCACAATTTAACCCAAGGAACTAAATCAGCCGAGGAGTATTGCAGGGAATTAGAGTTTGCTCTTACTCGGGCTAATATGATGGAATAAGTTGATATGACCATTTCTCGGTTTATCAATGGATTGAATGATGACATAGCCAAGGTAATACGAGGGGGCACATTGCATCCCAATGTCCTAATAAACGGATAGTGTACTTGAAGGGAAATGAGTATATATCCGAGGATGGTGAGGAGGAAGAAGAGGAAGAGAGTGAGGATGAGGACCCATTTACCCTAGAAGCGTTGGTCGTGAAAAAGGTGTTGAGTACCAAGTCAAAGAGTCTAGTGATCATCAAAGGGAACACATTTTCCATACTCGTTGCAACATTAAGGGAAAAGGTTATGAGTTGTTGATAGATAGTGGGAGTTGCACTAATGTTGTTAGCACGAAAGTGATAGAGAAGCTAAACATTCCGGTCATTAGGCACCTGCATCCTTACAAACTTCAGTGGCTTAATGATTGTGGGGAGTTAAAGGTGACTAAGCAAGCCTTGATCTCGTTTTCGATTGGGAAGTATAAAGATGAGATTATGTTTGATGTGGTCCCAATGCAAGTTGGGCATGTTCTATTGGGAAGACCAGTTTGATCGCCATGTGATGCATGATGGATTCTTGAATCACTATACCTTAGAACATAAGGGTAAATCACATACACTTCAGTCATTGACACCACAACAAGTCCATGAACTTCAGCTTCAAAAAGCAAGGAAACGTGAGGTTAGAGAGGTTGAGGGGAAAGATGAAAAGAGTGGGTTGATGGAAGCAAGTGAGAATAAGAGTGGAAATGAAAAGAAATATGAGAGCGGAAACATGAGAGAAAGAGGAAGAAAAGAAAAAAGTTGAAAAGGACAAGGGCCAAAGAGTGAAAAAGAATTTTTTTTGTCAAAACAAGTAAGGTTTCGTGGGAGTTGGGAGATAAAAGAGAGGTCTTTATCATGGTTTTCAAAAACACTTTGGTTACTTATGATATATCAAGAACTGTGCCTTCTTTTGTCCCTTCTTTATTGCAGGAATTCAAGGATGTCTTTCCCGATGACGAACCAAGTGGCTTGCCACCTTTTCGAGGGATAGAGCATCAAATTGACTTCATTCCGGGGGCAACTTTGCCAAACCGACCTGCTTACCACCTGCTTACCGAGAAAATCCCGAGGAAACCAAAGAAATTCAAAGGCAAGTTGAGGAATTGCTCAATTATGGTAAGATTCGTGAATCCTTGAGTCCTTGAGTAATACCGGTAATTTTGGTACCCAAGAAAAATGGTGAGTGGCGGATGTGTACCGATCGTTATCCTATCCCACGATTGGACGACATGCTTGATGAGTTGAATGGTGCTACAATCTACACTTGAATTGATCTTTAAAGTGGTTATCACCAAATTAGAATTCGAGAAGGTGATGAATGGAAAACTGCTTTTAAAACCAAATTTAGGTTGTATGAGTGGTTGGTTATGCCTTTTGGTTTGACCAATGCACCGAGTACATTCACGAGGTTGATGAACCAAGTTCTTAGGGATTTCATTAGGAAATTTGTTGTTTTGTACTTCGATGATATTCTAATTTATAGCAAAAGCATGGAAGAACACTCGCATCATATTCGTTCTGTTTTGTGCCCTTTAAGGGAGCATTCTTTATATGCTAACTTTAAGAAATGTGACTTTGCCATGGACAGAATTATGTTTCTTGGTTTTATTGCAAGTGCCGCAGGAGTGGAAGTGGATGAAGAGAAAATCCAAGCGATCAAAGAATGGCTTACTCCTACAAGTGCAAGTGAGGTAAGGAGTTTTCATGGCTTAGCATGCTTCTACCGGAGATTTGTCAAGAATTTCAGCACAATCGCCGCGCCGTTGAATGAATTAGTGAAGGAGGTAAAATTTCATTGGGGAGAAAAACAAGCAGCTGCTTTTGAACTTTTGAAAGAAAGTTTAGTTTCTGCACCTATTCTTGTTTTACCTAATTTTGAGAAAATGTTTGAATTGGAGTGTGATGCATCGGGAGTTGGGATTGGTGGTGTTTTGAACCAAGAAGGTAAACCCGTTGCACATTTTAGTGAGAAGTTGAGTGGAGCATCATTGAATTATTCCACTTATGATAAGGAATTACATGCTTTGATGAGATGCCTTCGGACATGGGAACATTACTTTAGACCTAGGGAATTTGTGATCCACACAGATCATGAGTCAATCAAGTACCTGAAAAGTCAAGGGAAATTGAACAAAAGGCATGTTAAGTGGGTTGAATTCATTGAGTCCTTTCCATATGTAATCAAGTATAAAAAGGGTAAGGACAATATAGTAGCCGATGCTTTATCGCGTAGGCATACTTTGATCACTACCATGCATTCTAGATTACTTGGATTTGCTTTCATTAAGGAGTTGTATGCCAATGATGACGATTTCAAAGATGTGTTCTCATTGTGTGAAAAATTGGCTTTTGGAAAATACTATAGGCATGTGGGTTATCTTTTCAAAGAAAATCAACTTTGTATACCCAGATGTTCTATGTGTGAGGTACTTGTACGTGAGGCACATGGCGGAGGCCTTATGGGTCATTTTGGTGTATTTAAGACACTCGAAACCTTAAAGGAACATTTATTTTGGCCTAAAATGAGAATAGATGTCATGCGTATTTGTTCTAGTTGCATAACTTGCAAGCATGCCATGTCACAAGTGGAACCCCACGGGCTGTACACTCCTTTGCCTATTTCACATTCTCCTTGGACCGACATTTCTATGGACTTCATTCTTGGATTGCGTAGATCTAAGCATGGTCATGATTCAGTATTTGTGGTAGTGGACCGGTTTTCAAAGATGACACATTTCATTGCATGTCATAAAACTGATGACGCTAGTTTCATAGCCGATTTGTTTTTCAAAGAAGTTGTGCGTTTGCATGGTATGCCAAGAACAATTGTGAGTGATCGAGAAACCAAATTCATAAGTCATTTCTGGAGAGTATTGTGGAATAAATTGTGAACTAAGTTGTTGTTTTCTACTTTGTATCATCCTCAAACAGATGGGTAAACCGAAGTTGTCAATCGTGTCCTATCTCAATTGCTTAGGACTGTTTTGAATAAAAACTTGAAAGCTTGGGAGGAGAGTTTGCCTTTTGTCGAATTTGCATATAACCGTTCTGTTCATACTGCTACTAGTTACTCTCCTTTTGAAATTGTTTATGGGTTTAACCCTTGTAGTCCTTTAGATCTTGTTCCTATTCCAGTCAAGGAGCAAGCTAGCATGGATGGAAAACACAAGGCGGAGATGATTCAGAAATTGCATGAACAAGTTCGGTTGAACATTGAGAAGAGGACAACGCAATATGCCAAGCAAGCAAATAAAGGAAGGAAACAGGTTATATTTGAGCCCGGTGATTGGGTGTGGTTGCATTTGAGGAAGGAACGATTTCCATAGAAGCGTTGTTCTAAGTTGCACCCAAGGGGTGATGGACCGTTCCAAATCCTCAAACGGTTAAATGATAATGCATATCGACTTGACCTTCCAGGTAAGTATAACGTTTCAGCTACTTTCAATGTTTATCTTTGTTTGACTCAGGTGATGATTTGAGGTTGAATCCTTCTCAAGAGGGAGGGAATGATGGGAATCGAGATAGCTCGGGTCAAGATAATCAAGACCCGTTGATCATAAAAAGAGGACCAATCACTCGTGATATTGTGAGGAGGGCTCGAGCAGCTTTACTTCAACTTGTAAGAAAGATTTGGAATCAAATTGAAGTTACCAATGATCCAGTATATCAAGAGAAGTTCATATGCAAGTTAGAGGGTCAAATCGACAATCCTAGAAACTTGAAGGTTGGGTTTTGAAGTCTGAAAGCTGGACAGTCTTCTTGTTTTCTTCTCCAAAGTTGGACAGTCTTCTTGTTTTCTTCTCCGAAGTAGGACAGCCTTCTTGTTTTCTTCTCCGAAGTTGGACTGGCTTTGTGATGCGTACGCAACTAATCAAATCGTGGACGGCTCTAAACAAATCCAAGGCCGCAACACGCTGCCTCTAATTTGTGCCAAAGAACGTCCCAATCAACACTGAATTACAAAGTAACTAGATAAACGGGCTCACCGTTTAGGCTTCACTCACCTAACGTAAAGAATCCCGACGACTTAATCTCTTTAGGCTTCACTCACCTTCGGAAGATGAAATCGATTTTTAGGAAGAACAACCTTGTTCTTTTGAAAGAATCGCTTCTTTTTTGAAAACGCAAAAAAATCTGCCTTCATTGAATTAAAAACATCCTTAAAAAGGATTTACAAACGAAGTCCTAACAAAACCGAAACCCAAACTAAAAAGGACTTTAAAAACTTTCCTAAAAAGACTTCCTAACAAACTGAATTTTAAAGCAAATAAATAACTTAAAAGAAACTACCAAAAACAACAACTACTAACAACTACTAACTCCGAGGTAACTTCCATGCAAGCCACCCCTTTCAGCCACTCCACACGACACACGTACTCCAATGAATCTAGGCAGCCCACTCCCGCTGTGAGCAGCTCCTTGCAGTCCTTTCCACGTCCCTAGCACCACCTTGTCTTGCCCTTGTGTTACTTCCACGATCTGGTCAGCTGATTCCTCTAATGCACCTGCATCATACTCCCCCTCTTCGAAAGGAATTGGACTCAATTCCTCAAGGTTCTCATCATTCACATAGGGTGACAAATCCCCCACATTGAAGGTTGCACTAAGCATATTCTCCAGGCAGATCCAACTTGTAAGGGTTATTCCGATTCGCTCTAATATTTTAAGAGGTCCTTCAGCCCTTGGCATTACCTTGTTCTTGCGTTTGTTCAGAAATCGTTCTTTACGTAGATGTAGCCACACCAGATCCCCGGGCTGGAAAACAACCGCTCTTCGATTTCGATTATCCCTCTTCTTGTATGTTTCATTAACCTTTTCAATTCTCGTGCGAACTTGTTCATGTAGTTGTTTCATGAACTTCCACTTTGCAAGAGCATCGGGCTGTACCAATTCTCCTTTTTTTACGGGCACCAAATCAATGGGTAGATAAGGATTGATTCCGTACACTATCTCAAAGAGCGAGTTTTTCGTGTTGTACGTCAGAGTACGATTGTAGGCGAATTCTGCGTGAGCTAACTTTACATCCCAATCTTTCTGCGTCTTTCCAACCAACCCCCTTAACAAAGCTCCTAAAGTCCAGTTAGTGTCCTCCGTTTGTCCTTCTGTTTGCGGGTGATGAGAAGTACTAAACAACAACTTCATTCCTACCAACTTCCATAGTGTCCGCCAAAAATGGCTTAGGAACTTGCTGTCCCGATCACTTACAATAGTCTTCGAAATTCCGTGTAATCCGATGATTTCTTTAAAGAACAGTTCACCGACCAACGACGCGTCATCTGTTTTATGACAAGGAACAAAGTGTGCCATCTTTGAGAACTTATCTACCACAAACATGATCGCATCCTTCCCTCATTGAGTTCTCGGCAAAGCAACAATGAAGTCCATTGACAAGTCACTTCATGTCTGTTCTGGGATGGATAAGGGGGTATATAACCTTTGATGAAAAATGCTCTTCATTTTTTGACAAGTTACACAACATATTACCACAGCCTGTACGCTGCCCAACATTTTGGGCCAAACCAAATGTTCTTGGAGCAACTCGAGTGTTTTATTCACCCCAAAGTGACCCGCCAATCCCCCTCCATGTGCTTCTCGAACTAGAAGTTCCCGTAAGGAGCATTTTGGAATGCATAGAAGGTTCCCTTTGAAGAGGAACCCGTCTTGTAGCAGATACGTCCCATGCGTACCTCCTTTACAGGCTAGTAACACTTCACTGAAATCTAGGTCTTCTATGTAGTATTCGCGCATGAGATTAAATTCCAATAATCTTGCATCCAAAACTGCTATCATTGAATACCTCCTTGACAGTGCATCAGCCACTATGTTACTCTTCCCATCCTTATACTTGGACGAAAAGTTGAAAGACTGAAGGAACTCCACCCATTTTGCGTGTCTCGACTTAAGCTTGTGTTGTCCATGTATATACTCTAACGCCTCGTGGTCTGAATGTAGCACAAAATGATTAGGCCTTAGATAATGGCTCCAATGATCTAAGGCTCGCATGATCGCATAGAACTCCTTATCATATGTGGAATAGTTGAGTCGAGCCCCTCCCAACTTCTTGCTAAAGTAAGCTATTGGCCTTTTACCTTGAATCAGAACAGCCCCGATGCCTACCCCACTTGCGTCACATTCAACTTCGAAGGATTGTGTAAAATCGGGTAAAGCTAACACCGGCGTGTTGCATAATTTTTCCTTCAATATTTCGAAAGAACGTTGGGCTGTTGGAGTCCATTCGAATTTGCTTCCCTTTAAAGTCTCGGTCATCGGACTAGCAATAGAACTAAAATTTTGAATAAATCTTCGATAAAAGGACGCCAAACCGTGAAACGATCATACCTTGGTTATTGTGGAAGGTGCCGGCCACGATCTGATGGCTTCGATCTTAGTCTGATCCACTTCAACCCCTTCTTTGGAGAACACATACCCCAAAAACGTGATCTTTGGTTACATGAATGAACACTTTTCCAACTTGCCATACAACTTGTTTTCCCTTAGTGCTGTGAGGACTTGCTTCAGGTGCCAGCCGTGTTCCTCTTCATCCTTGCTATATATCAAAATATCATCTAGGTAGACGACCACAAATTTTCCTATGAAAGGTCGTAATACCTCGTTCATCAGCCTCATGAATGTGGCCGGTGCGTTTGTGAGTCCGAAAGGCATTACCTTCCATTTGTATCTGATAATATCCACTTCGTAGATCAATCTTTGAGTACACCACCGCTCCGTGAAGTTCATCGTTCATATCAACCAATCGCGGCATCGGAAATCTGTATTTGACTGTGATGTTGTTGACTGCCTGCTATCAACGCACATCCTCCAAGTACCGTCTTTCTTGGGTACCAAAAGGGCGGGTACCGCACATGGACTCATGCTTTCCACCACTTGCCCTTTATTGATCAGTTCTTCAATCTGTTTTTGCAATTCCTGAGTTTCAACCGGGTTGCAACGATAGGCTGGCTTATTGGGTAAAGGGGCCCCTGGAATCAGATCAATTTGATGTTCGATCCCCCGTTCGGGGACGGTAGTTCCTCGGGGAACACGTCCTTGAACTGTTCAATAATTTCTTTGGCCCTTGGGTGCACTGTCCTCTCTCCTGTGTCCTGCATTACTTGGGTTACAAGAAAACCCGATGCTCCCTCCTGCAATGATGTATCAATGTCTCGTTCGTTGGCCAAAAATTTCTGTTCCATTTGATTGTCTTCTTTCACACCTTGAACAGCTCGTGGGTCTTCTAAAGGGCCTTCATCCCTTAGAGTAGATGATGGCCTTAACAGAAATTTTCTCCCTCCTCATTTCACCATGAAAGTGTTCTCCCATCCACAATGTATAACAGCCTGGTCAAACTGCCACGGACGTCCCAGCAGGACGTGACAAGTATCTATCGGGATGACATCACAGATAATAATATCGTCCTCATAACTTGCAATTGAAAACGAGATCTTAGTTTGTCGCGTTACCTTTACTTCCATGCTTTCTGTGAGGCCGTATAGATCGTATGGTGTGGGGTGCGTCGTAGTTGGTAACCCTAACTTCTCGACCAATGTTGTTGTTATTCCGTTGATGCAACTTCCCCCGTCTATTGCAGTCACACAAACGTGATTTTGGACTAGTCCCCGTGTCCGGAAAACCTTCTTTCTCTGATTCATGACTTCCATCACCGTTCCACAAAATAGGATTCGTGAAAGCTGTGCTCTGATACCACTTGATGCGTATGCAACTGATCAACCCGTGGACGACTATAAACAAATCCAAGGCCGCAACATGCTGCTTTGTGCCAAAGTTACTTTAAAAAGTAACTGGATAAACAGGCTCATCGGCTAAGCTTCACTCACCTAAACGTAAAGAATCCCGACGACTTAATCTCTTTAGACTTCACTCACCTTCGGAAGATGAAATCGATTTTTAGGAAGAACAACCTTGTTCTTTTGAAAGAATCGCCTCTTTTTTGAAAACCCAAAAAAAAATCTGCCTTCGTTGAATTAAAAACGTCCTTAAAAAGGATTTACAAACGAAGTCCTAACAAAACCGAAACCCTAACTAAAAAGGACTTTAAAAACTTTCCTAAAAAGACTTCCTAACAAACTGAATTTTAAAGCAAATAAATAACTTAAAAGAAACTACCAAAAATAACAACTACTAACTCCCAGTTAACTTCATGCAAGCCGGCCCCTTTCAGCCACTCCACACGACACAAGTTACTCCAATGAATCTAGGCAGCCCACTCCCATACCCATGCAAGCTGTGAGCAGCTCCTTGCAGTCCTTTCCACGTCCCTAGCACCACCTTGTCTTGCCCTTGTGTTACTTCCACGATCTGGTCAACTGACTCCTCTAATGCACCTGCATCACTTTGAGACTTGTTCATCCCTTAGTAATTGCTGCATTTCAAGCCTATAAAAGGCGGCTCTAAACTCATTGTAGGATAACTTGGTTAATATATTAAAGCATAAGCTTTGTTTGAGTGTTCTTATGCACTTGCGTTTCTCCACAATTGAGTTTGTGAGAGTATTTGGGTTTCTTGGATTGGAAACCACCTTGAACTTATCAATCTTCACGAGTCGGAAGATTGTGGCGTTCCGTGGTCGTGGGTCTCCGGCAATCGCGTCGAAGGTTCTCTACCGCACACTAAGGTTCCTAGTCAATCGCGACTAGCGGGTCGAGGGAGACTCCCAATCCTTTTCATTCCGCGTTCGTTGTCCGTCTACAAGGGTCCCGTTAATCTTCGAATTGATCTTGGCTCAAATCCGAACCCAGATTCACATCACAACTTCAGAGATTTTCTTTTTTCTCTTCTTTTTTAGTAGGCATGTTACCAGAACAGCATGATTAGATATCAAATTCAAAAGCACTCAACCGCATAAACAAACATTAACAGCCATATCTAATGATCTAAACATCCCTAGTAGACTACTCTTCCATTGGAGGCATAAACAGTGTTTAAGTAAATACAGAATAAGGAAGGTTAATCGCTTAATACCCATTGTCCAAATGTTAAGCACAACCGTATCACTTATGAACCATTTTATGATCGGCTAGAAATCAATGGTTCCAGCATTAATCAACCCACACAAGTCAGACCAATTTAGAATATAATTCCAGCTCTTATAACAGTCCCTTGGAGTCATCCAAAACTCAATCCAGAAACACCTTTAATTCATTGATCCCAGGTCTGCATCCTCAAATCATTTAACTTTCTAATAAAGTAGTCCACTGGAAGTTACTATAGTACGTACATGTATTTTAAAAGTCCCATTATACCAACTCCTAATGAGCCTGTAGTTCCAAAATCGTTATCTTTTAGTGTGTAAGTAGGTGTTGGATTTCAATCGACCCTTGTTGGAGTTTTTGGAGAGTTTTACTATAGTTTAGTTCTTATATGGCTGGGTAAAAACTCCTAGGGTACAGGTTGAGCCACCTGATTTGGTACCTTTTTGTATATAATACTCTTCTTGTCAAAAAAATTTTAAAATCATTTTAGACCAGTTTTTCGAATTAAGAAAATCAATTTTGCCAATGCATTGTATCCTGACATATAATTGTGCTTCATATATGATGAAAAGGTCACATGCATTGACTCTTACCAACCAAGTTAATCTAAATAATATTTGCTGCATTCTTACATGGGCAATCTAGACCTGCCCAGTGTATCAAAGTTGATAATGAATTTACAGTCAAGTCCAGTGCATCAAGGTCGATATTTTCCCATCAAGTTGCCTTCATACTCATAATGGGAAAATAGTGTACAATTTATCTTTACAGCCAGGCAGCTGACCACAAAAGATTGCTCTTTAAAAATGAAACTAACAAAAAGTCAAAATGAAGGCATTTGATAACTAATGCCTTACTGGAAAACCGTATGTGAAGAAGTTAATACTGAATGTTCGAAACACTGCTCCCCTCAGTAAAACATTGGTGTGCCTCACACCAGACCTGAAAAGTGCAAAAAGTAAAGCAACTCAGAAATGAGAAATGAGGAATAAGAATAACAAGAAATCTATTTCATAGAAAAAAAAGTAGATGCAAGTAAATGATCATGCAGCTACATGCAAACATCCAACTTAAAAACAATAAAAGAGGTTTTGAGGAAAATGTGCCGGATAAGAAAATAGAAGAAAATTGTGTACAAATTCGAAGTACAAGCGAAATGTTCATTCAAGGTGTTAGTGTATATGAAGCCGAAGAGGAACAGCTTAACCTCTTATTCATGCATTACCCTTGGTTAAGGCACCATTAGTTCATGGCACTCTTTCTTTTTGCGTGCTTGACTTGTGGTCATAGTTATGGTTAGCTTATCGAGACTGAGTCCCAAACCCACTGGGATTTGACTTGGTGGCACAGAAATGTCATAACATAAGGTACCTTTTGCTTGTCAAATAGGTTTGAGCGGTAAAACTCGACCTCCTTCTGTCACTAAATAAAACGTCAATTATGATATATAAAAAGGAGTTTTGGCTTCACAATTCAGACTTGTTAATTTTAACTAAAAGAAATATTGACTTAGCAACAGATTAGAATGCATAAGTTAATCAATATAGAGACAGAAGTACACTAATGGCTTCAAGAGCTCTAAACTTCCCTAGATTTCAATGCATTTGACAAGACATAAATCCTTATCAGGACATCCCAGCAACTAGCTGCAAGTGGAAGCTGATTTATATTTAATAAGCTAAACGAATGGGGATACTGTAAGCTGAGTATATACTCTAGTGAAGTTTAATTCAATTATTCTTTGTTTACTCTTTAATTAGCTTTGGATGTGAAGATATTCAACATCTCGAAAAATACATTCTTGTAACTTGCTCTTGGTCTATCAGATAACTTAGAATCACTTTCTAGTGATGAATAACTTCATAATTTCTGCCAAAGTTTCAACATAAAGGAGATTTTTTACTCCACTCCTGATGTTAATTATCAGCCAATCTGAATTTGACGAGATCCACTGCAACTAAATGCGTCCCCAAGTAGTTGGGACAGAGCCTAGTGGATGATGATATTTTTACACGGGAGAGGAATAAAAGGAAGACAACGTTCTTCGTAGAACGCAAATTATCAAACTTTCTCTAAGAATATAATCTGTATTATATCCCTAAAAATGAAAATATCCCAGAGTACATAAAGGAAAAGAAAACTGTCTAAGATTAACTGTCTAAGAAACTGCAAATAACTGTCTAATAACTGATCTAGTAAACTGCCTAATAACTGTCTTGTCTAAATAACTGTTTAAATTAAAAACAGTCATAAGATCTAAACAACACGTTTTATGATACAACATGGGCTGCTCCGCATCATTCTCCCCAGGTTGGAAGAAACGACCTCAAGTGATCCGGATAAATAGAAAGCTCCACAGGATGATAACGTGACAATTCAGTAACGTTGGGTCCCATTAAATGAAAGATCAACCTTCAAGCGAAAGTCTTGTTTCCCAAACTGTTGTGGTACTCTGTAGTTTGGATTTATGCCCCCTAATCCTTCAACTTCCTCATCTGTCGAATCATCATCCTGTTGGGGTAACACGGGATTGGCCTGATGTGCCCGAGTGACTCTCTGGCGTCCAGCCTCACCACCTGAGTTTCCCAGGCCGCCTTGCCCTCAACTGTCCCTGTTTCCTCTACACGTCCAGACAAAGTTTGAAGCGCTGCTGCTACTGCCCGAACCTCTCTGAACACGTCAGAGAGAGAAACATCCTCTCCATTGTTGTTAGCCATTGCCACGGAGAAACCTTGCTCTGATACCAACTGACACCGGACAGGAATAAAAGGAAGACAACGTTCTTCGTAGAACGCAAATTACCAAACTTTCTCTAAGAAAATAATCTGTACTATATCCCTAAAAATGAAAATATCCTAGAGTACATAAAGGAAAAGAAAACTGTTTAAGATTAACTGTCTAAGAAACTGTAAATAATTGTCTAATAACTGATCTAGTAAACTGTCTAATAACTGTCATGTCTAAATAACTGTTTAAATTAAAAACAGTTATTAAGATCTAGACAACAGACGTTTTATGATACAACGTGGGCTGCTCCGCATCAATATTGCAACTAAATGTGATTGTCTTGTTTAACGATCCTTCTAATATATGATTTCATGATTTTCATCAAGTTAATACTTTTGTCCCTAACACTTTTTAAAATTAATAAGGGACAAATAAGAAAGGGCATAAATCATCCGTTAGGGAACTTCTGAATCCAAATCCTTGATGCAATTTTTTAAGCCAATCTGGATCTATGCTCCATCAGAACCCATGTTTCTTTGTCAAAGTTTACAACAAATCCTAGATGATTTTTTTGTCCAATTGAGTAAAGATGGTGATTTAATTGTTGATTTGATTTACAAATCGCTGGAGAATCTGAAATTTAAGGCCACGTTGGCCATGGGGATTGTACACATTGTGATATACTATTATTCAATTCCCTTCTGTTGAGAACACCAATTGTTTAGCCTTTTTGTCTATAAAAATTGTAATTAGAAATGGAAATCAAGGGGAAAAAATCATGTTTGGTATTTTTTGATTTGATGTTTTGATTGAAGGTGAAAGCGGCAAAGATTTTGGAATTGTTCATACGGTGGTCAATTTAGGTAAATGGTGTAATTGTTCTTATTTCATATAAATGGCAAAAGCTACCATCAAACTTTGTGCACAAGATTATACTTGAAAAGGTTTTTTTTTCAACAGCAATTTTTTGCTTATGTGTCCAACATTGAAGTCCACGTTAGCACTTCTGTCTAAAAAAAATAAAAAAAATCGGAAGACTGATTGGGTTTATTTTGCCACATTATGAATAGTTAGAAGTTTTTTCAGTATGTTAGTGAGTTGAATGGTATACTAGGCACTTTAAGCAAAGTTTGATGGTTGTTTTTGCCGTTAACCCTTCCTTAAAATTATCCTATTGCCTCGGTTTTCGTAGTCGGAAACTTAAAATTTTCTTGTTTCCCTTTCTGCAGTGTAGTGGTATCTCTGGCATTATCTTACAGTTTCCTACTACCATGTTTCCTGATTTAAAATTAGTAAGTAAACTTCAGTGCGAAGTAGAAGTGAATGGCAGGATGAAGAGAAAATAATTAGAACCAGATGTACACGTCACCTTGATTGACGAATAAAGAATGAATGCTTTGAAGGAAGAAGATGCTCAGTCAAGCCACTTTCTCTTGTGGAGACAATAATATCCATTTCCATAAGATCACATCTGATACAGGAAAGCTGGAATTATGAGCAAGAAGTTCAAGTCAGTTCTGAGTCATAATGATAGAAAAAGCGCATTAAAGCCATCTCTAAACAAGCACATCACAAAAACAGGAAAGACTGCAGACTAGTTGACGAGTCGCTTGAAGAGGAAATTGAGGCTATTTCATACTGTGATCCATCCCAACAAAGCACCAACATGCAACTTGAACAAGAGATGCCTCTTGCAAATGAGTCGGGTTGGACAACCACCTAATAATTGAATTTTATAATTGGTCTGGTGCATGAAATATAACTAGAAACTGTTGGAAAGAACATGACAGTAACATTTGATTGATTCTTAATCTTCAAGTAGACAAAATTTCCTCTATTATGGTAAGAAGGCAAGTGGTCGACCTCCTATCTACCACAGAGACTAGTCATATACTCATTTCTAAAGAAAAGCCAACTTTTAAGGAGCAAGTTTCAGACTTGATGGTAAGGGATCTCCATGCGGAACTCCTTTTGGCGCATGCAAAAAGTCATTTGGTACCCACCAGCATATGCAACATTAGGACCACCAATGATTTTTCCTTTGATTAGCCCAATGAATTAATAAGTTACGGCCTTATGTTAAAACGTTGACATAATATGAGCTTTGGATTGCTTCCACCAGGTTAAACTGTTGAAAGTATAGTAAAGAAGAATTCTAAGGAGAAGTCTTCACTCAATATGTGTGTGTGTATATTCAGACCTATTTATGTGCAAAAGGCAGATTTTCCCTGTTAAAGCACAAGGATAAAAAGCATGATATACATTATTGGTGCTCTCTCTAACAGCTTAAGCTTTTAGATGACTTGATTGCTTAACATGGTATCAGAGCTCATGGTTTGACAAGGACAAGGGTTCAAATCATCCCGTTTGCATTTATCCTAACAACTATTACAAAGGCTACGTATTGGCCCTACATAAAAGTGCATCTCTCTCCACGTATGCACGTGAGGGGGAGTGTTAAGCACAAAAATATAAAGCATGATATACATTGTTAGTGTTCTCTCTAGCAGCTTAAGCTTTTAGATGAGTTGTTTACTTAACATGCCCCTTCTTTAAAATATATTTACTTACAACACGCCCCCCTCCAGCTCAAGCATAGATGTTTCAGCTCGTGTCTGTTGAAAAGGACATTATGCCTAGACCAACACATATGTACCAGGATCAGCACATGTCCTGCATGATCAAGGACCGACATGTATCCCCTGCACATGCTAGAATCAGCACGTAACCCGCATGTGCCATGATCAGCATGTGTCCTGCACATGCTTAGATTAAGACGTGTCTGCACGTGCTAAAGGATCGTGACACGGGGCCGCAGGCGGGGGGAGCAAGGGGACTAGCATTAAGTGCCTTTAGGAACTTCCTAAATTGCCCTTGGGGGACCCTAGGAGAGCAGCACAAGCCCTTAGGGAGCCAGAAGTGCAAGGGGGCAACCCCAGGACCCCCATGACTTGCGCCTGGGTCCAAGACACAAGCAGGCCAACAGCCTTGGTAGCCTTAAGATGTCCGTTAATTGTGAACTCCTTGAGACACCAAGTATCAGTGTTTGCCTTCTACACAATGGGTAGCCTGGTTAGGGCACTATCAGGTACATCCAGGCTGCTGGACAAAGTTTTTCCCAAAATATACCTGCTACCCAAATTATCTCCCTAAATGTCCTTTTTCAAAAACTAATTCAAAATATATCAATTTCCCCAAAACTCACTAGTAGCAGTAGCGGATTTAAAAAAGATCCCACTTGAATTATTGTTAGCAATAGTAAATTCAAGAAAAAAGTAATTTGGGAAGTTAGGGAAAAGGTATATATTGAGAATTTCCTAGTGCTGATAATAAAATTAAGTTGGATTGTTGATAAAGTTGGCAGTAGCAAATTCAGGGAAAAGGAATATTTAGGGAATTATTTTCAAAACGAGAGCTTTGGAGAGTTACTTTGCATTGGCAGGTATATTTGAGAAAATATTTGTTGTTGGAAACTTATGTTGCGGCCGGTATGCCCCATCAGCCCTAGGTATGGTACCGCCAAGGGTTTTGGATTGGTGGATGGCTTACAGAGCTTCGCCACTTGGCCCTCATACTAGGAACACTGGGTATTTGACCAAAAAATGTAAAGGTCTCCCTAGACAGACATGTAATGCAAGCACAAGCACAGAAAGCACATGCGAGTTGCGACAGCTATAGAGCAGCATAAATACCCCTCTGCATCATTTATGACACATGACATACCATAATTCATATAATGGGGTTTGTGCTTTGGGGATTAGCGTTGTGTTGTGCAGTAATGGAAAATGTGCCCTCTCCCCAGCCATTAGGTAAGTCTGCACTTCCACCCCCATATTTATACTCCACAAGTAGGTAATGTGCCCTCTCCCCAGCCATTTTAATCAGGATGGTCAAAACGATGGTGTTCAGAGGGGGGACTTTTTTCAAGGCGCTCCAGATTCCAGGCCGTTTTATTGGGCTGGTCAAAACAGATTGAAACATGGACGCATTAGTGGACCTTCTAAATTCTCTAAGGCAGACAAGGGCAAATGGGTGGTTCGAGATACCCAGTCAGTTGGGCTGAGAGGTTTTAATGGGCCTGGACCTTCTAGTTGTAATTTTTCTAGGGGAAATTTTTCTAAGGGGACAGATGGGCCTGGGGGGAAGTCTAGTGAGAAGGTTGGTGAGCCTGATTCTGGGCCAGCTTCTGTTAGCGCCAACAGAGATGAGGCAGCAACGACGATCAGTTCTGGAGTCCCATCTACGGATGAGAGGGGTAGAAGTTCGGTGGTTAGATCCGATTTCAAGCCTGACGAACCGAAGGGGGCGGACGACTCACATGCTCAATCTCTCAATAAAGATGATGTTTTAGGGCAGAATTTGTCAAGGAAGGAGGGCCTGGAAGGGGCCTTCGTCGATATGGTCGGAGGTAGAAAGGTCTTTATCATCGATGTAGAGGCGGTGCAGAGGTTACAAAACAAGGAGAGACCTGGAGTTGAGCGCGTCTTGGAGGATGGTGTTCTGTCCCAGAATGAAAGGATTCCTGTGGGAGAAAGCCACCATTCGAAATCTTTGGAAGAGTTGGTTATTTCGGAGCTGCTGAATTTGGAGAGGCCTGTTGCCGGTGCTACCTCAGGTTCTTTGGAAGGACCTGTGACTTGCGAGGAAGCTATTCAGACAGAGCCTGTTATGGGCGTTGGCTTTTCAGATCCTAATCAAGGAAAGGGTTACTACTCTCCAAGTGGTGCCATTAGTGAGTGTTCAGGTGATGAATTGGAAGAGCCTTTGGTTTGCACCCCACTTGCGGAGATCCACCCTCCTGTGTCGGGTGCTGCGGAATCTCTTAAGGATTCTACACGGGTAGAGGATTTATCAGTTTGGGTTAAATCCAGAATTGAAGATTTTCGAGATTTTTTAGGAGTGTCTTATGGGGGTTACGAAGAAAATTTTTTGGATCTGCTACGGGATATGGATCAGCATCGTAAGTTCCCCAAGGATAACAGTATCAAAAAGCCAGGCAGCTTCAGTACGAAGGGGTTAAGGGAATTGAAGCAACTGCGCTGTAGTCTAAATTTTGAACAGATTGATAACAGTGGGCTGCTGGATAGGGTGGAAAATAGACTGTAATTATGAATACTCGAATTATTGCTTGGAATGTGTGGGGACTTAATGACAGAGAGAAGAGACTTCTCATTAGGGCTGCTTTTCGAAGATGGAAGCCGCATGTAGTGTGTCTTGTCGAAACAAAAACTGAGGCTATGGATTGGGAATTGGTTAATAGTGTCTGGGATAATAGATGGTTCGACTGGGTTTGTTTAAAGGCCTCGGGTACAGCGGGTGGCATTCTTGTTATGTGGGATCGGAGTTTTGTCTCGAAGGTAGAAGCGACTATCGGTGTTCACTGCTTCTTGTGTTCTGAAGTTCGAGGAGACCAACAAAAATTGGCTGTTTTTCGGAGTTTACGGTCCCTCTTCAAGAAGGGAGAGAAGGAACTTATGGGAGGAATTAGTAGTAGCTGTGAGGAGGTGGAATATTCCGTGGTGCATAGGGGGTGATTTTAATGTTGTCCGCTTCCTCACGAGCGGTCGGGAGCCGCTTTCACGCCCTGCGATGACCGAAGTTTAATGATTTCCTCAATACAACAGGATTAGTAGACCTGCCTCGGAGGGGGAGAATTCACATGGTTCGAAATGGAGGTAGACATCGCTTCTCTAGGATCGACAGTTCCTCGTATCCGCAGATTGGGGAGATAGTTTTTGCGTATCTAGATAATCCGCCTTCCTGCAATAGTATCGACCATGTTCCATTACTTGAAAGTGGTAAAGTGATTAGCGGAAAAGTCCGCTCAAGTTTGAGAATATGTGGCTTAAAGAGCGGGGTTTTAGGGAGTGGGTTAAAGCGAGATGGAAGTCGTATTTTGTCGAGGGGATCCGTGTTTCATAGTGGCCAAGAAGCTGCAAGCGCTGTGACTTAAAAACATGGAACGTAAGAAAAGTTTTCGGAAGGGTAGACCTTAAAATCAAAGAGCTGGAAGAGAAGATAAGGAGTATAGATGAAAGTACCTTGGGAGAGAAGAGAGTTATGAGGTCGAGGTAAGTCGTAGAGAGGAAATCATTGTAGAGCTGGAACGCCTTCTTAAAAGTGAGGAGATTAGTTGGAGGCAAAATCCCGTATTCGGTGGCTAAGGGAGGGAGATAGAAATACTAAATTTTTTCAACGTATGGCGAGTGTTCATCATGCAAAGAAACCAGATCCATAAGGTCACCATAGATGGTATAACTTTGCAAGATCTGTAGAGGTAAAGAAAGGCATTGTCAGGAGTTCTATCGGAATCTGCATAAGGACAAAAGTGAATGGAGAGCTGATTTGGGCGGTGTCGCCTTCAAATCTCTAAGCTACGCAGATGCGGATGGTGGAACAGGCTTTTCGGAGGAGGAAGTAGTGGCGGCAGCTTTTGTAGCTTGAGTGGAGATAAAGCTCCAGGCCGATGGTTTCTCCTTGGCCTTTTTCAAAGATTGGGAAGTAGTGAAAGACGACATTCGAAGGTTTTTAATCATTTCCACGATAACTTTCGGTTTGAGAAGAGTCCGAACTCTACCTTTATTGTGTTGATTCCTAAGAAAAAGGAGCCGGTGAAGTCAAGGACTTCAGGCCTATCGCCTAGTTGGCGGGGTGTACAAGTTCATCTCCAAGGTGATGTCTCGAGAGGTTGAGGAAGGAGTTGGGCAAGATCATCTCCGATTCGGCATGCTTTTGTCATGGAAAGGCAAATTCTTGATGCATCTTTGATTGCCAATGAAATTGTGGATGCTAGATTAAAAAGTGGCGTTCCGGGATTCTTTGCAAAATTTCGGATATAGAAAAAGACATATGATCATGTAAATTGGGATTTTTGTTACACCTTATGGAAAGGATGGGTTCCGGTTTCAAGTGGAGAAGATGGATCCAGGTTTGCATATCTTCTGCTAGGTTCTCGGTGTTGGTCAATGGAGATTCCGCAGTTTTTCCCGAGCTCGAGGGTTTGAGACAAGGAGATCCTCTCTCCCTTTTTGTTCATCATAGTCATGGAGGCCCTTAGCAAACTTCCTTCCGGAGAAAGCTACTTTGGGTGGCTACATTGGGTTCAAAGTGGGTGGGGAAAACTCTATGGAGACTTTGGTGTCTCATCTCCTCTTTGCGCATGACACTCTAGTTTTTTCGGTGCGGAGCATCCCAACCGATATCTTAGGATGGTCTTTTTTTTTTTGATAAGTAAATAATATATTAAATAACAAGCATCAAATGAGGTGATGCGTCCTTTGTACACTAGCCGTATACCAACCAAAAGATTAACCAAATCGTACTATATACAAGATCTACAAAAGCTATAATCTAGGAAGAAAGTGATCATCCACGTAACTCCAAACTGAATAGTACGAATCAGCAAATTCTTCACCTCCGGATCGACTTTTCCACGTTGTCGAAAGCCCTATGGTTCCTTTCCTTCCATAGAATCCAACACACCCCCAAAAGAGCTGTCCCCCATCTACTATTCCTCTTCTTCAAGTAACCCCTATTCCAACCTCTGACATGGTCAATGATCGAACTTGGCATGACCCAAGACATATTAAACATACTCAACACATAATACCAAAGCTCTAAAGCCACATGGCAATGAAGAAGTAAGTGATTTACACTCTCCTCTCCGGCCTTACACATATAGCATCTATTAACAAAAACCATGTTACGTTTCCGCAAATTGTCCCCTGTTAGAATAGCCTCAAGCTGCCGCTTCCCACATGAAAAAAGCCACTCTCTTAGGGGCTTTAGACCTCCATACCGCTCTCCACGGAAAAGAAGTTCTACCACCATTGAGAAGCTTTAAATAATACGAGCTAACGAGAAAAGAGGGCCCCTCGAGCCTTTCCAAACCACCATGTCGTCGGCTTTGCGTTTTCGCTCTTGAAGCATCCTTAAGAGCTGCACAACTGACTCTAACTCCCAATCATGAAAATTCCTTCTGAACAAAGGATTCCAGATAGGCTTACCCTCCACCCAAGATAATACAGAGCTAACTTTACAATCCTTATCCGTGGATAGCTCAAATAGGTTCTGAAACGCCTCCCTCAAGCAAACATCCCCACACCATCTATCCTCCCAAAACCTCACCGAGGCCCCATTACCAACCTCAAAAGCAATGAATCTTTCAAAAGAATTCCACCCCTTCCTTATACCTCGCGACTCCCACCCCATAAGACTAATTGACCTCATTAGAAACCAACAAATGCCCCCCTCCCCATACTTGCAAACCACCACTTCCCTCCACAAAGCCTCCTTGTTTGTGAGATATCGCCACAACCATTTCCCCAAAGAAAGCCTCGTTAAATAATTTGATCTTCTCGATATCTCGACTCCCCCTCGAACCCTCGAACACACCTTATCCCAATTCACTAAGTGAAACTTATGCACTCTCGATTGACCCTCCCACAAAAATCTCTCCAATTTTTCTAATCTTTGCCTAATTGTAGCAGAATCACAAAAGCGATAAGAAATAAGTTGGTAAATTAGCAAGAGTGTTCTTGATCAAAACTAATCTCTCCCCTCGAAAGAAGTTGACGCTCCACCCCGCCAATCTCTTCTCGAACCTCACTACCACCGGATTCCACAACTCTCTCTCTTCGACTTTGCACCAATAGGAAGCCCAAGATAGGAAGTAGGAAGAAACAGACTTACAACCAAAAAATGCAGCTAGATCCCCAACATTCTCCACCCCTCCTACAGAATAATTTCACTCTTAGAAATGTTGATGCGAAGACCGAAACCGCTTGAAAAATAATAGAACTAATCGAGATTTCCCAACCGAGCCTTATCCGCCCCACAAAAACTAATGTATCGTCGCAAAGAGAAGATGGGAAATCGACACCTCCCTCTCCCCTCTCCTCCCCACCTTAAATCCACTTAAAAGACCTGCCCGCACCGCCTCTCTAACATCCTACTAAGAGCCTCCATTACCACAATGAACAAAAAAGGGGACAAAGGATCTCCTTGACGCAAGCCCTCGAACTAGGGAAAACCGATGGTTCTCCATTCACCAAAACCGAGAAGCGAACCGAAGAAATACAATACCGAACCCATGAATCCACTTGAGACCAAATCCCATTCTTTCCAACATATATAACAAGAAATCCCAGTTCACGTTATCATAAGCTTTCTCTATATCCAACTTACACAAAGAACCCCTGACCCCGCTTCTCAACCTGTCATCCACTTCATTGGCTATAAAGGACGCTGGCCCATAACTGCCTATCCTTCACAAAAGCGTGTCATGCGGCCGAAATGATACTACCCATAACCCTCTTCATTCTTTGGGCTAGCACTTTGGAAAGCAACTTGTATACTCCACCCACCAAACTTATCTGACGAAAATCTCTCAAATCTGTGGCACCACTCTTTTTCGAATCAAGGCTATGAACGCAAAGATTAAGGCTTTTCTCAAATCTCAAACTAGAGTGGAAAGACCTGAAAAACCTCCATAATGTCCCCTTTGATCACCTCCCAACAATGCCAAAAAGCCATAGAAAACCCATCGGGCCCCTGGCTTTATCCCTCCATCTTGCGAAGCACCGCTACCACTTCCTCTATCGAAAGGGACGCTCCAAGGCTGCCACATCATCAAGATCGATATCGCCAAAGCCCACACCATCCAAATTTGGTCTCCAACCCCACTTTCTTCAAACCGACACTGAAAAAATTCGAGATGCCCACCTTAATCTCTCGCCTCATCCTCTAACCGCACACCATCAATCTGATAGATCTGATTTCTTTCGCAGCTCCACGCATTTTTGCCATCCGTGGAAGAATTTAGTGTTGTTATCTCCCTCCTTTAGCCACCGAACCCGCGACTTTTGGCGCCAAGCAGATTTCTTCCCGAATAAGAAGGCCCTTCAATTCTTGATTTAACTTCACCCTACGGAGATCTTCTTCCTCTATTGCAGTACCCCTCTCATCCATTCGCAAATCTCATCTGCAATTAATTTGATTTTAATCTCCACCTTGCCGAAGATTTCTCTATTCCAAACTTTTAAATCCTCCTTGAGAAACTTCAATTTTCTAGCTAATCTAAAGCTTGGATCGCCAGTCACCGAATAAGACTCCCACCTATCCTTAACCCAATCCAAAACCCGTGCTCCTTTAACCACATATTCTCAAATCGAAAAGGGGTTCTCCCTTTAGAACCACCAACACACTCAAGAAGCAACGGCACATGATCGAAGATAATCTCGGAAGGCAGGACTGCACAGACTACCAAAACAACCCTCCCAATCTCCGAAATTAAGAATCTATCAATCCTCGAAAATTGATGACGCTCCCCATTTCTAAACCACGTAAAATCCCCCCCTACCAAAGCAAGATCCACTAACTCCATCTCGTTGACAAAATCATTGAACTTCATCATTTCTCTGGAATAGATGCGTACACAAGAACGTTCATGAGGAAATCTAACCACGTTGAAGTCACCCCCACACACCAAGGCACATTCCATCTTGCCTTAGAATTTCTCGAGTTCGCCCATAGTCTCTCCCTAAAAGCATTATTACAAGGACCATAAACCCCTCGAAAACAGCCACTTTACTATCATCCGATTTTTCAGAAGGCAAGAAACTGAAAATTCTCCCAGATCGAATCAACCATCGACAGAGCGTTTTTGTCCCACATAACTAGAACCCCCCCAGCCGTTCCTATAGAATCTAAATGCACCCAGTCCACCTTTCTAGCACACCAAATACTATCAATAATCCTCACATCAACCTTCTCCAGTTTCGTTTCCTGCAAACAAACAATAGTCGGATTCCATCTCCTGATTAAACCCTTTACCAGCATTCTTTTATTAATATCATTAAGGCCCCACACGTTCCAAGACACAATTTTAATATGCATATTAAACTGTTGTTTTCCTCCTTCTATCTCCCCCTCCCTGACACGCCAACAAATCAGCATTGAGATTACTGCACAATTGTTTGAGTTCCCTTTTTCCTTTCTCCCTAGTATTGTTCTTCCTCTTTACGCTACCACCCCCTGATGTTCTCCATTTTTTTTCGATGTCTAGAAGCAGTGCCAGTATCTGATCTTCATAACCTGAACCAGCCACCCCCAATGCCTTTCCGACACCTAGAGCCTTTCTTTTAACCCATAACGATATGTCCTCCTCCACCTCTTTATCTGTGAGGTACTCCATTTCACAAATATCTTCAGGCCGGCAAATATTTATCGGAGTACAGGAGATAGGTTCTACTTCCTCCACTGACTGTCCCTCCAACCTCTCGAAAGAAGAATTCTGCTCGAACCCAGTGTTCCAATCATTCAAAGGTTTCGCTGCGCAACCCCTACCTGCCACAACAGAAAAAGAAGCTCTCTCTCCCGACATACGTGCTTCATCAACAGCCCAATCCTCAGTAAGAGTTCGATCCTCGTACCTTCCCCCAGTATCGCAACTATGTCGTAACTCACGGCTGAACACCCACTCCAGAAATTCCTCAGATTCTGTCAACCTCGAGCAGTCCGAAGCAACTACTCCGTTTAAACCAGTCGAACGCGACTCTGAGACAGTCTTTGAGTGAAAATCCCACTTCGAAGTAGACCCACTGAGGTGTTCTTGAATATGAGTCGCTTTTGCCT
The DNA here is from genome assembly GCA_013146195.2 of Codonopsis lanceolata. Lineage (NCBI taxonomy): Eukaryota > Viridiplantae > Streptophyta > Magnoliopsida > Asterales > Campanulaceae > Codonopsis > Codonopsis lanceolata. Next base: position 76,106,608 of record CM028381.1, read on the forward strand.
CCTTGATAACAGATCCCGAGTTCGAGTCGACAACGCAATCACCAATCCTCTCGTCTCTCGTCTTCGTCTCGGTCGCCTCTGTCAGACCAACCTTAACGATACTTGACTCTGCGAAATAAACCCCGTCTTCCTTATGTTTACCTTTGTCGATTTGGACTTCTGCCTGAAATTTACTTTGAACGATTTGGTCTTCTGCCCCGTCTATAATTAAAGGCGAGCCTGGTCCCCCCGTCGAATTGGACCTGTCTCTAGGGTCCATCGGCCCACTATTAAAAAACTCTTTAGACAAGTCAACTTGGGCCTGCTGTATCTCAGGGTGTAACATAAAAACAATTGGGCTTTGGGCAGAAGTCGGCCCACAAAACCCAGCCTCCAATTCTGACTGTTCTAACCCACTAAGGCCCACCTTAGCTAGACAGCCTTGCTCTCCATTATCCACAACATCATCCACTACTTTTTTAAATTTTGAATTTGACGTTGCCTTCCCACCTACCCCGAGTCGTTTTGTCTCCCCCTTCGCCTCGTCCTTTTTCGACGCCACACCAGCTTTTTTCGAGCTGCACACCTCCTCCCGAACGCCAGACTTAGTCTTCTCCCAAGACGCACCGCCATGGCTCCTCCCCACCACCGGCCATCAACTAACGACTCCGGACAGGGATCTCGAAAGAGTTCTCACCCTCTTCTACAATGATCGACGCCGGATCTTTGATCTAGCATGAATTAAGATTCTGCCCACCTCAGCTCCCCTTGTTCTTAGTCTCGAATCGACATCGATGAATCCTCCGCACCGATCTCCAATTTCTCGAAAGACCTTGCTTCCCCAAAGGTGAAAGGGTAAACCCACCACTCGAATCCACACCGAAGTGGGTCTTGAATCTCCTCGAAAGCTACAAGCAAACGGACTCCATCTCTCTAAAAAGAGGTATTGCGAATCAAAGAACCAAGGAGATTGAAACAGAATCCTGCCTGCCTCTTCCCTAGATGGAAAAATAAAGAAGAAAAGCTTTTCTGCCATGACTTTAACTTCAACACCACCTACCGCCTTCCACCTTTGATTCACCCACCTCAGTAACTCGCCTAAGTTCGGAGAAGGACCTGCCTGATCCCCCACCCTCCCCACCGACATCTCTCCAAGAACGAGATAGCCCCTTTACGGACTTGGGCTCCACCTTAATAGCTCCTCCATCTCGATCCCTGAATTCCTAACGCAAGAAACCGAATCGGCCAAGGCCGAATCTCCGCCGCTTCCTTGTAAGACTTAGTAGATTGCTTGGGTGTGACAGAAATGATCCTGCGAACCTTCGAATCTTGCCCACCACCCAGCTCCAACCAGAGCCTACAGCCTCCTTCAGAATACAAATCGACTTCGCCTCCCCGACCCTTAACTACGATTCTAAAAATTTCCCGATCTGTTAGACTCGCTAGCCAACAAAATACCCCTCGACTTCCCTTGCCTCTGTCTCCAAAACGCACCATTGAACCGAGAAGCCTTCTCCAAATACTCGCAAACCCGGATCAACTCATGGTGAAGATCACTATCTCATGAAGTCTACCTGCGGATCTCTCCTGAATCGATACAAATCTCCACTCTTCTCCTTCCATCTATGTATTTCAAACAGTTTCCTACCCGCATAGAAAAAAGTTCTATCCATGGCTATGTGTCCTCGATCATCCTATCCGTATTTGCAAATCACTTCAGTCAAGCTATATTTACAGCATTAACCTATGTTGCTTTTCTTTCAGGCGGCTTCTGGGTTGCGCATCAATATTTCAAAAAGTGATATCATTCCAGTGGGCGATGTTCAGGATGTTAACGCTTTGGCTTCTTTTTCCGGATGCAAGGTTGCCTATCTTCCGTCCGTGTACCTTGGTTTGCCTATCGGAGCCACGTATAAGAACAAGAATGTAAGGAACTCGTGGTTGCTAGATTCGAACGTCGCTTGGAAGAAGCGATTTGTCGAAAGGGGGAGATTGGTGTTGGTGAAAAATACTCTCTCGAATTTGCTCTACGTACTTTCTGTCACTCTTTGTAATCCCAGCTTCGGTTCGTAATAGATTAGAGAAGCTCGAAAGGGATTTTTTGTGGGATGGTTGGTCGTCAGTGAGGAAACTTCATCTTGTTAATTGGGACATAGTTTGCTCTGATTTGGGGAAAGGGGGCTTAGGAGTGAAAAATCTCAAATTGTTTAATGAAGCCCTGCTTGGGAAGTGGTTGTGGAGGTACTTGGTAGATAAGGGGGCCTTATGGAGGAAAATGGTGGAGAGTAAATATGGCTTAGGGAATCATTTGTGGTTTCCAGCAGAGGTCTATGAAGCTTTTGGGGCAGGAGTATGGAAAGATATTAGTAAAGGCTGGAATGCTTTTGGTAGGAATATTTCATTCGAGATTGGGTCGGGGGCGTGGAATTTTGGAAAGAATTATATGGTGTGGAGACGAGGTGTTATCCAGATCATTTCCAGAGCTCTTCTCCTTGTCTAGGGAAAGGAATAGTTCGATCAGCTCAATGCTCTCTTTAGAGGGAGGTCGAGTATCCTGGAACACGACGTTTAGAAGAAATTTTCAGGATTGGGAGATGAATTCGGTGACTAGATTCTTGAGCTCCTTTATGCTCAAAAAGTTGGTGGCGAGTCTGATAGGGTGGTTTGGAGAGGGTCAAAGGACAGCAAATTCTCAGTGAAAGGTTATTATGCCAAACTGTCAAATAGAGATCGGTCATCTTTTCCATGGAAGTCGGTGTGGAAGACGGTAGCTCCAAGTCGCGTAGCCTTTTTTGCATGGGAAGTGGCGAACAAGGCTATTCTAACCGGGGATAACCTGAGGAAAAGAGGGATCATATATGTTAACAGATGCTTCTTGTGCAAGGAGAGTGAGGAGAGTGTAAATCACTTGCTTTTGCATTTCCCGGTGGTTGGGGAATTGTGGAACCTTTTGTTCCGCTTGTTCAAAGTGGAGTGGGTACTCCCGGAGACCTCCAAAGATTTGCTGTGGAGTTGGAGGTATTTTTGGCGTAGGAAGGAAAGAAATCTTTTGTGGGAAGTTGCTCCATTGGGGGTGTGGTGGGCAATATGGAAGGAAAGAAATCGGAGAGCTTTTGATAACGAGGAAGGACCTATTTCAAATTTGAAGAGTGCTCTGCTTCATCTCTTGTTTGTGTGGTGTACAGGGGCTGGGCACTTACATTCTCCCCCGTCTTCCTCTTTTGTAGATTTTGTGCAGAACTTTCCTTTACGATAGTTAGTCTTTTGTCTTTTTTCTTCTTTGTATATAGGACACGTCACCTGTTTTGACGCTCTGATATTTATATACATTTACCATTATCAAAAAATAGTATGTAACACCAAGATTCACCTCAACCAGCACTCACCCTGACTAACCGAATACAAGCCTTCAACAATCACAAATTTACTCAATCCGAAGGCCACTCAAAGCTCTGGTGGAGATACCAACAATGTGCAACACGAGCGGTACAAAGCAGATGACCTGAATGTCTCCAGTGATATGGCAATCCACCTCAATCTGTATCTCTCGTGATAAACTGGATTCAATGAGATGTGCTATCACATTGCAGCTTCATTGGCAGTGAACTATCGACACCAATTTTATTTTATTTTTGATAATTAAGTATGACCCCTTGTTGGTGTGGGGATTGGAACCAAGGACCTTAAGGTCATCGCTTTATTTTATTTTTTTATAGGTAAGCATGGCCCATTATTGGTATGGGGATTGACCTCAAGGCCGTGCCCTTGCCATCTATCCCACCCCTTGGGGTTGGTCATCACTTCATTCTTACTATGCAGTTGATCAAGACACCACATTAAGTTCTTACTCCTTGAGACACCAAGTTAACTCAAACAAATAACATAACACCCCGTACTAGACCTTTCTGTCAGTTTTAGAGCATGTCCAGTATGCATCTAATAAACCACCCACTCTCGAATGACCATGATTACTATATAGAGTATTAGAGTGTCAACTCCTGGAGTTCCCTTGAGATCACACAATATTCACTCCAAAGCATCCCAGTGATTAGTTCTTAAAGACGATATCAAGTGAGTTACCGCAGTAATAGAATTTGCCATATCAAGATGAGTGTTTGTAAGATAGTTCAATATGCCCACCAATCTACTATTTAATTTAGGAACTTCAAATAGCTCTCTCCAGTCTCCATCTTCTGTTTTGAGATGCATGTTTGGAATTTGGTGCATCCATAGGTAAGCACCCAACTTTCATGTCTCCACTAGTAGATCAAGGTAATACTCCCTATGCGATAGAAATATACCCTTCTTACACCTTGTACCCTCAATATGTAAGAAATACGTTACCACACCCAAATCTTTTGTCTGAAATGAGTCTGAAGAGAGGAACTAAGCACAACCACACCTACATTGTCACTACCACTAATACCAATACCATCGACACAAGGAACTAGTAAGATAAGACTAACATTACAGAAAATAAAATAATCAGACTCCTTTGTAAACCAAACTCAAGAGCAGCCTCATTTACTCTACCAAAGCAAGCACCTAGTGTTTTTAAGTGAAGTAAATTGGGGCTTTGAGACACTAATTTATTTGAGAGTCATTAATGTAATGATTAGGGTAATTGTGGAATTATGTTCTTCTCCATGAATACATAAGAATACTATATTTATTTGTTCAATTCAGATTTCGGATGAATAAGTTATAGAGGTTTAAAGTATGACATTGGAAGTGGGTTATCCCACATTGAAAAAATATGAAAGGTTTGAATGGTTTATATACAAAGGCTCCCTTATGTTGGATAAGCTTGTATAGAAAGAACTATCCCTCCCGCGCCCACGGGGGGGTGCGAATCAAGATCCAATTTTCCTTGGGCCGGCTTACTCGTGTGCCCGCACATGCGGACACGAATGTCGGACCAAATTGTGGATTTCGTGCGAGCGCATTAGTCGAATCATTTGAGGTGCTCGCCTTTGACAACTATTCATCTAATTAGAATAACTCATTTACAACCAAAGCAGGTGAATTCCAATGACCATTAACGATCCTCAGTATATGGCCGCCAACTAGAATGTGACAAACCGTGGACACAACATATGAATAGATATAGTGTCCAATGGAGCAACGGAAAGTCATGAAGGAGACAACCAAGTTATTATAAGACGCAAAAAATGAAATGGATATATATATACATCTACGTTTATGTTTCCTCAACAGAAAAAATCAAGATTGGATCCTCAGACAAAAGGAGGTGAATCTAGCAAAACATCATCAATCGCAGAAGCCTTCTTACATACATATGCCTCCACGATAGAAGACTGATTGAAGGCGGAAGTCAGTCAAGTTAATTTGTCAGTATTAATGAATAAGAAACAATTTAATCTTACAGGATGCCACAAAGAGATCATCCTCCCCACCCTCCACCCCAGTTATGAGTAGGAGACAAACAAAGGAGTTGATTGAAAGAAATTGATAGTGTAGAATTAAATAAAGGCCCAGGTATTGACTATATCACTAACCTTTCCTTCTGCAATTAAGAGTAAATTTAATCCAAAAAAAAATATGCTTCAGAGACATAGGACGCAACTTCAATACTTGTAGACGAATGTCATAAACAAATATAATCCAAAAGACTCAAGGGTATGAAACAGAAGTTCGAGGGATGTAAAGCCGAATAGGTAAATTTACTTGCCAAAAGGAAGAAGGCATAAAATAAATCAAATTACAGTTTGGAGCATTCATCTCAAACAAAAGAGCCTAACAACTCCTAATAAATGTCTATTCTTTCTTTGAGCCACACCATTCCGAGGAGGGTTTCCATCAGAAGAAGATTAATGAAGCATACCACATTCCAACATGTAAGAACTAAAGGGATCAAAGAAGTACTCCAGTGCATGCATTTCATCAAAATTCACATAGGAAAATTTGATTGAGTCACGAATTTGACAACACCACTTGCAGAATATAAAACAATACACTCCTAATTTTCATTAAATATAGACTTGCAGAATATAAAACAATACACTCCTAATTTTCATTAAATATAGGCTAATAACACGTGAATTATCATCAAGGAAGGTCGCAAAATTACCAAAATTTGATATTCGAATTAATAGGACAAAGACCCCAAACATCAATGTGAACTAACTCAAAAGGAGACACAACCCATATATTGACTCTCAGCAATTAAGACGCACAAAGATGTTTGGTGAACCAACATGACTTACAACCTAAACAAGGCAAACACTACAAAGTTGAACACAATATCTTCAAGCTAGATAATGAAGGAGATCCCAACCATAATGCAGCTGATTACGAGAAACCATCCTAGAACAAGGAACAAGCCTCAGCACAGACATAAACTATTAAGCATATACTCATCATTAATTATGATGCTACAGGTAAATATGACATACAACCCTAATGTCTTGTCTACATCTCATTTATTCGTAGTTCATCGTAGCATTATTTTGGAGGATAGGCCAGTTTATTTCATTATTGCTTATCGGTTATGGTACTACATTCCCTGTATCATCTCTTCCTTCATACTCTGTTTTCTGATCACCTATTTTCCATTTCATTTTTTTATTAGTAATGTTAGTATGTAGATAAAAGAGCGTCAAAACAGGTGACGCGTCCTATGTACACGAGTAGTATACAACCAAGAACCCACTATCCAAAAGAAATGATATTCACAAACTATACAAATGGACTAACACCCTGCTCAACCACCTCATTACACCAAAAAAATAGTCTGACAGATAAGGTTCTTGGGGCCCTCAATGATCCTCTCTTCGTTATCGAACGCTCTAGCATTCCTTTCCCTCTAGATTGACCAACACACTGCCAACAGAGTAACTTCCCAAAAATAATTCCTCCTTTTTCGATTATACAAAGACCTGCCCCGAAGCAAATCAAAGACCGAGTTAGAAATCACCCAAGCAACCTGGAACAAATTCAGCACAAAGCCCCATAAAACCCTCACAGCTAGACAGTGAATTAGGAGACGATTAACACTATCTCCATCCTTCTTGCACACGACGCACCGATTGATGTAAATCTTCCTTCTTCTCCTAAGGTTATCTCTGGTTAAAATGGCTTCGTTGGCAGCTTCCCACATTAAAAAAACCCACCCTAAAAGGAGCCTTCCATACATTTTTCCACAGAAAAGATCTGTCAGAATGCATCATTCACTGGTAGAGCGACTGAACAGAAAAAGGCCTGCTCACCACAGCATCTTCACTATCGCGGTTAATCTTCTGACTGTATAACTGCTCCAAAAATCGACCAAGAATGTCCACCTCCCAATCCTGCAAGTTTCTTCTAAACGAAGGATTCCACATGGCTGTTCCACCGGCGATTTGTAAAACTGAGCCCACCACCTCATCTTTGTTAACTGCTATGTTAAACAAAGAGGGGAAAGCACACACAACTCCATGTCCCCACACCACTTGTCACTCCAAAACTTACTGAGTCCCCTTTTCCAATATTAAAAACTTAACTGAGTGCAAATTGATCCATGAATATTTCTCTCTCTAGCAATATTTCTCTCTAGCAGCTGTCTTTGGCCCTAGCCAAGGTTTAGTGGCTTTGGTGGCCATGCCACCAGATTCTCCTTCATTGGAGGCTCCCCCTCTGGATACTCCTATCATACATGCTCAATCAAAGCCTTCTCTAGCCTCTCCTTCGCAAGCCCAGGGCACCAATCCCTCCGTCTCCTATGCTACCACATTGGCCAAAACGCAGGTGGTTCAATGTGCAAACACTGATGTCGCTCCTACTCTTCAGGACATTCCACTTGCTCCTCAACAAGCCGTAGTTGTTGATAATGAATTAGGCTGTCTATTCTCTCCCATCGAAGTGAAGATGGCTGAGAAGCAATTCCAAAACGCGGTGATATTGAAGTTTTCTATGGGTAGACCGTCTCTTTTCTCGATTAAGGAACACATCGCCACGACGTGGCATCTCAAAGGCTCTTTTGTAGCTGGTTTACTGGATCCAAGGCACGTCATGGTGCACCTTGCATCGGGGGTCGATTTGATTCGTGCTCTCTCTAAGGAGTCGCATCTGATCAATAGCTATTTGTATCGCTCCTTTCGATGGTCTCCGGACTTTACGTTTAAGAAGGATAGCACTTTTGTTTCCGTTTGGGTTAAATTGCATCATTTACCTTTGCCTTTTTTCACTCCTTACCTTAAAAGGATTGGAAATACCTCTGGTAGATTTCTCCGGGCCGATGACAAAACGCTTGCTCTATCCCACCCAATGCATGCTAGGATATGTGTGGAGATTGACGTTTCTCGTGATTTGCCCTCTCGTATATGGATTGGCACATCTAAGGAAGAAGGTTTCTGGCAAGTCTTAGAGTTTGAGGGCAACTTTCGATGCTGTTCAGGCTGTGGACTTCTGGGTCATACAGCCTTGGTGTGTAGGAAAGGCCAAAGGCTTCATCCCTCACGGTCGGATCATTCACCACCGAAGGAGAAAGGAGGCTCTGACTCGACTTTGGAGGGGTACAAAGGAGACTCGGGTCACAGAAAAGAGATCGGCCGGCGGGTTCAATGGCAGCCTGTTCTTCACCATAACAAGCCGGAGCCAACCACCAACACAAGAGACAATGACGGTATGGGTCCTCCTGCCATAAAAAATAATACTCCTCCCACCATCAAAAAGAAGAATGTCTCCATCTATGAGAATATTATTCCCACCATTCTGACAAATAATTCTCAAATACCTACTACCCACCCCACTAATAATATTCAAATACCCACTGCCCACCCCACTAATAATATTCAAGTACCCATTACCCAACCCACAATCCCTCACGGCAATGAGCTAATGGCCCATGCTGCACATGCTTCGTTCACTCTAAACCATTCCACTATCATGCAGACCAAAGATGATTCTGTCGGGTTCAAAAGTACGAATGTAACGGTGGCTGGTTCAGTTAAAAGGAAAGAAAAAGCCTCAATCTTCGTAGTGCTGGATGAAGACGGACAGTCCGACGTGGACATCGAGACCCGTCACCCTTTTGATGTTTTAAACAATCTCAATGACGAGGAGACTGGGGATGAAGGTTTCTTGGATGGTCAGCCTCAAAATGGATTACTGGCAACTCCCTCCGGTGCGGCTGATCAGTATAAAGAGGGCTCGGGTGAACAAGTGCTGCAATGGGATAACTTTGTGCAGTGTATTCCTCATAGAACGGGTAAAGCGCATTCAACAGGAAGAGATTTCGATAAGACTCGGTTTCCTCGCGCTTTGGCAGAGGACGGTGAAGAAGAACAAGATTCTTTTGGTCTGGTTGAGGAAAGTCGGACACGCAATTTATGTGATGATTTGTTTGACTTGCATAAGATGTGGGATCTAAGTGCAAGGGTTGGTCATAAGGCCCATTCAGGCATGCAGGCAACAAAGAGATTGGCAAATTAACTCAGTCAGCCTCTTTTGATGACTTAATCTTCTTCCCTCCTACGAATTCTAGTACTAGAGCTTTTGAACAGCAGTGTCGCAAACTTATTAAGAAAGCAAAGAATAAGGCTAAACACTTTCACATTGGCAATAAGAGACTTACGAGGGCGGCCAAAGCCCGAGAGTGGTTGTTCCAACAAGATCAATAGTCATCGCTATGTTTCGTTTGAAAGTATTTTTGTTGGGTGTTTTATAGGGTGTTTTTCGCTTTTCTGTTTTCTTTAAGAGGTAAGGCTCGTTAGTCCTTGTTGGACTTTTGGTTCCCCTCCTTGTTTGTTTTTCTATCTTTTATTTATATATATATATATATAAAAACACAAAACCCATCTTTTCCAAACCCCAACCCCAAAAGTAGTATGAACCTCTCATTTGGAAAGCACAAATAATTGCCGACCCCATACTTACCCGCCACTACTTTCTTCCAAAGACCTTTATTTTTCTTCAACTATCTACATAACCATTTCCCATAAGAGTTGAATTGAACCCCTTGAGCTTTCTACCCCTAGACCTCCATTTCTCAAGTTGGAGCAAACCGCTCCCATCTGTTACCCATTGGAAAGCCTACCCGTGCCCTTAATTGTTAAATCTCATCTCCCTTAATTGTTCAATCTCATCTCCAAATTTCACAATCTTACTATGAGAAGGATTACTGGTAGAGGGTGTGAATCTGATGATTTTTTTTATCGGCCCCTTGGTATGGGGATTGGAACCAATGACCTCAACATCTTTGCCTTGAGCGCCCTTGCCATCTCTCCCACCCCTTGGGGTGAGAATCTGATGATTATGCAATGCACATGGTCAGTTTACCTCATTGGGCAAGGATAGTTATAAAAAGAGCTTAACGCCAATTGTCAAGCTTAATACTGAGCAAAAGGGGGAATAAATGGGCATACTCATCGGAAGTCACTTCAAATTTATCGGTCCCACTAAAAGATGCCTGAGAAATTAGCAAAGTGGATAAACCAAAAGGTTTTCCATGGAGTGTTCAATATGCGCGCTGAAGACAACCCGACTCTCCACAGTAATGACAAACACATGTCTCATTCTGTTCAGGATCGCTACCTTTACGACTTCATGAACACCCAACCATCACTGCTACATTGGCTACCCCCTCATTCACGACCTTGATTTCAATTCTGATCCTTTCATTAAGCACAACGTATACAAATAAAAAACCACCTTCTGAACTGCTAACATTCCTATTGTACCAGCCACCCCCTCCATTTGTAACCTCAGACTTCGATTTCGATCCTACACCAGCCATAGACATGACAAATAGGAAAACCCACACAACTATAAGAAGCGCAAAATAATAATGAGTGAAAGCTACATGGTGAGCAGTGTCGATGAATTGTACCATGAACAGATGAACTGTACTTTAATAGTGCCCATAAGTAGCAGGGTCTCCTTGAGAATCCATTCTCCGGTCACTAGGACCGACAATCATGAATCAATTTATAACTACTGTCCCTATCAATGCGGTGGCTCTGATACCATGTAGATAGTAGAGTAAAGAGGAATTGTATTAAGAAGCCTCAACTCCAACAGGGATGAACGGAATAGATGGGTATACCCCCTAATCCATTATACGTTTACAATTTAACGAGTATTGAGTACTGACACCAGGAGAAGGAAAAGAAGTGAAATCGTGCTTACAATGAAGTAAAAAAGTAAAAGTGAGAGACCCGAGCAAACTTCCGAAAATTCTGATTCTGCAGAGATCTTATAAAGTCCTATAAAATTGGCAGCGCACTGAAACATGGAAGAGAACTCAATAGGAAGCTGGCATATATACAGGAGAACAATGTTCAACCCTGCATAAAACAAAAGACACCTCCACCACCTTCAAACCCATTTGAATAAATGTAAATCAGTGAAGGGATTAACAAACTAGAGCAAGCTGAAAGTCAGTAATAAACAGCCAAACAAAGGAACTGTAGTATATTACCGAAACAGAGCTAAGAAATTGCTTGTTAAAGACCAGTCAACAAGCCCAATGCAGCTACAAATAAAAAATGGTAGGGAAACCCATGAGGGATGACTAATCCCTGCAATTAGCTGTACAGCAGGCAATAACAAGCAGCAGACAACCCTGAGATGAGAACCTTCCATGCAAAAATCAAGACAATAAATTGGAATCAGCAGATACCCCATAACACTATTGTGCAGAAATAAATTTAGAGCAATATTGATTTAAAATGAGGTCTAAACAATGTTTGATATAATCAAAAGAGGAAACTTTTTGATATTCTGACCCCTACAGAAAAGGAAACTGGATCATTTCAACCTCAAAAAGGGAGAAGCCATTTCCCCAGTTAACAAATAAATTCCGGTTGCTATCTGTAGTTTAAGAATATTAAAAGGGAAACAAAAGGAAAATAGAAAGGAATCCATGTTGCATTTTTTATGATCATGGGATTAGGAAAAGAGTTTATTGCTTTAGTCAATAGTTCCACTAATAACTGAGAATAATCATGTCATAAAAGAAGAAATGGAATTTGGTCAACAATCACTGGGTTTTGGTCAATCGTTTTCAAAGATGTCCAATTCACCCTTTTCCCTTGTTCAACCAACACACTTATACACCTTTATCAAGCCTAGTTCCCAGTACTAGCTAAGAAGTTCAGGTATACAGTTACTTAATGGAAATTTTGAGTTGCACCATGGATATGGTTATGCATGTACGAGCACTTATGGGTGAGTAAATGGAAGTCCACGAACCTCCATAGCTCGTATGACCTTGCTGCCATCACACAATCAAGTATTTGCAATATATCAGTATAATTGTTAATATGTATCCCTATTGGTATTCAATCAAACCGAAATAAAATGAGTAGAATTACTGGAACCATCAATATTCTTTGCTACGGTTTTTTGGTCAACTAGAGCGGGGAGAAATGGTGATGGATATGATATAGAGTCTATTTGTTTTTGGCTTGGATCCACCATTTAGCATTTGTTTGGTGTTTCACTTTGTAGCCTTTATTCCTACAACATATAAGTTCAACTCCTGGGAAGTAAAAAGAAAATAATTGGATGGCTGCAATGGCAAGGAATTGAATGGATCTGTGGAGGGCTGGATCATGCTTTCTAACCATGAGCTTAATCGACAAGGTCTTAAGGGGTGGTGGAGTAAAGGTGCATTAGTAAATTTGTTTAATAGGAGTAAGGATAATTTTGACATGTTGGAGAAAACTTTACTAAGATCTTAATATTACTATGAACTATCACCAATTATAATTATCTTCATAAAATCGGACTAAATGTGATAAATCCTTAAGAAGGAAAGGAGGAGAAACCAAAACAACTGAGTAATTTTAGCTTTGCGTTATAGTTTTATCTTCTTCTTTTGTAATAATTAATAACAATTGAACCAAACAAAGAAGTGGAGGATCTTCAATTATCAGGAGGGGAATTTACTTGGTTTAGAAGTGGTGATCAAAACCAATTTTCGAGAATTGACAGATTCTTAATTTCTATGGATTGGATGGACTGCTTTAGTAACACTTATCAATCCTGTCTTCCCAGAATTTTATCTGATCATATGCCTATCCTTCTTGATTGCGGGGGGATGTCCAAGGGGAAATCACCTTTCAGATTTGAGAATATGTGGTTGAAGGCTCCTGGATTTGTGGAGTGGGTAAGAGAAAAGTGGAATTCTTACAATCCGGCTGGTAATCCTTGCGTTATGGTGGCTAAGAAGTTAAAGGTATTAAAGGAGGATCTTAAGATTTGGAACAGGGAGGTTTTTGGGAGAGTGGACATTGAAACTAAAAAAGTTATGGAGGAGATCAGTAGTTTAGGTGAGAAAATTGGGTTGGGAGGCTTGAGTGAAGAGGAAGAGAAGCGTCACATAGATCTTAAGAGCATGCTTGGGCATCTCTTGATCAGTGAAGAGATTTGTTGGAAACAAAAGTCAAAGGTGCAATGGCTAAAGGAGGGGGATAATAATACTAAGTTTTTCCATTGAATGGCAAGCACCAATAAAGTGTCAAACCAAATTCGAAAGATCAGCGTTGATGGTGTCTCTGGAGGACAGAGATGGGATTAAGGAAGGCATCATGGGTTTCTATAAAAACCTGTATTCAGATAATAATGAGTGGAAGCCCAGGTTAGATGGTTCAAACTTTGATAGTCTTGATCGGGAGGATTCAGAGTTCCTGGAGCAAGAGTCCTCGGAAGAAGAAGTTTTAGCAGCTCTTTGTAGCATGGGGGGGTTGGATAAAGCACCGGGTTCAAATGGTTTTACTATGAGTTGCTTTCAAAACTGCTGGGAAGTGATTCGAGACGATGTGATGAATGTTTTTCATTACTTTCATGAGCATGAGTGTTTTGAAAAAAGCTTCAACGCCACGTCGGCGACGTCGCCACCTTTATTGCTCTAATCCCGAAGAGGAAAGGATCAAATGATTTAAAAGATTACAGACCCATTAGCTTGATTGGGAGTATCTACAAGCTAGTTGCAACAGTATTATCTCGGAGGATGAAGAGGGTGATTGATAAAGTCATTTCAGAATCTCAACACGCCTTCGTAGGGGATAGACAGATTATTGATGAATCTATTATTGGTAATGAAGTAGTGGATTCTAGAATGAAAAGTGGAGTCCCAGGCTTGTTGTGTAAATTAGACATTGAGAAGGCGTACGACCATGTTGACTGGGAATTTTTGTTTTATATGCTGGAGAGAATGGGGTTTGGCCAGAGATGGATAAAGTGGGTCCGTTTCTGCATTTCTTCAGTCCGATTCTCAGCATTGGTGAACGGGGAGCCTGCGGGATGCTTTGGCAGTTCGAGGGGCTTACGTCAAGGAGACCCTCTTTCGCCGTTTTTGTTCACAATCATCATGGAAGGGCTAAGTAGACTCCTGCATAAGGCAGTGTTGGGTAAATTCATCCAAGGTTTTGTTATTGGGCGCTATAGGGAGATGGAGATCTCAGTGTCACACCTTTTTGCAGACGATAGACGATACGCTGATTTTTTGTGATGCAGATTTTTCGCAGCTGGGTTACTTGCGTTTTGGTGATGTTATTTTTCCAAATGGTTTCAGGTCTACGGATTGATATTGTGAAAAGTGAGATTCTCCCGGTTGGGGGGTGGAGAATGTTGAGGATTTGGCTTCGTTTTTTGGGTGTAAGGTGGCCAAACTCCTGTCCTCCTATTTAGGGTTACCCATTGGTGCTTGGTATAAAAACAAAGCGATATGGAATTTGGTCATTGAGAGATTTGAATGTCGCTTGGCGGGGTGGAAAAACAGCTTTTGTCCAAAGGGGGGCGACTCAAGTTAATTAAAAGTACCCTGACCAACTTGTCCACATATTTCCTATCACTTTTTGTGTTGCCTATCTCAGTCCGTAATAGACTTGACAAACTAGAAAGGGATTTTCTTTGGGAAGGCCAAGAGGAGGTTCGTAAATATCACTTGGTTAAAGTGGTAGAAGATTTGTTTTAGTTTGAAGGAGGGAGGCCTTGGGATCAAAAATCTTGAGCTCTTTAATAATGTTTGCTGGGTAAGTGGTTATGGCGTTATGTGGGTGACAGTGATAATATGTGGAGGAAAGTAGTGGCCAGCAAGTACGGTGGGGGAGAAATGAGGTGAATTTTGAATGTGATAAATTTTCCGTATGGGGTGGGAGTTTGGAAAGGAATTAGAAAAGGGTGGGATTCTTTTGTGAGGTATCTTCATTTTGACATTGGAGATGGTTCCATAATAAGATTTTGGAAAGACAAATGGTGCGGTGATGCGGAGCTTTGGAGATTGTTCCCGGATATTTTCAATATAGTCATGGATAATGATTGTTTGGATAGTTCAGTGCTCCAAATGGAGGATGGCAAAGGAGTCTTGAATCCTTTATTTCGGAGAAATTTCCACAATTGGGAATTGGAGCAGTTTATGCAATTTTTTGAACTGATCCACTTCCAGCAGGTTGGTAGAGTTGGAGAAAATAAGGTGTGGTGGAAGGGTACTAGAACTAAATGCTTTACTGTTAAATCATATTTTGATATCCTATCTTGCAGAGAATATACAGTCTTTCCTTGGAAATCGATATGGAAATCCAAAGCCCCCATCCGGGTTGCTTTTTTTGCATGGGAAGCCTGCAATGAGGCCATTCTTACCGGTGATAACTTGAGAAAGTGAAATGTCACTAATGTTGATTGGTGTTTCATGTGTAAAGGGGACGAGGAGTCTACAAATCACCTACTTATTCATTGTCCTATGGCAAAGGAATTATGGAGTCTCATTTATAGTCTCTTTAAAATTGCATGGGTTATGCCTGTTCAGTATTTTGAGTTGGATGCTCCACAATCGAGGGAGGAGGAATTGCATATGGCACGTAGCCCCGCTGGGTATTTGTTGGATCATTTGGAGAGAAAGAAATAGAAGGGTGTTTGAGAATGAGAAAAGGACCGTGGATAAGTTGAAGGACGAGTTGTTACGCACGTTACACTTTTGGTGTGCCGAAGACATTAATTCTTCCCATATTCAGAATTATTCTTTTGTTGATTTTGTTAATAGTTTTTCTATAGATTAGTCCTTTTGTGTATACTTCTAGTGTACAAGGACGTGTCATCTGTTTTGACGCCTTTGGTATATAATATCTTACTTTAAAAAAACCAAATCTTCAAGGAAAGAAAGAGAATTATGCATCCGTTCAATAAGACTCAATCCCACTTTCTTTCCCTACCATTAAATATTTACAGATTTAATTGAATAGAATATGTATAGGGCTTGCCCGTCATTGGCACTCCTGAACCTTTTATAGTGTCACTCAAATTTTATATCAAGTCTACTGAAAAAATATACTTCATATTCCAACATGAGAAAATGCATTCGTATAGAAAATACATATAAGAAGTCAATAGAGTAATACTGTATATAAAAATGATAACTAGGCTGCTAAATCACTTACCAATTTGTTCAAAAGAAGAAACTAAGTCCCTTAAACAGGAGCCATATGATGAATTAAGAAAGATATTACTCTCATATATTTCCATTAAGGCAATCAAAGCTGCTGATAGTTTTATCACCAGGAAATAGATCACAGATGGAGACCTCCCAGACTGATCTCTGCAAAAAATTCCCTTTATATACCCAGATAAATTGCTAATTTTTAAAGCTGTGGATTTCAACTACTAAAAACTATGATACAAGTGAAGAAAGGGGGAACTTGAAGTAATGAATTAGTGAAACAGGGAGAAGAATTACTGAAAACTGATGGAGGATGCAGATTCTTAATGTCAGTAGTTACCTTATGAACCCCATCAGCTTTGCCCACTGAGCATCTCCCATACTCCAGTGATCCCCCTCAATAGCCAGAATGATATGAAATATGGAATGTGAAAGAAGAGCCAGCACGGAAAATGTAATAACGTAACATGAAACCAGGAAGCGTCTCCGACGGCGAAAACCTATGACAGAAATTTAGTTATTCTAGATAACAAAGAGTGAAAGGTCTAATTATTACACAGGTCCATTTTTTCTTTCTGATAAATGATATCATTTAGTTCAATTACGTTTCCCATGGACTAGCTATAGTCTTAGGAATACTGAAAAGGTTCCTTCATAGTCAGAAAAGCAGCTCACATTTGCACTTAAGTATATTTATTTACACAAGCAGATGAGATTGACAAGTAGTTACAGAGTACAAACTGCCATAAGGCCAAGAAGATTAAATTTGGCTCAAAATAAAGAAAAGTAGTGACAAAGTAAATGAAAAATATTTAAGAACATGTAAAAGCTTCGGACTGCCTTAAGAAGAATAGGAGCCAAAATGGACCTTTCGTAGTCAGATTTTTTTGTAGCTTATAATTAGTTTGAGGGATATCTAGAAGAGAGAAACTATGCATGGAGGGTGTGAGAACCCAAACCCATTACTTGTATAGCATCATTATAAACATGCTCATTATATGCCTGAACATGTTAACTAGTTCATATTGTTGAAGTCATACTTGCATTAGGTTGACTGCGATCATAGTCGCTTGTATGCCCTCCTTACTTGCATGCCTTGTTGTACTTGCTTCGATTGATGCCCTAGTACTTGACTAAGTCCTAATAGCGCCTTAGGATCTTTCTTGCATGTTTTATAACTTCAATCGTGGCCATTGTATGCTTGGTTGAGAGTTCGGAAGCATTGTTGCTTCATTTGACCTTTTTGACTTGTAGGGTCTCTCGGTTTGCCTTCTTCTTGCGTTGTTTCGTGTCTTGAGACTTGTGAGATATTAGCTTGAATCCTAGACCTTGTTTACTAGTCCTTAACATGATTAAGAATGTCCGTTCATGCTTGTAGTATCCTTGTTTAACCCGTTATTGAATCGTTTGATTGTTCGTCGTGAGTTTTGCCCTCGATTCCTCCTTGTTCCTGGTGATATTCGGACCAGTTTCGGGCGAGTTTTGAGTGTACTAAACATCCCTAATGGTTTGGGGTTGTGTTGGATACATTTAGGACTTGTTTTCAAGTCATTTTGGCCTTCCAGACACCTAAGCGCTCGCCGAGCCAAATGACTGAGCGAGTGCACCAGGAAAGGAAAAGGGGACTGAGCGCTCGCTCAGCCATCACCCTGAGAGACCGCCCAGCCCCTGCACCAACAATACGGGATTTTCAATTTTGAGAATTTTGGCTTGAACCCTTGAACCCTATCCGACCCAATTCAAACCCCCACATGAATTGTGACTTCTTTAGGTTTAATTTCATCCCTTTGATGTGTTCTAATCAAGGGTCATCATTAATCAACCAATGGGAAGCTTAATAACTCAAGCATAGGATTGAACCCTTTGAGCCTTCATCCTCCCAAACTCAAAACATGACAGCCATTTTCATTTCCACCATTGTTGAGCTGGGTTTCTAGTGAGAGAAAGTGAGCTTGAAGTTCCTCCACCTTGCTTGCATGATTGCCGGAGATCCGGCCATCGGATTTTTGATTGGAGACCACCAAATCGAAGCTCTTGCTCCCTAGTTTCTTAATCCTTGCTTTGTTTGGTCATCCAGCCATTTGATTTCGAACAAGGTAAGCACCCAATCCCCAGTTTTTGTATGCTCAATATCAAGCATGCTCCCTTCATGTTAGTTTCTAGATACATGCTCAAGAAAACATGCACCATGTTAATAACTTGAAATTCCTTAAGTTAATTTTCTGTAAATTTTGGATTAATGACTCATAATTGGTAATTTGGACTTATGTCTAGAATTAAATGTGTTCTAGAATGGATTTGGAATAACTATTGTTCTTGGACTTGTTGTAAATTGTAACTTCAAAATGATGAACATGCTAGGGTTCACAAATTTGGAAACTTTGATCTTGATGGACTAAAAGTCATGAATGACTTAGTAGTCTAATTGTAAATGAATCGAGAACATAGAAAATAGCAATGAATTGCATATAGCATTCATCCTCTACTTGGAAATAGTTTAGCGATAACTCAACGGAGTTGCACTTAGAGAGTCATTGAACAATACCGACTCTATAATCAATCCCTACGACATTTAGAGTTCAATTAAATTGTAAATTAGCTTTTGGGAATTCTTAATGTGTTGATCTCATGCTTGACTTGTATATCGTAGAGTAATATACCTACTTGATTGGACGAGTCGCTCTTGTCGACCTCGCTCCCTTACTTGATTTATTACGTGAGTAACCATCTACTTGACTCGGACGAGTTCGCTCTTGTCGAACTCGCTCCTTACTTGATTTTGTGACAAGCAAATATTTACTTGGTATACCATTAGTCCAGCTGGCATACGTGAATTGTCTCGATGGTCAACGATGCATCGCCGTCATGAATTACAAGATTCATGGTAGTGATGGGTCGCCATACCATAAACTTGCACACACCTTTCACTACTGATCACAGTGGAGAAGAGTACCTCGTCGTAACCAAAGGGCGCTTGGAACAATACTATCGTGGTCAATGTGTCATACACGTACATCTGACAAATGCAATCGTGATAACCTTGTCTATTTCAGGTCTACGAAGCGGCACCGGTTCCATAACATATCCTTATCCTATGTGATTTACTTTAACACTTATGTGAAAACAACGTGCATCGCGACATGAGAACTACGTGCTAGTATGACCTTGCTTGATAATCAAATATGATAACGTGCTATGTATGCCTTGCATTATATATTGTCATGCATATTGGTGGCTTACAAAGTCTTTATGACTTACCCCCTCCCTTTTGTTGTTTTAGATCCTAATCATCCAGGACCGTCTCGTTGAGGTTGCTCGTCCGCTCTTGTCCGTGATCGCGCGCCTAGAAGTGGTAGCGTTGGCTCTTTTGATTTCTCTTTTGCAAGGACGCTTGGGTTAAAGCAAGTCATTTAGACTTTGCTTGGGAATGTGTAATTGTAGTAACTTGTACTTGTTGTAGACTAAGGCTTTTAGTACTACTTATGTTTCTAGTTATTTGCCGGCACTTGTAAGCCGAGCCTTACTTGCATGTATTGGTTCACTCGTTAAGACTTCCGCTGAGCATCCCATTAGCTCTTATTTACTTTCGTAGTTTCTCCGGCGTGTTTAGCCGTTGAGGTGTATATATATTAGCATGAATTGTTTAGTTGTTGGGTTCCGGTTTTAAATTCGCCGATAACTTGGTTTACTTACTATTAAATATTATATCAGGTTCTAAAGTTTTAAATTATTCCGGCTTTTAGTGCCGAGTTGTACTGCGGGTCCAATGTTGCGTCACGTCAGTTTTGATAATTGAGTCCTTGCCTGCTTGTCTTGTCATTACTTGGACGGCACGACCCGCGATCCCTCCTCGGGGTCGAGGTAGGGCTGTCACAGAGGGAGATTTTAATAGTCATGTGGAAAAGGATCATGTTGGGTATGAGGTGGTGCATGGAGGGTGGTTTTGATAAGAGAAATAACGGCGGAGTAGCTTTATTAATTTTGTTGTGACCTATGACTTAGTAATTGCGAACACGTGTTTTAAGAAGAGGTAAAAGCATTTGATATCTTTTAAAAGTGGTCTGAATAAGAGTCAAATAGACCATTTTCTAACTAAAAAGGTCGATGATTAACTTATAAAGACTATAAGGTCGTTTGGGAGAGATTTAGTATTTAGTATTTCTCTTGAGTATACTTCTGCCTTCCAGTGTACAAAGGATACAACACCTGTTTTGCCGCTTTTTGTTTATAACACATCTTACTTCTTTTTTTGATAATTACTTATCAAAAAAAAAAAAAAAGGTCGTTCGGTAGAGAGCTTGACTTCACACCATATAATAATGGTGCTTATTACTCTAAAAAACAAACAAGGGATAATTTCACTTTTTGTACCCCAAGTAATGCCCAATTCCACAATTGGTACCCCTGTTACCTTCCTCATTAAATTTGATCACAAACGTTTTCTAATTTCATCACTGTTGGTACTGGCCGTCATTGTACCGTCAAGTAATAACGGCTAACCTGCTATAGAAGGTTAGCAACCAGTTCCAACTTGGCAACAGGCGAGGGAAAGGGGTACCCTTGTCAGTTTTCCCCAATTTCTTCTTCATTCTCGTTCATGCCCTAATTTCTTCCCCAAATTCTTCCCCAACCCCATACGAGTCTGGTAGATGAAAAAGGGACGAGTAAATGCGAACCATTTCCGGTTTCTGTGTTGCTGATTGCCACTGAACCACCCTTTGACATGCACAAGTTGTAGCAAGTCAATGTCGCACACTGGTTCAATTTTTCTCAGGTTGTTTATCAAATGCAATTGCTTAAGTTCCCAGTACTTACATGTATACAACTACACCAGATCTCTTTGCGCGATTTTGGTGGGCGGAGCAGATTCAATTCTGGATCATTAGTCGAATGTGTCACTTGCTAGGACCCTTCTTCCTCCATTGTTGTTGCTAGATGTATATTTGCCAAAAGTTGTGAAGATCAAATTATCTGGGATCTAGGTCCACATGTGTTTTCGGTTAGCATATTGACTGTTACTGCAACGAGATCGAGGCCCTTGAGTTGACGGTAATGCAAGAGGCATCAACGATTCACAGTAAATTATGGAAAAGCATTGTGGAGGCTTTCGATTCCATAAATCCAGAGTCTCGGGCAACTATTATATATCAAGACGTTTACCTACTAAAAATCAATCCTAATGCTATGCTATTGCTGCTTTGCAGTAGTGGAGACCCCTGCCATTTATTTCTGCATTGCCCAGCTCTTACTATTATTTGGCATATAGTGAAAGTTATTACAGATGAGGTGCCACAAAGTCTTGAAATCTGTGTTCAGGCTTGGATTGTAAAGAAAGGAGCTGCCATGTCCTGTTATTAGGTTCCTTACAAGTTTATTTACCTTGCGGCTATGATTTGGGAGATTCAGAAGGGGCACAATTTCAGCAGACCTTACAATCCATTACAGCCTCAGTCAGTCAAATTAAACTAGCGTACCTATCACCAGGTTGTGTGCGAAGGGCTCTACTGTGCCACGTAATGTCCTCTCTTATCAAACCAAGGGTTACGGCTCAAACGAGGGAACAAATTGGGGAAGAAATTATGGAAGAACTTAGGCGGGAAATGAGAAAGGGGAAGAATTTGGGGAAGGAATTAGAGCAAGAACGAGAATGGAGAAGAAATTGCGGATAATGGACATGGGTTCGAATACTTAGCCTCTTTCTCTCACCTGTGACCATGTTAAGCCTGTTGCTAACCTTCTTTGGCAGGTTAGCCGTTAACATTTGACAGCCAAGTGACGAAAAGTACCAAAAGTGATGAAATTGATAAACGTTTGTGATCAACTTTGATGAGTAAGGTAACAAGGGTATCAAATGTGAAATTGGGCATTACTTGGGATATAAAAAGTGAAATTATCCTAAACATTGTTTTGATTGATGAGACGAAGAACACAGCCAATGATAAGCTAAAAAAGTTGAGAGAAGCTTTGGAAGTTAAGGCTTTAAATAAGTAGGAGTAAAATGGAATATACAAAATGCAACTTCAGTGGTAGGAGTATTGGTGGAGAGAAAGTTAGGTCACATGGTCAAGAACTGCCACAATAGGAACAACTCCAATAGTTAGGATCAATAATATATTGAAATGAGGAGGTCAGAGATGATGCAAGTCATACAATAAAATCAGGTCGGGCAAAATGAAGAAGAGGATACTGAGTGTACATGATTGACATATACTTGTTAAGTTGAAAGGAAATTTTTATAAGACCATTAGACCCACGCTTATTTTTTATTTTATTTTTTTGATAAGTAAGATGTATTATAAACAAAAGCAACAAAACACATGTCGCGTCCTGTGTACACCGGAAGTATACTCAAAAGATTATACAATAAAAAAACTATCCATAAACTCTACAAAAGAAGAACCCATGGACCCCCCCTGTATCTGTGCACCAAAAAAACAATAGCTGAAGAATCGCATGAACCCACGCATATTTGTGGAACCGAATGTTGGGTACGAAAGAGCATGTTAATAAGACGAGTGTAGTTGAAATGTGTAATGAACAAATTTGTTAGATAATAAAAGTTACCCTATTAGCAGATAAAATGAGGGAAATACACTTTAAGATGGTTTGGACACGTAATGTAGATTGGTTAGGTGCAAGTGTATCAACATCAACCAGACTAGACGTAGGGGAGGGGAAGACCAAAATCCATAAGAAATTAAGATATGAATGAGTGTGTGAATGTGATAGACTTGCGTTAGGACCAAATTAAGTGATTAGGACTAAGGCTGAGTTCAGTTGTAGTTGTAATTTGATAATTTTTAGCTTACCGTGAATAATTGAAAGGTAGTTAGTTTAGGTAGTTTCTTTTTAAGATGGTGTGGTGTGCCATTCATATAATTCTTTAAGGAAATTAGGTCGATTCCAATCTGCATTTTGCTTCCACTTGATTCCAAATCTTTCTACAAAGGTTGCCACTTGGAAACATTTTTAAAAGGACATTAGAGAGAGGGGGGAGTAGTGCTGCAGAATAATCACACACAGCAGTGGACTTGCAACCTACTTTCATTGTGCTCCCTGTGAAAAGGAAGTGAAGGAAAACCCCTAGGCCCCTTATCAAGTCCATAAAAGGTGCTCATTTTTCAAGAAAATAACTACATTAGACAGATATGCATAGCATTAAAAACTCAATAAGAATACATTCAAAAAGCGCATCACAACCTGTTAAAAAAAAAACATATAAGACAAAGCCAACGGTATCTGGATAACTGCTGGAGCAGATATAGAGTAAAAGTGACTCCTACTAGTCTAAGTTATTGATCTATGCATATTGGTAAAACAGCGGCTAGCAAATCAGCAAGTGATGCAGTCAAAAAATACTGAGCATATATTCTGAAGAGTATACACCCTGTGTAGACAATATACGGTAAAGCACATATGTGGAAAATTGATGGAGTTCAAATGTGGTAACTACTTGCCAATTTTTGGGGCCGTGAATAGAATGACAAGCGATGCTATCAAATCAGCCAGAGATACCAAACTCCGGTCCAGTACAGCAGCTGCAGGAAGCAAGTAAAAGGAGAGAGGGGGAAAGGGGGAAGGAACTGGATGTTAGTTGGTAAGACAGAAAATACATTGTTTACCAACATTGAGAGAGAATGGCTGTATCCAAGTACTTGTTACGAATATACACAATAGCCAAATGAGTTAGTATCTCAACATATAATAGTCAAATACCTATAGGCCAAAGTTTAAATTTTCTGTAAGGAAACTTAGCAACAACAACAAAAAAGAACCACCTCGGTGTAAAGAAAAACAGGAGCACGATAACAAACAGAATAAGATGGTTCAGAAGTTTTGGCTACTAACACTAATTTCTCACCAGTGGTTTGAGTGGTGCAACGTAAGGTGCTTTATGCGTAGCAACAAATTAATCAAACAAGTTTCATAAGGAACTTCCGACCCGGTTACCTTCCCTACTTCCCTTAGGCATGATCTCTTCCAACCACTTAGCCTCCTATTCACACTTTCAGGGAATCCATTCCAATTGTATACCGCCGAATAATTATAAACTGGCAAGACCGTATCTTTGACTAGATCATTTTCATCCGTATGTACCCTTAAGGTTGCTCTAACCAATTCAGTTCGGTTCTTAAAGGCGAAACATTCTGCTGGCTAGCACACAGGTGAAAAGGGGAAAAACAGAAAGAATATATATATATATATATATATAATAATTTAATCTCCCTGTGATGACTTTAGAATCTTTTATCGTGAGTGTACCTACAAAGGGAATTTAAAGGGTAAACAATTATAGATGAGTTTGGAAATTGGTGAAGCCTGCAACTCACAAGGACCAAGGAACGTGTCCTTCGGAATTCGGATCCCGAGGTCGAGGGGCGTTCCTTATGGCAACAGACCAAGTCGCTACAGGAATCATCCATCGTAGCAAGAAGGATTTGAACTAAACTTTACCTTCAACAAATGAATAGAATGTCTAATTCCTCCGTGGAAGAAGGGTAATGACTTTGGCAGTAAGTAAAACAATCTTGATGCCAAAAACCAAATCAGTAACACATTTACAGACTTAAGTTTTGACCTAAAGTTGAGATCAAATGAAAGCCAAATGCGCTACCCTGCTCAAGTCTAATTATACACCAAATGAAAGCACTAACGACAGATTAGAAACTAGACTGTATAACATTGTCGTATAACATATACCATTGAAGAGGACAAAAGAATTCTCTAAATTCCACTAAGCTACACCATGTCACCGTCACTTGGGTGGCCATATGAAGCATTTTCCTCCATTCAACTCTACCCAAAACAAATCAATACCCACGTTTAAACCACATTCTATCAAATTTTCTCAAGTCTACCATAAGTTTTGGACTCCCCTTCTTAGCTTCAATTTGAGTACCATCACTCTTGCTAACTTAATCAAATTTCTCTTAAATTATCCCCGGTTAATGCTATTTATACCATGTAAAGTAACATGAATGAACCACTTGATACATCATGTATTCGAGCTCTACCAAGTAAAAGTTGAATAGCCACTCCAAACTAAAATGAAAGCATAAATTTCATTGTACTAGACACTTATTTTTTTTATGGGTAAGTATGACCCCTTGTTGGTATGACTTTATGAAAATCGATACTCCCTAAAAGAAAATTCATACTATAGGCACATTTCTAAAATCTTAAGCTAGAAACCCCTATTATTATTCAGAAAATTTCTATCTGATTGAAAACATGATATATACAACTCATGTACAATAAAAATGAAATATAATGAAGCAAAAATAGGATATTAAAAAGTTTGTCTTGCCAAATGCTACTCTTTGTTCAATTGGGGAGTAGCTTAGTAGCTGTATACCTGTCAAAAGCAGCAACGGCAACAAAATTCCACTAAGAAACCTCCCCATTGCAAGCTTTCTATGCAAATTGATTCCAAGTTATCTTCAAACCAGACTACACGAATCAATCAACAAACCCTTTTCAAAGAAGCCAATTTAGACCAAAACTCAATTCATACCAAGCTCAATCATTCACTTCTAATTACATCTAAAAGAAAAAAAAAAACCCGTTTCTAGCAACCAAAATTACGCCTTTAAAAAAATACCATTCTTGAAAACCCCTTTATAAAGAAAAATAAGGATAATTCCACTATTTGGGTACACCCACATTTTGATGATAATATGAGATTTCAGAAACGTAAAATGCAGCAAGTGAAGTTCATTGAATCGTTGAATTCAGATTTGGCCAACCGCATTCCCCGCTTTTTCAGCCAACTTTTCTCTCTCTCCTTCTCGGCTCTCTCTTTCAGTCTCTCTCTCGGAAGTGACATTAGTTCGTACTTCGTAGGGTGTTTTGGACAAATGTGTTAACGTCAGCTACAAAATGTTGGAGTAATTTTTTGTTTTATTTATTTATTTGTTTTTTTTTAATTGGTGAAAGTGATGGACCAAAATCAAATCTTTGATGGAAGAGACAACAAAATAGGTACCAAAAAACTTAGAAAATACGATTTTACGTGTATTTTATGTAAGATGGATCATTTACAGTTGATTTTGTGTGTTAGTAGGTTAAATTGTAAGTGACGATCTCCTTTCATTCCTAAATAATCGTCTTTTTTGACATGACACACCAGTTAAGAAAAATAATTGATTATATTATAAATATTCGTATAATGTGTGATTTTTTATAATGCTCTTGTTTATGTACCCATAATTAAATTATTTAAGAACTGAGTAGTACTTTCTTTCACTTTCAGTACTCCACTCTCATTTTTTCTATAGTCGGTCTGTCTTACGGATCTTAAGAAAGACCTATTCAAGTTAAATTGGTCAAGATTCAGTAATCTCGTCGCAACGCCTCAATTTTTGAAAATTACAGTGTCACCACTCACGTTAGGGTTATAAATCGGAACCACCGAACCATGAAATCGAACCGAACCAAATCAGTCAATTTGGTTCGGTTTTAGACGAAGACGGTTCGGTTTCGGTTTCATAAATTGGAAAATCACATGGTTCAGTTCGGTTCAAGGTTTTTGGTATCGAACCAAACCAACATATATATTTTTATTTATTATATTATATTACATTTGTTAACTATTTTGAATATCTTATATATATATATATATATATATATATATATATATATATTTATATATAAAATACTAAACCAAACAAAATCTTGATTGTTGGAGAACTATTATTTATTTCATTATTTGTGTTTATTTTAGAAGTTGTATTGTTTGCCTTATGATAATTTGTTGTTAGTAGGTTATTTTCTAATTTTCATGTTAATTTCAAATTAAAATCTTATTTTTATTTTTAATGTTGGTTAATTTGATTAAAAATCATTTATATAAACCACAAAACCGAACCAAACCGAGTGGTTCAGTTCAGTTTGAGATTTTTGAAACCAATAGGGTGCGGTTCGATTTGTGATTTTGACATAAACCAAACCGAACCGAACCACTTGCACACCTAACTCACGTGTATAAATGAAAAGTGTCATCTTTTAGTATTAAAAGTATCATTTTTCAATATAAAATATATCATTTTTCAGCATAAAATGTGTCACTTTGCGTTTTTAATAAAAATTATCATTTTTTTCCTTTAAAATAAGTTACTTTTTAGCCTTAAATGTATTATTTTTGGTCTTAAATGTGTTACTTTTGCTTTGAAAAGTGCTACTTTGTATTATTATAAATGAAAATCACTTTTTTGCGTGAAACGGTGAAAGTGTCACTTTATAGCATTGAAAGTGTTACGATTTAGTATTATATGTGTTACTTTTGGCCTAAAAATGTGTTTTAAAGTGTCAATTTTTAGTATTAAGAGTGTCACTTTTTAGTATTAAGAGTGTTACTTTGTATTTTAATGAAAATTATAATATTTTTTTCTCTGTATAGCGTCACTTTTGCCTTTTAAATGTGTCACGTTTGGTTTTAAACGTGTCACTTAGCATTTCGTCAAATTCCGTTAGGGTCCGTCAAGCATCCCATGGTAAATTAAGCTAACGGAGCTGACAGATGATGAAATTGCAAGTTTTAAAAGCAAGGAAATTTCGGCAGCAAATGTTAAAAGAGCAGGGGCATTGGAGCAAAATGAGAAACTTCTCATTAATGTGCTTTGTATGTGGATCCGGGTCGATCCGCGGGTTTCAGACTCATTTGTCCGATTTTTTACTTATTTTCTCTCACATTGTAACTCATTTTTTACTGGGTAACCCGCGGTCTTTGTTGATGGATTATCCGTTCCATCAGCCTTCTTTTTATCATTTTTGGGACTCTATCGTACGAATTTAGGATCCGTAAGATCATCATGCACAATTTTTTTATCTTTCTTCTAACTACTTTAATTATGGTCACATGTTCAATGATATTAAAGCAAAACACGCATTACATAAATATTTATAAGAGTATGTCTCATGTAAGACGGTCTTACATATCTCAATTCGTAAGACGATCTTACAAATCTCAATTCCTATGACGAAGTTTCATTCTCTCACAGTTCAACCCACCAACACACAATGGATCAGGTAAAGATGATTTGTCTTACAAAAAATATATGTAAGACCGTTTCACCTAAGTTTTTACATATTTATAATACAGTCACTTACTTTTGTTAAACGTTATATCATGGAAAAATGATGATTATTTAGAAATGTATGAAGTAATTTTTTATTTTTTTTTTGGTAGAACCCAAAAACTTCATGGGACATTGTTTTTGGCCAAGACTAAAAAACTTTGGCTTTTGATTTTGACGCACACCAGTGAACAACAAAAATCTATAACCTAAGAATCAACCTCAAAAATTGCCATGCCTGTTAGGATAAGGTTTCTTTTGTTAATAAAGTCCTTAATTTTAGGTACTTAGTTGTTGAATGAGTCATGTTTAGTCTTCCATGTTCTAGTGGGTGTTAAACTCTATCCCTTAATTTTCTCTAGTTGGTTGTAGAAGACTTATATAAGTCTGAGTCTACTAATAAATAAAGTGTACCGTTTCATTGCAACTTATGTGCTTTTGTTCAGTGTTCAACAATTTTGGTATCAGATCCCTGGTTAAAGGCCTGATTAGCTGAGGGAAACACGATTGTGAGGGACATGGCTAACAAAGTAAACAACTTTGCACAAGCTTAAAATTCCCATAATTGATGGGGATTTTGATCATTGGAGTCTTTTCATGGAGAATCTTCTGAGGTCGAAGGAGTACTGGAACGTGGTTGAAACAGGTTACCAAGAGCCAGGGAGAGACGAGACCATATCAACAGCACAAAGGAAAACACTGGAGGAGATGAAGCTGAAGGATTTAAAGGCAAAAAACTATCTTTTTCAAGCTATTGAGAAGTCTATTCTGAAAACTATAACTCAGAAAGAGACTTCCAAGCAGCTGTGGGATTCAATGAAGGTTAAATATCAAGGAAATTCCAAGGTGCAGCGTGCTCAACTTCAAAGGCTTCGGAGGAACTTTGAGCTATTGGAGATGAAGGGAGGAGAGACGGTCAATGAATACATTGCAAGAGTCATGGTGGTGGCCAATGACATGAGGAATTGTGGAGAAGACATGCCAGATGACAAGATCGTTGAGAAAATATTGTGAACTCTCACAGAGAATTTCGACTACATCGTGTGCTCCATCGAAGAATCAAAAGATACAGAAAAGCTTACTGTTGATGCACTTCAAAGTTATCTACTAGTGCATGAGCAGAGGTTGTTATGGAGAAGAGGAGGGGATGAGCAGACCCTGAAGGTTGCACATGAGGAAGATTCAAGTGCAAGGGGAAGAGGTCGTGGAGCAACGAGAGGTAGTGGAGCTGCAAGAGGACGAGGCCGAGGCAGAACCTTCAACAAAGCAACTGTTGAATGTTATAAGTGTCATCAATTGGGACACTTTAAGTATGAGTGCCCTGAATGGGAGAAGGCAGCCCATTACATGGAAGTCAATGAAGAAGAGGAGTTAGCTTTGATGGCAAATGAGGAAGATAACAATGCAAAGTTGCAAGATGTTTGGTTCCTAGATAGTGGATGTAGCAACCACATGACTGGCAACAAGAAATGGTTTCACACAATGGATGGGGGATTTTCACATTCAGTAAAGCTAGGAAATGATACAAAAATGGCAGTATGTGGGAAAAGAGACATTAAAATTGACTTACAAGGAAGAACCCAGGTAATACGTGATGTGTTTTATATTCCTGAGTTGCGTAGCAATTTTCTGAGTGTTGGTCAATTACAAGAGAAAGGTGTTTCCATTTTAATTCAAAATGGAGAATGTCGAGTTTTTCATCCAGTAAAGGGTCTTTTTATATCTACTTCAATGTCTGCAAATAGAATGTTCTATGTCTTAGCTTCGGTTGTTGGGTCAAATTGTTTGCAAGTATCCTCACAGGATCTTGCATATTTATGGCATCAGCGCTATGGCCATTTGAGTTACAAAGGCTTACGAACATTGAAGTACAAGAACATGGTGAAGGGGTTGCCTCTATTTCATCCCTCAACTAAGGTGTGTTCTGATTGCTTAGTGGGAAAGCAAACAAGAGAACCAATGTCAAAGAAAAGTAGTTGGAGAGCTTCACAACATCTAGAGTTAGTTCATGCAGATCTATGTGGTCCAATTTCTCCTATTTCCAACAGCTGAAAAAGGTATCTCCTCAGTTTTATTGATGACTTCACTCTCAAAATGTGGATTTATTTTTTAAAGGAGAAGTCATAAACATTTTCCATGTATAAATGCTTTAAGAAACTTGTGGAAAATGAAGCTAGGTCACCCATGTGTTATTTGCGAACTGACCGAGGTGGAGAGTTCACCTCGGATGAGTTCAATGAGTTTTGCCAGGAAAATGGAGTGAGAAGGCAGCTCACTGCGGGATATACGCCTCAGCAAAACGGAGTTGTAGAACAACGAAATAGAACAATTATGAACCTTGTGAGAAGTATACTTTCAGATAAAGGCATTCCAAAGAAATTCTGGCCTGAAGCAGTTAACTGGGTGAAGTATGTACTGAATAGAAGTCCTACAATTTCAATTCAAGGTGTTACACCAGAAGAGAAATGGAGTGGAATTAAGCCAAATGTTGGTCACTTCAAGATTTTTGGCTGCATTGGACATGTCCACATACCAGATGCCAAAAGAACCAAACTTGACGATAAAAGTCAAAAGTGTGTGTTCTTTGGTGTAAGTGAAGAGTCGAAGGCCTATCGTATGTATAATCCCATCACTAAGAAGATTGTAATTAGTAGGGACGTTGTTTTTGAAGAAGAAGCAAGTTGGGATTGGGGTATGAGGGACGAAGAGGCTAGACTTGATGTGCTAATTTGGGAAGAAGATGAATCAGAGAATGATCAGCAGGAGAATGTTGCACCAGAGGAAGGACAAGTGAGGCTTGAAGAAGAAGAAGATCCAAGTGCCATTACAAGTTCGAGTTCCAGTAGTACACAATCACTAACTCAAGCTGAAGATCAAGAGCTTACTCTTCATGAAAAAAGAAACACAGTACCTCCTGTTTGGATGCAAGATTACGTAAGTGGAGAAGGTCTTTCTGAACCAGAAGATGAAATGAGAAACTTTTCAGTATTTATGGATAATGAAGATCCATTTACTTTTGATGAAGCTGTGTGGCATTCCAAGTGGAGAATTGCAATGAAGGCAGAGATTGAGGCAATAGAGAGGAATCAAACATGGGAGCTCACAAGTCTACCTACAGGAATGAAGAAGATAGGGGTCAAATGGGTCTTCAAAACTAAAAGGAATGAGAAAGGGGAAGTGCAAAAGTACAAAGCTCGGTTGGTGGCTAAAGGGTATGCGCAACAATTGGGTGTTGATTATAATGAAGTCTATGCTCCAGTGGCAAGATGGGATACTATTCGAAGCATCATAGCAGTTGCAGCCCAAAAGAACTGGTGTTTGTACCAGCTTGACGTAAAGAGTGCATTTTTGCATGGAGAATTGACTGAGACGGTGTATGTAGAACAACCACCTGGTTTTGTAAAGCTAGGGGAGGAGGAGAAAGTCTACAAGCTTAAGAAAGCACTCTATGGGCTTAAACAAGCTCCAAGAGCGTGGTACAGTAGAATAGAAAGCTATTTTCTCAAGGATGGTTTTGAGAAATGTGACTTTGAACATGCTTTGTTTTTCAAAACCGGGAAAGGAGGTCAGTTTTTAATTGTTAGTTTGTATGTGGATGATCTAGTATTTACAGGAAATTGTGAGGATATGATGGTCCAGTTCAAGGAGTCCATGAAGTGTGAGTTTGATATGAGTGATCTAGGAAAGTTGAAGTATTTCTTGGGTGTAGAAGTTTGGCAGTGCAGTGAGGGGATTTATATCTCTCAAAGGAAGTTTGCTAGAGAAATACTTGAGAGGTTCGGTATGGAGAGATGTAATTTTGTGGACAACCCAATTGTTCCGGGGGCAAGGCCTACGAAAGATGAAGGTGGAGTAAAGGTTAATGCAACAGAGTATAAGCAGATGGTTGGCTGCTTAATGTATTTAACAGTGACGAGGCCCGATTTGATGTATGTAGTATGTCTAGCAAGCAGGTTCATGGCTGATCCAACAGAGCTTCATATGCAAATTGTCAAAAGAACTCTGCGATATGTGAAGGGAACAACTGAGTTTGGGATATTTTATAAACGAAAAGGTGATGAAGAGCTGCTAGCTTACACAGATAGCAATTATGTTGGTGATACAGAGGATTGTAAAAGCACGTCTGGATATGTTTTCTCTTTGAGTGGTGGAGCTATAGCCTGGAGTTCTAGAAAGCAACCAGTGGTTACTTTGTCAACCACGGAAGCAGAATATATAGCAGCAGCTTATGGTGCAACTCAAGGCATTTGGTTAAGAAGAATTCTAGACAAGATCAGTCAATCCCAAGGTGGAAGTGTTACAATGTTTTGTGACAGTAATTCTACTATCAAGCTTTCAAAGAATCTGGTCTTCCATGGGAGGAGTAAGCATATTGATGTGCAGTTTCATTTCTTACGTAATCTCAACAATGATGGCAAAGTGAAGCTGGTGCATTGTGGTTCAGTTGATCAGGTTGCAGACATAATGACTAAACCACTCAAGCTGGATGCATTTGTGAAATTGAGAGAGATGCTTGGAGTTTTCCAGATTCCTAACTAAACTGATTATACCCTAATCAGGTTTAGGGGAGGATATGTTAGGATAAGGTTTCTTTTGTTAATAAAGTCCTTAATTTTAGGTACTTAGTTGTTGAATGAGTCATGTTTAGTCTTCCATGTTCTAGTGGGTGTTAAACTCTATCCCTTAATTTTCTCTAGTTGGTTGTAGAAGACTTATATAAGTCTGAGTCTACTAATAAATAAAGTGTACCGTTTCATTGCAACTTATGTGCTTTTGTTCAGTGTTCAACAATGCCACCCAAATTATACTTTGATTTTGTGAACATGACTCCACTTTTTATTTTTCTGTTTCGGGGTAATATGCAACTTTCTTTCGCAAACACAAAGAAAAAAATATATTGTCAATTCTGATAAAAAAATATATTGTCGAATTACCATTCAGTCTCCATCTCCAAATAATTCGTCTATTCTATATCTTATGCACCGGAACATATAGATCCTAACTGTCACTTAGGTCATATATGGAACCTGACCCTAACTTATCACTCTTGTGCATTGATAGGTTCAATTTATCATGATGGTGTACGACATATGCATTTAGGCCATGCAGTTATCCGCACATCTAGGCCTTTATTACTTGCGATTACATTCATTTGTTCAAAGCGAGATAATAAAGGGGTTGATAAACACCATGATAAAAAAGAATTGAATGAGTAAAAATATATTTAAGCCATAGATTCGATACAAGTTACCTCCCAACTCCTAGATTAATGGATGTTTAGTTCATCCTTGAAGATGAACTGCACACGGAGATGAATGAATATATGGATCGATCTTCAAAACTGTAATTACAACAACTAAACTACGTAATACAATCTAAATCCTACCTAAAATAAGAAAAATTAAAAAGCAAGAAAGTCGGGTGAGGAGAAGACACGATAGAGGGAAAATAAATTTTCCCCACCTTAAAAATGTAGCCCAACTCCACTCCTCGTTAGGCTAGGACCTGCAAGGACTCCGGGCTTAGAATCCCCCCCCCCCAAACTTAATTTCTATTTTGTCCTCAAAATTAAGGAACAACCTATGAGAGGATTGATGGAGGAGAAATATCAAAAGGAAATAGCAGGCCTACCTAACGAAAGAGGAAGAAACTTGGGCTCCGACTCATGGTAAGTCGGGAGGAAATAACGAAGGAGGACGAAACTCGGGGATCGTGCCAGGTTGCATCCCAAAATATGTGGAGACATTCTGCCCCACCTGGTTAATCCAACCAGAAAAATAAGTCTGGTCGGCACGCACTTGTGCCAACTGCTGACTTACCATCTCATTTTGGAGCATAAGCTCCTCCTGCCTATCGGAGATCGCCTCCAACGGATCCTCCTCCTCGGGCAGCTCCTCTCGTGGGCCTCTCTCACGTGGCTGGTGAGCGTGCTCAAACAGCAGAGCCCTCGAAATGTCAGGCACCTCCCGAACTCTCTCTGCATCTGGAGTCCACACGACTCCAGCCCCACTAGACAGTCCGGTAATCAAACTCGGGAACGCGAATCCCGAGTTTGTAGTACCTCTAATAAGGGTCCATATTTGGGCGTTGATCAGACGGCCAACATCGACAGACCCACCCGTAAGGATGGTGTAGATCAAAACAGCCTTATTCCAAGTCACCGTGTGTTGGTGACTGGAAGGCATGAGTTATGCACAGATAAATTTGAACACGGCTTTGGCCGTGTTCGTGAGATGGGTCTCCTCCATGGGGCGGGCATGGAATGGTGGGTTTTGGTTGTAGGTCCAAACCACACCAGGTGTTGCAATTGTCGTATTTACCACCTTGAGAGAAACGGGGTCAGAGGTGGAGGCTGTACTGGTCGGCACCTCCGCAAAGTTTGCGGTGCCAAAATAACGGTTAATGTTTTGGAACGTAAAACTAACGTTTCTATCCCTAACACTAACAGTCTCTAGAACTCCGCCATCTATGCCAATTTGGCCGTTGGCGTAAAATTCTCGGACTAAGGCCACGATGGCCACGCCCAGAGCAGCAATAAGACTAGCCCAACTACGGTGGTAAAAGTGGTCTGGGAGAGTAAAGTCTTGAGCTTGAAATCCCCTATCAGGGATTATGCTCTTGGAGAGCTTTCTAGTATAGCTCTCTGACGCTTCATAAGAAATGAAACGATGGGCATCGTAATGTTGCTCCTCCTCTTGGGAGCGGGACGTGGACGGGCCGGCGTTCCTACACTTAGGGGTCATTCTAATTTAAAGCACAAAAATAATCTACTCTCTAAAAATTTAAATTATCACAACCTAACTAAAACAAATTAAGCATGCAAAATTAATCTAACTACGTCTATCACCCTATCATGCAAATATTTTGAATAATAAAAAATTTAGCTAAAATAAAGGGATAGAAAATACTTGGATTACGTGCTTAAATCGTAGCAGAAGGATGGCCGAATTTTTGAAGCTTCGTCGCCGAAATCAATGGTGTCCACCGTCTTAAAAGCTTGGTGAAGTGAGATGAGGGTGGAAGAGGTGATGAAGCTTGAAGGAGGGAGACTTGAGTTGTGACTTGGTCGGAATTTAGAACGAGCTCGCCAGATTTTTGAGGGGAAGAGAGAGAGAGAGAAACTGCCAGAAATTGAAAAAGAGAAGGATTTATGTTGTGACTACTGCTGCTGCTCGAGCGTTGCTTATAAAGGGGCCTTGCAGCCACAAGGTCTTTAGGCCTTGCGTCCGCAAGGTGCCCAGTGAAACGGCTACACGAATTCTGATGGAGGTGACGGTCACACGTCTGACATTTATTAAGGCCTTGCGTCCGCAAGGTCAGCAGATTGTTTGCTTGGTTTTTGCTTTCAGACTTGTGGCAGTTTTGCAGTTTAGTCCTTTCGTTATGTTCCGTTACGTTCCGTTAGGTCCGTTTCTTTCCTGCACTCTTAAAATTCTACACAAACTCTAAACTAAAATATTAGCAACATATAAATACAACACTACGATGCTTTTCTCCCCAAAACTTGAATTATGACATATTTAATTTTTAAATTAAATGTCCATAAATAAATAAGACAGAGAACATCATATTTAAATTACACTATGAAAGCAATTAAAATCCATCAAAGTGGGTTGCCTCCCACCTAGCGCACTTGTTTAACATTTTTGGCTCGATCTAACTGCAAACCTAGTCTCTCGGGGGTTCATTGTCAGAGAGACGAATGAGTTCTATTGTCCTCTCTACTGACATGGGTTCAAGGTATGGTTTGAGTCATTGACCATTAACTTTAAATATTTCATTGGTCTTTGGGTTCTTAATATCAATCGCTCCATGAGGATAAATTCGGACTATAATGAAAGGACCGGACCATTTTGATCTCAATTTTTCGGGAAATAGTCTGAGCCTAGAATTAAAAAGAAGTACCTTTAATCCTGGACGAAACATTTTGTTAGCTAATCTCATATCATGGTATTTCTTGGTCTTTTCTTTATAAGTT
Organism: Codonopsis lanceolata; assembly: GCA_013146195.2. Taxonomy (NCBI): domain Eukaryota; kingdom Viridiplantae; phylum Streptophyta; class Magnoliopsida; order Asterales; family Campanulaceae; genus Codonopsis; species Codonopsis lanceolata. The sequence continues at coordinate 76,143,017 of CM028381.1, forward strand.
TTTGCATTTTCATACGAATTTAACATATGTTCTTCTAATTCATTCAACTGGAACAGTCTTTTTTCACCAGCCAAAGTTAAATCAAAGTTAAGAGCTTTGACGGCCCAAGAAGCCTTGTGTTCAATTTCAACTGGCAGATGACAAGCCTTGCCATACACCATCCGATAAGGACTCATTCCTATTGAAGTTTTATATGCAGTGCGATATGCCCAAAGAGCATCTTTAAGTTTAGGTTCTCAATCTTTACGATTTGGTCTTACGGTCTTTTCCAAAACTGCTTTTATTTGTCGATTGCTAACTTCTACTTGACCAGAAGTCTGAGGATGATATGGTGTAGCTAACCTGTGAGTTACACCATATTTTCTAAGGACTGAATTTAGCAATCTATTAGTGAAGTGTGTTCCTTAATCACTAATTATAGCCCTCGGTACTCCAAACCGAGCAAAAATATCCTCTAAAAACTCGATAACAATTTTTCCATCATTATTTCTAGTACCAATAGCTTCTATCCATTTAGACATATAATCAATAGCGACTAAAATATATTCACAACCATTAGAAACTGGGAAAGGTCCCATAAAATCAATACCCCAAACATCAAAAATTTCAACAACTATATTCATATGCAAGGACTTTTCATTCTTTTTATCAATTCCACCAGTTCTTTGACATTTATCACAAGGTTTGTAAAATATGTCACAACCTTTAAAAATAGTAGGTCAATATAATCCAGATTGCAGAATTTTTTTAGCAGTTTTATTACCACTAAAATGACCACAACAAGATTATTCATGACAAAATGCCATAATACTTTGTTGGTCTTGTTCTGGAACACATCTCCTAATTATAGAGTCTGAACACATTTTATACAAATGAGGTTCTTCCCAAAAATAATGTTTTGCATCTGTTAAAAATTTCTTTTTTTGATAAAAATCAAAGTCAGGGTTGATGAGATCAGATACATAATAATTGACATAATCAGCATACCAAGGATCCAAATTTTTAATTGCTAATAATTGTTCATCAGGGAAGTCTTCATTCACAGAAATTTTATTATCAAGAAATTGATGTTCAAGTAAAGGTAAAAATTTCAACCTAGACAAATGGTCGGCTACGACGTTTTCCATTCCCTTTTAATCTTTAATAGTAATGTCAAATTCTTGCAATAATAACATCCATCTTATGAGTCTAGGCTTTGCCTCTTTCTTACTCAAAAGATATTTTAGGGTTGCATGATCAGAAAATATAATAACTTTTGATCCTAACAAGTATGATCTAAACTTTTCTAATGCATACACAACTGCTAAAAATTCTTTTTCCGTGGTTGTATAATTTAGTTGTGCATCATTCAATGTCCTACTAGCATAATGAATTACGTGCGGTTTCTTAACTACTCTTTGACCTAACACATCTCCAATTGCGAAATCTGAAGCATCGCACATGATCTCGAAAGAGAGAGACCAATCGGGGCTGGTTAAAATTGGGGCTGATGTCAATCGTTCTTTTAATAAATTAAATGCATTCAAGCATTCTTGATCAAAAATGAATTCGGTATCTTTTGCCAACAGATTACATAAGGGTTTACAAATTTTTGAAAAATCTTTTATAAATCTTCTATAAAAACCTGCATGTCCTAGAAAACTTCTAACACCTTTGACGGAAGTTGGAGGATGTAGTTGTGATATAACTTCAATTTTTTCCTTATCGACTTCAATTCCTCTGTTAGACACAACATGACCTAAGACAATTCCATGTTTAACCATGAAATGGCTTTTCTCCCAACTTAGGGTAAAATGAGTTTCGCAACATCTTTTCAAACCCGATGTAAGATTTCTAGGCAATGGTCAAAAGAATTTCTAAATACTGAAAAATCATCCATAAATACTTCCATACATCTTTCCACTAAATCAGAAAATATAGAAATCATGCATCTTTGAAAAGTAGCTGGGGCATTACAAAGTCCAAAGGGCATTCTTCTAAATGCAAAGGTACCAAAGGGACATGTAAAAGTGGTTTTCTCTTGGTCTTCGGGTGCTACTGGGATTTGATTGTAGGCAGAGAAACCGTCAAGAAAACAATAATATTCATGACCAGCTAGTCTTTCAAGGATTTGATCAATAAATGGCAAGGGAAAGTGGTCTTTCCTAGTTGCCGCATTTAATTTCCTCAAATCTATGCACATTCTATAACCAGTGATAGTTCGTGTGGGAACTAACTCATCTTTATCATTTTTAACAATTGTAATTCCTGATTTTTTAGGAACTACTTAAACTGGACTAACCCATTTGCTATCAGATATCGGGTAAATTATACCCGCATTAAGAAGCTTAAGTATTTCTTTTCTTACTGCTTCTTCTATGTGAGGGTTAAGTCTTCTTTGTCTTTCTCTAGAAGGTTTACTACCTTCTTCTAAATGAATTTTATGCATACATATAGATGGACTAATTCCTTTTAAATCTGCTAAGGACGAACCTATCGCTTCTCTATGTGTCCATAAAACTTTTAATAGGCTTGCTTCTTGTTCTTCTGTTAAATCTGCAGCAATTATAATAGGTAAAGTTTTTTCTTCCCCTAAGAATGCATATTTTAGATGGGGTGGTAATGACTTTAATTCTACTTCAGGAGGAGATTTTACAGACGTAATAAATTCCGGAGTTTCAGGTTTAATTGTCTCTTCTTTCACTTCCTCCTTAGAGTTTTCTACTTTTTCTTCATCTATTTTTATTTGATCAAAAATAGATTTTGGAATTTCCACATCTTCTTCTTTATTATTTTCATCTTCCTCTATATCTATTTTATAAGAACTATTTTCTGATTCAGACTCTTCCATTTTGTTCTCATTTTTACTCTTAAGAGCTTCAAGTCTTTCTTTCTCTTTTCTCTCATCAGTCTCTCGGAGTTCTCTTTCTAACTCTTCAATATCGAATTTTATATGGGAGAAAGTTCTATCATCATGACTTTCATATACATCTTTCTCATAATCATCATCCTCACAATTTTCTTCAAAGGTTTGGGCTGTCAGTTTTTCAATTTCATCAATTGAGAAACATGCATTCATGTCACTCGGTCTATTCATCGCATCGAAAACTGAAATTTCTATAGTTTCACCCATTACTAACATTGTGAGTTTACTATTCTTAACATTGATCATTGTGTTGACAGTGGCCATAAAAGGTCTACCTAACAAGATAGGGACTTCATTGTTTGTGCATATTTTCCTTTCCATCTCTAGAACCACAAAATCAACCAGAATGATTAATTTGTCTACTTGAACTAGAATGTCCTCTACTATACCCAAAGGATGTTTAACTGATTGATCAGCTAACTGTAAAGACATATTAGTGGGTTTCAGTTCTCCCAACCCCAATTGTTTATAGACTTCGAAAGACATCAAATTAATATTTGCTCCTAAATCTAACATAGCCTTCATCTTTTTGGAACTACCCAATGAGTCTTGGATATTAAAACTACCAGGATCTTTCAATTTAGGACGAAGTTCGGGTTGTAAAATTGCACTCACGTTTTCAGAAACAATAATTTTTTCATTTGTTTCAAATTTGTGTTTCTTAGAGTGAAGATCTTTGAAAAACTTAGCATAAGCTGGAATATTTTTAATAACATTAAGCAAAAGAAGGTTAATATTCACTTGGGATAACATGTTATAAATTTCCGAAAATTGCTTATCCATTCTGTTTTTCATTAGTCTTATAGGGAATGGTATTGGAGGAACATATGGTGGTGGTACCGCATAAGGTTCCTCAAGAGGTTCTGCCTCTTGCTCTTTTTCTTTACTTACTTCTTTTTGATTATCTTTTTCTACTTCTTTTTCTTGATTAACTTTACTTTTATCCTTTTCAACTTCATTATCAGAATTATCTACTTTAGCAGGCATATCAGATGACTGAATAGGATCACTTACCTCTTCTCCATTTACTCTACCACTTCGCAAAGTAGTGATAAATTTTGCTTGTTCTGTCTGACTAGGGAACTTCCCTTCTTCTCTTTTCTCGTTTACAACTTTTGCAAGCTTATCCCTTAAATTTTCTATCTCTTCTAACAAATATTTTTTAAGAGCAACTTGACATTTGCTTGCTCCATCTGACTTTGAAACTTCTTTAATTCGCAATTGTCTTTGATTTGTGAATTGTTGAGGTTGTAGTGGTTTATTTCCTCCCCATGAAAAATTAGGATGATTCCTCCAACCAGGATTATAAGAATTCGAGTAAGGATTATTCCTTTGTCTTTGAGGGTACATGTTCATGACATTAACCTGTTCAGAATATACAACACTAGATGGACAAAAATTAGTAGCATGAGAATTTAATCCACAAATAGCACATGCTTCTTGAATTTGCCAATTTTATATTGAACTTGCATATCTGGTTTTTTCTTGAACTTGGAATAAACTTCTACTTTTACCTCTTGCACTTTTCTGTTGAGAATTTTCACTTAACATCTCAAGTAATTCTTCTAGTGCAACTGGTGTCATTCTATTAATAGAACCACCAGCTGCACTATCAACCATAGTTTGTAAAGCAGGCGAAAGAGCATGATAGAATTGAAGTACTAACACATCTTGAGATAGATTATGATGAGGACACATTATAAGTAAATTTTTAAATCTATCTCATGCTTCATGGAATGTTTCTCCTGGTTCATTTTGAAAAGACATGATTTGTTTTATGTACTCTGTAAGAGATGCATGTTTATAAAATTTACCCATAAAAAATCATATAATTGAGCCCAAGTATAAACACTTCTAGGTGTTAGATTCATAAACCATCTTTTCGCCAATTCTTTTAATGCACTTGGAAAATATTTCATTTTTACTTGATCTTCAGTCAAACCACCTAACGGAAAAGTTCCCATCATATATTCATATTCTTTAATGAAACTTACTGGATCTCCAGCTGGCATTCCATGAAATGAAGGTATCATATTAAAATAATGACCTTTAAGTTCGAAATTCCTTACTGCTTCCGGTAAGATTAAATATGATATTGCTGCATTCAACATAGATCGACTATAATCATTTATAGTTCTTTGATTTATTATTACTTCCATGTTTTCTTCCACTCTTTGATTCACATTTACCGGGTGAACCGAATTTTCAGGATTTTGATTATTGTTATCAATTGGAGGATCAACCAGAGGATCATCTTGATTCAATTGTTCTTGATTATCAGGCTGAGTCCCTAGATTATCAGGATCTACCTGATTCTTTCCAAGATTTTTTATATTTTGATTTAATTCTACCAGTTTAGGATTTAGAGATCTACGACCGTGCATAAAATAAATAAAGTAAATAAAAAACAATTAAAAACTAACAACTAGAAATAAATAAAATCTTTTTGTATTTTTATTTTTATAAAAACTGAATTTAAAACTACGCTACCAACAAACTAACTGTAACACCCCGTATTCTTTCATGTGCATTGTATGCTTGTCTTCTTGTTTTCTTGTTGTTTGTGAGCATGTTTACTTAGTTTATAAATGTTTTAGAAACATTCATAAGTCATTCATGAAGCTCTTAACATGTTTAGAATCATGTATACTTGTTTGTTGAATCGCCGGTTCGATCGCTTTGATTTTGGCCTTAGCGATTCCCCTCGTTGCTCGTTTTGCTTCTATTTCGTCTTGCGAAGTGTACGTTGAGTTCTTGGCTTTGTATTCAGGTCATAACCATGTTGAAACAAGCCTTTTCCATGACCAAGTTGTCCTAGTTTGATTGGTGTTTGATTCGTTAATCATTCGTCGCTTGATTCGAGCCTTGTTCTACCTTGTTCCGGTTGTTGTTCGGGTGCGTTTCCGACTTGTTTTAGGTTGGGTTAGACCTTAGAATGGTTGCCCATAAGTTTGGGACCATTTAGGACATGTTTAGACCAAGTTTTGAAGGTCCAGAAGCCCAGGCGCCCGCCTCAAGTTCTGGGAGCAATTACAAAATGATCAGAATCAGGAGATGGGCTCAGCAGTTGAGGCGCCCGCCTGGAGGATGTTGAGGCGCCCGCCTCAACATCAGATACACACTTACGGGATTTTTCCCCTGTTTTGATGTTGAACGATTTCTATACCCAAACCCCTATCCAAACCTTTTCTAAAACCTCCCTAACCCTCCTCACTTAAGTCCTAACATCCCTAACTACTTATAATGATGGATTAAGAGAGCTTTGTTAATCTTTAAACCACAAAATCAGATTTGTAAAGAGACCACAAGGTCTTGACACTTGTCCCACTCAACATTTGACTTCCTATAAGCCACAAATCAGCCATTAGACTTCTCATTTGCTGAGAGCTTTTCCAAAAACGTGAGAGAGAGTTCTTGAGAGTTCTTCCATGGCTTCTTGAAGCTTTGCTCTTGGTCTTCCCTCATCCCTTCTCCATTTGCTCAAGCCACCTTCATCAAAAGTGTAGAGCTCGAAGAGAAGATCATTTTCAACCGATTAGTTTCTTTCATTTGCTTTCTTTGGTGTAGAACACTAGTAAGTTACTCTTCTTCTTCTTCTCTTTAGTTCTCATTGACCCTAAGGAAACAAAGCTTTTGATGTATGAGGTCAATGAGGACACATAATTGCTTCCTATGCCTTCTATTTGTATTTTGGAAGTATGAACTTGCTAGGAGCATGTATAGGATGATTTCTTGCCTATGGAAGTTTATAATACTCTTTCATCTTGTCTATTTAAGATTTTGATCATGTTAGAAACATGTATTATATATGTTGCTTGAAGAAGTGCAATATGTGAATGCCCTAATTTGAGCCTACATTGTATGTTGTTAGGTTGTTATGTGTTCTATTCTCAAAGTTGAACTCTATGATGTATATGAATCACATTGCAATGCCTTGGTGAATTTACAACCTTGTTGAACCTAGAAATGACCTAGGTTGGGTTATGAAGCACATAGCTTCAATTTCTCCAAAATTGGGAATTTAGAGAAAAGACTCAACGGAGTCGACTCTAGGGAAGATTTGAACATGTCGAACTCTAATTTCAATCCCTACGAAGTTTGGACACCGTTTGATTTGGTTTACTCAAATGTGAGCTTGGTTTAATTGTTTACTACAAGTTGTTATGAAAGATTGGTTTTGAGCAATTAATTGCCTTGACATGTTTTATGGTAGAGATTAATACCCTACTTGGTTGGTCGAGTTCGCTCTTGTCGAATTCGATCCTTAATTGGTTTAAGTCAAGTAAATATCTACTTGTGCATCACATTGAGTCCATTATTTGGCATTGCATTATTTGGTTTGTTTATTAAGTCAGGGTGGGACGATGCATCGCCTTCACGAATTATGGGATTCGTGCTCGCTATGGATCGCCGCACCTGGGACCTCACACACACCTCCATTGTTGGCCGCAATGGGGAAGTAGCCCCTTTGCCGTAACAATACGTGCCGCATTGGCTTGCTATCTAGATCGAGTAGGTTCTCGATAAAAGTCGATGTAATCACCGAGCATCGATGTGGCACGATCCAGTATAATAAAGTTTATTGCAGGAGCTACGAAGCGGCCGTGACTATATCATATCCTACTTGTATGATTTATTTTCCCGCACTTACGTGAATAATGTGTTAAGTGCTATATGATGATCATGTACCATAATTGAGATAAATGTCATGCTATAACATGAACATGCATTTTAGTAACTTACTAAGTCTTACGACTTACCCTATTTGTTTGTTTTGTTTCCTTAGATCCGAGCCGAGGAGACGGTCCACGTTAGACTCGCTAGATCACGCTTGGTCGTTTGTGAGCTCAAGGTTGCTCCTTTGGGACTTTTGATAATTAGTCTTTTATTTTGGAAAGGACGTTGGGAAGCAAGTCAAATAGACTTGACTTGGGGTTTTTGTTGTTGTGGTAAACTTAATGATTTGACACTTGTAATCTTTTGTATGCTGACTATATGTCGAGCCTGTTCATATGTTAATGGTTCACTTCAGTTTCTTCCGCTAAAGCTCTTTTAATTATTGTTGTTGTTGTTGTCTCCGGCATGTTGTGGCCGTTGAGGTTTTATAAGCATGTGTTAAAATTGTAGGAGTAGTTGTTGGGTTCCGGCTGTAATGTCGCCGATGACTTGTTTATTTTAAGTTGTTTTTCCCGCCAAGTGTAGCCGAAGTGTAGCCAGTTGTTATTCGTATGCGATGTTGCGCCACATGAATTTTATAATCCTACTTGTGCATGCTTGTGTATCTTGTCTATTTGGACGGCACGACTCGGGATCTCGCATTGGGGGGTCGGGTCACAGCTTGGTATCAGAGCTATAGGTTAGCTGTCGGCCAGGATAGGTTCCATGGCCTAGGTGGGTTGGTTAATTGTGTGTTGATTCTAACGTCGAGTGAATTCTTGTAGGAGTCCGATGGATAATCCCAGAGAGGTAGACCCTGTGAGAGGTCCGGTTGAACTGAAGCGGGTACCGCTGAGAATCCGGTAGTTCCGGATATGGCTGAATTACATCGCAGACTAATGGCTTTTCTCGGCAGCCGTGGAGGTCAAGCAGGGGGAGCACCACCACCACCACCTCCACCACCGAGACCAAGGACCGACACCACTCTCCTAGAGAGATTTCTTAAGTTAAAGCCTAGTGCGTTTCTTGGGGAACCGAAACCGAGGGAGGCCGAGTTATGGATGGAGGAAATGATCAAGGTATTGTCCATGTTGGGGTGTACCGACGAAGAAAGAGTTATGCTAGCAACGTTTAAGTTTAAGGGAGCCGCCGAACATTGGTGGACTGTGTTGAAGGAAAGCTGGGAGATTCAGCAAGTTCCCATTACTTGGGCCAATTTCCAAAGAGAGTTTAAGAATGAATATGTGCCGGACGTAGTTCGCAACCAAAGGGAGAAGGAATTCTATGATCTTGAGCAGGGTAGCATGATCGTGGCGGAGTATTCCGCGAAATTCATAGAATTGAGCCGCTATTGTACGTATCTGATTCCTACGGAAGCACGGAGAGCACATAAGTTTGTTAAAGGATTGAGGACTGAGTTTAGGAAACAAATTCTAGCGCTTAAGCTCACCGACATTCTGAGTGCAGTTGATCGAGCGTATGAGGTGGAGCAAGATATTGAGGAGCACCGGGTCAAGAATAATTCTAGTAATGCACGACAATCTACCCAGAGCACCAATCAGGGAAATAATTCGGGTAATAGAAGGGGATATCAAGGAAACCGTGATAGGAGAGGTGGAGGCCAAGGTAGGCCACAGTCTGGGAAGCAGGGCAACAATACTTCTACATCTCAGGGGCAACAAGGATCGCGTAATGAGACTATGATTTGTTCATTCTGCCAGAGGTCTGGGCACACAGCTGATAGGTGCTGGGGGAAAAATGGGAAGTGTTTCTATTGCGGCGATGGAACTCACATGAAGAAAGATTGTCCGAAGTTTAAGGCTAGTCAGTCGGGTAGCGCTGGATAGCAGTCTGGGGCTAAAAGAGATGGGGACGGTAAACCAAAGGTGCAGGGCCGTGTGTTTGCGCTTGATCAGCGCGAGGTTCAGGGGTCTACGGCCGTGATAGGAGGTACTCTTTCTATATTTGATCATAAGGCTCGAGTTCTCATAGATCCAGGGTCTTCACATTCTTATGTTGCTTCGCACTTTGTTGAGAATCTTTGTGTACTGCCTCAACCTTTGCCATATTTGCTTGAAGTTTCTACCCCGCCGGGAATATATGCTCGCGCATCAAGTGTTTAAATCTTGTGATGTATTGGTGGGTGACCACACTTTGCATGCGGACTTGGTAGTTCTACCTATACGTGATTTTGATGTGATTCTTGGCATGGACTGGTTATGTGCTTATCATGCTATAGTTGACTGCCATAGAAAGTGGGTTACTTTTTATATGCCGGGTGTGCCTGAGTTTATATTTGTGGGTGATCATGCATCGAGTGACTTGCATTTTATTTCCGCTCTAAGGGCTAGAAAATTATTGTCTCAAGGGTGTACGGGTTATCTTGCATGCGTTGTTGATAAGAAGAAGTCTTCGCCGAAATTAGAAGAGGTTTCCGTAGTATGTGAGTTCCTCGATGTGTTTTCTACCGACCATGCTATGCCACCCGATAGAGAACTAGAATTTTGTATTGAGCTTATTCCGGGACTTCACCGATTTCTAAGGCACCGTATAGGATGGCGCCATGAGCTTAGGGAGTTGAAAACTCGCTTGCAAGAACTCCTAGAGATTGGCTTTATTAAACCGAGTGTGTCGCCTTGGGGCGCACCGGTCTTATTTGTGAGGAAGAAAGATGGGAGTTTGCGGTTATGCATAGATTATCGGGAATTGAATAAGGCGACCATTAAGAATAAATATCCACTACCCCACATTGATGACCTCTTTGACCAATTGCAAGGGTCTATTGTCTACTCTAAGCTTGATTTGAGATGGGGTTACTACCAATTGAAGGTTAGAGAGGAAGACATTCCGAAGACGGCCGCACTAGATATGGGCACTTTGAATTTGTAGTGATGCCGCTTGTTGACGAATGCACCAGCGGTGTTTATGGACTTGATGAACCGTGTCTTTCATAGCTATCTTGATTGTTTTGTTGTAGTCTTTATTGATGATATCTTAGTGTATTCGAAATCTCTGGAGGAGCATGAGAAACACTTGAGGATTGTGTTGTCTATTCTTCTGGGAGAAACAACTTTTATGCGAAGTTTAGTAAATGTGCCTTTGGCTCGAGGAAGTATCTTTCTTGGGGCATATAGTTTCTAGCGCCGGATAGCCGTTGATCCTTCTAAGGTTGAAGCGGTGATGAATTGGAAGAGACCTAGTTCGCCATCGAGGTTCGGAGTTTCTTGGGTTTAGCGGGTTATTACCGGAGATTTATTGAGGGTTTTTCTCGGATTGTGACTCCTATGACTAGATTGACACAAAAGAATGTGCCATTTGTTTGGAGCGAGAAATGTGAAGCTAGTTTCCAAGAGCTTAAGAAGCGGTTGACGACGGCACCTATTTTGGCTTTCTAGTGGAGGAGATAATTTTGTGATCTATACGATGCTTCTAAGGAAGGTTTGGGTGTGTGCTGATGCAAAATGGTAGAGTTATCGCCTATGCGCCGAGGAAGTTGTCTATTCATGAGCGTAATTACCCGACACACGATTTGGAGTTAGTCTGCGATTATTTTCGTTGCATAAATGGAAACACTACTTGTATGGGCTAAGTTTGAGATTTTCACCGACCATAAAAGTTTGAAGTATTTATTTTCTCAAAAGGAATTGAACATGAGGCAAAGAAGATGGATGGAAAAATTAAAGATCATGATTGCACTATTTTATATCATCCGGGAAGGCAAATGTAGTAATGATGCCTTGAGTAGGAAAGTTCACATGTCTTGTATGATGGTTAGAGAATGGAAGATGTCGAGGATTTATGCGAGATTGGGTCCTAGTGTTTATGATAGAGGTGTGATTTTCGCAAATGTTCGTGTTGTACGGCTTTATTTGGGAAAATTAGAGAATCGCAAGGGAATGATCCCAGTTGAAGAAAATTATTGACGGGTCGGGTCAAAATGTATCGCTCGATTTTGTGATTAAATGAGGGTACTTTGACATTTCGAGGAAGAATTTGTGTTCCTTCTAATGATGAATTGAAGAGGTTAGTTCTTGATGAGGCTCATAAAACAAAATATACCATTCACCCTAGGAGCACGAAGATGTATTTGGATTTGAAAAGACAATTTTGGTGGAAAGGCATGAAGAGGAAATTATGAGTATGTGTCAAAGTGTTTGACTTGCCAACAAAGGCGAACATCGAGGCCTCAAGGGATTTCTACAACCACTGAGATTCCCTGAATGGAAGTGGAGTTTATTACTATGGATTTTGTGACAGGTTACCAAGACGCCGAAAGGATTTAATGCAGCTTTGGGTTATGTTGACGTATTGACTAAGTTCCGCACACTTTATTCCGATCACGATCACTTATTCATCGACTCGCTTGGCGCCTTTGTATATTCTCAGAGATCGTGAGACTTCATGGCGCACTGGTGAGTATATTGTGTCTCGATAGAGACCCGAGGTTCACATCTAGATTTTGGAAGTCGCCTAGAAGCCTCGGGGACCGATTAGACTTCAAGATGTTTTTCATCATCAAACTGATGGTCGCCCGAGCGATTGATTCAGATTTTGGAGGATATGCCATGAAGCCAGTGCCGTGATTTCGGGAAGCCGATTCTCACTTACCTTAGCCGAAGTTTGCGATAATAACAAATTTTATCACGAGTATCAAGATGGCGCCGACAAGCATTGTACGGGCGTAAGTGTAGATCACCAATTTGTTGGGATGAAGTTGGAGAGGCGAAACTTTGGGGTTCCGAAGTTAAAGTAAACAATCGTGGTTGAGCGTGAAGTTGATTAGAGATCGACAGCACGCCAAAGTCGACAAAAGAGTTACGCCAAGAATGGATCGAAGTTCCGTGGGAGACTACGTGCTTCCCCCAAGGTGACACCGAGGAGAGAGGTACGAAAAGATTCGCAAGAAAGGAAGCTTACACCGAGATACATTGCCCGCTCGAGGTTCTTCAGAGAGTCGGGTCCTAGCTGCATCGAATTGCATTGCCACCCTCACTTTCTGAGACTCATAATGTCTTCCATGTTTCCATGTCGCGAAAGTATTTGAAGGATGAGTCCCATGTACTTTCAGTATGAGGAGATAACATTCGGCTACTGGAGATATGTCTTATGTTGAAAAAGCCCGAAGATTTTGGACACCAAAGAGCAAGTGCTACGAACCAAAAGAATTCCCTTTAGTTAAAGTTCTTTGGAGAAACCACAACATTGAGGAAGCGATTTGGGAAACTAAGCGGAGATGCGAGAAGCATCCACATTTGTTTGATGAACTTGGTAAGAATTTAGGACTAAATTCCTAAAGGAGGGAGAGTGTAACATGTCTTTCAGCATGTGCATTGTCTTCTTGTTTTCTTGTTGTTTGTGAGCATGTTTACTTAGTTTATAAATGTTTTAGAAACATTCATAAGTAATTCATGAAGCTCTTAACATGTTTAGAATCATGTATACTTGTTTGTTGAATCGCCGGTTCGATCGCTTGATTTTGGCCTTAGCGATTCCCCTCGCTTGCTCGCTTTTGCTTCTATTTCGTCTTGCGAAGTGTTCGTTGAGTTCTTGGCTTTGTATCAGGTCATAACCATGTTGAAACAAGCCTTTTCCATGACCAAGTTGTCCTAGTTTGATTGGTGTTTGATTCTGCTAATCATTCGCCGCTTGATTCGAGCCTTGTCTACCTTGTTCTGCTGGTTCTGTGCTTCTCGACTTGTTTTAGGTTGGGTTAGACCTTAGAATGGTTGCCCATAAGTTTGGGACCATTTAGGACATGTTTAGACCAAGTTTTGAAGGTCCGTAAGCCCAGCGCCCGGCACCTCATGAGGCGCCCGCCTCAAGTCTCCTGTGGGAGCAATTACAAAATGATCGGAATCTGGGAGACGGCCTCAAGAAGCTGAGGCGCCGCCCAACATCGATACACACTTACGGGATTTTCCCCTCTGCTTTGATGTTGAACGATTTCTATACCCAAACCCCTATCCAAACCTTTTCTAAAACCTCCTAACCCTCCTCACTTAAGTCCTAACATCCCTTAATCATTTT
>CM028381.1:76156704-76287659 GCA_013146195.2 Codonopsis lanceolata
ATAATATAGGCTTTCACAAGCAAGAATTCAACCTATACATGTTCCTAACAAGATCAAAATCTCAACACACAAGAAGATAGCATGGAAGGCATACATGTGTCCTCATTGACCTCAACCACCATGAAACTTTGCTTCCTTAGGGTCAATGAGAACTTAAAAGAAGAAGATGAAGAAGTAACTTACAAGTTATACACGAAAGCAATAAAGGGAAACCAATCGGATGGAAATGCTCCTCTTCTTGAGCTCTACACTTTAATGAAGAACTCTTGGGCAAATGATGAATGGATGATGAAGGATGAAGATGAGACCTCAGAAACCATGGAAGAACTAGAGAGAAGATGAAAATTCGTTTTTGGAAGAGGGAGGGGTGAGAATGAGTCAAAATCTGAAATGTGGTTTATATTTGCCTAGATTTTGAGGTGGGACAAGTGTCAACAACTTGTGGTCCCTTTTCTAATCTGATTTGTGGCTTAATTGGTCACTAATGAACTCTTAATCCATCATTAAAAACTTAGTTAGGGATGTTAGGACTTAAGTAGGAAGGGTTAGGGAGGTTTAGGATAGGTTTAGATAGGGGTTTGAAGATGTACTGAGTCGTCCAATTTCGAGCAGGGGAAAATCATCCCGTAACGGACAAGCGGGTGAGGCGGGCGCCTCACCCAGGCCATGCGGCCGCCTCGGCAAGCTTGAGGCCTCCCGAGTTCGAACCATTCGGCAATTACTCTCGCATTTGAGGCGGGCGCCTCGCGGCTCAATGCGGCCGCCTCGGCTCGAGAACCTCTAAAACTTGATCTAAACTTGATCTAAATGGTCCCAAACTTTTGGGCAACCATTCTAAGGTCTAACCCTACTCAAAACAAGTCGGAAGCACTCCCAGAACAACCCGGAACAAGCTAGAACAAGGCGCGAACCACGCGACGAATGAGCAGCGGAATAAACTCAAATCAAACATCAATCAAACTAGGATATCTTGGGCATGAAAAGGTTTGTTTCAACATGATTAAGACTTGAATAGAAAGCCAAGAACTCAACGAACACTTAAATGCGTCGAAATAGAAGCAAATACGAGCAACGAGAGGAATCGCTAAGACCAAATTCAACGATCAAACCGGCGATTCAACAAACAAGTTTATATGATTCTAAACATGTTATGGACTTCTAAAATGATCTATGAATGATTCTAAACATTTATATATCAAGTAAACATGCTCACAATCAACCAAGAAAGTATAAAGACAAGCATAGAATGCACATGCAAGATTATGGGCGTTACACTCTCCCTCCTTTAGGAATTTAGTCCCTAAATTCTTACCAAGTTAAATCGAATAAATGTGGATGCTTCTCGGCATCTCGACTTCCGTTTCCCAGTCGCTTCTTCAATGTTGTGGTTCCTCAAGAACTTTGACTAAGGGAATTCTCTTGGTTAGTAGAACTTGCTCCTTGGTATCCAAAATCTTGGGCTTTCAGCATAAGACATATCGGCTCAAGCGTGATCTCTTCATACTCAAGTACATGGGACTCATCCTTCAATACTTTCGCAACATGGAAACATGGAACACGTTATGAGTCTCCGAAAGTGAAGGTGGCAATCTGTCGATCTGTGCCAAGGTCCCTACTCTCAAGAACCTCGAATGGACCAATGTATCTCGGTGTAAGCTTCCACTTTCTTGCCGGTCTCTTAGTACCTCTCCCGGTGTTACCTTGAGAACACGTAATCACCCACTTGGAATTCAAGATCCCGTCTTCGATTGTCGCATAACTCTTTTTGTCGACTTTGGCGGTGCGCAAACGATCTCTAATCAACTTCACGCTCTCAACCGACTGTTGTACTAACTCGGAACCCCAAAGTTTCGCCTCTCCAACTTCATCCCAACAAATTGGCGATCTACACTTACGCCCATACAAAGCTTCATACGGCGCCATCTTGATACTCGACTGGTAGCTGTTATTATACGCAAACTCGGCCAAAGGTAAGTGAGAATCCCAGCTTCCCTTGAAATCCACGGCACAAGCTCGCAGCATATCCTCCAAAATCTGAATCAATCGCTCGGACTGACCATCCGTTTGCGGATGAAAAGCTGTACTGAAGTCCAATCTAGTCCCCAAAGCTTCCTGCAACGACTTCCAAAATCTAGACGTGAACCTCGGATCTCTATCGGACACAATACTAACAGGTACGCCATGAAGTCTCACGATCTCCTGAATATACAAAGCTGCCAACTGAGTCAACGAATAAGTGATAGCTATCGGAATGAAGTGTGCAGACTTAGTCAATCTGTCGACTATAACCCAAACTGCATTAAAACCTCTCCGCGTGCGCGGTAACCCTGTCACAAAATCCATAGTAATGAACTCCCATTTCCACTCGGGAATCTCCAATGGTTGTAGAAATCCTGCAGGCCTCTGATGCTCAGCCTTAACCTGCTGACAAGTCAAACATTTCGACACATACTCCGCAATTTCTCTCTTCATACCCTTCCACCAAAACTGTCTTTTCAGATCTAAGTACATTTTCGTGCTCCCCGGGTGAATGGTATACTTCGTCTTATGAGCCTCATCAAGAACCAACCTCTTCAATTCCGTATTACAAGGAACACAAATCCTACCTCGAAATGTCAAAGTACCATCACTATTAACCACGAAATCAGGCGATACATTCTCAACCAACCCATCAATAATTTTCTTCAACTCCGGATCATTCCCTTGCTCTTCTCTAATTTTCCCAAACAAGACTGGCGTAGCACGAACATTTGCAAAATCACACCTCTATCATGAACACTAGGACTCCAATCTCGCAAATCTTCTAACATCTTCCACTCCTTAACCATCATACACGACATATGAACTTTCCTACTCAAGGCATCCGCTACCACATTTGCCTTCCCCGGATGATACAAGATAGTACAATCGTGGTCCTTTAACTTTTCCATCCACCTTCGTTGTCTCATGTTCAATTCTTTTGAGAAAACAAGTATTTCAAACTCTTATGGTCGGTGAAGATCTCAAACTTAGACCCATACAAGTAGTGTTTCCATTTATGCAACGCGAAAATAATCGCAGCCAACTCCATATCGTGTGTCGGGTAATTCTGCTCATGAATAGACAACTTCCTCGATGCATAGGCGATCACCCTTCCATTCTGCATCAAAACACAACCCAAACCTTCCTTGGAAGCATCACTATAGATCACAAAATTATCTCCTCCACTAGGCAAAGCCAAAATAGGTGCCGATGTCAACCGATTCTTAAGCTCTTGGAAACTAGACTCACATTTCTCGCTCCAAACAAACGGCACATTCTTCTGTGTCAACCTCGTCATAGGAGTTACAATCCTAGAAAAACCCTCAATAAACCTCCGGTAATAACCCGCCAACCCCAAGAAACTACGAACCTCGGTAACTGAACTAGGCCTCTTCCAATTCATCACCGCTTCAATCTTAGACGGATCAACGGCTATCCCGGCGCTAGAAACGATATGCCCTAAGAAAGATACTTCCTCGAGCCAAAAGGCACATTTGCTAAACTTGGCATAAAGCTGCTTCTCTCGAAGAATAGACAAGACAATCCTCAAGTGTTTCTCATGCTCCTCCCGAGATTTCGAATACACTAAGATATCATCAATGAAGACTACAACGAAGCAATCAAGATAACTGTGAAAAACACGGTTCATCAAATCCATAAACACCGCTGGTGCATTCGTCAACCCAAACGGCATCACCACGAATTCAAAATGCCCATACCTAGTGCGAAAAGCCGTCTTCGGAATGTCTTCCTCTCTAACCTTCAATTGGTAGTAACCCCATCTCAAATCAAGCTTAGAGTAGACAATAGACCCTTGCAACCTGGTCAAAAGATCATCGATGTGGGGTAGAGGATACTTATTCTTAATAGTCACCTTATTCAATTCTCGGTAATCTATACATAACCGCAAACTCCCATCTTTCTTCCTCACAAACAAGACCGGTGCGCCCCAAGGCGACACACTTGGTTTAACAAAACCAATCTCTAGAAGTTCTTGCAACTGGGTTTTCAACTCCCTAAGCTCCGCGGGTGCCATCCTATACGGTGCCTTAGAAATCGGTGAAGTCCCCGGAATAAGCTCAATACAGAATTCTAGTTCTCTATCGGGTGGCATAGCATGATCGGTAGAAAACACGTCGGGAAATTCACACACTACCGGGACCTCTTCTAAGTTAGGCGAAGACTTCCTCTTATCAACTACGCATGCAAGATAACCCGTACACCCTTGAGACAGTAATTTTCTAGCCCTTAATGCAGAAATAAAGTGCACGTCACTCGAAGCATGATCACCCACAAAAGTAAACTCAGGCACACCCGGCATATAAAAGGTAACCCTCTTTCTATGGCAGTCAACTATAGCATGATAAGCACATAACCAGTCCATGCCAAGAATCACATCAAAATCACGTATGGGAGAACTACCAAGTCCGCATGCAAAGTGTGGTCACCCACCAAAACATCACAAGATTTAAACACTTCAGACGCGAGCATATATTCCCCGAGCGGGGTAGAAACTTCAAGCAAATATGGCAAAGGTCGAGGCAATACGCAAAGATTCTCAATAAAATGCGAAGCAACATAAGAATGCGAAGACCCTGGATCTATGAGAACTCGAGCCTTATGATCGAATATAGAAAGAGTACCTCCTATCACGCCGAGACCTCGAACCACGATCAAGCGCAAACACACGGCCTTGAACTTTGGGTTTACCGTCCCCATCTCTCTTAGCCCCACTCTGTCGACCCAGCGCTACCCGACTGACTAGCCTTAAACTTCGGACAGTCCTTCTTCATGTGAGTTCCATCTCCGCAATAGAAACACTTTCCCATTTTTCCCCAAAGACCTATCACCGTGGTGCCTGCAGACCTCTGGCAGAACGAACAAATCATAGCTTCACTACGCGACCCTTGCTGCCCCTTAGATGAAGAAGTGTTATTACCTTGTTTCCCCGACTGTGGCCTACCCTGGCCTCCACTTCTCCGATCACGGTTCCCTTGATAACCCCTTCTATTACCCGAATTGTTTCCCTGATTACTGGTCTGAGTAGTCTGCCGTGCACTACTAGCATTATTCTTGACTCGGTGTTCATCAATGTCTTGCTCAACCTCATAAGCTCTATCAACTGCGTCCGATAATCGGTGAGCTTAAGCGCTAGAATCTGCTTCCTAAACTCGGTTCTTAACCCCTTCACAAACTTGTGTGTTCTCCGTGCCTCCGTGGGAATCGATACGCATAATATCGGCTCAATTCGTGAACTTTGCGTAATACTGCCACGGTCATGCTACCTTGTTCAAGATCATAGAACTCCTTCTCTCTTTGGTTGCGAACTACACGTCCCAAGCACATACTCATTCTTAAACTCTCTTTGGAAATTGGCCCAAGTAATGGGAACTTGTTGCATCTCCCAACTCTCCTTCAACACGGTCCACCAATGCTCGGCGGCTCCCTTTAAACTTAAAGGTTGCTAGCATCACTCTTTCTTCGTCGAACACCCCAACATGGACAATACCTTGATCATTTCCTCCATCCATAACTCAGCTTCTCTCGGTTTTGGTTCTCCAAGAAACGAACTAGGCTTTAGCTTAAGAAATCTCTCTAAGAGAGTAGTGTCGCCCTTGGTCTCGGTGGTGGAGGTGGTGGTGGTCCTCCTCCCCGCTCGACCTCCCCCTGCCCGGCCTTAAAGCTAACAACTGCGATGTAGTTCACCATATCCGAACTACCGGATCCTCTGGCGGCGGTACCTCTACTTCAGGTTCAACCGGAACTCTCCTGGGTCTACCTCTCCCTAGATTAACCATCGGACTCCTACAAGAATTCACTCGACGTTAAAATTCAACACACAAATAACCAACCCAACTAGGCCATGGAACCTATCCCGACGCCTAACCTATAGCTCGATACCATGGACGACCCTAACCCCAATGCGAGATCCCGAGTCGTGTCGCCCAAATAATCAATAACACAAGCATGCATAAGTAGGATCATAAAATTCATGTGGCGCAACATCGCATACGAACAACAACTCGGCTACACTTGGCCTAAAAACAACCTAAAATAAACAAGTCTTCGGCGTTTGAACCCAACAACTACTCCTACAATTATTAACACATGCTTATAATAACCTCAACGGCCACAACATGCCGGAGACAACAACAACAACAAAATTAAACGAGCTTTAGCGAAGAAAACCGTAGTGAACCATACACATATAAACAAAGCTCGACATATAAGTCAAGATACCAAAAGATTACAAGTATCATATAGTTAAGTTACAACAACATCAAAAACCCCAAGCCAAGTCTACATGACTTGCTTCCCAACGTCCTTTCCAAAATAAAAGATTAACTAATAGATGTCCAAAAGAGCAACCTGCTAATACAAACAACCAAACGAGTACAAGCGAAGTCTATCCCTGACCGCCTCGGCTCGGATCTAAGGAAAGACAAAGCAAACAAATAGGGTAAGTCGAAAGACTTAGTAAGTTACTACAATGCATGTTCATATTATAACATGGCATTTATCACAATTACAGTTCACGTTCATCATATAACACTTAACACATTGTTCACATAAGTGCGGGAAATTAAATCATACAAGTAGGATATGATATAGTCACGCCGCCAGAGTTCCTCGCAATAAAACTTTATTATACTTTATCGCAACATTGATGCTCGCGTGAATGCATCAACTTTTATCAAGTACCACTCGATCTAGATAGCAAGCCAATGCGGCACTTAACTGATACGGCAAAGGGGCTACTTCCCCATTGCGGCCAACAATGGAGGTGTGTGTGAAGTCCTAGGTGCGGCGATCCATAGCGAGCACGAATCCCATAATTCGTGAAGGCGATGCATCGTCCCACCTTGACCCGATAAACAAACCAAATAATGCCAGCTGGACTCAATGTGATGCACAAGTAGATATTTACTTGACTAAACCAATCAAAGACCGAATTCGACAAGAGCGAACTCGACCAACCAAGTAGGGTATTAATCTCTACTATAAAAGCATATCAAGGCAACTAAATTGCACAAAACCAACCTTTCATAAAAACTTATTATAAACAATCAAACCAAGCTCATACTTGAGTAAACCAAATCAAACGGTGTTCAAACTTCGTAGGGATTGAAATTAGGGTTCAACACGTTCAAATATTCCCTAGAGTCGACTCCGTTGAGTCTTTGCTCTAAATTCCCAAATTTGGAGAAATTGAAGCTATATGCTTCATAACCCAACCTAGGTCATTTCTAGGTTCAACAAGGTATTAAATTCACCAAGGCAATGCAAAGTGTTTCATGTTCATCATAGAGTTCATTTCATAAGATAGAACACATACAACATAACAACATATAATGTAGGCTCCATTTAGGGCATTCTCATATGAACAAACTTCCAACAACAAATAATGTACATGTCTCTAACATGTTTAAAACTTTAAATAGGCAAGATGAAAGAATAATATAGGCTTTCACAAGCAAGAATTCAACCTATACATGCTCCTAACAAGATCAAAATCTCAACACACAAGAAGATAGCATGGAAGGCATACATGTGTCCTCATTGACCTCAACCACCATAGGCTTTGCTTCCTTAGGGTCAATGAGAACTTAAAAGAAGAAGATGAAGAAAGTAACTTACAAGTTATACACCAAAGAAAGCAATAAAGGAAACCAATCGGATGGAAATGCTCCTCTTCTTGAGCTCTACAACTTTAATGAAGAACTCTTGGCCAAATGATGAATGGATGATGGAGGATGAAGATGAGACCTCAAGAAACCATGGAAGAACTAGAGAGAAGATGAAAATTCGTTTTTGGAAGAGGGAGGGTGAGAATGAGAGTCAAAAATCTGAAATGTGGTTTATATTTGCCTAGATTTTGAGTGGGACAAGTGTCAACAACTTGTGGTCCCTTTTCTAATCTGATTTGTGGCTTAATTGGTCACTAAGGTGGTCTTAATCCATCATTAAAATTAGTTAGGGATGTTAGGACTTAAGTAGGAAGGGTTAGGGAGGTTTAGGATAGGTTTAGATAGGGGTTTGAAGTGTACAAGTCGTCCAATTTCGTAACAGAGAAAATCATCCCAACAGAAAGCAGTGAGGCGGGCGCTCACCCATGCCGCTCAACAACCGGGCTCTCCCAAGTTCACCATTCAGCAATTGCTCAGATTTGAGGCGGGCGCCTCACCACCATGCGCCGCCTCGGCTCCAGAACCTCTAAAACTTGATTCAAACTTGATCTAAATGGTCCCAAACTTTTGGGCAACCATTCTAAGGTCTAACCCTACTCAAAACAAGTCGGAAACACTCCCGAACAACCCCCGGAACAAGATAGAACAAGGCGTGAACCACGCGACGAATGAACGACGAATCAAACTACAATCAAACACCAATCAAACTAGGATATCTTGGGCATGAAAAAGGTTTGTTTCAACATGATTAAGACCTGAATAGAAAGCCAAGAACTCAACGAACACTTCGTACGTCGAAATAGAAGCAAATACGAGCAACGAGAGGAATCGCTAAGACCAAATTCAACGCGATCAAACCGGCGACTCAACAAACAAGTTTATATGATTCTAAACATGTTATGGACTTCTATAATGATCTATAAATGATTATAAAACATTTATATATCAAGTAAACATGCTCACAATCAACCAAGAAAGTATAAAGACAAGCATAGAATGCACATGCAAGATTATGGGGCGTTACAAAACATGACTTTGATAACTATCGGAACTCGAGCGGGGAAATGTCTTAGGGACGTCGATATCCACGAAAGGGATATCGAGGACACATAAGTTTGGCACATGTTTTTGCAGGAGCGACATGCGCGGAAAAAGGGTAACGATATCACCTCCCTTTTGTATGAATTGAGTCACGAGTGCTATATGTTAGTAATGTGCTACGTGAATATGATATGATATGAAATGATGGTTGATTGAATTAATGAAATGGTATACTTGTTGATAACATGATATTCAAGATTTTTAAGTATAAATGCCTTGACATGATTAATTATGAAATGTATATTATGTCAATTGCATGAATTATTATTGTTGAGCATGATGCCATGACAGGAAGTTATTGTTAGTAACTTGCTAAGTCTTTATGACTTACTCCTATTTGTTTTGATTGTTTTCCCTAGATCCGAGCCGTGCAAGTGGTTCGAAGTGATATTCAAGTTGCGTTGGTGAAGCTTTGACGAGGTTGCTACCTTGTAAATTTTAGTACCTTTTCTTTTGGCAAGGACGACGGGACATAAAGTTATATAAACTTTATGTGGGGTAGCAAGACTTTAATTGTGTGATATTTGAACTTATGTTATTTAGTACTTAATCTTTTGAGAGACGACATATGTTAGTCGTGCCTTGTGTATTTATGTTGATCATGCTTTAGTTGTTTTAACCATGTATTGGTTTGTTTAAATATGTTTATTATCCGGCATGTTTTTAGCCGTCAAGCATGTTAGACTAGAGTTGTAGACTTAGTTTAATATTGGGTTTCGGCCGTAGCGTCGCCGATGACTTGATATATAATTGCTATAAATTGTTATATGTGCCTATTGTTGTGTCACATGATTTTATTTTTGGACCAAGAGATTCATTATCTCTAAGGTTGTATTTGTTTGAGCTTGTTAGCTCGGGCGCCACTGTTTAATTATAATACGTTTCCGCATGTGTTAAAGTTTTTGGCGTACCGCCATTATGGCCTTACCCACTATTTGCTACTTGTTTTTGTTATGTGCCTTTTTTAGGCGGCACGACCTCGGGGTCTCGTATTGGGACTCGGGTCGGGTCGCCACAATAACCGAACAAAATGATGGAAGTTCGGCCATCACAACCGAACTGAAGGAATTTCCAGCAAAACAGGATTTTTCTGCAACATTGGCTGATTACGATCTTACCCTTACTAAACCTCTACCATTAGTGACTTAAGCCACTTGTATTAGAGTCTTATTAGCCTAATCTAAGCCTAATTAAGATTACTAAACCTATTCCTATCACTCATCATTTGACAAGTGTTCCTCATTAACACTTAATCAAGCTGATTTCTCTACATCAGCTCTAGTCTTTCATTTCACGACTCATTTCTTCTTCTTCTTCTTCTCTGGTCTAGGGCGAACTGGTGCATGAGAGTCTCGGTGAGATACGTGCGTGAGGGTTTGATTCCAAGAGATTTCAAGACCCACTTGCGATTCCAAGACCGTCATTGCGTAGTCGCCGTCGAGACGAGCGTTCGACACCAATCGGTTTTTCTTGCTTCGTCTTTTGCTTGGCTTGAGGTAAGCTATCGATTTCCCTTAGGTACATGCTAGAGATAACATGCTACCCTCTCTTGCTTCCCTTCTCTCATGTCTAAATCATTGTTCTCCTTGAATTCTACCATTATATTGGAGCATTTTTTAGAGTATGAAAAATCAGGAATTATAGACCATGAATGCAAATGTTTCGATTTGGACACTAAGCCTAGAAGTAAAAGTGTTCTATGCTACGTTAGAAATAACTATTATTCTCGGGTCATAGACTTTCGACCATTATTTGGGAAAACGTGATCTAGGGTTCCATAATTTAGGAACTTGAGTTTATTGTTAGCTATGGTTATAAATTGGATTAATGACTTAGATTAATCAATGCGATGACTTAGAAAAGAGTTGGAAATGCAAATAGTGTTTAACTCTATTTGGTTTGAATTATAGAAATGACTCAACGGAGTCGACATTTGTGAGCTATCGAACAATACCGGCTCAATGATTAATCCCTACGACGTTATTACATGCGTTACACTAGAAAACTAATTCTAGACTATTGAAATGGATTGACTGTCATGCTTGTATCCTTGTGACATAATAAATGCATACTTGATATATGTTGAGTTCGCTCTTGTCGAGCTCAATCTTGATTGTTTATTGATGAGATTATATACTAATCTTGAACGAGGACGCTCTTGTCGGACTCGTTCCATACTGATTGATTGTTGAGTAAATACTACTTGGCATTGCATGAGTCCGGTGGCATACTTGTTATCAAGACACACCCTCACTGGCGGCCACGGTGGGGAAGAGCTCTCCTTGGCCAACCAATACGCCCATTGAGATTGACTACTTGTTATCCCGAGCATATTCTCGGAAGATCGATGTATTATCACACCCATCGATAACCGCACGCTTTACAGAAGGTGTATGCATTTTTGAGGTCTGAGCGGCCCACTATATCCTCATATTATGTGAACTATGTGCAATAATGTGCATCTTAGATATTTGATCTACATGATTGAAATATTGTCTTGGTTAACGTGTTGCATAATGTCTTGGTTACGAGTCATTATGACTTACCCGTTCCCCTGTATTTTTTTTAGATCCTAGCAGGACAGGACCCTTCCATTGAGGCTCGCAGTGCTCGTTCACCTTAGTTCCCTTTTGATCAGGCTTTTTCGGGTGAAGAGGTGGTTCTAGAAGTCCTCTTCTCTTCTTTTGTATTTTGCAAGGACGTTGGGTTAAAGCTAGTCAACTAGACTACGCTTGGGAATGTTTATAGAACTGTACTCGTGTTTTCTGTTAGCTACTTGTAGTATTAACTCTTGTAGTATTTATACTTCTCTTGATGCCGGCAATTGTGTTAGTCGTGCCTTGTATATCTTGTTAGCGTTCACTACGTTTAGACTTCCGCTGAGCACTCTTTTAGCTCTTATTATTTCCTTGTTATATTTATTGCTTAGCTTGGGTTCCGGCTGTAGTGTCGCCGAAGACTTGGATTTATTGCTTAAATGTTTATCAGGTGAAATGATTTTGAAAATACCGACCGTTAGAGTCGAGTTCTTTTGCGACTGAAATGTTGCGTCACGTCAGTTTTAAATTATTTTGAGTACTTGCATGTTCTTCCTTTCTTGTCTTGTCTTGTTTGGCGCTCCGGTCCGCGGTCCCATATCCGGTCCGGGGTCGGGGTCGCCACAGTTGGTATCAGAGCTCTCGTTAGCTTTTGTTATTGGTTAGCTCTCGTTAGCTATTGGTCAGGATAGGTTCCATGGCCTAGGTGGGTTATTTCTTGTGTGACGTTCTAACGCCGAGTGATTCTTATAGGTGCTTGATGGTGAATCCTAGAGCAGATCGTGTAGGCCGAGGTAGAGCGGCACAGGGAGAGTTCTGATGAGCGTGAGGCGGAGTTGCCACCTCCACCACGAATCCAGTGGGCATGAATGCTCGAGATGGCGATTTGTATCGCCGCATAACGAGTTTATGACCGAAATGGCTCGATAGGTCGTGTCGAATGTACCGCCACTTAGAACCGAATGCGAGTATCGCCACCAAGGAATGAAGTCATACAAAGCAAGTGCGAAATAATACTATCTTGGAGAGGTTCTTGAAAATGAAGCCTCCATCATTTGAAGGAGAATCGGATGCTAGTATGGCCGAGTTATGGCTAGAGGACGTGAAGAAGATCTTTGCAGTTCTTGACTGCACGGATGAGGAGAAGGTTGTGTTAGCTGTGTATAAGCTTAGAGGAGCCGCCAATCATTCGTGGGAGGTTTTACAGGCTAGTTGGGAATTGAACCGAGTGGATCAAGTATGGCCTAACTTTGAGATGGAGTTTAGGGCTTCTTATGTGCTGTTGTGGTTAGACGACGGAGAGAAAGAGTTCCAAGATCTAGAAGCGAGGAACCATGTGCGTAGCTCGATTACGCTAAGTTCACCGAACTATCCCGTTATTGTGCACATACGGTTCGGATGAGAGACACTGAGGACTCATAAGTTCGTGAAGGGGTTGAAGGCGAGTTTAGGAAGCAATTGTTATCTCTTCGGTTGGAGGATTATCGGATTGATGAGATCGTGCTTATGAGATAGAGCGAGACATTGAGGAGCACGAGGCAGAGAAGTCTTCTCGCGCCTTCGGTGACTTCACAACATTCAGGGAGAGGTCAGTCGTCAGGGAATCGATCCGACCATCAGGGCAATCGTCGTTTTAATAATCAGAATAGACGACGCGGTGATCGGTGGGCGATTTAGACGACAATGAGAGAGTCGTAGTAGTGGTTCTTTTACTCCTCGAAGCGGCCGGCTTCGGGGTAGCGGACCTTTGACTTGTTCTCATTGCCATAGGATTGGGCATTCGATCGGCAGTGTATAGGCTTGCTTTGTCTTGCTTGTGGAGATCCTAGTCATCGGCTTCGAGAGATTGTCTAAGTCGAGAAACGACTCGGTCCGTAGGATTACATACATTCGCAATCCGGATCCAAAAGAGATAGTGATGGGCGTCCTAAGGCGCAGGCTCGTGTCTTTGCACTCGATCAACAAGGTGTTCCCGAGTCTACACATGTGATCGGAGGTATTCTCTCTGTCTTCGGTCATAGAGCTCGAGTTCTTATTGATCCCAGTTCTACTCATTCTTATGTCGCATCGCATTTCATAGAGCATTTATGTGTATTGCTCGGTGCCTTACGTGCTTGAGGTGTCTACCGTTGGGTGAATGCTTGTTGGCGTCGAGGTTTATAGAGATTGTGACGTGCTTGTTAATGATCGAGCCTTGCATGCTGATTTGGTAGTATTGCCTATTCGAGACATTGATGTGATTCTTGGTATGGACTGGCTTTGTGTGAATCATGCTTTAGTAGATTGCCGTCGTAAAAGAGTCACTTTTGCCATGCCTGGTATTCCAGAGTTCATGTTTATGGGTGATCATGCTATGAAAGGTATTCATGTTATTTCTGCTTTACGTGCTAGACAACTCTTATCTCGGGGTTGTACGGGGTATTTAGCTTGCGTGCTTGATACTAATGTCTCGACTGCTAAACTAGAAGATGTTCCGGTAGTTAGTAAATTTCCAAATGTCTTTTCTACCGATTATGCATTGCCTCCCGACCGTGAGCTAGAGTTTTGCATTGAGCTTTTGCCGTGGACTTCGTCTATATCTAGAGCGCCTTCTGAGAATGGCCCAGCGGAGTTGAAGGAGAGTGAAGGCAGCAGTTGCAAGAACTTCTAGATATAGAGTTCATTAAACCGAGTGTGTCACCGTGGGGTGCACCGGTGTTATTCGTGAGAAAGAAGGATGGTAGTTTACGCCTTTGCATAGATTATCGACAGTTGAACCAGGTTACTATCAAGAATCGGTATCCCTTGCCACACATTGATGATCTCTTTGATCAACTTCGAGGCTCAGTTGTTTATTCCAAGTTTGACTTGAGGAGTGGCTATTATCAGTTGAGAGTTCGAGAGGAGGATGTTCCTAAGACAGCCTTTCGCACACGTTATGGTCATTATGAGTTCGTGGTTATGCCTTTTGGTTTGACGAATGCATCGGCCGAGTCTTTATGGATTTAATGAATAGGGTGGTGTTTCAGTGAATATCTTTGTGGTTGTGTTTATTTGATTGCTTTGTGGTTGTGTTTATTGATGATATCCTCGTGTACTGAGTCACGAGAGGAGATGAGATTCACTTGAGAGAGGTTCTTCTTTCGATTCGTGAGAAGAAGCTTTAAGTCAAGAAGTGTGCTTTTCTCAATTTGGAACAAGTTGCTTTTCTAGGACACGTGGTGCCTAGTGATGGTATTGCGGTGGATCCATCTAAGGTTGAGGCGATTACTAAGTGGAAGACGCCTGAATGCGGTGACCGAAGTCCGTAGTTTCTTGGGCTTGGCGGGTTATTACCGTAGGTTTATCGAGGGTTTCGAAGATCGCTACTCCAATGACTAAAGCGACACGGAAGAATTATTCTTTTATATGGAGTGATAAGTGCGAGGCTAGTTTTCGGGAATTGAAGAGAAGGTTGACTACAGCTCCTATCTTAGCATTGCCAAATGGTTCGAGAAACTTTGTATTTATAGCGACGCTTCACTAGAAGGTTTGGGTTGCGTGCTTATGCAGAATGGGAGAGTTATTGCCTATGCTTCGAGGAAGCTATCACCTCATGAACAGAATTATCCGACGCATGATCTCGAATTAGCCGCCATCATATTTGCACTTCATAAGTGGAAGCATTATCTTTATGGAGCTAAGTTTGAGATATTCACTGATCACAAGAGTTTGAAGTATCTCTTTTCGGAGAAGGAGTTGAACATGCGACGAGGCGATGGATGGAGAAATTTGAAAGATCACGACGTACTATCTTGTATCATCCGGGAAAGGCTAATGTTGTTGCCGATGCCTTGAGTAGGAAAGTGTACATGTCGTGCTTGATGATGAGAGAGTGGAAGATGCTCGAGGATGTCCGCGAATGGAGTCCAGTTGTGAGAAAGCATAGTGTTATCTTTGCTAGTGTGCGTGCTACGCCTACTTTGTTTGGGTTGATTAAGGAAGCTCAGGCTACTGATCCGGAGTTGAGGAAAATTATTGATGGTTTGGGTGATGGTAAGACACCGGAGTTTTCTATGAACACCGATGGGATTTTGACCTTTCGGGGTAGAGTTTGTGACGACCCGACCCGGATCTCAATACGAGATCCCAAGGTCGCGCCATCAGGACAAACTAAGAGACAGACAAGCACCTGCTAAGCATAATGGTGCGAGTCAAAAGATGAGCCAACAAGCTCAAGACAGGAATATAAAGCCATAACGGCGATACAGGAAAATAAAAACCAAAACCTGCGGAAGCAAAACCATAATGGAACCCGAGCTAACAAGCTCCTAAATATAAACAACCAAAGAGATGGTAAATCTCTCGGCCCAAAAATTCGACGCGCGTGACGCAACATTAGACACGCACAACAAACCATCGGCAACCAAGGCCGGCAACAGACAAAATCCCAACCTGATAAACATCACTCAACGGCTATAACATGCCGGAGGAACAATTCACTATAACCATATAATTAATGCTAAACCACCAACCAAAACTCACGACTAAAACTGTCGGAGGTAGGAACAACAATAATACCAAAACTAGAATAAACGAGCCACACATGCTCAAAAAGACAACGAGAATAAATTCTAAGGATACAACGGCTCGGCAATACAACCGGCTCCCAAATACACAACCATAACATAATACTACGATCTACCCAAGTAAAGTCTACATAACTTTACATTCGAGCCTCACAAATAAATAACAACATAATAATAAATAACTCCAAGCTTTTGACTTGGAAGACCACCTGCTAGAAGTAATTAAGAAATTGCTTGGGATCACTTTGCACACACTAGGGAAAACAATCACACGGAGTGAGTCATGATGACCCAGTAAGTTTCTAAAATGCAACTATATGGCATATTATGACATGGCATGGCATAATGTGCAATCATATAAAAATCATGGTATCATGCTAGTATACCAACAAGAAACATGTACTTAATTTTTAAAGCACATAAACTCACATAAATCATGTAGCATAATAACTTTCATATAAATGCTCATAAAGTAACATGTGTAACAGTAAACGTAGATCGAACCGTTACAATCAAATCCGGGTTCAAAACTCAACCAACTTACCATGAGATCAAATCTCAAACCAAGATCCGGGCTCAATACCCAATCAATCATACCCTGGGGTCTCGTCCCCAATAATCTCAACTCATCAGTTTCCCTTAATGAGTACTCGTTACATTCATCTAGTCTCCGGATGAGAAATGGGAGCTCGAAAGTAGGCTAGATGGCTCTCTCTCGAGACCACATCCCACTATTGGCCAAATAGTGAGGAGAAAAAGGACCCAATGCAACGATTCATAGCGATTGTTCCCAAAGACTATGAATCGTCCCATTGCCGACACAACAACCAAACCCGCCAGCTGGACTTTAAACCAAACGATCAAGTAGATATTTACTTGTATAAACCAATGAGACCAAGTTCATAATTATCGGACTCATTAAACCATGTAGGACATAATGCTCTACAACAATCTCATAAACCACGCACATAATTGCATATAAACAAGTAGGGCATAATGCTCCACAAAATCCCATATTCATGCACATATTTGCATATAACCACGTAGGACATAATGCTCTACGAAATCTCATAAACCATGCATATAATTGCATAAAATCAAGTAGGACATAATGATCTACCAAACATCATGAACAATGCATATATTTGCATATAACCATTGAGTTCAACTAACTTACAAGTTTAGTTCAAGAACTACTTATTGAGGTATTCATGATTCCTCAAGTCATCAACCCAGTCAAGTATAGCATACAAGCTTAATAACATATAATGTGAGGTCTTCCATAATCCTCAACTCAAATCAACCCAAAGACTACTACGCTAGTCTCAAAATATCCACAATTCAAGACTTATTATTCTAGTCTTTATTTTTAGTACACCGGACTCAATCATAGTCCTAATCGTCTCACATGATCGATAACACCAACCTCATACTCAGAACATCATGACTACTCCGTAGTCACTTCTCACTAGTGCTTTTATAAGCACGCAACCAAAATCCTTAAGGAGAGAATTCTTTCTTAATCTTCTCTTACATATACACGTGACCATACGTTGGTCTCAAATGTCAATGCTCTAACAAGCATGCTCAAAACATATTTCTAATGAGTCTTCATACCATGAGTGTCTCCATTGGACACAAACCAAAAACCCCGGTGTGCATAATCATAACCCAAACAAACCCAAACATTGTAGGGTTTCAACCCAAGGCTCTTTATCATTTTATTGGCCTTATTACGACTCGTTGAGTCTTACTAACACATTTCATTCTTTATGTGTTTTATAACTCCACACCGAAATAATTCATTAAAGTTTACAAACAATTCCCAATAGTCGTTCGGGCTTAATTCCCAAGACTAAAATCCACAAAACACATCACAATCACCAACCATTTAAAATTTGGAAGTTATGTTTTTCACTCCATTAACCAAAGCGAAATCCAATCGTCGTAGGATTTCAACTCAAGTTCATTTAGCACTTAATCGAACTTATAATGACTCCGTTGAGTCCAATCTACCCTTTCTAAAATTTTAGGGCATAGAAGACATGGTTCTCAATATCCTCTATATTCATGACTAACATCCATAATCATCTTCCCAAGTTCGTTGACTCACATAAACCCGACAAAATTACTTCGCAGTGCAACTTAGAACAAATTGGCCATCTTGTGCCTAAATTCATTCAAGTCACCTTACTAATCATAATTCCCAATTCATGATTAAATCATACAACACGGTTTAATATACTCTATTAAGCATATAAAACATAGTAATCAAGCTCACATCAATAATTTTGCAAGCTAAAACAAAATTTGGGCAAAACACCCTCCAAGTATCTCTACCAAATTAACTTCAATACTCATGGATAACCAACATAACCAAGTTCAATAGATTATTTAGAACATGAATTTCACATAAATCATGGTCTCACATAGGTTCAATCAACTCTATCATCAATTTGAAAACCTAGGGTTCATGGCATCTTCTACAAACCCTAACAATGGCTTCCATTGACCTCATATAGCACAAATGATTGTTTCCCTAGGGTCAATGGAGCCCAAAAGAAGGAGGAATAGGGTAGAAACTTACCTTGGTTCAGCCCCTTCAAGCCACAATCCCGAAATTCCAAGTGGTGGGTGTTGTTCTCTTCAATCCCTTCTTCAAAACTATGGTGTAGATTGGGGGAAGAAGGTCCCAAGCTATGGCCTCCAAGATTGGGCACTCAAGAACCCTAGAAAACTCCTCTCTCAAGCTCTCCCACGTTTTTGTGAAGTGTAGGCAGAAAATGGGAGGCTTTAGTGGTGTTTTGTGGCTTATATGTGTTAGAAGGTAAGTGGGTGTAATTTAGATTAATAGGTTTGTTTCCCCTTAATTACCCACACTAATCCACCTCCCAATCTCAATTAGATGGTTAGGACATGTCTTAAGTTAAGTAGGAGGGTTTAGGTTTAGTTTAGATTGGGTTTGGGTGGGTATAAGTTGGTCAACAATTCAATTTTTCACAAAAACCCATAACAGGGCTGCCAGGGACCCTTGCGGTCGCATCAAGCAAGTATGATGCGAGCGCATCACACTATTCCACACCAAAAACCCCTTTGTTGATTCCTTGCTCGGTTTCGGTCGCTCCCGCATGCATCCTCGAGCCTTAAAGCTTCAAAATGGCTCACAATTGAACCCTTAAAGTCCTCAAACATTAATTTAATCCATCCAAGTCTCAAACCACTTTTAAAGTAGGTCTAAACTCCCATAAACAACACCGAAACAACCCGGGCAAAGACGCAAGACGTAACAACTTGCTATCGAAACGTCGAATGAAACCACAAACCGACGGGTAATAACCCATGATTGTAAACACCTATTAGGGCTACAAAATAGGCCTGAATGACTCTCAGATGATGCACAACAGATAGGGGAAATAAGCTCCCGAAAGACGAGACGTTCGCCCGGCTAAATCTCAAACTACGCGATAAGGAGAATTGCTATTCTCGAGGCGTCAAAACTTCACGAGACTTATGGAATACATCCAATTAGAATTCTAACACATCTAAACATGTTATTTAATCATCATGTAAAGATCTGGGACCAAATCGAGGTCAAGAACACAAAACCCGAATAAACTCTCAATCGCGTCGCATTTCGACTACCGTCGGGTTACGACTTTTGACTTTAGCAAGTCGACAACTATATGACATCTCTTAAAAGTGTTTTAGTATTAATGTGGTCTCTCATACACATTTAGACTCTCTCACGAACCAAACGAGCAATCAACCAAAGAAGAAATGCGAGCATTGCACGCAATTCAAGCTAACCGGGAATCGGGATCTTACAGAGTTTGCGTTCCTGCTACCGATGGGGTTAAGTGTATGGTTCTTGACGAGGCTCATAAGGCCAAGTACACTATACATCCAGGGAGTACTAAAATGTATAGGGACTTGAAAAGACAGTTTTGGTGGAATGGAATGAAGAAAGAGATCGCGGAGTATGTATCTAGATGCTTGACATGTCAACAAGTGAAAGCTGAACACCAGAGACCTGCCTGTTTATTGCAGCCACTTGAGATACCGGAGTGGAAATGGGAGCATATCACCATGGATTTCGTGACGGGATTGCCACGTACTCGTCGAGGTTTTGATGCAGTATGGGTTGTTGTGGATAGATTGACTAAATCTTCACATTTTATTCCTATTGCGATGACTTATAGTTTGAGTCAGTTGGCAGCATTGTATGTTCAGGATATCGTGAGACTACATGGTGTTCCGGTGAGCATTGTATCGGATAGAGATCCCAGGTTTACTTCTAGATTTTGGCATGCTTTACAAGAGGCTTTGGGGACGAAGTTGAATTTTAGTACGGCTTTTCACCCACAATCTGATGGACAATCTGAGAGATTGATCCAAGTATTAGAGGACTTACTACGTGCTTGTGCCATGGATTTCAAAGGTAGTTGGGATTCTCATTTGCCATTAGCTGAATTTTCTTATAACAACAGTTACCAGTCCAGTATTGAAATGGCGCCATATGAAGCTTTGTATGGGCGTAAGTGTCGTTCACCGATTTGCTGGGATGAAGTTGGTGAAGCTAAGCTATGGGGTTCAGAGATGGTGCAACAGTCAGCTGAGAGCGTGAAACTGATTAGAGACAGATTGCTTACAGCTCAAAGTAGACAGAAAAGCTATGCAGACAACCGGAGACGTGACTTAGAGTTTTAGGTTGGTGATCATGTATTCTTGAAAGTATCGCCCCGGCGCGGTACTAAGCGATTTGGGAAGAAGGGCAAACTTTCACCTAGATTTATTGGACCATTTGAGATCTTAGAAAGGATTGGATCCTTAGCGTATCGGTTAGCATTGCCACCTTCGTTATTGGATGTTCATGATGTATTCCATGTCTCGATGCTACGCAAATACCTGAAAGATGAATCGCATGTCCTTGTTTACGATGAGATCACATTCGAACCCGATCTTTCTTATGATGAAAGACCAGTGAGGATTCTTGATACTAAGGAACAAATCTTGAGAACGAAAAGGATTCCATTAGTCAAAGTCTTATGGAGGAACCATGACATTGAGGAAGCTACTTGGGAAACCGAGCTCGATATGAAAGAGAGATATCCTTTCCTATTTGCTGATTCTGGTATGAATTTAGGGACTAAATTCCTTTAAGTGGGGGAGGATGTGAGAACCCAAAACCTACTTGTATTACTTGTCTTCCATACATTTTTAACATGATTAGAACATGTTTTTGACATGCTAGTAGTATCACTAACATGATTGACTCGATTGCATTCCTTGATCGAACCGTTATTGCCGTATCGAACGCCTATTGCCTTGCATGCTCTAGATTGACTTGTTCTTGCTCGGGATTTGATCTTTTGGACTTAGCCAAGACCTTGAGAGACCTTTATCATTGTTTTTAAGACCCTTGATACTCATTCTAATGCTTCTTTGAGTTGTTTATACCTTGTACGCGTTATACGTGCAAATCTGGACCTGTTTGACCTAACGTATGGCCTGAGGAATCGTTCTACTCTGCCAACCGAACATTTTGGGCTTTGTTCGGCCACCATAACCGAACAAAATGATGGAAGTTCGGCCATCACAACCGAACTGAAGGAATTTCATGCAAAACGGGATTTTTCTGCAACATTGGCTGATTACGATCTTACCCTTACTAAACCTCTACCATTAGTGACTTAAACCACTTGTATTAGAGTCTTATTAGCCTAATCTAAGCCTAATTAATATTACTAAACCTATTCCTATCACTCATCATTTGACAAGTGTTCCTCATTAACACTTAATCAAGCTGATTTCTCTACATCAGCTCTAGTCTTTCATTTCACGACTCATTTCTTCTTCTTCTTCTTCTCTGGTCTAGGGCGAACTGGTGCGTGAGAGTCTCGGTGAGATACGTGCGTGAGGGTTTGATTCCAAGAGATTTCAAGACCCACTTGCGATTCCAAGACCGTCGTTGCGTAGCCGCCGTCGAGACGAGCGTTCGACACCGATCGGTTTTTCTTGCTTCGTCTTTTGCTTGGCTTGAGGTAAGATATCGATTTCCCTTAGGTACATGCTAGAGATAACATGCTACCCTCTCTTGCTTCCCTTCTCCCATGTCTAAATCATTGTTCTCCTTGAATTCTACCATGATATTGGAACATTTTTTAGAGTATGAAAAATCAGGAATTATAGACCATGAATGCAAATGTTTCGATTTGGACACTAAGCCTGGAAGTAAAAGTGTTCTATGCTACGTTAGAAATAACTATTATTCTCGGGTCATAGACTTTCGACCATTATTTGGGAAAACGTGATCTAGGGTTCCATAATTTAGGAACTTGAGTTTATTGTTAGCTATGGTTATAAATTGGATTAATGACTTAGATTAATCAATGCGATGACTTAGAAAAGAGTTGGAAATGCAAATAGTGTTTAACTCTATTTGGTTTGAATTATAGAAATGACTCAACGGAGTCGACATTTGTGAGCTATCGAACAATACCGGCTCAATGATTAATCCCTACGACGTTATTACATGTGTTACACTAGAAAACTAATTCTAGACTATTGAAATGGATTGACTGTCATGCTTGTATCCTTGTGACATAATAAATGCATACTTGATATATGTTGAGTTCGCTCTTGTCGAGCTCAATCTTGATTGTTTATTGATGAGATTATATACTAATCTTGAACGAGGACGCTCTTGTCGGACTCGTTCCATACTGATTGATTGTTGAGTAAATACTACTTGGCATTGCATGAGTCCAGCTGGCATACTTGTTACCGCACACACCCTCCACTGCTGGCCACAGTGGGGAAGAGCTCTCCTTGGCCAACCAATACGCGCCCATTGAGATTGACTACTGTTATCCCGAGCATATTCTCGGAAGATCGATGTATTATCACACCCATCGATAACCGCACGCTACCGAAGGTGTCTGTTTTGCAGGTCTACGAAGCGGCCCAGCTCTATATCCTCATATTATGTGAACTATGTGCAATAATGTGCATCTTAGATATTTGATCTACATGATTGAAATATTGTCTTGGTTAACGTGTTGCATAATGCCATGTCATGCATGATTGATAGCTTACGAGTCATTATGACTTACCCGTTCCCCTGTATTTTTTTTAGATCCTAGCAGGACAGGACCCTCCCGTTGAGGCTCGCGGTGCTCGTTCACCTTAGTTCCCTTTTGATCAGGCTTTTTCGGGTGAAGAGGTGGTTCTAGAAGTCCTCTTCTCTTCTTTTGTATTTTGCAAGGACGTTGGGTTAAAGCTAGTCAACTAGACTACGCTTGGGAATGTTTATAGAACTGTACCCGTGTTTTCCGTTAGTTACTTGTAGTATTAACTCTTGTAGTATTTATACTTCTCTTGATGCCGGCAATTGTGTTAGCCGTGCCTTGTATATCTTGTTAGCGTTCACTACGTTTAGACTTCTGCTGAGCACTCTTTTAGCTCTTATTATTTCCTTGTTATATTTATTGCTTAGCTTGGGTTCCGGCTGTAGTGTCGCCGAAGACTTGGATTTATTTGTTAACTGTTTATCAGGTGAAATGATTTTGAAAATACCGACCTTTAGAGTCGAGTTCTTTTGCGACTGAAATGTTGTGTCACATCAGTTTTAAATTATTTGGAGTCCTTGCATGTTCTTCCTTTCTTGTCTTGTCTTGTTTGGCGCTCCGGTCCGCGGTCCCATATCCGGTCCGCGGTCGGGGTCACCACTCTCTCTCTCTCTCTATATATATATATATATATATATATATATATATATATATATCGCTTTGTGTGTGTTTATGTTGTGTGCATGTATTGCCTAAAACAATTTTTTTTTGTGATTGATTGACTCCTTAGGTACCCAACCAAGAAATCGTATGAGAATGGAATGAGTGATTTGTATAGAATGTTGAAGGCAACCAATATAGATTTCCTCCAAAAGACGAAAATGATGATTCTCCTAAAATCCATTTCCACATGATGGCTATTTGACAAAATTTCACTCACATTTTAAATGCATTTTTAGTTGTCCCTTCATGAATAGAATAATAAACCATATTCAATAATCTCGTAATTTTTCGCAAATAATCCTCTTTTATTTCATTAGGGGCAACTAGGTTATTACTCGTGCGATGCACGGTTGACTTAGTATTGCTAATGAAACTTAATTTTGTAGATAGAATTTGTAAGCTATTTGAATGAACCATCAACAACAAGATATCCACATAATTAATAAATCAAAAAAAAAGTGAGATCACACTGAATCATCAAACCGAAAATCCATGCGGATTTTGTAGATTTAATTTGCAAGCTATTTCGTAGTGGTTGTTTGTGGTGTTGGTGGAAAACGTTTAATCAAATTGGATAAAATCTATTTTAAATTGACCAAGTTTTGGTAAAATAATAAAAATTAAAAAACTTCTACCATGAGAATTGAGGAGTCCGAATCAAATTAAACTTGTCTAAATCAAATGTGCTAAAATCTATCGGGTAGAAACTGATTTTGTAAACAAAAAATGTTAAATAAAAAAACTTTTACCATGAGAATTGATGAAACACTTTAAAATCAAATGTGATAAAATCTATCCGCAAATAAAAACCTTTTACCATGAAAAAAAAAAGGAATTATATAGATATATTTAGTATCATATGCATGGTTTTAATAATTTTTGTTTTATTTGCAAAACTTGTTTATAATAAGAAGATTTTCTAAACTTGTAATAAATATTTAATCTTTTAAATTAGAATAATTTGAAGAAAAAAAACAAAAAATAAGGTAAATATTCAAAATTGATCATATAGTCATGTAATTGAAAGATTAAAATCTATGAGATTTGATAAAATGTATCCTCAAAAAAATTATCGTAAAATTGGAGTTCTAATAAAGTGAAACATGTTTAAATCAAATATTATAAAATATATCCGATATTAACCGATTATGGCAATAAAAAATGGTAAAAAAACAAAAAAAAAAACTATTACCATATAGAAAGGAGGCACCGGTTTTAAAATTTATCCGGTTTTAATTTTTGATAGGAAAAAATTTATAAACTTGTATAGAAGGTGACTCGTGGAAGCATATAATTCTTTCAAAACTTTAAGTCTACAACAAAAAGTCGTCATGTGGCAACAACGACTTCTATTTTAATAATAGTTGATAGATAATTAATATATTAGTAATTAATAATTAATAAATATAGATTAGTAGAATAACAAATAATATAGAATTATCCCGTGGATAATTTGTATAAATTAAAAATTATAAAAATAAAAAAGATGGAAATAGAAGAGTTTTAGTCAAATTAAACTTGATAAATTATATAGGATAAAACCTAGTTTAATTAAGCGATATTTGAAAAAAAAATACAAAAATCCTAAATCTCTATCATAAATTTTCTTGTAAAACTATATCCTAAATCTGTTTTATCTTATCAAATTAGTTTTAGTAATTTTATCACCTCTAATTAGAATTAGAATTTTTTATCTTAAACTAATCGATTTTGAAAAAAAAAACTTTTATCATTTCAAAAATGACACGTGGCAGCAACATTGAACTTTTAATTAAAGAAAAAATCTTTTACCATTTCAAATTTGATAAAATCTATCTGCAACAATTGTGATAATATCAAATGTGATAAAAACTAACTTTTTATCTCTAAAACTTTGAAATCAATTGTGATAATATCAAATTTATCATAACTAACCGTATAAAACTTATCCTAAACTAATTACAAAATCAAATGTGATAAAACTTTTATGAGTAAAATAAAAAACCTAAAATTTATAAGAGGGTGACACTTGGCATCACATAAATTTTTTAATTTTTTTACATTTTACAGAAAGCCGCCACGTGGCAGTAGTGGCTTCTGTTTTAGTTATAATTAATAGATAGATACTTAGATTTTAGTTATAATTGAAAGATTAAAATCTATGAGAATTGATAAAATATATCCTCAAAAAAATTACCGTAAAATTGGAGTTCTAATAAAGTGAAACATGCTTAAATCAAATGTTATTAAATATATCTGGTATTAACCGATTATGGCAATAAAAAATGGTAAAAAAAAACTTTTACCATATATAAAGGAGACACCAGTTCTAAAATTTATCCGATTTTAATTTTTGTTAGGAAAAAAAATTATAAACTAGTACAGAAGAAGGTGACACGTGGAAGCATATAATTCTTTTAAAACTTTAAGTGTACAACAAAAAGTCGTCATGTGGCAATAATGACTTAATTCTATTTTAATAATAGTTGATAGATAATTAATATATTAGTAATTAATAATTAATAAATATAGATTAGTAGAATAACAAATAATATAGAATTATCCCGTGGATAATTTGTATAAATTAAAAATTATGAAAATAAAAAAAGATGGAAATAGAAGAGTTTTAGTCAAATTAAACTTGATAAATTATATAGGATAAAATCTAGTTTAACTAAGCGATATTTGAAAAAAAACGAAAATCCTAAATCTCTATCATAAATTTTCTCGTAAAACTATATCCTAAATCTGTTTTATCTTATCAAATTAATTTTAGTAATTTTATCATATCTAATTAGAATTAGAATTTTTATCTTAAACTAATCGATTTTGAAAAAAGAAAAAACTTTTATCATGTCAAAAATGACACTTGGCAGCAACATTGAACATTTAATTAATGTAAAAATCGTTTACCATTTCAAATTTGATAAAATCTATCCGCAACAATTGTGATAATAACAAATGTGATAAAAACTAACTTTTTATCTCTAAAACTTTGAAATCAATTGTGATAATATCAAACTTATCATAACTAACCGTATAAAACTTATCCTAAACTAATTACAAAATTAAATGTGATAAAACTTTTATGAGTAAAATAAAAAAAACTACAATTTATAATAGGGTGACACGTGGCATCACATAATTTTTTAAAAATCTTTTACATTTTACAGAAAGCCGCCACGTGGGAGTAGTGGCTTCTGTTTTAGTTATAATTAATAGATACTTAGATTTTAGTTATAATTGAAAGATTAAAATCTATGAGAATTGATAAAATATATCCTCAAAAAAATTACCGTAAAATTGGAGTTCTAATAAAGTGAAACATGTTTAAATCAAATGTTATAAAATATATCTGGTATTAACCGATTATGGCAATAAAAAATGGTAAAAAAAACTTTTACCATATATAAAGGAGGCACCGATTTTAAAATTTATCCGGTTTTAATTTTTGATAGGGAAAAAATTTATAAACTTGTATAGAAGGTGACACGTGAAAGCATATAATTCTTTTAAAATTTTAAACGTACAACAAAAAGTTGTCATGTGGCAACAACGACTTCTATTTTAATAATAGTTGATAGATAATTAATATATTAGTAATTAATAATTAATAAATATAGATTAGTAGAATAACATATAATATAGAATTATCCCATGGATAATTTGTATAAATTAAAAATTATGAAAATGAAAAAAGATGGAAATAGAAGAGTTTTTGTCAAATTAAACTTGATAAATTATATAGGATAAAATCTAATTTAACTAAGCGATATTTGAAAAAAAAAATACGAAAATCCTAAATCTCTATCATAAATTTTCTCATAAAACTATATCATAAATCTGTTTTATCTTATCAATTTAGTTTTAGTAATTTTATCATATCTAATTAGAATTAGAATTTTTATCTTAAACTAATCGATTTTGAAAAAAGAAAAAACTTTGATCATTTCAAAAATGACACGTGGCAGCAACATTGAACATTTAATTAAAGTAAAAATCTTTTACCATTTCAAATTTGATAAAATCTATCTGCAACAATTGTGATAAAAACTAACTTTTTATCTCTAAAACTTTGAAATCAATTGTGATAATATCAAACTTATCATAACTAACCATATAAAATTTATCCTAAACTAATTACAAAATCAAATGTGATAAAACTTTTATGAGTAAAATAAAAAAAACTACAATTTATAAGAGAGTGACACGTGGCATCACATAATTTTTTTAAATTTTTATACATTTTACAGAAAGCCGTCACGTGGCAGTAGTGGCTTCTGTTTTAGTTATAATTAATAGATAGATACTTAGATTTTAGTTATAATTGAAAGATTAAAATCTATGAGAATTGATAAAATATATCCTCAAAAAAATTACTGTAAAATTGGAGTTCTAATAAAGTGAAACATGCTTAAATCAAATGTTATAAAATATATCTGGTATTAACCAATTATGGCAATAACAAATGGTAAAAAAAAACTTTTACCATATATAAAGGAGACACCGGTTTTAAAATTTATCCGGTTTTAATTTTTGATAGGAAAAAAAATTATAAACTTGTGCACAAGGTGACACGTGGAAGCATATATTTTTTAAAAACTTTAAGTGTACAAAAAAGTCGTCATGTGGCAACAATGACTTCTATTTTAATAATATTTGATAGATAATTAATATATTAGTAATTAATAATTAATAAATATAGATTAGTAGAATAACAAATATTATAGAATTATCCCGTGGATAATTTGTATAAATTAAAAATTATGAAAATAGAAAAAGATGGAAATAGAAGAGTTTTAGTCAAATTAAACTTGATAAATTATATAGGATAAAATCTAGTTTAACTAAGCGATATTTGAAAAAAAAAACGAAAATCCTAAATCTCTATCATAAATTTTCTCATAAAACTATATCCTAAATTTGTTTTATCTTATCAAATTAGTTTTAGTAATTTTATCATATCTAATTAGAATTAGAATTTTTATCTTAAACTAATCGATTTTGAAAAAAGAAAAAACTTATATCATTTCAAAAATGACACGTGGAAGCAACATTGAACATTTAATTAAAGAAAAAATCTTTTACCATTTCAAATTTGATAAAATCTATCCGCAACAATTGTGATAATATCAAATGTGATAAAAACTAACTTTTTATCTCTAAAACTTTGAAATCAATTGTGATAATATCAAACTTATCATAACTAACCGTATAAAACTTATCCTAAACTAATTACAAAATTAAATGTGATAAAACTTTTATGAGTAAAATAAAAAAACTACAATTTATAATAGGGTGACACGTGGCATCACATAATTTTTTAAAAATCTTTTACATTTTACAGAAAGCCGCCACGTGGGAGTAGTGGCTTCTGTTTTAGTTATAATTAATTAATAGATACTTAGATTTTAGTTATAATTGAAAGATTAAAATCTATGAGAATTGATAAAATATATCCTCAAAAAAATTACCGTAAAATTGGAGTTCTAATAAAGTGAAACATGTTTAAATAAAGTGTTATAAAATATATCTGGTATTAACCGATTATGGTAATAAAAAATGGTAAAAAAAACTTTTACCATATATAAAGGAGGCACCGGTTTTAAAATTTATCCGGTTTTAATTTTTGATAGGGAAAAAAATTATAAACTTGTATAGAAGGTGACACGTGAAAGCATATATTTTTTTTAAAACTTTAAGCGTACAACAAAAAGTCGTCATGTGGCAACAACGACTTCTATTTTAATAATAGTTGATAGATAATTAATATATTAGTAATTAATAAGTAATAAATATAGATTAGTAGGATAACATATAATATAGAATTATCCCATGGATAATTTGTATAAATTCAAAATTATGAAAATGAACAAAGATGGAAACAGAAGAGTTTTAGTCAAATTAAACTTGATAAATTATATAGGATAAAATCTAGTTTAATTAAGCGATATTTGAAAAAAAAAATTACGAAAATCCTAAATCTCTATCATAAATTTTCTCGTAAAACTATATCATAAATCTGTTTTATCTTATCAAATTAGTTTTAGTAATTTTATCATATCTGATTAGAATTAGAATTTTTATCTTAAACTAATCGATTTTGAAAAAAGAAAAAACTTTTATCATTTCAAAAATGACATGTGGCAGCAATATTGAACATTTAATTAAAGTAAAAATCTTTTACCATTTCAAATTTGATAAAATCTATCTGCAACAATTGTGATAATATCAAATGTGATAAAAACTAACTTTTTATCTCTAAAACTTTGAAATCAATTGTGATAATATCAAACTTATCATAACTAACCGTATAAAACTTATCCTAAACTAA
This sequence comes from Codonopsis lanceolata, assembly GCA_013146195.2. Taxonomy (NCBI): domain Eukaryota; kingdom Viridiplantae; phylum Streptophyta; class Magnoliopsida; order Asterales; family Campanulaceae; genus Codonopsis; species Codonopsis lanceolata. The sequence continues at coordinate 76,186,702 of CM028381.1, forward strand.
TTACAAAATCAAATGTGATAAAACTTTTATGAGTAAAAAATAAAAAAAAAAGCTACAATTTATAAGAAGGTGACACGTGGCATCACATAATTTTTTTTAATTTTTTTACATTTTACAGGAAGCCGCCACGTGGCAGTAGTGACTTCAATTTTAGTTATAATTAATAGATGTTCCAATGTTCGGAATAATTTCATGCCATTTGTACGAATGAAGGCCCTAGTTCAAAGTTAAAACAATTGACCATGTGGAATTTGCTAGTTAATTTATTTCTAAGTATAGGTAATCTAGTATTTTGAGATCGGATTTTAGATTATGCCAATTTTATACAAGATGAATCTTACTAAACTATATATAATAAGACATTGGGGTCACTAGAAGTCCAATAAAATTAGAGTTTTACGTGGATTAGCATGGATTATGCAAGAAAAGGCCTTTTTACCTTCCTAATCTTAGGATATTTCATTTTCCATACGTCTGATGCATTTTGCGTCATTACCAAAGAGTTTCGAGTTCATGTTAAGAACGAAATTCCTAATTCTAAGATCTTGGTCCGTTGCCAATCGAAGAACAATGATCTTGGTTATCATAACCTTACTTATCATGGTGATTTTAACTTTAAGTTTTGCGAGACCTTTGGCCTTAGAACTCTTTTCTTCTGCCATTTCTGGTGGCAATCAAAGCAACAAGTTTTGGATGTGTTTAATGTCACGATGTATGAGGCGTGCCAATATGAAAGCCCGTATGCTCACAATGAATGCGTATGGTCAGCAATGCAAGATGGAATTTATTGGTATGATGGATATAACAAGAAATGGGCAAAACAATATGATTGGCGTTAAAAGATACATCAAATCATCAAATTTAATAAAGCATTGATGATTATTATTATGGTGGCATTCTTCTCTCTCTCTCTCTCTCTCTCTCTCTCTTTTTGTGTGTGTTTATGGTGTGTGCATGTATTGCCTAAAAAAATAGTTTTGTGATTGATTGACTCCTTAGGTACCCAACCAAGAAATCGTTTGAGAATGGAACGAGTGATTTGCATAGAATTTTGAAGGCAACTAATTTAGATTTTCTCCAAAATACGGGAATGGTGATTCTCTAAAATACGGGAATGGTGATTCTCCTTATATCTAAGTATAGGTAATCTAATTTTTTTAGATCGGATTTTAGATTCTGCCAATTTTATACAAGATGACTGTTACTAAACTATATATAATAACACTTTGGAGTCATTAGAAGTCCAATAAAATTAGAGTTTTACATGGATTAGCATGGATTACGCAATAAAAGGCCCTTTTACCTTCCCCATCTTAGGATTTTTCATTTTCCTTATGTATGAGGCATTTTGCACCTTAACCAAAGAGTTTCGGGTTCATGTTATGAATGGAATTCCTAATTCTAAGATCTTACTTCGTTGCCAGTCGAAGGACAATGATCTTGGTTATCATAATCTTACTGATCGTAGTGATTTTAAGTGGAAATTTTGCGAGTGCATTGGCATTAATACTCTTTTCTTCTGCCATTTCTGGTGGCAATCAAAGCAACAAGTTTTGGAGCTTTTAATGGCTCAATGTATTGGGCATGCCAAGACATAGACACGTCTGTTACCAATGTATGCAAGTGGTCAGCTATGCGTGCTGGAATTTATTGGTATGATGCATATACAAGAAATGGGCAAAACAATATGATTGGCGCTAGTAGATACATTAATTTTTTTCTCCAGTATGTGTCATCAAGGCATTGATGATTATTATTATGGTGACATTTAACTCGGTGTGTGTGTGTGTGTGTGTTTGTGTGTGTTTATGGCGTGTGCATGCATTGCATAAAAAAATGTTTTGTAATTTATGGACTCATTAGGTCCTCAACCTAACCTATATTTCGTTTGGCATGTGAGAAATCCTTTGAGAATAGAATGAGTGATTTGTATGGAACGTTGAAGACAAATAGTATAGATTTCATCCAAAAGACAGAATGACCATTCTTCTAAAATCCATTTCTACCAAGTGGCTATTTGTCAAATTTTCAATAACATTTTAAATGAATCTCCAACAAACACTACATGAACATAATAACATTAAACCATAATCATTAATATCCTTGTTTGTCACAAATGTGCTGAGAGTGCAACTGATGAAAGAACAAGACCCGAGCTAACATCCCAATCATACGTTATTTTGTTTATTCGTAAATAAGGATATTTGTTAGGTTAGGTTTGGTTGTTTGATTGGTTTCAAAACTTATTTATAATGGAGTTTTTTAAGAATGCATCTCTCCTTTTTAATCCTGCATCCATTCTTTAATTTTTGATTAAAAAAATTATTCCCCCAATTATTACACGCCGGTTAGCCAAATAGTCCAATCATACATTATTTTGACGTTAATTTGTTTCCTTACACCCTATGAATTAAAAAAATGCATAATGTTATGGACTTGGTGTTTTTACCCCAACTCTACCCGATTTGTGGGGTACTAAGATAATGTTGGAATATTGTGTTTAATGTGAATGAAATTGTGCAACTTGAGGCAAAGATTACTTTATGTGTATTTGTGAAATGACAAGGGTAATTGTTGAAATGTGTTCCACTTCGTGTGAATATCAAAATCATATATTTATTTGTCCAATTTGGTGTTTGGATGAATAAGATATAAATGATTAAAGTGTGGTGTTGGAAGTGGATTGTCCCACATTGGAAAAATAACAAAGACCTGGGTAGTTTAAATACAAGATCTTTTTATGTAAGGGGTAAGTTTGTGTAGCATATAGACTCCCTCTTTCTCCCCCTACATGTGTGGTGCAAACTTAGTTGAAAGAGCTTCAGGTGACTAAACTCGTGTGCGAACGCGTTGTGTGGACACCAATGCTAGACCAAATTGAGTTACAAAATTATATCTCCAATGTTGATGAGCATATTTATTTTGCTTTCATGAACAACATTAATTCCTCTCAATAAATAGGTTCTTGATGATGAAAACTATTGAAACATGCATGTTTTAATGTTCTTAAAACCATTAAAGATACTACTATAGACCCTGAAACTAAATAACTATGTATATTCTCTATAGTTTATAAGTAGCCTAAAATCTTCTGTCAGCCTTTGAACTCATATATGATGCAGTCAGCGGCTAGAAGTCGCTGATCTTATTTAGTGTTAGCATTCTTACTTCTTTTGCTTAAACATTCTCTTTTTGAAAATTACCTTGTTTGTGATGTGATAGATCTTACTATCTTTTGTCTATCACACAAGATCCCTGTGATCTTGTGAAGAGATACTTTTCTTAATTATTGGCACAATTAAAATTCAAACTTTGCTTCTAACGGATCGGAATTCAAGACTTCTATATAAAGACATTGAAGCAAGGATTGAAGACACTGAAACATTCATACTGTGAGAACCCGAAACCTACTTGTATAACTTGTCTTCTATACTTGTTCAACATGATTAGAACATGTATTTAACATGCTAGTAGTATCCCTAACATTTTTGACTTGATTGCATTCCTTGATTGAGCCGTAATTGTCGTATCGAACGCCTATTGCCTTGCATGCTCTAGATTGGCTTGTTCTTGCTCGGGCTTTGATCTTTTGGACTTAGCCAAGACCTTGAGAGACTTTTATCATTGTTTTTAAGACCCTTGATACTCATTCTAATGCTTCTTTGAGTTGTACATGCCTTATATGCGTTATACGTGCAAATCTGGACCTGTTTGACCTAACGTATGGCCTGAGGAATTGTTCCACCATGCCAACCGAACATCTTGTGCATTGTTCGGCCCCAAGAACCGAACATTATGAAGGAGGTTCGGCCTCCACAACCGAACTGAAGGAATTTCCAGCAAAACGAGGATTTTCTGCATTGTTGATTACGATTGTACCCTTACTAAACCTCTATCATTAGTGACTTTAACCACTTGTATTAGAGTCTTATTAGACTAATATAAGCCTAATTGAGATTGATAAACCTATTTCCATCATTCATCATGTGACAAGTGTACTCCATTAACACTTAATTGAGTTGATCTCACTACATCAGCTAGAGACTTCACTTTTACGATCTATTTTCTTCTCTTCTTCTTCCTTGGTCTAAAGAGAACTAGTGCGTGAGAGTATTGGTGAGATTAGTGCATGAGGGTTTGAATCCAAGTGATCTCAAGACCCGCTTGCGATTCCGAGACCACCGTTACAAAGCTGCTGTCGAGAAGAACGATTGTCACCGAATAGTTTTCTTGCTTCGTCTTTGCTTGGCTTGAGGTAAGCTATCGATTTCCCTTAGGTCCATGTTAGAGATAACATGCTACCTCCTCTTACTTCCCTTCTCTCATGTCTAAATCATGCTCTCCTTGATTCTACCATGATAATGAGATGTTTTAGAGAGTATGAAAATCTGGGAATTATAGGCGATGAATGCAAAGGTTTTGATTGGACGTTAAGCCTAGAAGTAAAAGTGTTCTATACTACATTAGAAATAACTATTATTCTTGGGTCATAGACTTTCGACCATTATTTGGGAAAATGTGATTCTAGGGTTCCATGAAATGGGAACTTGAGATTATTCTTGGCTATGGTTATTAATTGGATTAATGACCTAGATTAATCGATGCGCTAACTTAGAAAAGAGTTGGAAATGCAAATAGTGTTTTAACTCTATTTGGTTTGATTATAGAAATGACTCAACGGAGTCGACATTAGTGAGCTATTGAACAATACCGGCTCAATGATTAATCCCTACGACGTTATTACATGCGTTCAACTAGAAAACTAATTCTAGACTCTTGAAATGGATTGACTGTCATGCTTGTATCCTTATGACATAATAAATGCATACTTGATATATTGAGTTCGCCCTTGTCGAGCTCGATCTTGCTTGTTTATTGATGAGATTATATACTAATCTTGAACGAGGACGCCTTGCCTGACTCGCTCCATACCGATTGATTGTTGAGTAAATACTACTTGGCATTGCATAAGTCCAGCTGGCATACTTGTTATCGCACACACCCTCCACTGCGGGCCACAGTGGGGAAGAGCTCTCTCTGGCCAACCAATATGCGCCCATTGAGATTGACTATTGTTTTCCCGAGCATATCCTCGGAGATCGATGTATTATCACACCCATCGACACGCACGCCACCGAAGGTGTCTGCTTTTGGTGTCTACAATGCCCGACTCTATATCCTCACATTATGTGAATTATGTGCAATAGTGTGCATCTTAAATACTTGATCTACATGTTTGTAATATTGTCTTGCCTAACGTGTTGCATATTGCCATGTCATGCATGATTAATAGCTTACGAGTCATTATGACTTACCCGCCTCGACTTTTTTTTTTAGATCCTAGCAGACAGACCTTCTCGTTAAGGCTCGTGGTGCTCGTTCACCTTAGTTCTCTTTTGATCAGGATTTTGCGGTTGAAGAGGTGGTTTTAGAAGTCCTCTTCTATTCTTTTGTATTTTGCAAGGACGATGGGTTTAAAGCTAGTCACCTAGACTATGCTTGGGATTGTATAGATCTTGTACTCGTGTATTCCTGTTAGCTGCTTGTAGTATCAACTCTTGTAGTATGTATACTCCTTTGATGCCGGCAATTGTATTCGTCGTTCCTTGTATATCTTGTTATTGCTCGCTACGTATAGACTTCCACTGAGCATCCTTTTAGCTCTTAATTATATTTTTGTCCTAGTATTGGCTTAACTGTTTTATGAGGTGAAATGATTTTTAAATACCGACCTTTAGTGTCGAGTTCTGTTGCGACTGAAATGTTGTGTCACGTCAGTTTTAAAATATTTTGAGTCCTTGCATGTTCGTCTTTTCTTGTATCTCTTGTCTTGGGCGCTCCGGTCCGCATTCCCATCCCGGGTTCTGGCCGGGTCCCTACGCTTGGTATCGAGCTCGTTAGCTATTGGTCGATAGGTTCCATGGCCTAGGTGGGTTGTTTTTTATGTGTTGTTCTAACGCCGAGTGAATTCTTATAGGTGCTTGATGGTGAATCCTAGAGCATCGTAAGGCCGAGGTAGAGGCGCACCCAGAGAGTTCCCCGATGAACCTCGGTGCGTAGTTGCCACCTCCACCACCGAATCATGTAGGCATGAATGCGCAGATGACAAAGTTGTATCGCCACATGACAGAGTTTATGACTGAGATGGCTTAGTTGGGTCAGGGTCAGAATGTACCTCCACCGCCACCGCCAGAACCGAATGCGAGAGTATCGCCACCAAGGAATGATGTTATACCTGAAGCAAGGGTGCAAAATAATACTATCTTAGAGAGGTTCTTGAAGATGAAACCTCCATCATTTGAAGGAGAATCGGATGTTAATATGGCTAAGTTATGGTTAGAGGACTTGAAGAAGATCTTTGCGCCTCGAACCGCACTGATGAGGAGAAGGTTGTGTTAGCCTGTATAAGCTGTAGGAGCCGCCAATCATTGGTGGGAGGTTTTACAAAGCTAGCTGGGAGTTGAACCGAGTGGCTCAAGTATGGCCTAACTTTGAGATGGAGTTTAGGGCTTCTTACGTGCCTGTTGTGGGTAGACGACGAGAGAAAGAGTTCCAAGATCCGAGCAGGGAACCATGTCCGTAGCTCAAGATTTCGCTAAGTTCACCGAATTATCTCGTTATCAGGCACATCCGTGCCGATGAGAGACACAGGACTCATAAGTTCGTGAAGGGGTTATAGACTGAGTTTAGGAAACAATTGTTATCTCTTTAGTTGGAGGATTATCGGAGCGCAATAGATCATGCATATGAGATGGAGCGAGACATTGAGGAGCACGCATGTAAATCTTCTCAGCAGCTAGCCGCAGTGACCTCACAAAGATTCGTGGAGAGGTCGGTCTTGGAATCGATCCGCCATCGTGGCAATCGTCATTTTAATAATCGAATAGACGACGGTGGACGCTTAGACGCACGGAGAGTCGTGGTAGTAGTGCTTTTACCCCTCAGGAGCAGCCGACTCAGAGTAGTGGACCTTTGACTTGTTCTTATTGCCATAGGATGGGGCATTCGAGCGAGCAGTGCAGGTATAGGCTTGGCACTTGTCTTCGTTGTGGGGACCCTAGTCATAAGCTCAGAGACTGTCCTAAGACTAGAGCGACGCAGTCCGTAGGTTCTGTTCAGCAATCCGGATCCAAGAGAGATAGTGATGGGCGTCCTAAGGCCCAGGCTCGTGTTTTTGCACTTGATCAGCAAGGTGTTCCCGAGTCTACACATGTGATCGGAGGTATTCTCTCTATCTTCGGTCATAGAGCTCGAGTTCTTATTGATCCCGGTTCTACTCATTCTTATGTCGCATCGCATTTCATGTAGCATTTATGTGTATTGCCCGGTTGCCTTACGTGCTTGAGGTGCTCTACACCGCTGGGTGAATGCTTGTTGGCGCCTCGAGGTTTATAGAGATTGTGACGTGCTTGTTAATGATCGAGCCTTGCATGTTGACTTGGTAGTATTGCCTATTCGAGACTTTGATGTGATTCTTGGTATGGATTGGCTTTGTGTGAATCATGCTTTAGTAGATTGCCATCGTAAGAGAGTCACTTTTGCCATGCCCGGTATTCCAAAGTTCGTGTTTATGGGTGATCATGCTATGAAAGGTATTCATGTTATTTCTGCTTTACGTGCTAGACAACTCTTATCTCGGGGTTGTACGGGGTATTTAGCTTGTGTGCTTGATACTAGTGTCTCGACTGCTAAATTAGAAGAAGTTCCGGTAGTTAGTGAATTTCCAGATGTCTTTTCTACCGATTATGCTTTGCCTCCCGACCGAGAATTAGGGTTTTGTATTGAGCTTTTGCCAGGGACTTCGCCTATATCTAGAGCGCCTTACAGAATGGCTCTAGTCGAATTGAGGGAATTGAAAGAGCAGTTGCAAAAACTTCTAGATAGGGAGTTCATTAAACCGAGTGTGTCACCGTGGGGTGCACCGGTGTTATTTGTGAGAAAGAAGGATGGTAGTTTACGACTCTACATTTACTATCGACAGTTGAACCAGGTTACTATCAAGAATCGATATCCCTTGCCACACATTGATGATCTCTTTGACCAACTTCGAGGCTCAGTTGTTTATTCCAAGTTTGACTTGAGTAGTGGCTATTATCAGTTGATAGTTCGGGCGGAGGATGTTCCAAAGACAGCCTTTCGTACATGTTATGGCCATTATGAGTTTGTGGTTATGCTTTTGGTTTGAGGAACGCACCTGCAGTCTTTATGGATTTAATGAATAGGGTGTTTCATGAATATCTTGATTTCTTTGTGGTTGTGTTTATTGATGATATCCTCGTGTACTCGAAGTCGCGAGAGGAGCACGAGATTCACTTGAGAGAGGTTCTTTCGATCTTGCGTGAGAAGAAGCTTTACGCGAAGTTCAGTAAGTGTGCTTTCTGGCTGGAACATGTTGGTTTTCTAGAATACGTGGTGTCTAGTGATGGTATAGCAGTGGATCCATCTAAGGTTGAGGCGATTACTAAGTGGAAGACGCCTAGTACGGTGACCGAAGTCCGTAGTTTCTTGGGCTTGGCAATTTATTACCGTAGGTTTATCGAGGGGTTTTCGAAGATCGCTACTCCGATGACTAAACTGACACAGAAGAATTCTTCTTTTATATGGAGTGATAAATGTGAGGGCAGTTTTCAGGAATTGAAGAGAAGGTTGACTACAGCTCCTATCTTAGCATTGCCAAATGGTTCGGAGAACTTTGTTATCCATAGCGACGCTTCACTAGAAGGCTTGGGTTGCGTGCTTATGTAGAATGGGAGAGTCATTGCCTATGCTTCGAGGAAGTTATCACCTCATGAACAAAATTATACGACGCATGATCTCGAATTGGCCGCCATCATATTTGCACTTCACAAGTGGAAGCATTATCTTTATGGAGCTAAGTTTGAGATATTCACTGATCACAAGAGTTTGAAGTATCTCTTTTCACAGAAGGAGTTGAACATGCGACAGAGGCGATGGATGGAGAAGCTTAAAGATCACGACTGTACTATCTTGTATCATCCGGGGAAGGCTAATGTTGTTGCTGATGCCTTGAGTAGGAAAGTGTACATGTCTTGCTTGATGATGAGAGAGTGGAAGATGTTTGAGGATGTCCGCGAATGGAGTCCAGTTGTGAATGAGCATATTGTTATCTTTGCTAGTGTGCGTGCTACGCCTACTTTGTTTGGGTTGATTAAGGAAGCTCAGGCTACTGATCCTGAACTGAAGAAGATTTTTGATGGATTGGGTGATGGTAAGACACCGAGTTTGCTATGAACACCGATGGGATTTTTGATTTTTCGAGGTAGAGTTTGTGTTCTTTCTACCGATGGAGTTAAGCGTATGGTTCTTGACGAGGCTCACAAGGCCAAGTACACTGTACATCCAGGGAGTACTAAAATGTATAGGGACTTGAAGAGACAGTTTTGGTGGAATGGAATGAAGAGAGAGATCACAGAATATGTATCTAGATGCTTGACATGTCAACAGGTGAAAGCTGAACACCAGAGACCTGCCTGTTTATTGCAACCACTTGAGATACCGGAGTGGAAATGGGAGCATATCACCATGGATTTCGTGACAGGATTGCCATGTACTCGTCAAGGTTTTGATGCAGTATGGGTTGTTGTGGATAGATTGACTAAATCTTCACATTTTATTCCTATTGTGATGACTTATAGCTTGAGTCAGTTGGCAGCATTGTATGTTCAGGATATCGTGAAATTGCATGGTGTTCCGGTGAGCATTGTATCAGATAGAGATCCCAGGTTTACTTCTAGATTTTGGCATGCTAAATACAAGAGGCTTTGGGGACGAAGTTGAATTTTAGTACGGCTTTTCACCCATAGTCTGATGGACAATCTGAGAGGTTGATCCAAGTACTAGAGGATTTGTTGCGTGCTTGTGCCTTGGATATCAAAGGTAGTTGGGATTCTCATTTGCCATTAGCCGAATTTGCTTATAATAACAGTTACCAGTCCAGTATTGAAATGGCGCCGTATGAAGCTTTATATGGGCGTAAGTGTCGTTCACTGATTTGCTGGGATGAAGTTGGTGAAGCTAAGCTATGGGGTTTAGAGATGGTACAACAGTCAGCCGAGAGTGTGAAACTGATTAGAGTTAGATTGCTTACAGCTCAAAGTAGACAGAAAAGCTACGCAGACAACCGGAGACGTGACTTAGAGTTTCAGGTTGGTGATCATGTATTCCTGAAAGTATCGCCCCGGCGCGGTCCTAAGCGATTTGGGAAGAAAGGTAAACTTTTGCCTAGATTTATTGGACCATTTGAGATCTTAGAAAGAATTGGATCCTTGGAGTATCGGTTAGCATTGCCACCTTCATTATCGGATGTTCACGATGTATTCCACGTCTCGATGCTACGCAAATACTTGAAAGATGAATCGCATTTCCTTGTTTACGATGAGATTACATTCGAACCTGATCTTTCTTATGATGAAAGACCAGTGAGGATACTTGACACTAAGGAGCAAATCTTGAGAACGAAAAGGATTCCGTTAGTCAAAGTCTTGTGGAAACGACATTGAGGAAGCTACTTGGGAATTTAGGGACTAAATTCCTTTAAGTGGGGGAGGATGTGAGAACCCGAAACCTACTTGTATAACTTGTCTTCTATACTTGTTCAACATGATTAGAACATGTATCTAACATGCTAGTAGTATCCCTAACATGTTTGACTTGATTGCATTCCTTGATCGAGCCGTAATTGTCGTATCGAACGCCTATTGCCTTGCATGCTCTAGATTGGCTTGTTCTTGCTCAGGCTTTGATCTTTTGGACTTAGCCAAGACCTTGAGAGACTTTTATCATTGTTTTTAAGACCCTTGATACTCATTCTAATGCTTCTTTGAGTTGTGCATGCCTTATATGCGTTATACGTGCAAATCTGGACCTGTTTGACCGAACATATCGCCTGAGGAATTGTTCCACCATGCCAATCGAACATCTTGGGCATTTTTCGGCCCCAAGAACCGAAAATTATGAAGGAGGTTCGGCCTCCACAACCGAACTGAAGGAATTTCTAGCAAAACGAGGATTTTCTGCATTGTTGGTTGATTACGATTGTACCCTTACTAAACCTCTATCATTAGTGACTTTAACCACTTGTATTAGAGTCTTATTAGACTAATATAAGCCTAATTGAGATTGATAAACCTATTTCCATCATTCATCATGTGACAAGTGTACTCCATTGACACTTAATTGAGATGATCTCACTACATCAGCTAGAGACTTCACTTTTACGATCTATTTTCTTCTCTTATTCTTCCTTGGTCTGAAGAGAACTTGTGCGTGAGAGTCTTGGTGAAATTAGTGCGTTAGGGTTTGACTCCAAGTGATCTCAAGACCCGCTTGCGATTCCGAGACCGCCGTTACAAAGCCGCTGTCGAGAAGAACGATTGTCACCGAATAGTTTTCTTGCTTCGTCTTTGCTTGGCTTGAGGTAAGCTATCGATTTCCCTTAGGTCCATATTATATATAACATGCTACCTCCTCTTACTTCCCTTCTCTCATGTCTAAATCATGCTCTCCTTGATTCTACCATGATAATTAGATGTTTTAGAGAGTATGAAAATATGGGAATTATAGACCTTGAATGCAAAGGTTTTGATTTGGACTCTAAGCCTAGAAGTAAAAGTGTTCTATACTACATTAGAAATAACTATTATTCTTGGGTCATAGACTTTCGACCATTATTTGGGAAAACGTGATTCTAGGGTTCCATGAAATGGGAACTTGAGATTATTCTTGGCTATGGTTATTAATTGGATTAATGACCTAGATTAATCGATGCGATAACTTATAAAAGAGTTGGAAATGCAAATAGTGTTTTAACTCTATTTGGTTTGATTATAGAAATGACTCAACGGAGTCGACATTAGTGAGCTATTGAACAATACCGGCTCAATGATTAATCCCTACGACGTTATTACATGCGTTCAACTAGAAAACTAATTCTAGACTCTTGAAATGGATTGACTGTCATGCTTGTATCCTTATGACATAATAAATGCATACTTGATATATTGAGTTCGCTTTTGTCGAGCTCGACCTTGCTTGTTTATTGATGAGATTATATACTAATCTTGAACGAGGACGCTCTTGTCGGACTCGTTCCATACTGATTGATTGTTGAGGAAATACTACTTGGCATTGCATAAGTCCAATGGCATACTTGTTATCGACACACCCTCCACGCGGCCACGGTGGGGAAGAGCTCTCTCGGCCAACCAATACGCCCATTGAGATTGACTATTGTTTTCCCGAGCATATCCTCGGAGATCGATGTATTATCACACCCATCGATTACCGCACGCTACCGAAGGTGTCTGTTTTGCAGGTCTACGCAGCGACCCGACTCTATATCCTCACATTATGTGAATTATGTGCAATAGTGTGCATCTTAAATACTTGATCTACATGTTTGTAATATTGTCTTGCCTAACGTGTTGCATATTGCCATGTCATGCATGATTAATAGCTTATGAGTCATTATTACTTACCCGTTCCCCTGTACTTTTTTTTACATCCTAGCAGGACAGGACCTTCTCGTTAAGGCTCGTGGTGCTCGTTCACCTTAGTTCTCTTTTGATCAGGATTTTGCGGTTGAAGAGGTGATTTTAGAAGTCCTCTTCTATTCTTTTGTATTTTGCAAGGACGATGGGTTTAAAGCTAGTCACCTAGACTATGCTTGGGATTGTATAGATCTTGTACTCGTGTATTCCTGTTAGCTGCTTGTAGTATCAACTCTTGTAGTATGTATACTCCTTTGATGCCGACAATTGTATTCGTCGTGCCTTGTATATCTTGTTATTGCTCGCTACGTATAGACTTCCACTGAGCATCCTTTTAGCTCTTAATTATATTCTTGTCCTAGTAATGGCTTAACTGTTTTATCAGGTGAAATGATTTTTAAATACTGGCCTTTAGTGTCGAGTTCTGTTACGACTGAAATGTTGCATCACGTCAGTTTTAAAATATTTTGAGTCCTTGCATGTTCGTCTTTTCTTGTATCTCTTGTCTTGGGCGCTCTGGTCCACGTTCCCATCCCGGGTTCGGGGTCGGGGTCCCTACACATACTCTCACAAGCAAAATACTTACTTGAAGTGCCCCCGACCATAAACATTAGCTAGATAGTCATAAATTCTTATTCTCTTACAGTTCTTGTTTAGGCAATCATTGTTTTGATATTCCTTACTTCTTTTAATTGATTAACATATTATTTGATTGCCCCACGAGTGTGATTGTTTTTCAATCATACTATCCATACACCGGTCTTTGTTGTACACTGATCAAATAGTGATCACCTACATTATTAATAACATTAGTGCTCTTCAAAAATCCAAGTTTGACCAACTTGGTAGCGGACGTAGCATAATATACTATGAACCACTTTATATTATGTGTTATTTACTTGTTATTCTATGAGATTGTCTTTCCACTTAAGAATTTTGAATTTGCTTAAGTGTTATTCAATCATTGCAACAATTGCATATTTACTTATTTACATAAATTGTCTTTCAGTTCATTCCAAACTGTTAAGTGATCAACCAAAACGACTTCTCTAGCTGACAGTGTCATCTACTGACCTTAAGCAAGTTTTAAATTCATCAGCCAGCTGACACCATATCAGCATGCTGACAAAAATTGTATTTTCTGCTACCACTTTTGAAGTTTTTTAAAGCAACCCTTAAAGTTTTAAAAGGCTATTCACCCTCCACTATAGCCTTATTTGTTGCCAATTGGACTTATAGAAACCATTTTAGATTAAATTGGCTAAAACATTTTTAGATTCTACCCTATAAATTGAGACAATCTCCACAGTAGCAAGACACAATTTTTGACAATCTCCAAATATACTATGCATTTGCATCTTGATATCGTGTCCTTTGATCACCTTATTGATCGGTGTCCGGGCACAAACATAGTTTTGCAGATCCTCTAGTGATCTACGCGGCCAGCCGCCTATCACGCCTAAAATCAAGGGATTCTCTCCTTGATTTACTCGGTCGTTATGGAAATTGAATCCTAGACGGATTCAAACACCACCAAAGGCCTATAAATACCTCTCCATAATCATCAACAAGGTACGCACACTTTCTTGAGCCTCGTTATTCTGTCAAATTGCTTTCAAACTTAAGCACGAGACTTACTCTCACGCCGGAGGGGTTTCGCGAGGCCCTGCCTTGCACTTCCACTCAGGTGTTCTTGTGTTATTGACAGGCTCGGGGAAGACGATTTAGAAGCCCAGATATCCAACCCATCTCAAGGACGGCCCAAGCTGTGTTTTTGCCACATCATAATTCAAACTTACTATCTTAGATAAGCACATTATTGTTAAAGACTTTGTTTATATCGTTGCTAGAATTTATAACTTCCTTTAGAAAATAATATATTGTGTTAGAGAAATCAAACTTTCAACCCCCAAAATATATATACTTACACTAAAAATGTGAAATTCCCTCAAAGTATCTATAAAGCCACACTTTGTCACTCAGCCTAAGTTTTGTGTTATTTTCATATCTCATTTTATAATTCTTTTCTAGTTTGCCACCTAGCCACGACGAAGGTTACCAATCTGACGTTAATATGCACATTGTATTTCACATGTAGGAAATTTTAGTCATTTTTTTGCAACGATTTCTCTGCTTTTATTACCCAAAGAGAAATTGCATTTTCTTCTTCTCTAGTAACGCTTTCTCTGCATCTTCTCCGACAATGACCTCGTATGTAAATTTTAAGTGAGATAAAACTCAAGAGTGTATTAATGTTTTATTCAAACTATTATATAAAAAATAAATCAAAATAGAGCGGAATCATATCAGAGATATTGAACTTAAGATCAGATAATCACACTTAGGTGTCAAGGCCGCCACGAATAAGAACCCACCAAAAAATTAAAGACGTATAACATAACACACAAGTATACACCAAGAATTTCCCCCTTTCTCCCTCTTACAACATAATACACAAGCATACACCAAGAATTTCAAATCACATATTTGAATCTATCACATACGTATACGACAATGAAGATGCAAACCATGGTTCAATTCGTCTCCATCGTCCATAGCTTCAACTCCAACAAATTTCTCATCTGTAGCGTTGATATTGTTTATGGTTTGATTGGAGCAAATTCTCGATCTTAAACATTATTCGCCACACCATGTTTATCACTACGATTACCAAACATGACATCTCATCATCGAATTTGACATGGAATATGGAAATGCTAAAAAAAATACGTTGTGGGCCAAAGTGGATTTGGTGGATACTTTAGGGGGAAATTTGTATTTTGGACCAATTTCGATGGGGCCAAAATATGATTAGCTACCAAAATTACACATCAAATCTCACATTGCACTCCAACCTACGAAGTGTCTCACTTTCATAACTTGTTTTGCTATTTGTCTCACTTTGCTCCCTCCTGTCTATGAGCATTAAAAATAGTAGCAAAAAATGGTATGTGCACGTCACATGAAGATTATTTCGGTCATTTTGCTTGACGCACAAAGTGAGATTTGGATATAACTTCAATATTTAGTTAACCATTTAGTATTTAGAATATGTTTTTAAATAAAATAATAAATAATTATTTTAATAATCTAAAAATACTTATAGGTCCAAATTACAATTCCCACCCCCCAAAGTATCCACAAAATCGTATAGTTTACCCTTATGTAAAGTTTGTCCCATAATATAATCTGACTTTACTCCCCCCCCCCCTCATTTTCCACCCTACCACTGCGAACGTTAGAAAATTCACGTTAAATAGCATGTGGTCTTCCACGTACAGGGCAAAAATGTCATTTCCCTTATCCGGTTAAGGAGTAAATGTATTAAAAGTACAAACCATAATCTCACACCCTCTCCTTCTCTCTTCTCCCGGTGTAAGTTCCCATCTCCGGGTTCATCGTAATAGCCGCAATCTCCAACTAGCCCCACCATAGTCGCCGCCATCTCTGGGTGTAAGTTCTCATATCCGGCTCAAACCCTTCCCACTCTTGTCATGCCTATCATAGCTCTAGTGTCGTCTTCCTTTGATTCTAGCCAAGCTCCATCTCTGATCTCCCTCATTCTCTCCGCTGCAAAAGTCGTGCTTAAAGTAGAAATAAGAGGCTATAGAGTATACTTACTAAAAACCCTTGAAAAAACACGCAATTAACAAAAAAACTCATAACCCTTATTGACGAATTCATCAAAGAGAGAGATGGGTTTGAATGAAGATAAATAGTAATGGGTTTTATTAAAATACTCTTCAATTTTGCGAGAGAAAATTGGGCATAAGGCCGGCATGCATAAGGTTTAAAACAAAGTATCAAAATTGAGAAGATGTTAAAAAAGCTATGACTTTAGATTATTTTGACCTCATAGAAGCTGTCATGGTAGTCAGGTTGGTTTATTTAAAGAATTAGGAGAGAGAAAGTAAAGGTAAAGTCATGTAAGAGGAAGAAGGGGGGATGAGAATTGATTGATTTCGGTGGTGGATGGGTTTCACCAGAGAAGGTGGGTACGTGGATCCAATTTCATACATGAAATTGGAGATAGAGATGTGTAACTATGGGTAAGAGTTTCTTTTCATATCTTTCGTTTACTTTGTTTTCATTATCAAGATTAGAAAATGGACAATGAAATGGAAAAATGCATATATATCATCTGGATTAAGAGAGATAAATTTAAGAGAAAATTTGGAGGGAGTGGACAAAACCAAGATCGGGTTATGGGTTAATTTTTGTTGTGGGAAGTGAAGATCGGAAAAAATAGTTGGTCTTTTCTCTAGATTTTCTTTCAGTAGGAAAAAATGGAATGGTGGACCCCACTTCATTTTAACATTTAAACTTTAAGCACTCCAAAGTTTATACTAAATTCTTAATATTTCCCTCGAGTTAACGTCGTGGAAGACCACGTGTTATTTAACGTGACTTTTCTAACCGTTGTCGCGGCTAGGGTGAAAAATATGAAAAAATATAACATCAGATATCATTATGTGACAAACCTTAGGCTGGGGTGCACTATGTGATTTGGTGGATACTTTGGAGGGAGGGATTGTAATTTTGCATAGTTATAAGGAAAATAATATCCTTACAAGACTTAGTAGTTGTAAGGAAAGTTATAAAATTAGTTATAAGGCTAGCAATGTTGTATTATTATTTGTCTCATATTTAAATTTAAAATTAAAAAATGCATTACTCTCAAATAATGAAATTTACAAGTTATTTAATTTATTTTGTTATCATTCATTTTCTTCCATGCATCAACATCATCTCTCATAGACCCACCACCATTACCACAATACCACCACTATCACCTCAAATAATATCATTAACCCAAAAATCAAATTTTGTATTTTATTTTATTTCTTTGTCTAATTTCTTACTCCTTCGTTCAAATTAACATATATGCAAAACTCATCATTTATAGACTCACCACCACCAGAACTTTAAATTTCACTATTTACAAACCTAAATTCAATTTTTTTTGAATTTGCAAATTGAATAATTGAAACTCAAACTCATATGAAGATTTGAAAAATTGATATTTTGGAAATCTAACAATATCGTATTCCAGCTAAACCACCACTGTCATAGTTACAATCGCCCCCACCACCACCACCAGCATCTCTGCAATTGACACCACCGGTATCACCACCACCAAGAAACATGTTCACCTTACTTTGCTAAAATGGAAAAATAAAATATATTTAGCTTCCATTAAATCAGATTGCTTTCTTCAAACGCATCGCGTGCCTATAGATTCTAGCATTCTTCTATAACAAAACGCAAACATTTGTCAACGAAGTTCTCCATTTTTTTAATTTTCTTGACATTATATCACCTTACCTTAACGTATTTTATTATATTATTTACAAGTAATTACTAAACATGCTACATAAGTGTCTAATATATTGATACTCACCAACAAATGTATTATTATAGTTACATTTTTTCATATACCTCTAATAATGTATTTCTCAACCTATGATATATCACTTTCATACACAATTTTTATATCTATCCGACTTTGTCATCTCCCGTTCATGAGTGTTAAAAACAGTAATAGAAAATCATACATGTTATGATTATTTTGGTAATATTTTACTTGTGACGCAAAGTGAGATTTGATTATATTTTCATCATTTAGTTTGTCATTTGATATTTAAAATATTTTTAATTAAAACAATAAATAACTATTTCAATAGTTATACTTTGTCTCATTTTAAATTCAAAGGCGAAAAAAAATGCATTACTCCAAAAAAAATGAAATTTAGATTTTATTCAATTTATTATTTCATCATTCACTTTCTTCCGTCAACCTTATCATTTATAGACTCACCACCACTACCACCTCAAATTTCACCAGCAGCACAAAAGATAATTTTTGTTTTGATTTTATTTCATTTTCTAATTCCTTACTCCTACCTTCAAAGTAACTCATTTGCAAAAGTCATCATTTATGGACACACCACCACCACAACCTTAAATTTCACTTTTTACAAACTCAAATTCAATTTTTTGATTTTTCAAATTTTCAAATTGAAACTGAAACTCATATGGATCTTTGGAAATCTCAGAATGTTGTATTTCATTTAAACCACCATTGTCATCCCCACAATTGCCGTCATCACCGCCCCTAACACCACCACCCTTGCAGTCGTCAATATTGTTATTACCATCACCAAGAAACGCACTCACCTCGTCCTGCTTAAATGGAGACATAAAATCTCTTTAACTTTCGTTTAGTCGAACTACTTTCTTTAAGCATCTTTCATTTCTTAGTTCCAATCAACTTTTTGTGCAAATTACTAAGTAAGAAGAAAATCTAATTTTAGGATGGTGACAACATGTTTCAATAAAAGGAGAGTTGCGGTAGAAGAAAGAAAGTCGATAGCCAGAAGAGGAAATAGATAGATTCTCACATGTAACTACCTCAAGTTCGATGAAGAGGAACAAGCAAGTTAAGATCAAAAGAGATTAGATGTTTGGAACTCAGTTATGAAAATGAGTAAAATATTTTGAATCCAGATATTTGTGATTAATAACATTGGTTTTGTTTGTAATATCTATAAGTTAGGGACCAGTGATAGTTTTAAAAGCTGTTGTAGTAGTTTGAAAATTCAAAAAAGTAAACATTAGATTTTAGCATTCTTTTCTAACACAACGCATAGATTCATCGATTGGTTCCTCATTTTCTTCATCTTCTTAACATTATGACACATTTTATTAACTCATTTCTCTTAGCTTATTCATACGTAATAACTAAACACGCTATAGATTTGCTTAATAGTTTGTTACTCACCAACAAATCTATTATATTATAATTACAATTTTTTATATACATCTAATAATGTCTTTCTCAAACATATAAATTTAAGAAATAAAGAAATAAAACTATATTATTTTTTAGTTTCAAATATATTTTTAGTTTCGAATAAAATTTTAATCTCTTGAGTAAATATATTTTTGTCATTTTAGAATATATTGGACGATATTTGTAACAATAATGGTTGGAGGGGGAAATGATAACAAAATCAAAATACAAGACGAAATGAATATAATTCAATAATGTAGGACCTAACTTTAAAATAGGTACAAGTCAATGGATCAAATTATTATTTAATTATTCATGGAATTAGTTAATCTATAAAAAAACTACTTGTTTAACCTTAATTAATAGTGAGTTATTTATTATAGTTAGGGCTATTTTTGTCAAACATTACTTTTTGTCATGGTAAATTTACTTGTTTTGTCCTTAATTAAATGATGGGTAGTTTATTTGGTTAAGGGTTATTTTTATCTATCTATTAATATTAATTTGTAAGAAACAACCTTGACTTTTATATATAGAGAGAAAAGAGAAATACAAAAAGTATATTCTAATATTAATGTTCATACTGAATATAAAATAGTGTTGAACTTTAAGTAATTTTTCTTCAGCAACTCTCAATTTATCATTAATGGTGTCAAATCAATAAGGTCCAAAACTTTTCAATCTCACAAGTACAAATAAAAAATTCAATTGATGTGAAAAAAAAACGTTTTTAAAAAGAAAATGTATAATGTTTGGGACGTCCCTAAGCAATATAGTGGACACAAAATTTAGGACGTAGTGACTATTTATTAAAATTACAATTTATAAATAGTGTGCACAAACTCAATTTATATTTCTAAAAAAATTATTTGTTGAGTGTAATATTGTGTGTATGTAAATATGTGTAATTTTGGAAGGAGGTGGAGGGGTGTTCGAATATTTGGAAAATGAATCCGTAAGTCATTTTCCTGCAAAAAAAAACTTCATTTTCCATTAACTCGGAAAAGATTTTACGTTGACTACATTTTCCAAATATTACCAAATACAAAAAAAATGAAAAAAACGGTTTTCGAAAATTATTTTCCATGAAATAAACAGAGCAAGGATGTATGTAAGCGGGGAGGAGATTGAAAAGGACTAAAGAAATCAAGGACCGACGTTTATGTTGGGGGAGAGGAGGTGAGATTGTAAAGAGTGGAAGATTGAGACAAAAACGTACCGAAGACGTATGTATTTTATGTAAGACAGATACTCTTGACCTGACCCACAGTGTGTTGGTGGGCTGTGTTGTGAAAGAGTGAAGCTCCGTCTTACGAATCAAGATACGTAACAATCTTATAAAAGACCTACTCATTGATTGAAGTTTAGATTGGGGCAAATTTCAAGGAGTAAGGATTTAAGTGGGGGAGAACAATTTCCACCGCTGTTTCTTTCCCTTTCACAAACTTCATTCTGTTTTTGTGACCTCCAATTTTGGTTCAAACCCAACATTGTTTTTAATTTTCAAGGCTGGATATTGCAGTCTCAATCTTTCTCAAAACACTTGCCAATGAGAATTCAACAGTTTTCTTGCCTTTCTCTGATACCCTTTTGCCTAATCTTACTTATTGTATCGATTTCTAGCCAATGTCTGAACGATCAGCATTCAGTTTTAATCCAGCTGAAAAACACCATCGAGTTCAATAATGACTATATAGAACAAATGGTGCCTCTGGTGAGACTTTGAACACCCGAATGGAGAGTAGTGAAGTACCAGAGTGCCTTTGTTGGGTCCTGAACACTCGACCTCTCCTAGTAAAAAGAACACTCTTTTGGAAAATGTTAAGGCCATTGTTAAGTAGCCGATGTCGATGATTTATTCATACTTGCAGCACCATTACAGAATGCTGGAAGGGAACAGTTTCTCTTAGATTAGTGCGACTTAAAGAAGCATCCAACGCCCAACGGATGAAACTGGAACATAAAATCGAGCAGCAGCCGATGAGCTTATCTACAGAACAATATCCGAGTAAGAGTCGAAATTATAGGATTTGAGCAACCAAAGAACATATCTCCTGATGATCCGAATGTTTGCCTCAACGTATTTTTTTCACACTTCACTAGATGTAAATTAACATAACTTAAGCAGAAGAAATCAGTCAAGCTAATTTCAAGAACAACTGCTACTGCTACTGCTACTGCTACTGCTACTAATAACAATGTTACATTTGCAACGTACGACAATCAAAACTTGAGCTTGAAAAGAAAAGGCATCTTATCCGAGAAGGGTGGATCCGAATACTTCCCGGTAAGTATTTGCGATGCAATGTACTGATTTGCAGCCTCCGTGTAATGAATTCCGTCCCAATTCACGTATTCAGTACTGTCACTGCACGCATTGGCCGTGACTGAGCTACCATTTATAACTTTGGTTTGACCACATGCTACCTGGAAGTTGTAGTTCAGCGGTGGTCCTCCATATCCGCAACAAGCCATTATTGGCTGCTCGAATCCTGCAATTTTGAAGGATTTATCAAACTCATTGGTACCATTGTTATTCCATAATGCTGCTGTCAAGAGATGGCTTAACAGAAATCTTGGTATGAGCCAAAATGATGGCAGAAAAGGATTCATATACCATCCACTGTGTCTGAGATTGATTCTTACCATATCTTGAGTAGTTTGCAATGAGATTAGATTTTATTGTGAAGATGTCCACATAGGTAATATTTGCATCAACGTACTGGCGTTGCAGTTTTCTACAGAGTACATGAAGCTGGAGGTTGAACAGCTTTGCAGCTTGGTTATGCGCGCTTACACACCCGAATGGATCAAGCTTTGAAGGATCAGTTCCAAATTTCACAACATTCTGAGTTAAGCAACCGAGAGGACCAGTGTTATGAACCCAAAAATTTCTCGCCCCTTGAGCGTATAATTTCTGTAAGAAAAGGAAATAGGTAAGAAAATAGAGAGGCTTCTGATTTCTTCACTCCAACCACTTCAAAAATAAACCCTTGGATGAGGTTTTAAAACAATATATGAGCAATACGTGATGGATTATTACTAATCATCACGGGTGGGAGTGTTTGTATCACATATGCAGGTTTGTTTAACCTAAACTAACCTTGATTCCAGCTTCAAATTCATTCAAAGTTGATGGGATCAAAGCAACAACTTGATCGAACGATTTAGAATAGAAAGCGCCAGCAAGATCATTCTGTCCTATATCAAACATGTAAAGCGCCTTCCCAAAATAATGTTCATCAGGGAGGTACTTATATACCTTTTTTGCTGGCACAAAGTTTAGGAAACAAAGTTAGAAATGCAAATTTAAGTGTCATCTTACAACTGTGATAGCTTAAATATTCGTAGACATACATTTGGATCGCAGTTGCATAACACGAGCTTTGAATCTAAAAAACTGAGCCACCTGAATCCCGAATGAAAACGGACAAACAGAATATACAGTTGGGGGATGAATAGTAGACCCTGCAGCAGCAAAATTGCATCCTTTTCTGAAACTTGGCGAGCCGAGAGCATCCAAATATGCATTGAGAAATGGCAGGTCCATTGCATCCACTGCAACATATCAACCACGTTTTATATAGAAGATGAGTTGCATTGAATATGTAGGTATCCAAGATCAAGTTTTGATCCCTTGTTTGGTTTATGTAATTGGAGAGGGAAAAGAAAAAATCAAACTATCTTCTAAATATGGTAAAAAAAATGTCATGCAAAATCCACTAACCAAACATAGATTAGAGAACCTGCAAGAAGCATACTACCTTACGATAAACAAAGGAATGTGTTAGAGCAGAAAGTTAGGGGTTGCTAGTTTTGACTATCTGTTCCAGAAAAATAGTCTCGTTTCCTTATTGGAAAGTCAACCTAGGACAATATCAAATTACTATTTAATGAACATTTATTACGTCTTACGTTAAAAAAAAATCAATCATTGAAGGAATATTAAGGAAACAATCCATAACAACTTATATAATTTCGCGAGAACAAGTACGTTTGTATAAATCTTTTGTCAAAGTTTAATCAAGTTGACCAATAACGCAGTGGAGAACTTACTTAAGAAATCAATGATGAGACGGCCATCGCAGAACCTCCCGGATGGGTTTTTGAAGTAAGTGTGGCCATTGGGTGGTTCTAGGGGATCCGATTTTTACACCGCCCCTAATCTAACTCTTAATAAATAAATAATAATTTGATATGAATGATTATTTTGTTAATTAATCAATAGTTTAAATTTTTAGATTTTGGAAACTATTTTTTGTCGAGACAACATTTTTATCGTCGATTTTTAATTGTTCCTCCAACTTTAATTATGGTCACATGTCGAATACTACACATCATACCAATATTAATAATGAATTCAATTGTTTTTCATTAATCCAATCAAACGCCGAAGTTGAAAACAGCAGGGTAGTTGAAATCATCAATGGAATAAGAAAGAGGTGTGATGATGAAGATGAAGAACAAGGGAAGAACTTGGGAGATAGAATAAGGTTTGAGAGCCATATCTGGTTTAGAGGTTGCTGATGATGTCCAATACCAACCAGCTTATTTCACTTTCATCCCCTCGTTAGTTGAACACAGTCACATTCTGTTGGTTTATTTGTGTGAGGATAACGTTAGCTTCAAATCTGAGACAGTTTTTCTTTTGTGTAATTACTGATTTACCCTTCTAAGTCTTGTGGACCAAACTGGTATTGCATTATTAAAGAGGACAGATGAGTCTTTGTTGATAGACTGGGCCATGCAGATGATTTGCCTGTGTCCTTGTCATCTTCCTTTAGCTGAATTGGCAGCTTCTTACACTGTACGCTATGTTGGTTGTTGGGGCCAGTAGATTATTGGCTTTCGCAAAAGGAGGAGTAGATTATCTTTGGGTTCGCCACTCAAACTTTACACCCAAAAAATAGTTATTCAATCACTTGTCACACTCTCATTGGTGACATATTTTATGGGTTCTGACCAATCAGAGTGGCCAAGTTATTGAGTATCCTTTTTTTTTTGGTATAAAATTTGAATGGTCCAAGCATTACCCAGATTATTGATTAGGCAGTGTTTGGTAGAGTTTCTTCCATCTATTTTATATGTTTCTTTTTCATTTTATTTTTGTTTTATTTTTGATTTTGAAGTAAATATAAAAATTGAAAATACCTTTTGATAATTATTTATGTTTCCATTTGTGTAATGAAAAAGATACGGAATTAGGGTGGAGATTTCATCATGCCGAAGTTCGAAGGTCCGACTTTATTTAACTTGGTCCTTCATGTTTGTGATGAGAATTGTTTCTCATCTGCGCGGAGTAATTTTTTTTATTTATTTAGAGAATTTGGGGAAAAAAGAAAAACGTTTCTGGTTTCTTTGAAAATAGAAAAAATTGTCAAATGCATTTTTGTTTCGATTTCTTTCACCAAAAATTTGAAACAGAAAAAAAAAATTAAAATAGTAATGATTAACATTACCAAAAGATTTCATGGTTCATAATAAATAAAATCAAATTATAGACCATGCATTAATCCAACACTTGGTTTTAAAATGATGAAATCAGGGCTAGATCAGCAAATCAGTGTGATAGAAAAATTGCAAAAACTTAGATAAAACGGTTTTACCGGATATTTTTTTGTAATACTAATCCTCCTACTCGAACCACTGTAACTCTGTAAGTGTGTTGAGCTTTGAGAGAATAGTCTCCGTTTTACGAATTAAGATCCGTAAGATCGTTTTTTAAAAGACCCTACTCTAGTAAAATTGAGTGTGATCAAATATGTGCATTCAAGTGGTGGTGCGCCTAGAAATACCAAGTACGTTAATGTTCGTTTGGTACAAGCACTTTTGTTAACGTTATTGTTAATACATGCACCATATAATACATCTCGCAACAGCCACCTTAATTAAATCATCGATGACAAAAAATAATAATAATAAGGCTGTGCCTGTGTTTGACATTGTAATTTGACTTAATTTTGAAATTTGGGTTTGCTCTTGTAACAATAAAAGAAACAATAACAGGATACAGAGAAAAAGTTGATCGGATTGAAGAAAGAGAAAGTTCAAACAAACAAAAAATCACCAAGTCCCAAGGAGAACAGAGCCCAAGTAAATTTCATACTCCCTATGTTCTAAAACAAGTCTTCTAGAGTATATTTGACATGGTAATTTTGAGGTTGATTTTAGGATTCAAATTTTTCATTTTGTAATAGTTGAAAGAAAAATAAAAGCTAGAGGAAGAGAAGCTGATGAGATCAAATAAAGAGAACGTAAAAAACGATCTACCAAAGTAGCTAAATCTTTCTGGGAGAACAGATTTACATAGATTTTAAGAGATTGGTTGGCTACATAAAATTTTCCTTTCCCAAGTATCCCTTAGTAGTAATATCAAATCATTATGTATTTTTTTCTTCCTCTCACAATTAATAAAGGTTTAAATCTCAATTTGGTCACTTTACTTTCGGGCAAAATTCATTAAGCTCATTCTACTTTTTTTTTCCTCAATTTAATCATTCTACTTTGATATAATTATCAAATTCATCACTCCATCCAATTTTTTTGTTAAAAACTTTAAAAATTTTCTGAAAATCCAAAAATACCCTTACTAATATTTTTAATATAATTTTCAATTTTCAAATTCAATCAAAGTCTCTCTTCTCTCACCTCTCTTTGAAACAAAGGCCGACCTTATCTCCCACCAATCCCTCCTACTTTCCTCATTATGGGACATCCCCCAAATCGAGAGGAAAGCCCCAAGCAAAACGAATCATCTCCTTTCGGTCGCTCTCCAAACCTACCAAAGTCGCTAAATCATTCCTCGGCCAAATCGGGAGCCATAACAGATTTAGCAATATCCGGCGACTCATCTCCTTTCGATTTCAAGAGCGATTCTTTGGTTGTCTCGCCCATCACCACAATCCTACATCGGCCAAAAAATTTACATACCAGCGATTCCAAGCAATCCATCCGGCGAATCAAGTCCAAACCCATCCACCAAACCGGCGAAGCCCCTTAGCGAATCATCTCCGAGACTAACATCCTACTAACAATCTTGAAGCGGGGAGGATATTTGGTTCAACTTACTAACAATCTTGGCGACATGCTCGGTGTCTCGAAGCATATAGGTATTTTGGTCTTTTTAAAATTTACATCCAACATTTAACTTGACCTTATTGAATGTCGAAGCCAAGTAGAGTGATCAAATTGAGGAAAAAAATTGTAGAGTGAGCTTAATGACTTTTGACCAAAAGTAGGGTGACCAAATTGATATTTAAATCATTAATAAAAGCATCCTAAACAATTTGCTCTAGGAATCCTTCTAAAAATAGAAAAAAAAACATTTAATTTGAAACTTCCTAAAATAAAATATTGGTATTTATTTTGGAACGAGGAGGGTAATACTATAACAGTAACTATCAATTTACTAAGCGAAATAGGAATAGTAACTCCCCAGCAACCTAATGTCTCCTAAGCTAGGCCTGATAATTACAATCCAAAACTTGTTAACCTACCCAACTCAACTTGAAAATTATCCGAACCAATCTATCTCGTCAACATTTTTAGGTCGAAACGAGTAACCAATTTCAAACCATTAAAATATTAACGAGTCGATTCGGGTTAAAGGAGATCAAGCTCATTACCCATTTTACCCACTAGGTTTTTACTCTTCAAAAGTGCGGAATTTTTTGAGTAAATGCAAATTAAGACAAGTCGACTCATTTCATTTGAACCCAACCTGATTCAATACAACCCATTTTAATTTGTTTAATATTCGAATTTTAATAAGTTTTGACCCTTTATCCAACTCAATCCACTCAATTGTGAGGCCTACCCCTACCCAATCAGCCCGCATAGTCTCAACAACGGCCACAAATCATTATGTGGGACTTGGTCTAGTATCATTTAAAAGCCTCATCATTGGGAGACTATACCCATTTCGTTCTCCATATTTTCGCCCTTAAAATGTGCAAAAGAAATCAACTATTCTATTGAATTTTCTATACAGATGCAACAATCAATTGTGTTCACTTTACCCCTTCAATATCCAAACAATGAACCAACCCAATGGCTCAAACTTGAGAAGTTTAAAACCTCTTTGCAAAGCTGAGGCTGAGTACGTCTTTCAGCAGCTCTCAGTCTGCTCTTCAGAACCTCATTTTCCTCCTTTAGCTGTAAAAACAGTATAAACCCAAATATAATCAGCTTCCGTGGTAGGAACTCACCATTCTTTAAACCTATGAAACGAACTGATAGGTTTGGTTCATGGGTTTTGAAGGAACACGAAGGAAAATAAAAGGAATGCTTGTTTTTAGTTTTTAGTTCAAACCAAAAACGGGATACTAAAGCAGAAAGGAGGCAAAGCAAGACAAACGTTTACGTGTCATTATGTCCGCGAACCAGACAGTAAGTGTGTTCTTGGGGTTAGCTATGGGGATACAGAGAACTCCAAGAACACTAGAACATGAACCAGACAGTAAGGGTGTTCTTGGGGCAAAAGTTCATCTTGGTTTAGCATAAGACTAAAAAGAACCGACGCAGATTGCAGCTTCATTTGGGATTTGAAGTTGTATGACTGACTTAGAAACTCCTATTTCCACTTTCATTTATATTTCTCATTTCCAATTTTACTTCCCAAAAAATGCAAGACACAATTGTTTATCAATCTAACCCTTTTCTCTTACCTTGTTAAATGATTGACCAAGCTCTTCGGCTGTTGTTTGCAATGCAGAAACTGTTCTGAATGTAATATCTTCATATGCTGATTTCACTTCTTCAACTGAGTCGGGATCGAAGAAAATCCCCTCTATTACAAACAGTTCCTCAAGTAACTGCACATCTTCAGCATGCAGCTTTTCTCGCAACTGTACGAATCAGAAGGTGGCAATTAGAACATAATATTGAATTAACAATCAAAAATCATAGTATAAACCTCACCTTATCTAAGATTCTCTCACGTGACTCTCCCAGCTTCTCTTTAGTCACAGAAGAAGTATCCTGCTTCTTGGGATGCTTTTGTTCCTTGCAGTTGACATGTGGCGATGACTTTATATGCTTTGCTCTGCCAAGTAGATGATACAGCATTCATTAATAATTATTCTCTGCCCTAAAACAAATAGTTATGGTGCATGAGAATAATAACCAAAAGGCAGCTGTCCACCGTGTGTTCCAGATGAGCAAAAATCAAAGAAGTATAACCAAAGTCCTTGACCTCGTTTTCGATTAGAGGAGACACAACAGTATGAAGTTGTCATTACAGATAAGGAGAAATTTATGCTCACAACCACAGTTGCATCCGGTTGTGATGAAAATTTGATTGCAGAGTACAGATAATGATTGTCAATGAATAGCTGCACCATTAATATATTTTTTCAACATTGGTATCACATTGAATACCTTGCACCAAAGCGAAGGGTGGATACGGTTTCTAATGCATCCGATGGGCTGGGCGAGCAACAACATAATAATGCTGTTTGGGAGTTTCCTCCCTGAAAAATGGAAACCAATTGTTACTCTTCAGATGAGACTGAAAATGTTATGGTGAGATGGAAGTAAGATGAGGAAACTAACTAGTGCATCTTGAAGAATCCGTGTAAGCTTAGAATCACGATATGGGATGTGATTTGCTTTCCCTTGTGGGTTACACGTCAATGCACTAATCACATTCCCAAGGGCTGAGAGTGATTTGTTGATGGTTTTGGCTTCTTCAAGAACTTTCCCCTCCGCTCCAGTCTTCTCAACTTTCTCAGATCCCGCCAAGTCTACAAGAATCAACTTTCCAGCTCTTAGCCCTGTTGATGGTTTTCAAATTCTTAAGCCTTAGTCATTTGAATATTCTTAACTTGCCTAAAAGAAACAGGGTACCTCTTATCATTTCCGTTCTGGACAGTAAATATATAAATGCAGTGACTTCTACTGCTTGCCATGTTCATTTCTACATAGAGATATGAAACAAAATTCAAATACTAACAGCAGAGAGTATTCCCAGTAAATTAAACTGCTTCTCATATGGAAACACTACAAAGGAAAAAATAAGAGGGAGACGGAAAGAAGAAAGATACGAGTCTCTCCAACTGCTCTATTAGCTATTCCTCTCTGCATTATGAACATTAAACATAAGAGGCATAATAATGTAAGTTTGTGTTGGACACATAATAATGAATTCATATCTTACATGCAGGAGTTTTAATGCTTCAGCAGGGTCCAACACCGCGATCTAGAGGAAAAAAAAGTTAAATGTCACCAGGGAGTAAGAAAGCGCAGCCAATCACAGTTTAAACATATCATCCAAGTTCAATATAATTTGACCTAAATAGATTTGGTTGTCTCTATCTTAAAAGTTTATAGGCTGCAAACTCCAGATACTATGAAAGTAGAGTTGCACAGAATTTGTAAACTGTGCTACAAATTGGGGTTCATTAGAGATCAGACCATGCACCAAGTCAACTTCCCCTGATGGAAATCAAAAAGTATAACAACCTCAGGCATTAAAGTATGAGTGTTATAAGTCAGCACGTGGATGTAAGAACGAGTATTTGCAAACGCCAAGTCCCTGATGGATTGTTTTCAAGCTTAGGCCTTGGAGAAGGCTTTAGTCATAGTGCTGCACTGCCACGAACAGGCTTTATATGCAGAAGCATAGGAAAAGTAAACACTATATCATCCAATTTGTGTATCAGTATTTGAAGATTATACCAGGAAAAATATGATAAAAACAATAGGATCACCAGAGAGAGAGAGAGAGAGAGAGAGAGAGAGAGAGAGAGAGCTCACTTCAGTTACTCCAGATAACAATATTCCATGAGCTTTATGCTCTTTGATCTGGATGTTGTCCTTCGATAAATCAAAAAGGTCCCTGAGAGACAATTGCAATACTGAAGTAAAATTGGAGAGAGTTCATTTACCATCAGTAGGATATTTTTGTTTCTATATAGCAAATCATATAATCACTTTGTTTCTAGCGAAGCCTTCAGCACCCAACCTCGCCCTTAGAAGAGGTGGGCAGTATCAATCAAGCTACAGCTTGATAGTATTACAATTTACAATTATAAGAATCTCAGCAAGTTATGCATGATTATGTAATACTCCCTCTGTTCTGGGCAAAGAGTCCACTATTTCATTTTGGGATGTTTCCCTAAAGAGTCCAGTTTCAAAAATCAAGACATAAAAATGTCATTTTATTACTAATGAGCTACTAAAAATGTCATTTTCTTAAAAAGTTTGACTTTCAAACAGGGACTCTTTGCCCGAACGGAGGGAGTAGTTGCCTAGTTGGATGTATTTTCAAAGAAAAATCACAAAACAGAGCAATTTAACTATCACAAACCTTACTCTCTCCATATAGATTTCAACCTGTAAGAGTCACAGAAGAAGTGGAAAGCTTGTAAAGCATTCCTGAAAGAAATTCAACATTTACCAATTTACAGGATATCATGAACATAATTGTCCTAATACCATTGACAACTTAATCTTGAATCCATCTGTTTCATCAGAAAGTTTAATGGCTTCGAAAAGCCCATCTACTACTCTAGGTAGTAACCCTTTCGACTGGTCCTCCGTATCCATAATGTTTGGTCCCTGGATCAGAAAATAACATATGAACGTGGTCCCTGATTAAGTAGCTATCATAACTCAAACATAACTGACTATTCATCGCATCACCTCCATGCTGTATGTCTTCCCCGCTCCAGTCTGAGGCAAAATACAGTAGCGGAATTTGGTTAGGTTGTTATAAAGTCAGACTGATCTCTTTTGCAGAATGGTCTAACAAAGAATCCAGGGGATAACGTCTGTATATGATTTAAAAACATCTCATAGTTAATGCCAAGCAAACCAGCTGACCACTGTAAAGGATTCCTCTCATCTCCTACAACTATCATAATATTTCTTTTTAATATTTAAATAAAAAAGGATAAAGTGTGATTAGGATACTGTAAGGCAAATATCAGCTGAGATGGACTTCCTAATTTCTATTCAAGGTTCAATTATCAGCAAACCCTATGACTAAAGTTGACTCCAATGAAATCACGCTTCATGAGTTGAACACCAGATGATTCTCATATATGTTCACAAATGTAGAAGGAAGAGAACATAAAAGATTCGACTATACTCGTTATAAAAGGTATATTCCACTCTTGATATACAAAGTGCTCGTTCATTACACAAGAATGGGTATTCCTTTTTCTCTTGCCATTTGAACTACCATGGAATGAAGAACACACTAAGATGACATGGAGTGGAATGAACACTCTTCCTACATCCGCACCAAAAACAAGCAAAAAGAATTTGAAATGGACTTCAATTCCACATCCAGATGTGCCGGTTTCATCCTTGACACTCCTTGCTCTCTACTTTTTGTAAATAAAATTTGAGTCAGTCTACACTTGATACTATTCAATTTATTATCAAATCATAAGACGAGAAGCCTAGAATGACTCCGACTACGAACAAGATGATTCTTGGTTTTGTCACTAAGAAGGGAAAAGAGGAGCTATATGATATCCAAGACAAAATTCCACTCTTACTCTAGTAGAGTCACAACAAGGATTTTAATTTAAACATCCACTTGTGCCTGATCCCATACTCTGCATTTTGTGCAATGTCAGTCAATTTGTTAATAACTCATAGAAGTATCACACAAAAGCGTTGGACGTTATGGAAATACATGCTACTTCTTCTACCTTAGTTGTCCTCATCTCTACTTACTTATACTTGATAGTAAGTATTCAGTGATCAGACCGTTGGACTACTTCTAATTACAAGGCATTTCTGCACATAAACCTTCACCACGAGGGGCTGACTATATAGGTAATCCATCTAATAAAAAAGGAAAAAAGATAGAACCCTATAAAATCTAGATAGCAAAATATTGATCCCAAACCATAAAAACGATGGCTCAACTTCCTTTGATGGGACATTCACTAATACACACATTCCGCTACCGCTACTGCTACCATCCATACATCATAAATCATTAATCTCTACTGAACCTTAGAGTTAAAACTAAATAAAGTAGTCTGGATAATATATTCCCCTCAGATGCTATGGACAACATTGCAAACAGCTGTTTTGAACACAAATGAAACTTATAGTATGACATGCATGCTTGAGAAGAAAATGTACAGATTTTCTTAACATACTGATACAAGTCACTAAAGAACTGACGCCACTAGCATGTATAGGTAAGATAAAGAACGTTTAAGCCTTCCTATCTCAAATGCTTAATTAAGTCCATCAGGAACCAAGAGAACGGAGGTAAACGTAGAAACAAAGAGAATCCCAAACAATCACAACTAAATGTGGTTCCACTTTGACAACACATTTACTGATTCGAGGACTCACCTTCAGGAACTATACAGACATAATGGAAATCATGGGAACAATTTAATCTCGTTTGAAACACAAAGTAAGCGTAAACAATTATTACATCACCGAAAAGTCATTCCCTGTCAATGTTGATCTCGACTATATTACAAGCACATGGAGGAACGAAGATGAAATGTGAAATACTACACACATTTCCATAACATAGAATTGAACCATCATAATAAATCTTCACAGATATGTGTAATAGCACAATTATTTTAACGTAACACTCAGTTGATAATTATTATATCTCAGATACATAATTACAAAAATGTTTCAACTAAGAACGAAACGTGCATTTCACCTGTCCGTACGTGATGATTGCTCCATTCATTCCATTAACAGCATCTGCATAATTTTACAGAAAAAATAATTATTATTACAGCAAACAGTAAGACTTGGCTAGCTCAAGTTAACTCAAATTAGGTTAATACATGGCAAATATCGTACCTCGAACGATAGGGAGGCCGAGAAATTCATAGACATGAGCTTGTTCAGATCCTTGATAGAACACTCTATCGAAGCAAAACGTGCACTCTTCATCCTTGTCGTCCTACCGCAAATCAATGAACGGAATTAGCACGACGGCCCTAATTTTGAACACGCGATTGCGCAGTTGAGAGATGAGATCAGAACCGTGAGAATGAAATTCTGAGAGTCGAGGCGACGAATGCACACGCTATCGCCGTCATCTCTTCTCTCTTTCAAGCTCAGATGCCTGAATCTCGCACACACTGTTATGCTCGACATCGTTCTTGGCAGAGTTTGAACAGTTTGAAAAAGTTCGTGCCAGATTTGAATGTGATTTTGAGATGTTTTTGGCGCAACTACGGACTTAAATATTTTCTTTAAGAAAAGAAAAAAAAAGTTTACGGAAAAATAATATTACTGTAATTATTTTTCAATATTATTATTCTTATTATAAGTAGTAATAAAAATTATTATTGCGGTATTATATGCTGCAAGTTGTTATGTAATAACTAATAAATGAACATAGCTAGCATAGCTAGGATGGCTTGGTTTGTCAATATTGGCAGACATTGGCAAACATCTTCGTTCATTACTCGGTTATAAATACCGAGCAATGTAAGGTTATTGAACAGACGAATCCTACTCTAAATAAATCTCTCTCTCTCTTTCTCGCATACACTCATTGTTCTAATTTGTAGTTACTTTATATCACATTATCAGCACGATTGTTCTACTCTTAACAATCCCAAACGTTTTTCTTCACAAATGGCAAACATCGCTAAGCTTGAATTTGAAAGGCTGGACATAACTGGAAAAAATTATATGTCCTGGAAAATAGATGCTGAAACTCACCTGGCCGTCAGAAGTCTCGAAAATACTATCCAACAAAGTAATAATGAATGGATAAGTAATCAACACCGGGCTCAGGCCATGATTTTCCAACGACACCACGTCCACGAAGACCTAAAGATGGAGTACCTCACGGTTAATGATCCACTCGTCTTTTGGGAAAGTTTGAACGAAAGATATGACCATTTGAAAACGGTCATTCTCCCAAAAGCACACTATGATTGGATTCATATCCGACTACAAGATTTTAAAATCATCAATGAATATAGTTCAATGATGTATAAAATAACCTCACAGTTGAAATTATGTAGGGAAACCATCACTGAATATGATATGTTGGAGAAGACTTTCTCCACATTTCATACCTCGAATATGCTCCTGCAGCAGCAATATCGAGAAAAGGGTTTTAAAAGGTACTCTGAATTGATCTATTGCCTCCTTGTAGCTGAACAGAATAATGAGATTCTAATGAAAAATCATGAATCTCGACCAACTGGTTCAGCTCCATTTCCTGAAGCGAATGGGACTATGCATGATGAAAGGCAAGGGCGTGGGCGTGGTAGTGGTCGTGGTCGTGGTCGTGGTTGTGGTCGTGGACGCGGTCGCGGTTGTGGTCGAGGCCAAGGAAATCATGAACAAGGCCGAGGTCATGGTCGAAATCAAGGCCGAGGAAGAGGCCGTGGACGAAATAACTATCATCATCATCATCATCCGTATAATGGAAATTCCTCTCGCCACCTGAAGTGGAACAGAGATGATGATAGAAACAACTCTTCGAGTGGGCAAAATGTGCAACAAAATAATGAAGAAAGTTCATGTTTTAGGTGTGGCATGACAGGCCACTGGGCATGCACATGCCGAACGGCGAAACATCTAGTTGATCTTTATGAGAGATCACAAAAAGGGAAAAATATTGAGACAAATTTCCTTGAAAACGATTATGAAGATCTTAATTTTGATTTTGGTGATATGGCCAACGTCGACATGACCAATACCATTAGTGATGATATTGGTCATGAACAATAAATTAACATAGGAATGAAGCTATGGTCCGAGTTTGAGATAAAAGCTGTGGAAAAAGTAACATGTTGTTATGTAGGAACATTATCTGTTTTTCCTATTTATACTAGCATGCTTACAATAAAGTTTATATATGTATTTTGCATTCAATGTGTTATCATATTTATCCATCTTATTTTTCTTTCTCTCATATTGAAATAGATCACAAATATGTTTGAATCCAAAATCCAAGGAGGAGATTTATGTCTTGCACACAGCGCTACTACACATATCATACTTAAAAATAAGAAATATTTTTTTATCTCAAAATTGACAATGTTAATGTCAACACTATATCTGGTAATGCCAAAATAATTGAAGGATTTGACAAAGCAATTTTCCTAATGCCTGGAGGCACGAAATTCATGATAAATAATGCATTGTTCTATCCTAAGTCTCAAAGAAACTTGTTAAGTTTCAAAGACATTCGTCTGAATGGATATCATATTGAGACTATGAATAAGGGGAATGATGAATATCTTTGCATTACCTCAAACACTTCCGGAAGCAAGTGTATATTGGAAAAATTGTCATCTCTATCATCTGGATTGTATAGTACAACCATAATAATATTTGAATCATATTCTACAGTAAACCTGAAGTTTACTGAAACATTTAATGCTTGACATGATCGATTGGGGCATTCAGGATCAATAATGATGCGTAGAATTATTGAGAATTCTAGTGGTCATCCATTGAAAAACCATAAGATTTTTCAATCTAATGAACTCCATTGTGATGCTTATTCTCAAGGAAAGTTGATAATTAGACCATCACCAACTAAAGTTGGATATGAATCACCATTGTTTTTGGAACGAATTCAGGGTGATATATGTGGATCTATCCATCCACCAAGTGAACCATTCCAATACTTTATGGTATTAATTGATGCTTCTAGCAAATGGTCGCACGTATGTCTATTATCAACTCGCAATACAGCATTTGCCAAGTTCATTGCACAAATAATCAAACTGAGAGCACGATTCCCAGCTTATATGATCAAGAAAGTTAGACTTGATAATGGTGGTGAATTTACATCTCAAGTATTCAATGATTTTTGTATGGCAATAGGGATTGATGTTGAACATCCAGTAGCTCATGTTCATACACAAAATGGTTTGACTGAATCGTTGATCAAACGTATTCAACTCATTGCCAGACCATTAATGATGAGAACAAAGCTCCCTACTTCTGTATGGGGTCATGTTGTTTTACATGCAGTCGCACTAATTCGCCTCAGGCCAAGTGCATATCACAAGTACTCCTCAATACAGTTGGCATTCGGACGAGAGCCGAATCTATCCCATCTAAGAGTTTTTGGTTGTGCGGTATATGTATCAATTGCTCCACCACAACGCACAAAGATGAGACCACAAAGGAGATTGGGAGTATATGTTGGGTATGAATCCCCTTCTATAATAAAATATCTTGAACCAAAAACGGGTGACGTTTTTACGGCACGCTTTGCCAATTGTTATTTTAACGAAGACAAGTTTCCACCTTTAGGTGAAGAGGGGAAACAAGTGGGAAGAGAGATCAAATGGTGCACATCATCGTTATTGCACCTTGACCCTCCCACAAAACAACGTGAATTGAAAGTTCAAAAGATCATACATTTACAAAATGTAGCAAATCAATTGCCAGATGCATTTATAGATACAAAGAGAGTGACAAAGTCACATGTAGCTGCTATAAATGCTCCTGCCCTAATTGAAATACCAAAAGGGCTACCAAATGATAAAATGACAAATGAATCTAAGACACGAAGCGTGGGACGACCCATTGGTTCAAAGGATAAAAATCCTCGCAAAAAGAAAGTGATTGAAAATCCCCAATCACATGAAAGTGTTCCAGAAGAAACACACGATCGTGAAATTGTTCCAGAAGAAACACACGATCATGCAAATCTAGTAAGCCTTACAGGCAACGATAACCATGAGATTTCCATTAATTATATGTGTAATGGAAAAATATGGAACCGAGATGAAATAGAGAATATTGATGATATATTCTCTTATTCGGTATCCTAAGAAATTAATGACGGGACTGAAGATCTTGAACCAAAATCTGTATCTGAATGTCAAAAGAGGCATGACAAGATCAAATGGATAGATGCCATGAAGGCTGAATTAAATTCGTTGAATAAATGAAAAGTATTTGGATCTATCGTTCTCACACCTGAAGCTGTGAAACCCATTGGATACAGATGGATTTTTGTTCGAAAGCGAAATGAGAAAAATGAGATTGTGAGATACAAGGCTCGCCTTGTTGCACAAGGTTTTTCCCAAAGGCCTGGGATTGATTATGAAGAAACGTATTCTCCTGTAATGGATGCTATTACGTTCAGATATCTAATCAGCTTATCGATTTCGAAAAATCTAGATATGCATCTCATGGATGTTGCAACGGCTTATTTATACGGGTCATTAGATGTCAATATCTATATGAGAATTCCTGATGGAATCGAGGTGCCTGAAGCACTGAGCTCAAAGCCCAAAGAATGATGTGCAATTAAACTACATCGATCACTGTATGGATTGAAGCAATCCGGGCACATGTGGTATAATTGCTTAAGTGAGCATTTGTTGAAAGACGAATATGTGAATAATCAATTATGTCCATGTGTCTTTATAAAGAATACGACAGTTGGATTTGCAATTATCGTTGTCTATGTAGATGATCTGAATATCATTGGAACTCCCAAGGAAATCCAAGAAGCAGTTGATTACCTAAAGGGTGAATTTGAAATGAAAGATTTTGGGTAGACCAAATAATGTCTTGGTTTACAAATAGAACACTTGCATAGTGGAAAATTTGTACACCAATCAAATTACACAAAAAGGGTTTTGAAGCGCTTTTATATGGATAAGACAAACCCTCTCACTAGCCCCATGATTAATAGATCACTGAATGTTGAAAAAGATCCATTTCGTCCTTGTGAAAAGAATGAAAAGATACTTGGTCCTGAAGTACCATACTTAAGTGCTATTGGAACTCTCATGTACCTTGATAATTGTACCAGACCGGATATATCATTTGCTTCAAATTTATTGGCAAAATATAGTTCATCTCCATCACTGAGACACTGGAATGGTATCAAGCACATATTTCATTATCTTCAAGGGACGATCGATTTGAGATTATTTTATCCCAAAGGATCAAAGGATGAAATTGTTAGTTTTGCAGATGCGGGTTATTTGTCTGATCCTCATAAGGCCAGATCACAGACCGGCTATGTCTTCATGATGGGTGGTAATGCAATTTCCTGGCGTTCTCAAAAGCAAACGATAGTTGCTACATCGTCAAATCATGCTGAGATGATCGCACTTCATGAAGTCAGTCGAGAGTGTGTATGGCTTCGATCTATGACTTAGCATATTCAAAATGCCAGTGGACTACCTGTCAACAAAGACTCGACAATATTATTTGAAGACAATGTCGCATGTGTTGCCCAAAGTAAAGAGGGATACATCAAAAGTGACATGTCCAAACATATCCCCCCGAAGCTCTTTTTATACACTCAAGAACTTGAAAAGAAGAAAGAGGTCAGCATCCAATATGTTTGATCAAGTGATAATGTTGCAGATTTATTTACGAATGCACTCCCCACTACAACCTTCAGAAAGCATGTTCACAATATTGGGATGCGAAACCTACGAGATTTACAAAGGTGATTTCTCTTGACCCTTGTCAGTTCAAGGGGGAGAATATATGGTTGTGCTCTTTTTCCCTTTATCATGGTTTTTTCCCACTGAGTTTTCCATGAAAAGGTTTTTAACGAGACAGTCCATGCACACAATTCAGATTTAAGTTGTGTATGTTTTTCCTTATGTCCGATTTTTTCCCTACTGGGTTTTTCGACTTAAAGGTTTTTAACGAGACACACTTAGTCAACTTATAATGCTATGTTCAAGGGGGAGTGTTATGTAATAAATGAACATAGCTAGCATAGGTAGGATGGCTTGGTTTGTCAACATTGGCAGACATCTTCGTTCATTGCTCGGTTATAAATATCGAGCAATGTAAGGTTATTGAACAGACGAATCCTACTCTGAATAAATCTCTCTCTCTCTCTCTCTCTCTCTCTCTCTCTCTCTCTCTCTCATACACTCATTGTTCTAATTTGTAGTTACTTTATATCACAAGTCTTATATTTCATCTATTTCAAGTAAAGAGTCCATTATTCTATTTTAATTTGGAATGTTTTACTTAAAGAGTCATCTTTTAAAAATGAAAACAATAAAAGTATCATTTTATTTCTAATGAACTAATAAAAGTATCATTTTCCTAAAAAAAAATTGACTTTTAAATTAAGATTTTTTTGCTGAGAACGGGGAGATTAATTATTATCATAAAAACATTTTACCCAAAATGAAACCTTTCTAACAAGGTTTGTGAAACATTACAGTGGAAGTTACTTATTTTTTAAGTTTTGGTTCAAGTTTTTTTGGGTTTCTCAAGGTGTCTTGACTTGAAAATATGAGACTAATCCTCTTAGCTCAAGAAGGACCACTAAGGGATGATAAAAGTTTTCCCAACAAGTATTTAAATACAGGTTGGATTTACATAATAATACGTGGTATTAGTCGAGTAGAGTCATTTCACCCGAGTGTTTATCTTATATGGCCTCTTGACCAAAAAGTTTGACAACTCCCCCAAAATACCCTTAAAATCTTCCAAACCCTTAAAGGCCTTCTTGACTCTCACACAGCTCAAACGTAGTTATCCTCCCCCTCTTTCCTTTCTCGCCGTTAGTCTCACCATGTCGCCTCCATCCACTATCATCGTCCTTGTCTTTCATCTCCTTCATCGTCCTCCGCCTCCATTGTCGTTGTCTTTCATGTAACCTTCTCTCTCTATCAAACCGAGTGAATCAATGATAAACCAGGTCGTATAGTCAATCATGTAACCTTCTCTCTCTCTCTCAAACCTAGTGAATCATGCAATGATAAAGTCATCTAGTCGACCACGAGTGAACCAATTGGTTCACTGATAAACTAGTCTGGTCGTCTAGTCGACCGCGAGAAAACCAATTGGTTCAATGATAAACAAGTTCAATCGTCTAATCGATCACTAGTAAACCAATTTGATTATTAGCCGACCACTGTAACCTGGGATAAAAATGAAGCGTATTGTAGACATTTTATTGGTGAAGTAGGCCATGAAGTTAGGCTATATATGACCAAGTCATTGGTCGTTTGTGTAAATACCAGCATGAGCCTTGCTAATAAGGTCCGGAAAACGTTAGCTTTAGAAGTTACTGATTTTAAAAGTTTTAGTCAGAGACTTTGTTTTACGTTTCTCAATGTGTCTTCAGGCTTTAAAGTATGAAACTAATCCCCATGGCTCAGATAGGACCACTAAGTGGTGGTAAAAACTCTTTCAACAAGTATTTAAACACAATTGTATTCACATAAGTCACGAGCCCAAGACTTTGGTTTAATTAGAACAACCATCTTATCTGATGTTCTTACATATTGTACGTTGCTTGTTGGTAAAGTTTTAGATTAAGACTTGTTGGTAGAAAAAAATTTTAAAATATTTTTTGAATATGAAAATATTTTAAAAAAGGTTTGTTCGATACTTTCATCATCTTTAAATTATTATTTTTTTATCTAAAAAATTGACTTGTTTGTAAAATTTTCTTTAAAAAAATATTTTTACCATTTTATCTTTACATTCTCTTTTTTACTTACATTATAGATCACATATATATGAATTTTAAAGAAAACTACATATTTTATTAATATTAATAATCAAGTTAATTATTTTTTTTATTTGTGTATCACGATTTATCGGTGGTAAAGTTTAAAATAAGTAACCTCGTCTGTGAATTGTCTATATACTCTTTTTAATTACGTAATAATTCACGTGTGATTGGGTGGCAATGCTTGGCACGGCACGTTAGCACGAACCAATAAGACACGATTATAAAACACGATTACAGAGACAAATGACACGATAAGCCCAGCACGACACGACACAACACGAAACACGACACGAAATACACGAAATTGTTAATATATTCAAATTAATATTTATTGTTTTATTTATGATCAAATAAGATAGACAATATTAAAACACGATAATGAGGCACGAACACGACACGATAACACGAATTGCCACCCCTCGGTGTGAAAGGTCTTAGTTAGGGCAATAGACACCCTTTGATGTTCTAATTGAATAGTCAATGTAGATGTGCGACAAATTCTCACTTCTCGCTCCTTACCATTTTTATCAAATACTCCGTCGTGAGTTTTTTTTTTTTTTTTCATTTTTTGTCGATAATAATGTTTTTTAAACGTAAATTTGACATGTATTTCTTATTTCAAAATCACACAATACATAATTTGTAATATTTTTAAAATACTACTCCCCCGTTTTTAAATAATTGTTCTTATTTTCTTTTTTATTTGTTCCAAAATATTCTCTCCGTTTCGGATAAAAAGTTCTCATTTAAGAGTCAAAACATTTTTAAAATATGACATTTTTAGTAGCTCATTAGTAATAAAATAATACTTTTATGCTTTAAATTTTTAAAGTGAACTCTTTACGTAAAACATCTCAAACAAGAATAATGGACTATTTACTCGGAATGGATGGA
Source organism: Codonopsis lanceolata (assembly GCA_013146195.2). Classification (NCBI taxonomy): domain Eukaryota; kingdom Viridiplantae; phylum Streptophyta; class Magnoliopsida; order Asterales; family Campanulaceae; genus Codonopsis; species Codonopsis lanceolata. The sequence continues at coordinate 76,228,334 of CM028381.1, forward strand.
GTAATTGTCCTCTTTCAAAGTATTCTATTTTTAAAAAAGAACTTTACTATTTTACATTTATTTTTTCTACCTACTTTGATTATGGTCACATGCTCAAGTGTATTAAACGAAACCACACATTACATCAATATTTATAATACAATCAATTTTTTTAAACGATATGTCAGATCAAAGAGGACGATTATTTAAAAACAGAGCTACTTCTTCTGTCCCAAAATTATAGGTCATGTTGACTTTTCTTGTCAAACAAGATGACTACGCAAATTTGACTTGTAATTTTTTTTTTCAAAATGATAAATCATAGCATTTGCAGAATTTCTAAATTACTACAAATAATGTATTTAATAATTTTAAAAAAATAATCAAATTTACGCTTAAAAAACATAATTTTTCAACAAAAAAAAAGTCAAACTAGATAACAAATTTGGGAAGCACGAGGAACAAGCATACAAAATAGGTGAGGATGTTAGTTCTATCTCCATGCATGTGATCCACATGGACTTCTATAATACTTTCAATAACAAATTAGCAATGCAAGAATTTTTAAAACAGTGAATGATTCACGTGATGCAGATCACGCAATATACAAAAATATAGACTGTCACACACACACACACACACACTCAATCACACAACGTTGTTCTATTCTATAAATACGCTCATTGTCTACCCAGAACTGACACAAAGAAGCTCAGAAAACACGAAAATCTTAAACCATTCTTCTTGCCCTTCGTCCACTTGATCCCATATAACATCCTTATTCTTGTTACTATCATGACGCCATGACGGGTTCTCGACAGCGCCAAGTTGCCACATCGATCTCCCTCCCCCCACGTTCTTCCCAGAACCACCGTGAGGATATGATGGTGGCTCTAGCTTCTGGCAGAACTACCCAGTACCCCAAGGTATATATATATATAGTCCATGTTACTAAAACATGAATTTTCTCCTTCAGGGTCAAGCAACCCAAAGAATTAAATACAATGGAGATCGTGATCATATCTGAAGAAAACATTAAACCAGTTTCTCCAACTCCTAACCACTTGAGAACCTTCAAATTTTCAATTTTCGACCAATATTTTGTCCCATGCCATACACCATGTGTCTTGTACTTCAACAATGCTGATGACAGTACTAGCCTCACTGAAGTTACATGCAACAGATCAAGAAACTTGAAAACGTCGCTTTCAGAAATTTAAACCCGCTTCTACCCTTTTGCTGGTAGAATCAAGGATGAGTTTGAAATCGACTGTAATGATGAAGGAGTCCATTTTGCTGAGGCTAGGGTCAACTGCAATCTCCTCGATTTTTTGAGTCAACCTGATGATCAAGTGATACGTACAGCGTCTGCTTCCTCGAGACCCTAGTGCCACAAAGTCTTCGTCAGGAAATTATGTTGTTTGTGTTCAAGTAAATATATTTGATTATGGTGGGATTGCCCTTAGTACAAGTGTTTCACATAAGCTCGTCGATGGAAACTCCTATATCACGTTTCTGAAGGCTTGGGCAGCAGGAATGAGAGGCTCATCTGTGATAATACATCCTAGTTTCATTGCATCAACTGTCTTTCCTCAAAGTCGTCACCTCAAAAATTCATTGCCTGCAAAATTAGCAGGAGATAGAATAAATACTATGATCACGAGGAGATTTGTATTCAGTGCTACTGCCGTAACTTCCCTCAAGGCTAAAGCTTCGCCTCCATCATTGTCCGAGCAAGGGCCTACTCGTGTTGAGGCAGTATCATCGCTCATTTGGAAATGTACCGGAAAGCCAGCTTCCCATGTGAGATCATTTAACCAACAATCACCTCACGTTTTGTTTTAACTTGTGAATCTTCGAAAAAGGGATTCACCACAGCTACCATCAGAATCTATTGGAAACATCATTGGAGCAGCGATTGCAGTCTCTTTCCCTAATGCCGAGCAATACCTTACTTTTGGAATTACCTTACTTGATGGGACAAGTAAAAGAATCTATTGCAAATATCAACTACGATGTTATTTCAAAGTTTAAAGGCAAAGAAGGGTACATCCATTTTGACAGATTACTCAAAATGTGCAACGATTTATGTGAGCCCCTTGATGAAGGTGATTGTCTGTTCCTCACTAGTTGGTGCAGATTTGGTGTTTATGAGATTGATTTTGGGTGGGGAAAACCTGTATGGCTCTCTTATATCAATCCAGGACTGTCCCGTATGGCTGCTTTAGTTGATACAGTAAAAGGTGATGGTATTGAAGCCACTTTAAGTTTGAGTACTGAAGAAATGGCTATATTGGAGGTTGATGAAGAACTATTGTCGTACAGTTCCATGAATTAGAGCCCTCTAAGCTAAAAGACAAAGAATAAAAATGACGAAGGCAAGAAGAAGACAATATAAAACTAAGAATAAAAGACAAGAAATAAGACAAGAGACTACACAGGAATCAACCAACCTGTATTATTGATTTTCTGTACCGGGCATTATATAATTTACATTGTGAATACAAAAAGGAAAGAGATCAATTTGTCTGCAATCTCATGGAGAGATTGATTGCAGAATATATTCCTACCTAAATTACAATACAATGCACCTGGTCATTTTGTACAGAGGAGGATGTCTCCGATAATCACTCGCTAACAACCCCCCGCAAACCAAGCGTAACGGGATGAAGCTGCAGTTTGGAAGAAAGTAAAGACAATCGAGGTTGAGCAAGAGCCTTGGTGAAGACATCAGCCAGCTGGTCTTTGGTAGATACGTAACCCAAACGAAGGAAACCTCGTTGTTGGAGTTCACGGATGAAGTGATGGTCGATCTCGATATGGCGAGTGCGAGCATGGAACACCGGATTTTTGGACATATGAATGGCAGAGATGTTATCACAGTAGAGAGTCGAAGGGTGTAAGTAAAGACCCAATTCTCGATATAGAAAAGAGAACCATCGGAGTTCCGACGCGGTGGTAGCCAAGGCACGATACTCGGCCTCACTACTAGAGCGAGCTACTGTTGATTGCTTCTTGGCCGTCCAAGCAACGATATTGGGTCCGACAAACACACACGCACCAGTGGTGGATCGACGATCATTTGGATTTCCGGCCCAATTGGCATCGGAGTAAGCAGATAATGTCGTGGCTGAGGAGACATGGTAAGTTAACCCGAGAGAGAGTGTGCCTATGACAAACCGAAGGATACGCTTCACGGCTTGCATGTGGGTGGTGTGGGGCTGATGCATAAACTGGCAGACTTGGTTGACGGGGAAGGAGATATCCGGACGAGTGAGAGTCAAGTATTGAAGGCCCCCGACCATTCTACGATACAGTGGCGTCCGGGAGAGGATCACCCGAGTTTGACAACAAGTGAGAGCCAGGTAGCATCAGTGTAGGCACGGGCTTGCAAGCTGCTATATTAAATTTCTGAAGCAAGTCACGTGCATATTTTGATTGAGGCAAGGTGAGAGAGGAGGAGGTGCGATGTGCTTCAATGCCAAGAAAGAAGCTTAGGTTGCCCAATCTTCTACTATCAAAGGTAGCACAAATATCATCAATAACTTGGGATACTTCCTGTGGGTTGGATCCTGTAACAATGAAATCATCGACATAGACGAGAATAACCAGAATAGAAGATGATGAATGTCGAATAAAAAGGGAAATGTCGACTTTGCTATTAAAGAAACCAAGAGATAGGAGGAAGTCATGTAGACGTTGAAACCAGGCCCGGGGGGATTGTTTCAAACCATAAAGGGCACGGTGGAGCTTACAAACATGATTGGGAAACCGAGTGTCACGAAACCCCGGTGGCTGAGCCATGAAAACATCTTCATTAAGAGTGCCATTGAGGAAAGCGTTCCGAACATCCAACTGTTGAATCGGCCAAGAACGAGCATGAGCGAGGGCTAGGATCTAATTGTAGGAGGCTTGATCGGTGAAAGTTTCATCGTAATCGAGACCCTCCTGTTGTGTGTAGCCTTGAGCAACAAGTCTCGCTTTGTGCCGTTCGATGGTGCCATCAGCCTTTTGTTTAATTTTAAACACCCATTTGCTTCCAACCACGTTCATGGAATTTGTACGGGGCACGAGAGACCATGTCCCATTTTTATGAAGAGCATGCATTTCATCAGCCATAGCGGTTTGCCACTACGGGAGATTAACAGCTTCTTTGAAATTTCGAGGCTCTCTATGTTGGGAACTCACGGGAGTAGCTGTGAGAGCCTCCGAGCGACCATAGATCAATTCATTGATCTTTGCCGATAATTGCGAGGAGGTGTAGATGGGGGAAGATGTGGACGTTGAAGAGGGAGGATCGGGAGAGTCCAAGTGAAGAGGATTGACCGTTGATGAAGTTGGGAGGATCAGTGTGATGATGCCGAGCTGCTGGAGTGGCGGGAGATGAAGTGTGCTCGGGTGTAGAAGCTGGGCCGATTACAGGTGACGCTAGAGTCAAATCACGGACAGCAGTAGTTGGGCTTGGAGGAGCAACCATGGGGCTTGAATGAAGGTCCAAATGATGTGTCTGATTTTGTCTGGGCACAAATGGACTGCTTGAAATTGTGGGCCGGCCGGCATGGGCCAGAACATATCCTCAGCATCGATTAGCACCAAAAGAATTAATTTGGAGAGCAATTTGGAAGAAAGTGGCCCAATCGGCTGGCACGGGCCAGGAGCAGTATCTGCATTTTTGTTAGCCTCAAATGGAAAAAAGTGCTCATCAAAGAAAACGTGTCGAGAAATGTAGAGTCGGCCCGTAGATCGATCAAGACATCGATATCCCTTACGGACTTGATCATACCCTAGAAAGACACAAGGAGTCGATTTGGGCATTAATTTGTGACGATTATAAGGTACAAGATGAGGAAAACATAGACATCCAAATGTTTTGAGATATCTATAATCCGGAGCACACTTGAGTAACTTTTGATAGGGAGAAATGTATTTGAGCTGACGCATGGGAAGTCGATTTATTAGAAACACCGCGGTAGAAAAGGCTTCAAGCCAATACATTTGAGGAACATTAGATTGACTAAGGAGACACAACCCCATCTCAACGATATGACGATGCTTGCGCTCAACAACTCCGTTTTGTTGCGGAGTATATGGACAAGTCACTTGGTGACGAATTCCTTGTTGAGCCAAAAACTGAGCAAACCTATTGTTAATGAATTCCCCCCTGCCATCTGTTTGAATTGTTTTAATAGTGTGTATGGCAAAAATTTTGCGACTTAATTGATTTTCCACTTGAGCTTTAAATGTCGAAAAAATAGAGAGAACATCAGATTTTTGCATAAGTGGAAATAACCAAACATATCGAGAGAAATCATCCACAATTGACAAATAATATTTAAAACCGGAAACCGAAGGGACGGGAGAAGGTCCCCAGACATCGAGATGAAGCATATCTAATGGATTTAATGAATTAAAAGTGCGAGAAGGAAATGGTAAACTACACGACTTGCCTAACGGACAGATATGACAAACACTATCAGATTTCGAAGACCCAGTAATTGGAATCCGAAAATTATTAACTAGAGACTCGAAAATAGGCTGAGAGGGGTGACCTAGGCGAGCATGCCATGTCTGAGATGTCGCACGTTCACCAATGAGAGCAAGAGGATTAATAGCGGAAGTTGGCTGGAAGGTTAAGTTGTAGAGACCCTTGCGCCAAAGAATAGTCTGCCGCGTGCGGTGATCCTTCACACGAAAACCAGAATGATCAATCTCAAAAAAACAGTTATTATCACGAGAGAATTGACGAATGGATAATAAGTTTTTATGTATAGAGGGCACGTATAAAACATTACGTAAATTAAACATGCGAGAACCATTTAAAAAACTAGACTGACCAACAGAGGAGATAGGGAGATGAGACCCATTGGCAACAACTATAGTGTCCTTACCCGAGTAGGGAGTAGATTGAGAAAATATGTCCGGGGACTGGGTCATGTGAGAAGTAGCACCTGAGTCGAGAACGAAAGAGACCGGGGCCATGGATGATGCAGAAGGGGACGGGTTTTGGTAAGGGGAAGGTGGGGTGTAGTTGGGTAGTGGGGTGGGCGAAGGAGGGGTGTAGTTGGGTAGTGGGGTGAGCCATATAGGCTTGGTTAAGTTGATTTGGGCAAGTGGGGGCGAGATGGTCGGGGCGGTGGCAAAGTTGGCACGTAGCTGTGGGGTTAGGAACCAGAAAAGGGTTAGGAGGGGAATAGAATAGCGGGTTTGGGGAAGGAGGCATGGCTGGATTGTTTGGACGAGTAGTGTTTGGGGTAGGAAGAATTCCTCGATCGGTATTATGGCCAGGACCATTACGATTGCGCCACCAATTTTTACCACGACCACGGCCACGATTTGGGTGAGAAGGATAGGAGCCCCCATTTGCATAATTACTGTGACTGTGAGGGGGAGGAGATGGAGTGGATCTAGGAGATGTGTTCGCAAGAAGGGCCGTAGTGGGATTAAGAGTGAGGGTAGAAAACTTTTGTTGAAGGTTTTCTTCTTGGATAAGAAGGTCTTGGAGGTCATTAATGGACATGGCAGGCCGGGAATTTTGGACAGTGATGAACTCTTTGAACGGTGCACCCAAACCGCAAGAATACGGCGCTGCAATTCTTCGTTGGACACAGCAACCCCTGCAGTAGCAAGAGAACTTTGAATTGTTTTAGCACGAAGGATGTAGGATTTGATTGACATGTCGGGATTGCGCTTAAGATCATGGAGTTCATCTTGAAGTTTTTGGATGTGAATTTGGGAGGATACACCAAATTCCTTTGCAAGCAATGGCCAAGCTTCGGGTGCAGTCTTACATGAATTGACATAGGGCAGAATATCGGCGGAGACGGTTGCTTTAATCCATCCAAGAACAAGGCCCGAGGCTTGATGAAAACGGTCATAGGCTGGATTAGGTTTGACGCCATCCTCTAGAAATTCAGATGGAGGAGTGGTTTGAGTGATGGTGTCCGTGATTTTGTGGGTTTGAAGAACGGAGTTGAATAGGGAGCTCCAGTTGAGATAGTTTTCATTGGTGAGATGGTTTTGGGACATATAAGACTGAATGTTTAAGAAAAGAGGAAGGGAAGAGGGAGAGGTTGCATCATTCATGGCCATTGTCGGCTCTGATACCATAAAAGACAAAGAATAAAAATGACGAAGACAAGAAGAAGACAATATAAAACTAAGAATAAAAGACAAGAAATAAGACAAGAGACTACACATGAATCAACCAACCTGTATTATTGATTTTCTGTACCGGGCATTATATAATTTACATTGTGAATACAAAAAGGAAAGAGATCAATTTGTCTGCAATCTCATGGAGAGATTGATTGCAGAATATATTCCTACCTAAATTACAATACAATGCACCTGGTCATTTTGTACAGAGGAGGATGTCTCCGATAATCACTCGCTAATATAAGCCTCTTGGGCCTTGGCGATCATTCGAATCTTTAAGTCATGTCGACCCTTTTATACCAAATTTGAATTAGTATACAAATTTCATTTGTGATATAAACATTTGCATAAGAAATGGAGTTCATATTTGATATATCATATATATCATGTATAATATTGTTATTGTAATAATCCGAAAATATTTCTTTTATAGTATATATTATTAATTATAATATTATTTTTATGATTTGAGTTGGATTAATTTGATTACTTTTACTTTTGGCTTAATTAGATTACTTTGTTTGTGTGAGGTTGGCTTGACCAGCCTTTTACTAATAACTAGTTTTTTTTAACTCGTGTGTTAAACGCAAATCAACAAAATCGTACATAAACAAAATAAAGATGATCGGTTTATTAACAATTACACATAAGTATATCACTAATAATTATATTATAGATTCTAAAAAATGTTTTTATACACAACATTTGTTGTTTTATTAGTTGGTTTTTCATCTTCACTGCATATCAATATCTTCAAACCAAAATAATTTGTTACTCTAGAAACTACGACATATAACTGTTTACGGCTAAATAATGGGTTTTTTTTTTCTAAAAGAGACCTACGTGTAATTATTGTCTTTTAAACTTGTTAATTGTCATTGCATATGATACCCGCAATGTAAATTGTCTTCTTTGGAACTTGAAAGATAGTCTTACATCGATAAGTTAATGACAATCTTGGGATAAAAACATTTTTTCCAACATTGCTTCCTTTCAAAAATTTTGTTTCAACAATGTGATCTCGAAGATTTATGATGATTAGTATTGTTCCATTGCACAACCCTGCAGCATGGTCAATGTTTCTCAATAGCATTACTGGAACACTAATTTTAAGTGTCAATTCATTGCCTGACAACCTCGAACACTTTATAATATTCAAAAACTCTGTATAATGAATGTCTTGGAACAAACTTATTTTTTTCCCGCCCTTCAAATAGAATGTGAACTCAAATAAGTTCTTCATTTTGAATGATTACTTTAATTAAATTATATTTGTATTTTATGAATAAATAAATTTTTGAGAAAAAATAAGCTAAAATCAAAATAACAAAATTATTTTTACTGTTCACAATTATTTTTGTTTTGTAAATTATTTTGATTTTAATAACTTCCATTATATTTTTTATTGACTTCGTAACTATTATTTTTGTTTTATTTTTAAGAATTAGTTTTACGGAAAAAAATTGTTCCGTAATTTATTATTATTATTTTACTAACCTCAGTTTAAATTGTTTTGTTTTATTGACTATGTAACTATTATTTTTGTTCCATCAAATATTTTTATTTTACTAACGTATTTTTATTTTACCTAACTATTTTTAAGAATTTGTTTTAAAAAAAAATTCCTTAAATTATTTTTATAATTTTACTAACCTCAGTTTAAATTATTTTTGTTTTATTGACTCCGTAACTATTATTTTTGTTCCATCAAATATTTTTATTTAACTAATGTATTTTTGTTTTACATAGCTATTTTTAAGAATTTGTTTTAAAATTTTGTTCCGTAAATTATTTTTATTCTTTTAGTAACCTTGGTTTAAATTGTTTTTGTTTTTATTGACTTTGTAACTATTATTTTTGTTCCATCAAATATTTTTATTTTACTAACGTATTTTTTTACATATATATTTTTAAGAATTTGTTTTAAACTTTTGTTCCATAAATTATTTTATTTTACTAACCTCCGCATTAAATTATTTTTATTTTGTTGATTCTGTAACTTTTATTTTTTTATAGTTGCTTGTTCCATAAATTATTTTTATTTTACTAATCTCTTATATTTCTGTTTTCTTGACTCCGAAACTATTATTTTTGTTTTAGTTACTATTTTTTATGTTTAAAAAGAGAAAAATGTTTAAACATATTTAAAAAAGAGGAGATGGTAGTGATGAGAGAGAAAATATGGAGGAGACGGAAGAGAAAAAAGAAATACAACCAGAGAAGATAGGAGAGAGAATTAGTGAAATGGTAATTCAAAAGTCAATAATTCAAAAGTGAGATTTGGAGGGAGAAATTCACCCTTGTCATTATATATATATATATATATATATATATATATTAATAGGAGAAATTGCTGGACTGTCCCCTTTACCAAGCTTATAGTCTCTCTAATCCAGTTTTATTTTTCAATCACTAAATTTTATTTTTGTGAAATCGTTCATAACGTGCTTGCATAAGTGAAATAACGACTGGAACTCGCACGTTAAAGAGAAAAAATGTGAGGAGGTCGAGTGGTGAAGAACACTTGTGTGTTTCACCTTGAATTCGATTAATCCACCACCCTAACTCCACACTCTATTTACTCTTCATCTATCAATCTTCAACTTCATCAATATCTTTTTCTTTTTCTTCTTCTTTTTAATCTATCAATCTTCATTGCGTCTGTGTCTTTGATTCAAAATAGATTCACTTTGTATCTTGTGATGCTATGCATGTAAAATATTCGATGAAATGTCTTAATAAAAATTTATTTGTTGTTGGACACCCTTTGTCAATCAGGATGCATCAATTTTGAATCGTGTTGCAACATTTTATCAATCGTGATGCATCTCAATTTGAATTTGGGATGCAAAAAAGATGCATCAATTTGAAATTATTTGTTGACTGTGTTAAGGAAAAAAACAAACATGAAGGTCTGGTTCATTATATTTTGCAACACGATGCATCAATTGGTTGTTTGACTTGCTATAGCGCAATGCATACATTAGATTAAGTTATTAAAATTCATATATCGCGATGAATAAATTGATGCAACGCGATACATAAATTGAATTAGGTCATTTTAATTGGTGCATCACGTTGTATTAATTGGATTAATTAATTAAAATTGATAGAACGCGATGCATAAATTGGATAAGGTCATTTTAATTGATATATCGCGGTGTATAAATTGGCTCATGTAATTTTAATTGATGCATCGCTCGCGGTGCATAAATTGATGCAGCGCGATGCGTACTGAGTAAGTGATTAGTAGCGCATCTTAGGTTCATTAAGGAGTATTATAGTCTTTTTGCTCACAAAAGTGACTTTTTGAGTTAAAAAAATGTAGGGTACTATAGTGGTTGAAAATTTATGTATCACACTACAAATCATAATGAACCAGACCTTCATGTTCGTTTTTCCAGAATACCATTAACAAATGATTTCAAATTGATGTATCTTCTGGCATTTGAAATCTAAATTGATACATCACAATTGACAAAATGATGCAATATGATTCAAAATTGATGCATCTAGATTGAAAAATGGTGTCCAACAACGAACAAATTTATATGCAAGAATTTCATCGAACATTTTATATGCATAGCAACACAAAACACAAACTGAGTCTATTTTGAATTAAACACACAAACATAATATAGATGATGATGATGATGATAATGATGATGATGATGATATAGATGAAACTGAAGATCGATAGATGAAGAGTAAAGAAAGTGGGAAGTTAGGGTGGTGGATTAATCAAATCCAAAATGAAACACACAAGTATTCTTCATTACCCGACCTCCCCATCCTCTTTCATTTGATCATTTATGTGAATTCCAACCATTATTTCTCTTTACAAGTATTTTAAGAACGATTTCACGAAAATAGACTTTAGCTGTTGAAAAAAATAATATGGGACTGGTGGGGTTATAAACTTAGAAAAAGGACCGGCCAACAATTTCTCCATATTAGTACTAATACTAAATTAGTCTTAAGTAAAGGACTTGTTTTGCAAAAGAGTTTAGGCTAGGGTAAGAAAACCTAGTAGATATACTGTGTCAGTTCTTGAGGTTGTTTGGGATATCATATTTATGGTGATTCTAGATGTTTGGGGACAAGCATTATTTAAGTGTGGGGGAATTTTGATAAATGCACATATGTGTGATATTTTTAGTTGATTTTGTGTTTAATTTGTGAGTAAATATTTCACAATTTTTAGTTGATATTTTAAGTGTGGGGGAATGTCCTCTCTCTCTCTCTCTCTCTACATATATGGATATACTTTTGAAATTCATATTGCAGATCAACCTGATATAGATACGATAAAGAATTATCATAAGTGGAAGGATAAACATAATGGACATGGTTTGGGTCTTGTGACAATGTGTGTAACAATGTGCAAAGGGGCTGCTTGGGTTAGCCTTAGGGGACGGTTGGATAAATTGGGTCAAGATAGCCACATGCTTGTTAACTTGTTCAATAAGAGAGACACGGCTTGGACTGATATTAATGAATGTGTATGAGGGGAATGTCCCAAGGTTTAGGGCTAAACATTTCGGGCACAACATACTACTCGCTTTATGTTGCATAAGGGCTGTTTGGATACTACATGAAAAGGGAAAGGTGGTGGTTCAAGGAAGCTTCCAACATGCAAGGAAAGAACATGGAAGGGGCATGGCTTGGGGGTACATTGCATGGGAGGCATCCGCATTAGGAAGCTCATATTTGGAATGGGAAAACTCATGGAAGTTACTTACATCATAAGCCACGACCTACAAAGAAGAGGACAAGGGGAAACCGTATATGGATTTAAGGGGGCAGCCACTCATTGGTGTGCATGGCTTTGGGAGATTGCTTGGAAAAAGGGCAAAAAGGACAGCCAGTTACATAAAAGGAGCAGTCGTGTGAAGAATGCTAGGAAGGTCGGCTTCATCAATCCTTAGGCTTCAAGGATTCATTTAGTTAAAGGACTATAGAATATGTTTAATGTTTTCCTAGTTAGATTAGAAGATTTCTTTTAGTTTCCTAAAAGGATAGGATTTATTGTTTTAGTACAAAATAGGATTTACATCTTGTAATCGTGTTTTTATGTTTTGATGCCAAGAAAAGTAATAGAAAATGAACATGTTTTTGTTCATTCATCGTGTTTTTCTTTCTTAAAGGTTAGGGAGAATCTCACAAAGGTTTCTTTAAGTTAGGAGAGTGAATCCTAACCGGTGGGCCTATCATATCTATCCATCCGCCAAACTGTCTTTTATTTTTGTTATTTTCGTTTTTTGTAATCAGCTTCTTGGTTGATTCCGCCAATCAAGAGTTTTTGGGACTGTTTTAAAGAATTAGGGACAACACCTTGTTGTTTGAATTGTCTTTGGGCAACTTGTTTGTTTGGGGCTGATTATACGCATCACAACCGCTGCCTGAATCAGAGGTATGTTTTTTTTGTTCGATTTGGTAAAGAAGCCCCAAAACGACATCTTTAGACTTCAGCTGAGCTAGGCATGTGTGCCAATCGACTTGAGCGACTAGCCGGCGATTCTTCCATGACCGATTTTTTTGAGCGATATGACTAAAGTCGCGGCGTTATGGATGCGCCCAACACCTAGACGACCACGTAGGCCGATTTTTAGAACACTGCATATAGTTTTGGTAGCAATGAATGCTTGCTTTGTGATGTGGTTTCCAAGTGGGTGCATATATATTACATAATTGGGATCTACACCTTCAAGAAAAAATTGTCATAATTTTCATAATTACTCCATTCGTTTCACCCAAAGAGTCTATGCTAGAAAAGTTTAATTATTAAGGAATATAAAACCACAAAAATGCTTGAGCATAACCATTATGTTAATATCAAATGTGGAGAGTAAAATTAAAATGTTATGGAGATGATAAACATAATTTTTTTTAGGGTCGTGCTATTCAGCCTCCCGTTTCCTCAAAGTTGAACCCCCATTTCCCTTTTTCCTTAATGACAAAAATGCCCTCAATTATAAAGACTTTTATACCCTTCTACCCGATAAGTATATCCCTTTTCCCTTTTCCTAAACCTAAAAACTTATAACTATACCCCCACCTCAAACAAATATACCCCTATTTTCAACTCTTCTTCCCAACAAACAAACCCTCTTTCTTCTCAACTACCTTCTTTTTCATCTCTTCATCTTCTTCATCTTTTCCATTGTTGATCATATTTTTCTTCTTCCAACAAATATACCCTCTTATACCAAGATATGTTCTTCTCCTTCATCTTCCACTTCTTTTTTTAAAAACCTTCCCAAAAGCCTCTCAATCTTAAAAAACCTAGGGATTCAACGTTAGACTTGAAGAAATCAAGCATGGAACCAAAAAACGCCAATGTTACACAATTGGTAAGCTTTAAAATCCTGTTTTTTGCTTTAAAATCCTTTTTAAAGCGTTTTTTTCTTGAAAAAATAGTTCTTCGTCGTGAATTTTTTGAACATGGATGGTTGAAAAAATTGGACTTGTTCAGACCTATGAGGCCGAAATTCATCTTATTGTTCAGCCCCCTCCAACCGAAAATAGTACTCCCTCTATTTTCAAATTATCGTCCACCTTTCTTTTTTTGACCGTTTTTAAATAATTTTCTTCTTTCAAAACTTTCCCTTTTAGAAAAACATTTTTACCACATTACCCTTATTTTTTTACCTACTTTAATTATGACCACATATTCAATGGTATTAAAGAAAACTACACATTTCACTAATATTTATAATACAGCCAATTACTTTTTCTTAAATGATGTGCTGGATAAAAGTAGACAATATTTTGAAAATGTAGGAGTAATTTTTTTCGGCAACCGAACAAAATTACTATTTTCAGTTGGAGGGGGCCGAACAGCAAGATGAATTTCGGCCCCATAGGTCCGAATAAGTCCAATTTTTTCAGCCATCCAGGTCCGAAAAACACTTTTCGAAAATTGTCCAAAAAAAATCCTCATTTTTGCAAAACTATGGTTTTAAAACAACTCACAATCAAACAAAACAAATTATTGTAACTGATATATCAACCATAAACACATAAATTGCAACAAAACACAACTTAAAATTAAAAAAACAATTATACATACATTTCATCATTTTGCTAAATCAATAGGAAGGAGATGAGGTTGATGAAATTAATCTCTTCTCCTCTTCAATCCTTCTTCAACAAGATGAGTTTGGCTGAGTTGGTTCTTAGAATGACTCTTCCTGTTTTTTTTTTTTTTCCTATTTGCCTCTGTGTGTGTGTGCGTGAGTGGGGGGAAGGAGGAAGGGTCACAATTTTGGTGGGGGTATAGAGGGGGGTTAGTGTAGATATGGTGAGTTAGGAAGGGGGTTTGTGTAAGAAGTAGTTGAAAAAAATTAAAAGGGCAAAATGGGTAATCGGTGGGGGTACACTTAGAAGGATGGTCAACTGATAGGAAATGTTGGTCAGAATAGCGCATTTTTTTTTTTTTAAAAGTAAACTATTAAAGTGAAACATAATAAAAATAATATAGTGAGCTCTTTACTCGAAACATAAGAATATATTATAAAACAAGAATTAAGTTAGTTATTTTTATTGATTAACAATAGATAAGGGTATATTCTTACTAAAAAAAGATTAACAAGGGTATATGAGTCATTAAAGGTTTTGTGGAGCTCATGTGCGAGGCACGTTCCTATTTTAGAGCAAAACTTCAAAGAAATAGGGTAACTAATATGCAAAAAGTGGAAAGTAAAGGGAGTAAACTTTCGGGTCCAAAAGCACAAGGCGGTAGCCCAAAAGTATGAAACCACAGTGGTGTTTACTGTAATGGAACCCAATTTTAAATACACGTGCACGGCACGTTTGAGCACGAGCGGTACGCCGGTACACTCACTTGAAATGCCGTAAAATATGAATTGCGGCGGCGCGGGGGTTTTGTAGTGTTGTAATAGAAGGAAATCGAAGAAGGCCATGGCGGAGGCGGAGGGAGACTTCGATTTCGGCGCTCCTCCGTGGCTCCACTTGCTCTCTGCATTTCTAGCCATGGAGCCAACCAATTCACTGATCTCCATTTCTCGGTACTTTCTCCTCTCCTTGCAAATCTTGTAGTTTATTAACTCATTCGTATTGTTCAAAAGATTGCCCAGGCGTGATTTTGAATTATTCACTGATTAATAAACATCGATGTTGTTTGTATTTGCGACTCTAGGATTTGTGGTGGAGGTTCTATCACGGAGAAAGTGCAGAGCTTTGTTTGGAATCACTGTATTCGCAAAGCCGTAAGTGCCAACACTACAGTTTTTTCAAAATATACCTTCCGATGAAAGACTCCACGTTTTGAATGAGTACGGAGATTATAATTAACTATTGAAAGTGGACTCTTTAAGTAGACATCTGAAAATAGAATAATGTAATCTTTGATTGAAAGGAAACGGAGGTGTATTTGTTAATGCTTGAGCATGATTTGGTATTTCGAAATGCAATTTACTGAGCAAGGTGTTGTACTGCTTGCAGTTACAGATGAAGTTTGAACTCTTGTTGAGCCAACTTATAGTTATTGCCAGAGAGGGAGTTGGGGGGTCACAGTGATGGTCCCATTTGAGTTTTTTTTTTTTTTTAATCTACGCATAAGACTTAAGACTCATTATGTACAAGTAAATAATGTGTCCGACAGTGTGACTACTGCTAACTAGATAGGAATAATGTACTACTCCAGTTCAAGGTTTTTTAAATTTCTCTTTGTTTATGGACACATTGAGGCTTAAATTTACTCTCTACCCTTGGTTCAAGAGTCCATCTTGAGATCCATCACATCAAATCTATTTCTCCTTTTCAAAAATAATAAAGGGTAAAATTGATGATATCGCCGACTTGTTATATTTTTCCTTCAAATTAATGAACTTTAGTACTGGAATTTATCAAAAAAGAAGAAGAGAACCTTTATATGATTTTGAGCAAGTTCTTATATTGTGAATTGCAGTGATTTTAGAAAGTTGGAGTGGTATAGGACCTGACATCAACCAAGACAAAATATATAGGGTTTACACCTTTCGTATCTGCCGAAGAAGGGAAAAACACCTACAAAGTATAATAAAAACAAATGATGTCATACGCTGATTACAAAAAGGCAAAAGCTAGATGTGTATCTATCAGACCTAGCTCTGATTATTAGGATAGAAGTTGAAGAGAATATATTAAGCTCAATCTTCATAATGCTATATTCAAATGAATTGTCAATACACCCATAGCAATCAGTGATGCGCTATAGTTGACTCCTGTGCCAGTTGTAACAAAGGCTTGCCCTGATACTTGAGTAGTTACTTTGTGGGACCTGTGGAAGCTCAAGCATCAGGTGAGGTTGCATAGTTGGATTCAGAAAAACTCAATAGATAAACATATTAGATGATAAAGAATTCTCTTAACTACAAAAGAAATATAGACTGTCAAAAAAAAAAAAAGGAAGAAAAAAGATTTTATTTTTATATTTTGATAAAGAAAAAAGTTCTATATTTCTAAATGTGAAATAAGCACACTTGATTTATGAGTATTGAGCTTGTTTATATGAATGAGTGTGTTTGTACCTGGTTTTGGACCGAATCAGATGGCGGAAAGGAATTCATGTAGCCGACCCCAACTGATGCTTAGTTGAGTTGAGTATTGATCTTGTTTCTATCTTTGCACTGCAGGATGGGAAGGGCTACACACCTTACGTGAGAAGGTTTCTAAAGAACCTTATTCTTGAAATTGAATCTGCAGGAGGTGTTGTTTGCGACGAACTGTATGAACAATTTGCTTCTTACATGACCTCAATGAAGGTAGTTGTGGTTTTTAGCATAATTTTCCTGTCAAAATATACTACCAAGATTTCAAGAGGTTACTCTTTCTTTCCTTCCCAAAATTTTTGGGAGAGAATTCCATTGTGCCATGTAACATTATCTACTGTGTTAGGGTGATGATTCAGCAACCGGAAACTCAAGGGTTCTGAAACAGGTTTCATTTCTTTTTCCTAATGGTAAGAGTAACTTTTCTGTGATTTGTATACTTGTCACCCGTTTGCTCATCATGTCATGTTCAATGCTTGCTTAAGTCCTCCGCTTTTCTTGTAGAAGGTCTTGACACTCCAACTTGTCTAAGTTCAAGAAAGCTACTTATCACTCTGCAATGTTCGCTTAACATGCTGGAAGGAGATACTGGGTATGATTACTGCTATATATAAATAACAAAATAATTCAGTTTGTATACTGAGAAGAACATCACATTCACATGACAATTTGAACTCAAGAAAGTTCGCTGCGTTTCTGAGCATTATGAAGTATTATTTTGATGTTATACTTATACATGTAATTAACATCGTCTTTTCCCCCCTTAAGATCTCTAAGTTCCCTCTGGATCATGGAATCTGCAAGGGTGTGAATGTACATTTTAGTGTAAAGAAGAATTGTCAAGTTAAATATTCCAGATGGATTTTTGTCCGAAAGCAAAAAAAAAGAAAATGAAATGCCTCAAGTATATTCGGTTGTAGGTCAAGGTGATGACTCTCAATCAATGTGGTGTAAATGTGTAGTGCATTTAACAAAAAAAATTATTTGGGATTGGCTGGGTTGTGAGTATCATTATTCAGGCAGTGTATCTCTTTTTTGTTTTAAGTTTCCATCTAATATCGGAGTGAGTTCTAGTCTCTGTTTCAACCCCTCAATTAAAGCTTTTACAATGCTATTTGTAAAGAAATGGAGAAGAGAAGAAAGAAGAAGAATATGATTTGGAAGCCCTTAAACCCTAAAAAGGTTAGGCTAGGGTATTTATACATATGTGCATATATTAAGAAGTTACACATAACCCCCTTTTATAATACTCTTTATTCACTAACACCTCAATGGAGCATAAATATCATGCATGCCCTTGTTACACATATAACGCAACCTATTTCCAACCATCGACTTTGTCGAACATCGCTTCCGATCACCGAAGACAATAATCCTTCGAATGAAATGACCAACCTCAATATGTTTTTTTCATGAAACATAGATTCGATGCAATATGGATGGTCGCTGATTGTCACACCATCAACTACCAAACCCCATCTCCTCAAGTATTTGGCGAATCCACATCAATTCACAAGTCGATCGAGCCATCTATATTCCGCCAGGATCTCGTGCTTTTCCAAGACACTAAGTTGCCTCCAACGAATATACAATATCCTGTGGTTGACTTCTACTAAATCCACCCAATCAAGATCACAAAAACCCTCAACTCTTATGTGCCCATGATCTCGATAAAGTAACCCACGGCCCAGCTCCTTTCGAGATATCTGAGGATTTACAGCCTCCCAAATGAGTAGATCGTGGAGTCGACATAAACCGATCGACTTTACTAATCGCAAACGCAATGTCCTGCCTAGTCAAAATAGTTCAACTTCCCTACAAGCGCAATACCTCTCCTGATGATTCAATTCTTCACCATCATCATCTCTAAGCTTCACATTAATCCATGTCTCACTGCCCCTAACAGTTAGTAAGTAAGTCCGGTTGCCTTGTTTCGGCAACTTCAATTCCCAAAAAATAAGGTTCCCAAGATGAAATCTCTCTTGAAGGAAAGACTTTAGAGCAATCACTATCTCCGCCAAGAATGACGATATCATCAACATACACAACCAAGAGAATACAATGTGTAGTAAGGCCAAACTCTAACACAACTTCACTAAATCGACCAAACCAAAGGTGACTATTTGGGATTGGAACAACAAAACCTGTTCAAGGTTGTCACCATGAAGAAAAGTGTTTTTGACATCATTATGGTATGATGCAAAGAAGAGAAACAAGCACAGGTATGAGCATAACCCTTTTTCAATCGAGCAAGAGAACCATGATTCACTTTTGTTAAGTAACCAACTCATCTAAAAGCTTAAGCCATTGGGGCCCAACAATGGATATCAAGCTTAACATCACGACCCGACGTGGAGAGTACACAAACGTGCCTCACCAAGGGCATCACAAATCAAACAGTGACAACATGCACCCACAATATTCCGGGTAACAAATGCAAGCGGGATGATTCGAACCCACGACCTTGCCAAACCAGAGCTCTGATACCATGTAAAGAAACGGAGAAGAGAAGAAAGAAGAAGAATATGATTTGGAAGCCCTTAAACCCTAAAAGGTTAGGCTAGGGTATTTATACATATGTGCATATATTAAGAAGTTACACATAACCCCCTTTTATAATACCCTTTATTCACTAACACTATTCAAGGGAGGAATCAAAACAAGTTTTATACTTTTCATGGGTGACCTGAAACTTGACCTTGTTAGAGCTGTTATCCTTGTAGTTCAGGTTGATTTTGTGACATCACAGTCAACTTCATGGCATAGAGAACATGCATAGTATTATCCGCTTTCAGGCCAATTGGTCTGTTGGATGTCCTTGAAATCAGTGGCTCTTATTATCCCCCGATATGTTTTTATATTGAGTTCACTCAGGCCAATATCAATTTGACTCATTTGTACCAATCATTGGACTAGTAGACTGTTAGTTTAGCCTTGGCGATCATACGAGCTCTAACGCACAGGATCCCATAAGAACTCTGAGTTGAGCGTGTTTGGGAAAGAGTAGTACTGGGATGGTTGACCCCCGGGAAGTCCTTGTGTTGCACCCCGAACCCTTCACCTTTGACTTATTGAAAATTATACGTTAAGCCTTGCCTTTTGGCCAAAAAAGATCCTAAAATACCTAATCAATTATTTCAGTTCTGTTTTAGGAGTATCATGCCTTCATGGGCAGGAATTTATAACATGATTGTCTAAGAGCTATAGCCTCTTGCAGGGTGTGATGCCTGGCTTTTGTTTAAATGGTGGGGCAAGATTGTGTTGGGGGTAGAATGTTAGATGTTAATATCACAAATTTTCTGTAGTTTTGGGTAACGTAATAGACTATGCAATATCTTTCTGAAACAAAAGAGGCAGGACGTCGTCGGGGGGGTGGGGGGTGGTGGTGGGTAGGTGGACACTGCTATTAAATTTTCATTTACCAATACGTTACTTTGCCTAAAATAAAGGGCGGCTTGAACACTTTTGAATGGGCATAGTTTCACCCCTGCCTGTGTGGTTGTTAATACTGCCTTATGCATAAAAATACCATATGAAAGTTAGTTTTTTACCTACTTAATTTGTGATTGTGTTCCATTTACATATATAACTTTTGTTATGCATGTAGTTACTGATGCCATTTATACTAATAACAATCTTTTCGTGGTTGCATGGTGTTTTTAGTTGTTCTATTTGGCCCTCAGGTCTTTTCTTGTCAGAGTTCATTCTTTCCTACCCTGAAATATTCTATATGAAGTCTTGTTTTGAGGTAAGATGTTTCTTCCTAAACTGGAATTGTCTTACCTGCCCAATGTGCGTTGGCTTATTTAGTGCTACTTGTCTGGGAATCACCAAAGTATAAATATCATTGTCTGGGCATCACCAAAATATAAATAGCATTGCATAAAGAAATGCAAGGAAACTATCATTGCCACCGAAATGTAAGGTACTTATTCCATGATAGTTATTTGAGTAAGGTAATTGGATATCTACATGTCCATCTGAATATATGTCTAGTAACAATGTCCAGAAAGAATAAATAACTAACTTATATGAACTTCCTTCACATGTGATGCTATACAGCTAGTTTTAATCTCAAAAAATTAACAAAAATTGAGTGAAGAGCTGATGTTAAAAAGTTGATGAGGCATAATAGTTTTTCACTAAAGAAATAAATGTGTACTTTTAATATGGTGCATGTAGTTAGTTTCTGGATTGGGAATACTTTTGTCTTCTGCCATATGACATATGTGACATGCATGTAACTAAGTTCAGTTGGGAAAGACCACTTGTCTTCCTTCAGTCAAAGACAGTAACAATGCGCAGAGTAAGGATGATATGGTTATGCTTGTAATTACTTGAAACATAATACTCCTTCCATCCCAAAAAAAAAACTCTACTTTGACTTTTATTGCTAAACTTGATTAAACTTTGACCGAAGATTTAGTAATATTCACTAATCCTTATGAAATTCTAAAATTTGTTGATAGTTTTCTTTATATTTTTCTTAATATTTTTCCAATAATTGAAATTTAATAGCCTAAAACATAATTAATATATTTCAAATGGTGATTTGATATTGTTCTAGGTTGACATTCCTATAATGAAATGGGATTTTTTTTGGGGAAGGCGGGATTAATTTGTTATAAAATAAGAAGCTTTCAGCTGTGGCAAGTTTTTCATTTGTGTGATTACGGATGCGCTTGCACTTCTGAACTTCTATAATGTTGTATCTCCATTGTGGAATGCCTGAAGTGACTTTGCTTCCTCTCTGTTTATGGATTAACCATTACACAACAGGTCGGTTCTGGGGTTGGTTTGGTTGGAATTTGTCTGGCACATGTAAAAGCCTCCAAGGCAAGTCTCTCTCTCTCTCTCTCACACACACACGGCTTGCTATTTATTGTATGTTATTGCTCTGCCCAGGCATTTGGTGTTCTAGAAAGACATTCTGCATATACGTCCTATACAGGTATGGTGGCTGGGTGAACGAGGCTCCTGCCCATGTGAGCCGTGGCATTGGTCTGATTTTCACTGCCTTACCCTGGAAGCATTACACCAAGTTACATTGTGCAACTTTGACACTGCACCCCTTCTTTCTCTGGTGCCAATTGTTACATATGTTCATTGGAATTGAAAGAGTGATTACGTCTATCAATTCTCCTGACAAAGTGGTTTCTTTGGTCTATGATTAATCATGTTCAGTGGAAAATATTTCCTGTTCTTTTACAATTTATTTTTTTAAAGAAAATCCATTTGCAAAAGATTTAGGGATTAGGGAAGTTATAACATTCAGTGACCATGTTTCATATCTCCTAGTTCTCAAACCATTATTTATATTTTATAGACATGAACCTGTAAATCTGTATTCTGGTGCAATGCAGATAACTTTCTGTAATACTTTAGTTCATCTTGGGGGGGGGGGTTAAATTGCATTCAAGTTGGATTTTTGTGATGAAAGTGAGTTTCTTACCATCCTAACTGCTCTCAATGTTATTCAATCTTCTTCAAATAGTTTAAGAGATGCTGGAGTAACTAGGATATTTTATTATTTAGTTTTTATTTTTAAGTATTGGGGGTATTTTAGTTAATTCGTATTATTAGAGTTTAGAGCATCACCAATGCAACCGTGGATTTGATTCTATGTGTCCGTGAGTAGTTAACACCCTCAATCATATGTGACAATTTTTCTCTCTTCATTCACATTAGGTTAAAATGGGTCTTTCCAATGCAAATCTTGACCCCAAGGGGTGGGAGAGATGGTAAGGGCACTACCTTGAGGTCTTTGGTTCTAATTCCCATACCAAAGGTCACACTTACCTATCAAAAAAAATGTGGATGACATGCATCCCATCACTAAAATGAAATTTGATAAAAATTAAAAAAATAAAAGAAAATGGAACAACCATTAGAAAGAGTTTTGAAAGAGAAAAATTGACATTGTTATCCACAATGTGAAAAAAATTGGTTGACACGTTATATCCACACCCCTCATCCACAACTGCATTGAAAAAGTTTTTTTTTTTTTTCAGAAAAAGTATAGATCCTAGATGACACTTAATTTCTTTTACATTCACATTAGCATTGGTGATGCTCTTAGGTGCTGTTTGGAAGATAGGATTAATAAGCCACGTTGTTTGATATTTGGTACACAATAGGTGGGTCGGGACTAATAACACAAGTTACCGGATAAAGTCATCCACTCTTGTTGTTCACTTTTAAGTGTTGGATCTTAAAGTAGTTGCACATCATTTTGGTATCAGAGCTACTTTGAACAATTCATTGTTGTTTGGTGTTCCTTTCTTACCAAAATCACCTGGGGTACACTCTGACGAACCCAAACCACAAGGGGCAATTGAAATATGTCCAAGGTACAAGGTGGGTGGTGGTATTAACGCATTTCACTTCTATGAGCCAAAACATTTATGATTATGCTTTGCGCAGACTCTTCAGGATGCATGAAGAACTCAACTGGACTTTGGCATTTGGATTAATGCTAGAAGCATATCCATGCACTCAATTAGTCCACGTGATGACATAAAGTAGGAGGTTTTGCTAATTGTCAAACTTGTTCATGTGATGCAGGTGACACTAAGTGATGGGGACTTATCAAGTCTAGCTAATTTGAAACTCAATTTTGAGCTAAACAAGCTGAGCCTGGGAACTAGTCTTTTAGAAAGAAGTACTCAAGATCTAAATACGGTGAGTTTCAGTGATGATGATTCTAATAGCTAAAATGATACACCAAGTTACAGATCTGATTAGAAAATGTTATAGCTGCAAGATTCTCTATTGAAAATGTCATATCCTCATATAATATTAGATAGACAACAGCAAAAAAAAAATTGTTGTCCAGAAGATTTTATACAAACATATATACAAGAAATAATGTTGTTCTGCAAAGAAGTGAATACAGAGTTTCTGACACCTAATATCCATCAGGGAATGTGTGTAGACTGATTACTACCAATTGGCGATTGGAATCTTAATATTATTTTTCAATCACCACCAAGGGTATCTTATGTTATGCAAAGGGGTGGGAGAGATGGCAAGGGCACTCAAGCAATGACCTTGAAGTCATTGGTTCCAATCCTCATACCAATAAGGTTTTATCTATTAAAAAAAAAGTTATGCAAATGAGTCAACTGGCAGCAGTTAAAGCAAAAACCAAAAAGAAGTATTTTTTCCTCTCTCTCTCTCTCATAAGTTTTTTGTTGTTGCAGCGATTAGCTTTGTTTCAAAGACATATCACAAGCTGTTTGTGTTTATGACTTAGTACTTCTGATTCTCATGGTCTAGAACTTTGAAATCTATATACATTTTCCAGCTTTATATTCCCTGTTAATGCATGTTAAATTGCTGAATCTTAATGTTGTAAAAGTGAGAGTATAGATGGTCATCACCAGTATGATACTATGAAGATAAGCTGTTTGCGTTTATGACTTAGTAATTCTGATTCTCATGGTCTAGAACTTTGAAATCTATGTACATTTTCCAGCTTTATATTCCCTGTTAATGCATGTTAAATTGCTGAATCTTACTGTTGAAAAAGTGAGAGTATAGATGGTCATCACCAGTATGATACTATGAAGATATGTATGATAATAAAGTGTTTGTATGCATGTTGTAGATATGAACTGCCATATGTGCAACCTTTCACCTTAATCTCTTTCTCTATCACCAGTTTTAAGTATTCTTACGGAGATTAAAGAATGTGGGTTTTCCTGCTAGTGAAAGCATGTTGGTCAGCTTTTATTTGTTGTGAATCTCATGTTGTCCATTTATGTACTATGCGTATTGATTTCTGTTTTCTGTTCCTGCGTGAAGATTCTTGGTTCGTGCGTGTTCTTGTAAAGTTAAGGTGGTTTAACTAAGGGTACCATTCCACACTCCATGTAAGAGTCCCATATGTCAGATCTTACTGGATGCTGTAATATGCGAGGATAAAATCAGTAGTCTCTTTTATGAAAATAATCCCTGCCTTTTTCTTTGGCCTCCACTTGTAAGATTTTTCCTTTTCTAATCTGAAAGTAATTTTCACTTATCAAAAAAAAAAAAAAAAATATCTGAAAGTAATTTTCTTCACTTGGCTGCCTTATCAAGAATTATAATATGCGTTACTTGTGATCTAGAAAGGGTCAGAATGTAAGAGAAAGCTCTTAATTTTGTTGCTAACTGTATAATCTGGTTGTGCTGTTTCAGTTGACCCAGATGGGCCAGATCTGTGGCTTTCTTGTAAATGTTTCTGAGACACATGGCTACAGAAAGGAGAGAAGTGTGTTAGTTGCATAAAGTAGGATCTGAAATTTTCAGACCTGAATAGTACTTCTTAAAATAAATTTCAAGTGTTTGGATGTTTCAAAATTACACAGAATATTCCAGGAGCTGTAAGATCTTGCATTGAAACTGTGAAATCTGTAAGAGACTTGACAGCTTTGAATCCGCTGCAAGCTAGTGGATAAATTTTCAGCAGTTGGAAACCAATCTCATTTCTTATGATTTTAAGCCTAAAACACTTTATTAAAATTGGTGGTCCTAAAGCTGGAATGGTCTCTTGGGGCCTTGGGCATTTATGCACTTTAAACCATATTTATGGAACTAAAAGAACAGACTAGAACATGACTTGAAGTTCAACCTCAGGTACAATATTTACATCTACCGTGGGAATCTGCAACTGAAAGTGACCTTCAAGACTTCATACCAGATATTGTGTAAGAACTTCCTTTCATGTATACATTTGTTTGTTCATTCTATTCAGTCCTTTATGCGTGGTTTTCATTTTAAAGCTCCATCATTTACCTTTGCATCGACAGTTTGGGTGCAGATGTTATATACGATCCATTGTGCATTCCACACCTTGTTCGAGTTCTTGCTGCTCTTCTGAGGCCAAAGAAATCAAAGTCCCCAATTCAGATACAAAGCTTTGATGTGTGCCAAGGCCAAGCTAATAATGGCACTACTTATCCCCACTACCAATGTCCTGCATCTACGGAAGAGCCTGTAGCATATATCGCCTCTGTCATTCGCAATATTGACACATTCAATTATTTTCTTGCAGTAGCAGACCAGGCAAACCTCACTGTTAGGAACATAACTGAAAAAGTTAAGCCGTTTGATTTGCTTCCATACATGCTATCCTATCAACGATCCAATATAAGACTACTTTCCATTACATGTGTATGCCAATGAATCCTGTTATCGCTCTTTCTGTCTCTGCGTGAACTGATGGTTTGAAACTTGTGATTGGAATCAATATATCCTGTTATCGCTCTTTCTATCCACCTGAGCTGCGTTTATTCCTTTTCCACTACTGTGATTGTTTGAAACTTGTGAGGGGATCATCTGAGCTAAGCTTATTCCTTTTCCACTACTGTGATTGCTTGAAACTTGCGATGGGAATAAATGTATTGGCCAGGCCTCATTCATATGAATGAGACCAACACGATGGATTTCGTGGGTCGGGTAAAATACTCGGCAAAAACTTTTGTTAAGACAGAGCTGACTGTTGATAATGACATCCATTTCATGGGGGAAAATCAGGTAGAATTGATGCATTTGTATTTAGAGAATGTTGCAACTTTACGATTCTTTTCATACGAACAAAAGAAGTACTGTATCATTTTTTTCTGTCCCGAAATGAGTATTAGATTTAACATTATAAATATTCTTGTCTCGATATGCATTTGCAACAATATACTGGTTTGATATCATCCTTATAGAAGAGATAATTGTATTTTAGTTTTTTAAGATTAACTTGATATAATTTTGATTTTCATCATTAGATGAATAACTTGTATCTTTATGAAATTTTAAAAATTATTTCTCCTTTTTTTTCTTCAAATTATCGTCATCTTTGACACGACACACCGTTTAAAAAAAGTAATTGACTAAATTATAAATATTTGTGAAATGTATGGTTTCCTTCAATGCCCTTAAACATGTGATCATAATTAAAGTAAGGGTAAAGGAGTAAAATTATTTTTCTAAAAGTAAAATGTTTGAATGAGGATAATCATTTTAGGAACGGATGAAAAATGAAAAGAAGACGATAATTTGATAACGAAGGGAGTATTAATTTTGGATCAATGATATTTTAGGCAAAATTCATATTTTGGCCACTCAACTTTTTCAAAACTGACAATGCAGTCACCGAAACTTTAAAACTGTTATCCTTGCCAATAAACTAAAGTTTTGTTGCAAGCGAGATCATTTTTTGGATAGACGTTAATTCTTCCATTAAGTTTACATCAATTACTCATTTTGCCCCAACTAAATTGACAATTATTCTCTTTGTGTGATAATAGAAACCTAAAGGGATCCAACTGAAAAATATTGCATTGCCAAGCTCGTAATTCATTCCCCCCAAATCTCTCAGTTCGTTAGCAAAAACAATGAAGAAACCAACTCTTGTTTACGACAAGGCGGTGATTCAAATTCAAGGTCAGGATCTCCTTACTAATTTTCTAAAATTGTCGTTGAAGTAGAAATTTGCCACCATCGGCACTATTTGTTATTTCAATCAGTGCACTTTGGTTTCGTGAATCCCCTAAATATACTAATGTGTACTTCAAACAAACCTACTCGCTACACATCATCAACTCCTCCATTGCAATTCAGGTCAAATCCCAAAAATAGAAACTGAAGTGAGGTAGTGATAGGGAGATAGAGATAGAGAGAGAGAACGATAATGAGAGATCTTTAGATCCGGCAGCTTCCAACCAACTTTGAGACTTATGCACCACACAAATAGCTTCGCCACCTCGAGGCAAGTCCAACGACAATCTTTTTTTCGTCGGAAAACCTTTCCATCACTGGAGCTATAGTGTCAACACGTCCATCGGAATTTGGTTGGAAACTTTAGTTCACATGACTCTTCTAAGTGAGCTGGTTTTAGTAAGCTGGAAGGTACTGGGTTTCAGTGTATCTTTAACTGATTTCGATCTCACATAATTTGTTCATGGTAGAGAGAATATGAACTGATAAAAAAGTTCGAGAAAATCATGAAGGAACTGAATAGTGTAAATTATACCATTAGTCCCCGAACTTTAAAAAATTGCACTAGCAATCCCTGTACAATGCAAATGCATGTCATAGATCAAAGAATGTAGATTTTGTTCTATGGAAGTCCCTAGCCCTAAGGGTGTAGGTGGTTCAATTCGATTTGGTTTAGGCTAAAACTGCAAACCGAACCACCCTTATCTATTCCAAAAAATTTCTCAAATCGAATTGAACCGCACGAAGTCCAGAACCGAACATAACCAAACCAAACCAGAATCACTCGATTCGATTCGATTTGGTTCAATTTTATGGTTTCAAAAAGAAATTAATTAATCAACTTGGAAGTTCGCAAAAACCAATATCAACACCAATAAATTATCAAAGATGCTATAAACTTTTAAGAAAAATTAATCAACTTAGATGAATAAAGAGAAGCACAAATAAACAAAACAAATAGACTAGAATGTTTAATGTTTTTTCAACTTTGAACGGTAATTATGTTTATGGTTCTTTTCGTGTATTGGCTATTGAGCAATTTGAGCTCATGAGTTGTATCAAATGTCAATCTAAAGGTATATAGAACATTGAAAAATGGAGAAGAGTACATGGCTATATGATATGTAGCTATCAAACACAAATGAAGAATTAAAAATATAAAAAAGTAAATCAACAATTAGGGTATCATATAATATATATATAATATAAAAAAAATATATTTAGAAGGATGGTTCGGTTCAATTCGATTCGATTTGACATAAGAAATCACAAACCGAACCACTCGATTTTTTTTTTCCAAACCAAACCAAACCGAACCACTCTAACTTTTAAAACCGAACTAAACTGCTCGATTCGATTCATTGATTCAGACGTACACCTCTACCTAGCCCTAAGTCCGTTAGTTGAAGTGCCGTGAAAACAACAAAATAGTGATTGTGTGTAACATCATCAAAACAAGAGGTCATATGAAAATTCCAAACATTGCAATTTAAAATTGGAAGAAGAAGCCAGCCCCTCCTTCTCACCGATTTGTCCTTCCTTTCCAGCCATGGTCGCCACCGTCCCCATCGCAAGGTCTAACCTGTTCCGAATTTCTTCTTCATCTCTGGGCTCTCTTGCTCTTTTATCTTCCAAGCAAACTAATCTCTCCAAGCACCAACCACAACACCCTAGCCATCCACTCTCTCTGTCTCCAATAAGCTCTATCGTCGGTCACCTCCTTCAGATCAAGCGCACCAGCCTCTTTTCAACTTCGGTAGCATCCTTCCTACTCCAGTCACCTCTTTTAGATCTAGCGAATTCAACACCCTTTCCTAGGGGTGTGCACGGGCCCTAAGCCCGCGGGCATTGGCAATGCCCAGTATGGTCCCATCAAGCAGCATACATTAGATTTAAAAGCCCCGTACTATTGATTAGCTCACGGGCATTAATGGACGGGCACAGGCTTCAGCCCATTTGTTTATGTTTTTAAATAATTTTACTGTTTTCTCGTTCAAACTTTGGGTCTTAGCTTTCAGCCCATCAATTCATTGCCATGAACTTTTTTTTTCAAACTATTATACTTGCAAATTTGAAATAAAACACAGTTGAAGTGAAAGAAAAGGAAGAGAAGCAACTAAGTTAAAATATAAATTCAGTATGCAGTAAACGGATTCATATAACTCGACATTATCGATGCCAAATTTTAATCTTGCATGTGATGAGATTGAGAATAGAATATCAATAGATGTATAGATGATTGAGTAATTAATTATTAAAATAATAGGGTTTGACTTTTAGGTTTTTATTTTTAGCAATAGCTTTATTAGTTGAAGTGTATTATACTATTACTATATTTATAGATTATAATTTATAAATTATAATATATAAATATAGTAATAGTATAATACACATAAATTAAATATATAAGATTTGGTCAAAGATCTATAATTAAAAAAATTAAAAAAGTTATCATAGAAGAGATTGGGCATGACGGGGAGCGGTTGAAGGCCCAGTAGAGCAGAGACCACGAGCATTTGACTCATCTAAAGCCCGATACTATGTAGTGCCCATGGGCACGGGCTCCATGGGCCGGGCACTGACGGGCTTTAATGGGTTTGATGGGCATTGATGAACCCTGCTCACCCCTACCCTTTCCAGCTCCCTCCTTTGATCATGCGTACCAAATTTCTCTCTTCTCGGCATTCATCTTAAACAAAATCGAGCATCAAAAATAAGAATAAAGTGTGATATGGCAACAAAAATAAGAATAAATCCGGAAACAAAAATCCGACGAACTCAACACCATTTCCATCTCCCTCCTTTGTCATTTTCTTATCCGACAACAAAAATCCGATCCTAGGGCTCAAAAGTTGGAAAACCCCATATCTATTTGATGTAATTATGAAAATCTAGATGAAACGATTGTCCCAAAATGACTTTAAATTGTATAAAGTTAATAAGAATAAAAAAAGAAGAAAAAAGAAGGAGTGATGGCTGGCAAAGAAGAGTAAAGGAGGAGAAAATTGAGTACTGGAAGTGGGGTGCGCTCGGTTGGTGGAAGAATGTGAAAAGTTACAAGGTAGGTCCCTAAGTTTTGAATTTTCCTAGTAGTTCTTCAAACTTTCAGGATGGTCCCTTAACAGTAGCTCAGGTAACAGAGTTAGGGCTAGGGATTTCCGATGAACAAAATATGCATTCTTTAGTCTGTGGCGTGCATTTGCATTGTACATGGATTGCTAATGAACTTTCTTAAAGTCCATGGAATAATGGTGTAATTTGCCCACCTGAATAGTATGGTTAGGGAAGCTAATTGGACTGGGGAGAAATCTCATAATGAAACTCTCAGTAAGAATTTTCTGGTTGATGATGTCTTATGGAGGTGATAGAAATTTGTGAGAGAGAGAGAGAGAGAGAGAGAGAGAGAGAGATAGATAGGATGTTATCAAGGGGGAAGGGAAATAGGGAGGATTGGATTGGGAAAGGTTTATTTTTGTTTGAAAAATAGAGAAATTTTATAGGGGAAAAATAGGTATTTAACTAGACTTTAACAGCTAAACAAATGTCTGTACACAAATTGCAACATAACATTAGTTAAATGGTAAGGATAACAATTTTAAAGTTTCGGTGGTCTCATTGCAAGTTTTGAAAAAGTTGGGTGTCTCAAATATGAGTTTTGTCGAGATTTTATTATTTAAACTATAATAAATGTATGTTACATAGTAATAATTTAATTACCAATAATACTTATGTATGCAAAAAACTTTTTTGAGAGAGGTCCTCACTTACGTGTTTTAAATGAATTGATGGATAATTTCAAAATAGATAGTCTTCTTAGAACATCCACAATGGATGACTTTTATGAACCCTCTTAACCATTTTTAGAGTTTTTTAACCACCCTTGATCCCACAATGGATACCTTACCTCACCCTCTTTCTCTAAAACAAACTAAACATTCCTCTATTAGAGGGACTCTTAGCAGGAATAGTGACATTTTTTGTGTGTGTCCAGCCCTCTCATATGCATAATGCCCATATTTGTTATTTACATATATTTTTTTAATGGAGAGATTTAATTGAGATTATAACAAAATAATTAGTTTTGTAAACATATATTTTTTTAGATAAAAGTAATTGAATTTCTTAAAACATAAAATTATTTCAATAGAAGATAAAATGTAAAAAATACTTCCTCCATTCTGGGCAAAATTATTATTAATTTAATATGTTTTATTTGGTGCTAAAAAATATTTTCTTTTCTTTGGTAGGAGTTATGTTTAGATAATAATAAAACTGTATTTTAAACGTAAACTTCCCTTTAGATTTATATATATTTTGAGATAAAAGTAATTTTAAAACTTATTAAAACATATACTTCCTCTATTTTCAAATAATTATTCTCTTTGACCTGTCACACAGTTTAAAAAAAGTAATTGACTGTAAAATAAATATTAGTAGTATAATGTATGGTTTCCTTTAATTATACTAACTTTGTCATCTTAAATTTTCTTACCGTTGCAAGCTACTGATATACGTATATTCTTTTTTAACATTATTATCGTACTACATTATTATCGTAAACTTGTTCTATTGATCAAATTGAAAGATGTCTATTTTTTATGAAATTTGTGTATTAATTGTGAATTCTTTTCAACTAAAGGAAATCATTTGTCTTGTGTTCTTAATATATGAGATGATAAAATAATAATAATAATAATAATAATAATAATAATAAGGATAATGTATTATAAACATAATTTGACCATTAAATGACGTATATTTTTAGATGAAAGTAATCAAAATAATTAAAAAATACAATATTTTTTTCATAGAATATATAATATATAATATAAATATTTCATTCCGATTGTGTTGGGAAAATAGAAATAAAAAAGATGAAAAATATGGTGGTAGTTAAGTTTGTTAGTTGTGATGAAAGAGATTTAAGGTTTTAAAGGATTGTATAGAGAGTGATTACTGGAGTGAAAACTTTTTTAGAATGTTGAAAAAATGTAAAATAATCAAAAAAACGAGGTAGTTAGAGGGAGATATAAAGTGATATTATTGAAGATGCTCTTATACTCGCTCTATCCCAAAAGATCATTATAAAATTCATTCTAATAAGCCTTTCTGTAATTAAAAATAAGACAATTATTTTAAGATGTCTTATAAAAAAATATGAATTACTTATTTTGAATGGAGTGAATATTAATGTACAAGTACCATATTAGAAAAGCTCGATTAACACTACTTAAAACGAAGTACTCCCTCCGTCCCTAAATTATCGTCCTCCTTTCCTTTTTCGTCCGTCCTAAAATAATTGTCTACTTTGAAACTTACCTTTTTAAAACATCACTTTTACCACTTTACCCTTACTTTTTCACCTTATTTTAATTATGGGCCACATACACATGGACTTTAAAGGAAACTACACATTAAAACAATATTAATAATCCAAATAAAATTGCTTTCTTAAAATAATCAACCAGACAATAAAACGATGAGGAGTATTAAATAGTGTAACGTTTAATAAAAAAAATGCTATGAATAGACTTTAGGGTAACAAAGTGATTAAAACTCATGTGAGGGATTTTAGGAGGATACAAAAAGAATATTAAAGAAAGTGATTAAGACTCGAGTGAGGGATTACCGGAGGATGCGAAAAGATGTTGACCGTTATGTGTGTGTGTGTGTGGAGGGGTGGGGGGTCGGGATTTGGGACAGTGTCACGTGCATCAATGTCCGAAAAGGGCAATTGAAAAGTGCTTAACGTAGATCGTTGACACCAACTCTCTCGCTCACACACACACACACACACACACACACACACAAACACACACACAAGACAAAACCAAGATAAGTTTATTTTCTTAAACAAACATTTGCTCAATCAAAACTGGGGGGAGATGGAAATGGAAGGAAGTAGAGGTGAGATAGAGGTGATTCATTCATGGTCTGCTCCCAGATCCCTCAGCACCTGCCTCATGTACTCCTTTGCGCAGGTTCTTATTACCTTCAAATTTCTCTCTCTCTCTCTCTCTCTCACACACACTTACTTTACAGTTTACAGTAGCAAAATTATGGTGGGTATGCATCAGCTGTTAGTTTTAGAATCCAATTAATACTCTCTCTGTCCAATTTTTTTTTTTTCCAAAAAATTGTCCATGTTTGAAAAATCAAATGTTTTAATTCAAGAGCGACAATTATCATGATTTCGCTAAGTTTTTTTTTGGAAAAACAATGGAGATTTATGGGTTACACTTTGAAATGAGACAATATATATATATATATATATATATATATATATATATATATATATATATATATATATATATGAAAAATCGTGTTACGGGTATTTTCTGTAAGGCGATCTCCTTGACCCAGCTTACTTTATAGTAGTAGGTTGAGTTGTAAGAGAGTGACGTCTATTCTACTAATTAGGATCCGACGGTGGCAAATGAGACCTGCTTAAGATACAATTGGAGTGTTGGGGGTGAGGTGTGTCCTATTACCACTTTAGAGCGAAGGGGCTGTTTTGTTTTGATTAGATGACACTGCCATGTGTCAAAATGTAAGTGAATGCTTATACTTTTAGCAAGATGAGGTGGTGTGAGAGTCACGGGCTAATTTTCCTGAAAGTAGACAATTTTTTTTTTTTTTTTTCATTTTCGATATTGTGGACGGGAACGGGGAAGGGCATTAATCTTGTTTCTGAAATCTCTCTTTCTCTCTAATTGGTTGTTTCCTTTTGTACTTTACGTCGTTTTGAGGGACTCTTTGATATTGATTCAACTGGCGCTTATTGCTATTTGGTTGATGGCTTTTCGCTGTTACGCTAAACTGTTTTAAGCCCGAGTTTGACACTGTTGATCAATTAAGTGCTTATTGAACACAAAATGACTAAAAGTACCCCCATCATCAACTTTTATTTACTTGTATGTTGTATACATTGTAACTATTGTATGTTACTATGTCCTGTACAACGATGACATTTCAAATTCACCTTAATCAAGTAACAAATCACTAGTGATTTGATTTTTTAATCGGTATTAACATACATTTTTTTGTAATCCAAAATTTAGAGTTTGGGAAAAAACAAATAAATACGTAAAATCATCTTTCATAAAGAAAAAAAAACTTTGAACGACTCTACAAGTTAAACTATGATTTTATGTGACCGTGGAGCTATATTTTATTTTCTTCAACTAATTTCTGATGAGAAATTAAGTTTTTTTTCTCTTTAAACCAGAAATTTAAAATTTTATATTTCAAGCAATACATACAAATAGTGCAAATTAGTACTTCCTGCGTCGGAAAACAAGTATCCCCTATTTCATTTTGGGGCGTACCAAAATTAGTGTTTTCTTTCCATTTTAAGAATAAAACCAATTGTCTGTATTACTCTTACTAATTGTGAGATAACAAAAGAAGTGTATCCCATTGATTTGACTCCTGTAAAAGATAATTTGAGTTCATAAAAGGAAAACACATGTAGTCGAATACAAAACCTGTGTAAAGTCAATAGAGGACATTTATTTCGGGATGGAGGGAGTATCAGCTAATATAATATTGCATCATAAATTAGAAAGCCACTTTTTGTTTTACGTCATTTCGAGTCTTAAGCCTCAGTTTATTGTTTCTCGTTGCATCTAACCAGGATTTTGCTCTTATTTTATTTTCCACTTGCATCAGCTCTGCTCTCTACCTAGTTTCTCTTGAGGGACATTTTCTTGTAAATTTTTATTGAGTACATTTTTTTAATAAGAAACTTGTTTCATAACCTAATTGAAGAAGCTTAATGAACTTTCTGCAGTCATCTACTTAACCATCAATTTAAATTGAATTACCCTTTCATGAAACCAAAGCATGAATAACAGAATAACTAGCAGCAGTGGATTTTTCGGTTGCAACTAGGCCATTTTTTACTCAAGATTTAACTTTTAAGAATTGAAACAAGAGGCAAAGCAGTACCCTTGTCATGAGATGCAGCATATTGAATATCGGAGATTATGTTTTCTATCCAGATCTTGATTTGGGGTAGTTAATTAATAATAAATAATAATATTAATAATGATGATCATGCGCGTTACTTGTGTGCTTGGTGCGTTTCTCATTGTTTCCTTCTAGGGCCAACTTGCTAACAAATAACATTAACTGTATTACTGCTGAATAAGTTAGAGAGCAACTGCGACAAAGTGATGTGAATCCGGGTTCGGATTCGAGCCAAGATCGATTCGAAGATTAACGGGACCCTCAATGATAAACAAAGAACGCGGAATTAGAACATCGAACAATGAAAGTTACGAGAATAACGATAAAAACGAAAATAACGAAATAAGAGAAAGGATAGAAAGAGTCTCCCTTGACCCACTAGTCGCAATTGACTAGGAACCTTGGGGTGCGAACGAGAACCGTTGACGCGATTGCCTACGACCCACGAACACGGAACGCCACAAGCCCTCGACTCAACGAGCTTGATAAGTTCGGGGTTGATATTCTAATCTTAGAAACCTCACAACACTCAATTAAGAGCAACACTCATAAGAGCAAACAATGATCTAAGATCCATTGATTTAATTCATCATATATCTAATATCCTATTACATAATTCAATCATGCCTTTTATAGGTTACAAATACTCAAAATAAACTGCAGATTCGTGTACTAGGGGAACTCCAAAGGTTGGGTGGAGATTACAATGTTATTGACTTAAAGTTGGAAATACCAAAAGTTGGAAATACCAAAAGCTGAAAATACCAAAAGCTTCCTTTGTTGATTTGTTGGTGCGACAAAACTTCCCTCGAGCTTCCCAAACTTGACTCTTACTCTATTTGTAAAGTGTCAATCCTTGACACTATAATCACATCATTCCCTTCTTCTTGAAAATGATTTGTCCTTGAATCTATAAGTGCAACTATCTGATTCGCTCTTGAGAAGTGAGACATCCAATCTGCCCATTGCGTAGAGAAGAAAATATCATTGATGATTTGCTTCATGAACCAAGATACCGATGGAGTTGCAGCTTCGAAATCTAATGGATCTTCATAGGCATGGAACAATTTCAATTCTTCGTGAATCGCTACCTTACTTGGCTCTCTTTCTAGGTCTTCATTCTCAAGTATTTCGCTCCTCTCTCTTGCAATCCTTTCCTTCTTTTCAATTCTTTCCCTTTCAAGCCTCTCCTTTACAACCCTCTCTTTTTCCTTTCTTTCTATTTCAAGCTTCTCTCTTTCAAGTGTTTCTTTCTCAAACTTCTCTCTTTCATGCTTTTCTCTTTCTAATTTTTCTCACTCTGTCTTTTGTTTCTCTCTCTTGTTTTTCTCTCTCTTTTTCTTTTTTCTCCTTTTCAATCTTTTCTTTTTCTTGCTCAATTTTCTCTCTTTCAAGGAAACTTTTGTTGGTGACGACATCATACATAGCTCGATTTTCATATTTTCACGGACGACCTAGTAAAAGATGCCAACCTTGCATTGGTATAACATCACACAAAACATGATCTTCGTACTTCCCAATGCTAAATGTTATACGCACTTGTTTATCAACCTTAATCACACCATGACAATTGAGCAATTGTAAGCTATAAGGGTGCTTACGTCTAACAATGGGAAGTCCCAATTCTTCAACCAATAGAGTGCTAACAACATTAACACCGCTATCACTATTTATAATCATAC
Organism: Codonopsis lanceolata; assembly: GCA_013146195.2. Classification (NCBI taxonomy): domain Eukaryota; kingdom Viridiplantae; phylum Streptophyta; class Magnoliopsida; order Asterales; family Campanulaceae; genus Codonopsis; species Codonopsis lanceolata. Next base: position 76,265,148 of record CM028381.1, read on the forward strand.
TAAACACCTTGTCTTGCACACAACATCTAGTACGACATATATTTCGAAACACCTCTGTTTTTCCCTTGCCTCGCACACTTAAAACCCTCAACAATTCAGCTTGCATATCCGTTTCCATTTGGTAGTTCAATTACCGATTTAGAATTGGATGACAAGGAAGGAAGAAAATGGAAATATCGAATGGCTACAACAATTTTTTTGTTTTGTTTTGTAGATAGAAGAAGATATATAGATTTAGAAATGAAAAATAGAGAGGATAGATGAAGAAGAAGACTTAAAGAAGATAGGAAAAAGAAATGGATAGATGAACAAGAAGAAAAATGGATTAAACAAAGGAAACAAAAATGATAGAACGAATTTGTTGGTTACTTACTTCTTCGATTGCTCTGATACCAATTGATGTGGATCCGGGTTCGGATTCGAGCCAAGATCAATTCGAAGATTAACGGGACCCTCAATGATAAACAAAGAACGCGGAATTAGAACATTGAACAATGAAAGTAACAAGAATAACGATAAAAACGAAAATAACGAAATAAGAGAAAGGATAGAAAGAGTCTCCCTTGACCCACTAGTCGCAATTGACTAGGAACATTGGGGTGCGAACGAGAACCGTCGACGCGATTGCCTACGACCCACGAACACGGAACGCCATAAGCCCTCGACTCAACGAGCTTGATAAGTTCGGGGTTGATATTCTAATCTTAGAAACCTCACAACACTCAATTAAGAGCAACACTCATAAGAGCAAACAATGATCTAAGATCCATTGATTTAATTCATCATATATCTAATATCCTATTACATAATTCAATCATGCCTTTTATAGGTTACAAATACTCAAAATAAACTGCAAATTCGTGCACTTGGGGAACTCCAAAGGTTGGGTGGAGATTACAATGTTATTGACTTAAAGTTGGAAATACCAAAAGTTGGAAATACCAAAAGCTGAAAATACCAAAAGCTGAAAATACCAAAAGCTTCCTTTGTTGATTTGTTGGTGCGACAAAACTTCCCTCTAGCTTCCCAAACTTGACTCTTGAGCCCCTCTATTTGTAAAGTGTCAATCCTTGACACTATAATCACATCACAAAGAAACTTGAAGCAAAAACTAACAAATAACTACTGAGTTCCTGGAGTTCTTTTGTGGGGAGGATTGTCTGATGCTCACGTATCAAGCTTATTTGAGAGAGAGAAGAAGCAAGAGATGTGCACTCAGAAATTGTGTCTTACGATTAAGTAGAAGGTTATATCTTCTTTATACACTGTGCACCTCTTGAGGCTTGCAGGAGAGAGTTTCCTAGTCCTCCCAGAATGCAACTCTTAGTTCGTAGCTCTAGCTGATGAGAATTTTCTTAGGGTCCAACACATCTCCTAGATGCTTGGGAATTGGGCAGAAATTGTGCACATGCCATTTGGTACGCTTTTTGACATTCTTGCCCTTTTTGCCACCACATGTTGTGGTATTATGTGGTAGCCTTGTTTATCCACATCAACTGACACATCATATCAATGTCAATTGATTGACAATATTTGACTAATTTACTTTTTAAAAATCATATGAAGCATATGACTACTCCTTACCAAACAATAAACAATGAAAAGAAAAGAAAGGAGATAGAGGCTTAAATGTTAGAACAATGAGGTAAAACATGGATTCTTTGTATCAATAATGATAAAATGGTAACAATGAGAAAATCATAATTGATACTAATGTACTTTTTAAAAATCATATCAATCCTCGATGAAGGATTAGATCTCTACATGAAATGTTAGAACATACTTAGGGCAATGGAATTGATGTGTGTTTCACACTGTACCTATAACTGATATTTTTCTATTTACCTACTTTTGAGTTTTCCACAGAGGGATGATACAGAAGCGCTTGATGAACCACTCTATGCTAATTTCCTACGTACAACAGGATTGGGAAGGCCGTATAGAGAAGAGCTTCTCTCAAAAATGGTATGCAATGTGAAGATTACTGTCTTTAATTTAAGTTCCATCTTCCCTCCTGCGCCCTCTAAAAGTTCAGCAGAATTTTCCTTGATCCATCTGCAGTGTTGTTTGATTTTTGAACTGACATCATATTGAAGAACATATTCGTGTTGCTTTGGGTTAGATTAAACTGTACGTCAGTGGCAAATTATCTCCATTGCTGTTACTTCTCAATTCTCAGCACCTATGATAAAGGGTAGAATAATCAAAACTATCATAGATCAGCCAACTGACCTTACTTATCCTTGGTTAGAATCCTTCCCTGCGCAACATATGTTCGGAATTCCCTAAAATAAGTTTGATTGTTTGTTGGGGGTAAACATAATTCATTTCTCATGGAAAGCCTCGAGCTCAGCTATTTGTAGGTGAAGGAAGTGCTTAAAAATGTTTCCCCAATCTCACCAACCAGTTATTAATTTCAAGATTCACAAGTTTAGAGGCAGGGAAAGAGAGATGATGGAGGGGTTGTAAAGGATTTTTTTTTTGCTAGTCATAAACTGTAAATGTGTTCACCTTGTACATCAGGATGATTTTTTCATGGGTTTGTAAGACCAAGGGGAGAAATATATGTATGAAGGTGCATGACTGAAAGCACTGTCGTGTCCACCAGTAGAGGTATGCTCATGAGGAAAGAAATCAGCAAGCCCAGTCAGAAAAGAAGAAGAAGGAAGGATTTAAAAGCGGATAAATAAACTCAGAATCAAAACAAAAGCTAAAGAAAACACCTAGAGGAAAGCAAAAAGAAAAAAAACCCTTAGTTCATAGGAGACAGAATCGCACCTGTTGCCTCTTGGTGTATGTGGACAGGAAGAAACAGTCCAAAAGTTTCCAGATCAGCAACCCAACACATGACCATACCACATCATTGAAGAAATGGAATACCTGTTGTATTAATATAGGATTGCAAAAAGATCACCATGATAATCAGAAAATTCTCGCATACCAAATCAGTTGAGGAAACTCACTTGGGTCTATGTAGTATTGATATAGCAGTACAAATGCTGACGATAGGGACGATGACGTCAAGGTGTTTTATCCTTGATTTTCTAGCCCGTGATGGCTCGTAAAAAATTGATAGGAGCTCTCATACCATGTGAAGATGTTGTCATCATAGGTTCAATAGAAACGAGAGGAGGGGACAGAGAGATAGAGGACTAGGATAAATTCTGGTGTTGCATGAAATTACATCCACTCTATTCTATACGAAGAATACTTAATTACAACCCCTTTATAGAAAACATATGGACAAGAGACCATGAATTCCACTATACAAGTTTGTGCCTTTTGGTACCTTTAATATAGTTGACTCATCCAAAGAGTTGGATCCAAAGAGTTGAATAATGAAACCGATCATCTCCTCTAAACAATTTCTTGATGCAGGACAACAGGAACAAGGAGAATTTAAGTTAATGACTGTTGTTAGATAGTGAGGGCTAAAGGGGAAAAAAGTGTTGGGGTTTAGGGTTATGAGGATTAGAGTTTCAACGAGTATATGGTCAAGTTTCATCAAGGGTTTGTATATGCTGATTTTGGGGTTAAAAATAAAAAGAATTCAGGCGTGATCTGATTTGCAGAACTGAAGGGGAACAGAAATAAAGAAGGATCACAACTAGAAAATAGGATAGGAACTGGCATAAACTAGACGATATGCCTAAGCATCACACCTAGTTTCCCATAGGCATCATATCCAAAAGAAAGATGCAGAACACATCAAATAATTGACTGAAATAGTTTGGATTTTATTTAGTCTGAAAGCATTAAAAGATATTAATAGTACCAAGGCTTCAGGCGCAGAGAAATTAGGGCCTAAGCATGTATTAACTTCTGCCCACACAGCACACAAGCTTTGACTTCAGTACTTGAAGTAAATCTGGTAGCCCACAATGTTATTCCTAAGACAAACTACAGAGGTGCGCTTCTTAAAGAACTTCAGAACACAGCATTAGGACCCAAAAGATAGATAATAAAGACACTGATTCGGGAATGGCAGAATCTTGGGATTTTCTGGAATGGGTTTTCGGTAGAGATCTTCGCCAAGGTAGTGGCAGCTGGGATAAGTCTGAGGATCATTGTCTCTTCGAGGAGTTGGTAGTAGCAGAAGGTTTAGTGGCAGTTGAGATAGTTCTGCAGCATATCAAGTTAGGCCTGGGGCAGGAAGTGAAGCTCTCGAATGATGGGAATTTTGGGACCGAGTCTTCTTCGCCTAGTGATAAGCTGGAGGAGGAGTTGCCAGAGGAGGAAGGTGAACCTATTTCCTGCACTTCGATCACTATAATTCGTCCAGAAGATATTTGTGAAGTGGCATATCTTACAGATAAAGAGGTGGATGAGGATAGCTCGGTGTGGGTTAAACAAAAAGCTAAAAGTGTTGGGAAGGTTTTGGGAAGGTTTTGGGGGTGTCTGGTTCAGGATATGAGGATCAGATCCTGGACTTACTTCTGGACATTGAGAAGAAGTGGAGATCGTCAGGGGGAGACAGCTGCAAGAGGCTGAACAAAACCAGGGAGAAGGGTAAAAGGGAGCTTAAACAGTTGTGCAGCAGTCTTAATGTTGACATGTTCGTGTGCCAGGAAGGGGGGGAAAGAAGGAGGAAAAAAATTGTTTAATAAGCATCTAAGAATTGTTTCCTGGATTGTGTGGGGTCTTAATGATGTAAACAAAAGAACACTAATAAAAGGATTGATCAGGAGATGGAAACCGCATGTTGTTTCTCTTCAAGAAATGAAATGGAGAAGGTTGATGTCAGTATCATTGATAGTGTTTGGAGTGCTAGAGGGGTGGATTGGGTTCACTTTAGGTTCTGTAGGGGCTGCTGGGGGGGGGTGTTAGTTATGTGGGACAGAAGTGTTCTGTCGAAAGTCGACTCATCGCTTGGTGAATTCTCAGTTTCGTGTTTGCTGAAGACTGTGGATAATATCTGAGATTGGCTCTTTACAGGGGTTTACGGGCCGTGTAGTACTGCTGCAGGGAGAGATTTTGGGTAGAATTAAAGGATATAAAGGCTAGATGGGATGTGCCATGGTGTGGTAGGGGGTGACTTTAATGCGGTTAGATTCCCTCGTGAACGTTCTGGTTCTTGTATTTATTCTAGAGAAATGATGGAATTTAATGATTCCATTAATGAGATGGAGTTGGTGGATCTTACTTTGGTAGGGGGTGATTTCACGTGGTTTAGAAATGGGGAGCGTCAACAATTTTCGAGAATTGATAGATTCTTAATTTCAGGGGATTTGGAAGGCTGCTTTAGGGGTTCTATTCAGTCCTGCTTACCAAGGCTATCATCAGATCATGTGCCTTTGCTTCTTGAGTGCGGTGGTATTTCTAAAGTTGAGTCTTCTTATTCGTGAAGAGAACTGTTGGAGACAAAAGTCGCTGGTGCAGTGGCTAAAGGAAAGGAGGGTGACAGTAATACCAAGTTCTTTCACAGGATGGCAAAGATTCGTGGAGCAGTAAAAAAGATTAGTTCTGTTCAGATAGATGATGTGCTGCTGGCAGAGATTAAGGATGGCATCACGAATTTTTATAGGCGACAGTATGAGGAAAGTGGGGATTGGAGACCAAATCTGGATGGAATTGACTTTGACAGAATTAGTGCTGATGACTCGGCAGTGCTAGAGCTTCCCTTCTCGGTTGAGGAAGTAGCAGCAGTGTTACCTAAGATGGAGGGAGATAAAACCCAGGTCCCGATGGGTTTTCTATGACATTTTTTCAGCATTGTTGGGAGGTGGTTAAGGGGGATATCATGGAGGTGTTTCAGTTTTTTCATTCTAGTTTGAGATTCGAAAAAAGCCTTAAAGCCTTCATAGCCTTAATTCCAAAAGAGTGTGGTGCGACTGATTTGAAAGACTTTCGACTGATTAGCTTGGTTGGTGGCATTTACAAGCTTATCTCCAAAGTGCTTACCCAAAGAATGAAAAGGGTAATGGGCAGTATTATTTCGGCGTCACAACACGCTTTTGTGATGAATAGACATATTTTGGATGTGTCTTTTATTGCCAATGAAGTCGTGGATGACAGGTTGAAAAGTGATGTTCTGGGGTTATTGTGTAAGCTGGATATCGAGATAGCTTATGATAATGTGAACTGGGACTTTCTGCTTTACATGTTAGAAAGGATGGGGTTTGGTATTAAATGGGTCCAATGGATCCGATTCTGCATCAATACGGTACGCTTATCTGTTTTGGTGAATGAGAACCATCGGGGTTTTATTCAAGCTCGAGGGGCTTGCGCCAAGGTGACCCTTTGTCGCTGTTTCTGTTTATTGTTGTTATGGAGGCTCTTAGCAGGATGTTAGAGAAGGCAGTGCTGGAAGGTCTTATAAGTGGTTTCAAGGTAGGGAGGAGAGGGGAGAGGGGAGAGGGAGGTGTCGGTATCCCATCTTCTTTTTGCAGATGACATGTTGGTATTTGTGGTGCAGATAAGGCTCAGTTGGGGTATCTATGATTGGTATTATTATTCTTTCAAGCAGTTTCGGGACTTCGAGTTAACATTTCCAAGAGTGAAATCATTCCTGTAGGGGTTGTGGAAAATGTTGGGGCTCTAGCTTCGTTCTTTGGGTGCAAGTCTGCTTTTCTTCCTTCCTCTTACCTTTGTCTTCCCATAGGTACATAGTCGAAGAGTAGGGCACTGTGGAATCGAATCCAGTGATTGTGTGCTTCAAGTAGAGATTGGCAGGGTGTGGAAGCGTCAACTCCTTTCTAAGGGGGTGGGGGAGATTAGTTTTAAGCATGAACACTCTTTCTAATTTACCGATCTATTTTCTATTGCTCTTAGTGATTCCTGCCACAATAAGGCAAAGACTAGAGAAGTTGGAAAGAGATTTCTTGTGGGAAGGGCGGTCGAAGGCTTTAAGTTTCATTTAGTGAACTGGGAGAAAGTAGTTCGAGGGTTCAAGTGGGAGGTCTGAACATCAGAAAACTCAAATTCTTTAACGAGGCTTTGCTGGGGAAATGGTTGTGGAGGTATCTTACAGATAAGGAGGCTTTTTGGAGACAAGTGGTGGTTTGTAAGTATGGGGCAGGGGATCACTGCTGATCATTGTTGGTTCCCAAGTGCGGTCAATTATACTTTTGGGGTGGGAGTGTGGAGAGGCATCAGGAAAGGGTGGAGTTCTTTTGAGAGATTCATTGCCTTTGAGGTTGGCAACGGGGTCTCTATGAGATTTTGGGAAGATAGATGGTGCGGAGATACGTGTTTGAGGGTGGTGTTCCAGAACTTATTCGAGGTCTCCATGGATAAGGATTGTAGAGTTAGTTCAGATTGTCTATGGTGGAGGGTACACCTATTTGGAATCTCACGTTCAGAAAGAATTTTCATGATTGGGAGATTGAGTGTCTTAGGGAGGCTTCAAGAGTAGAATACAGGTTGGCAGATAAGGTGGTCTGGAAAGGAACAGGGGGTCTCTTTTTTCAGTCAAATCGTATTATCTCAAGCTTCTCAACTGTGGTAGAACTTCCTTCCCTTGGAGAGCAGTATGAAACTCTCAAGCCCATAAGATAAGAGAGTGGCATTCTTCATGTGGGAAGCGACTCACGAAGCTATTCTAACTAGGGACAATTTGCGGAAACGTCACATGGTTTTCGTTAATAGGTGTTATTTGTGTAAGGCTACTGAGGAGAGTGTGAACCATCTGCTCCTCCACTGGAAAATGCCTGTTGAGTTATGGAATTTTGTGCTGGCCTGTTCAAGATGACTTGGGTCATACCGAGGTCAATTATTGACCACGTTAGGGGTTGGTCTATTGGGTACAAGAATAGGAGAAACCGTTTTTGGGAGACAGCTCTTTTGGGAGTGTGCTGGACTCTATGGAGGGAAAGAAACCATAGGGCCTTTGATAATGAGGAAATGTCAGTCCGGGATCTGAAGAATTTGTTGGTTCGCACACTTCTTTTTTGGTGTTCTGTGGCAGATCATTCCACTCCCAGCCCTAACACTTCTATTGTAGATTTTGTAAATATTATAGATATTGGCTAATTCTTTTGGTTAAGTATACTCCTAGTGTTCAAAGGCCGCATCACCTGTTTTGATGCTTTTTTATATGATTATTACTTATCAAAAAAAAAATAAAGACACTGAGAAAGACTCTAGGACCATCTCACACTTCTAGAAGAACTGCAGAACACAGCATTAGGATCCCAAATATATATAACAAATACTGTAAGAAAAGACTCTAGGACCATGTAAATACTGGAAAACTCCTAAACTCCGAACTGAACGGAACATCCCAATAATTGCATTTACCCAATCTTTCTTGGGATTCTTTTAACTGCATGACAGCATGAGTTCTCTATAAGCTTTATTATTAAATTATATGTATAATATCCTGTATTGTCCTCAGCAAACTCTTGAAATTGATTCCTGAAATGAATAGGAGCCAGATGGGAATAAGGTTGTGAAAGATATAATATTTGCTCCAGGAGAAAAGAAGTACCGGTTCTGCAAGGTAATCAATCACTTCTCTTATCTCTAACTAAGAATGCTGAATTTTACCTGGACACGCGTACGGTATTCATAGTTAATATTTTCATGGTCAAATATTTTCATGGTTGTTAGTGTGGGGAGCCTAAATGCGCATGATGTCACAAAAAGGTCATTACACAGGTGAAACCATATTCTAGCCTGAGTTTTGTACCTATTTGGTCGGGGTCCAACCATGTATATTAACTAATCCTTAATTCGGGAGTATAAGCGCACATGATGTCACTTACAGCAGGCTATTACACAGGTGGAAATCACCCTATTCTCGCCCCGATGCATAGGGGTTCCAACAATGTAAATTACTTAATCCTTAACTGGGGAGCCTAAGTACACATGTCTCATATGGAAGGCCATGAAACAGGTGAAACCCTTGTCTATCCTCCAATGCTTTAGCAATTTGGTGGTAGCCCAGCCATGTGTATTAACAACTTCTTTTGTCTTCTTAAGTGATTAGCCCACATCAGTGTGTTCCTTAGCAGGTTTCAATAAGATGAATTTCTTTTTCAAAAAATAACTAGATCAACCGTGGACCGTGGTGGCCTCAATAGGCTGCATGTAGTCTCGGTATTTATTCATAGAAAATAGCCAGAGTTTCTCGTTTAACTCTTAGAAGAAAATCACAATGAACTTGTTATCTGTTTGAAACTGCAATAATGTGAGAATTTTTCACAATCTTGTTAACACTTCTATATCTACAGCATATATCAAAACAACGTCTACCTGGTTTAACTGATGAGTTGATGAAGAAAGGAAAGCACTTCATATTAATTCGGAATCCTCTTGATATTCTGGTATGTTGTTGGCAAAACTTACATTTTGTTGTTTGCAAGGGTGTGACTGATGTTACTTATCCTAAAGCTAGTAATACAACTTCCTCTTATATTACATTCTTGTTCCTGTTCAATAGTCTATTTGCACATTAATTTGGAGTATCTTGTCTTCTTTTCTCTAATTTTTACACTTTAATGTTTATTGTCAGCAATCCTTTGACAAGGTTGTGCCCTCGTCATTTCTTGAGCTAGGGTTGGCAGACTTGGTATCCATACACAGTGAGCTCTGTGGATTAGGGAAGCGCCCTCCTATTATTGATGTCACAGATCTCCAAGAAGATCCCGAGGTTACTAAGTGGTTCTAACCATGATTTTGCGTGAAATGTCCTCATTTCCTTTTCCTATGCATAAGGATCAAATCGGAAAGTACTTTTCCACTGTCTTTCTAGTATCATGAAATCTTTCTTTTTTTTCTGACTATGGGCCTAACTCAATCTTAGTTCAGTTGTATAAATGAAGCATAGAGGTATCACCATTATATTTTATAACTTCTCTTTACACTTCTCTTTAGATTTGTTGTATTGAAGGAAGATATTGTGCTTTTCTCATTTGTATTGAATCATAGATTGATTGGTGATATTGACCCTAGGTACCTGAGTGAGAAGGCATCAAGAACCGAATATGGATCATTGATAGTGTCCACTCTGAAGTCTATCTTGACATTGTTCACTGAGTTACTCCCTAAACATTTCACATGTTGATTTCATAATTCTTATTGTTTGGGTATTTAAAATGTAGTTTCTATGGTTGAAGAATTTGAATCAAAATCTACAGTTAAAACAGATGAGGTGGTTAAGGTGTCTGAGGTTAGTGGGGATGGTAAACTGGTAGTGGTTCACAAAGTTGTTAAACTTTGTTTATATTTGTCTGATTCAAGTTTGTTCATTCTTTCCATGTCCTGGGGACCAACCCTTTTGATATCCTTGGCAACACTCCGTTATGCTTTCTTCTCCTTCCTTACCAAATAGTTCAATATTATCATAATCTACTAATTTTGAAAAATCCTAGTTCTTAGTTACCTTTTTCTAAATTCACTTTTCCTTTTTTGGTTCATCTGCAGGGTACTTTACGCGGGCTTTGTGAAGATCTCGACATTCCATTTCAGGCTGCAATGCTCAAGTATGCCAAAAGATGTTTGCATTTATAGCTTCGCTATAATTATGATAAAAGTTAGTTTATGTGTCAGAAAGTTGATGGAAAAATGTGTAGCTGTAGCATACTGTTCTACCCAACAGTAGCCTACTATGTCTCCACTCCTCTAATTTACTTTGTATCACCACTCTCTACACGAATGCATGTGGCAGCATGAATGGTGTTTTACCTAGATGTCATGATTAATGAACTTATAGGTGATAATGTTTTTTCCTCCCTTAAAACTTCATCTCATCAGGTATCATCTACTTGTCTGGAACTCCGCGTGTCAATTTTTTACTAGAGAAGCCTTGTGATCATTTATCTTGATTCAACAAAATAAAATCAACTACACTATTTTCCGTTTATGGTGATACCTTTTCAGTCTATACTTCGTCTCTGGCATCTCCTTGGCAGAAATATGCTAATCAAACCTCTGATATTGAGCCTTGTTTTTCTCTTCATTAGCTAACAATTTCAACCCATTGCTTACCGTTTAAGCCAGTTTCTAACATTTCCTTCTAAACTTCTGGTACTTTGAGGGTGCTCCTGTAGGTGTTGGTTGGTACAACGTACATTAACTATAGTTTAATTACTCGTAATTTGTTCAACAGATGCTAGTTATTTTCTTTTAAGAGTACAGATTATGTTGGAGAGAATTGGTTGCTATTTAGGTTTACATTAAGCTAGTGTTAGGAGGCTCTTCATGTTCGTATTGGCTTGCTACTGTACCATTGCATCGTTTAAGCTTTAGTAGGGAAATTGTAGCACCGGTTTTCTGTCTTTCTCGGGCCTCAGCTATAACCTATTCTTTTCTTCTGAAGCTGTGCTGAGGCATCAATAGACCACCGTAGGGTAGAACTTATAGAAGTCAAAACTTGCTTAACACTTTAGGGGAGCCTGTTTTACTTTTAGTAATATTAGTAAAGATTGCATGATCATTGCTCTCAAAAACTACAAGCATCCATAGATTCAAGAAATTATAAATTCTTTGATCTTCAGATGGGAATCTGGTCCAAAATCAGTCGATGGAATTTGGGCTCCATGGTGGTATCAAAGTGTACATAGATCGACTGGCTTTGCAACAAAACAGTATCCTTTGGTACGTGGTTTATGCTTCATCTGTAATAACACAACCTGCTGCATACCATCTCCTGATTTCATGGTCTTTACACACTTCTTCATATTGACTATTGAAACAGAATCAACTGTTCTACTACTGTGTTTTTACCCCTTTGAGATGAATGTGTTGTTTCATTAGGGTCTGCTTTAGACTAATATTCATGTTGATGTTGGAAACACATTCTTACATTTATAACTTCAGTCAGGCGCCAAAATCTTGGAAACGCTTTCATGTTTAGAACTAAGTCTAAGCTGACTCACTTTCTGAAGATGATAGGGATTTCAGTATTTCACAGAAAGAATAGCTTAGCTTAAAAGGGGTTTTTGGTGGCATATAGGGCCAATGAAACTCAGTGATATCAATAATCAAGGCAGATGTGTGTTAAGGTGGGAGATATTTATTCATGGGTTTGGTGTTATTGTTTCAGTCAGTGGCTGTGTTAGAAATGTTGTTTTGTCCATCGTATTAGTAGGGGAGCCAGGTTAGAAATAGATTTTTCATTGTGGGATATGGGGTATATTTTGGGTATTAGCATAGGGATTATGGGTTGGTGCTATGATTTTCAAAGGTGTAAGCTTTATTATGCATCTGCTCTATTTTTGTATTAATAAAAATATGAAGATGATACTCGTAGAAAGAAATATGGGTTTGATTATCCTTCTTTATGTTTAAATTCCATTGAGTTTTATGCCAGTGTTATGATATGAATAGTTCTTACTATGGTAAATTTTCAGCATATATTTCTCTCTTTAGAATAGTATCTTCATAATTACCTTCGCGTTTCTTCCGATACCCAGCACTATTACATTTCTAAGTATGTGCATGTTCTGAAAAGTTGTTAATATCAAATTGCTGTTAGAGAGACGGGAAAGACTATGTATGCCATACTGTGACTACCACTCAAATGATGGTTGAGACAAACCAAGCTTCAACTATGGCAGAAGGATAAGAGTGTGCAGCTTACACTTAAATAGGGTAATGTATGTAGGGTTGGCAATTGTGACTGAGAACCCGGGAACCTACCCGATGTTTACCCAACCCGACCCGTTAATTTTTCGGATTAAGAACGGGTTACCCATAATAACCCAATAAAATTTACGTGTTGAAACGGGTTAACTGCCTTAACCCGTTGGGTTTAGTGTAATATCATAAGGGGAAAAAAATTCAGAATTGGGAGTAAGAGATTGGAAAAACAAATGCCAAATCTACTAATGTCCGTTGTAGATTGAAAAAAAAATGCCGGAAACGCCAGCAAGATCAAGTCGAATGGCATCAAAACCAACCATCATCGTCGGATCTGGTGGGGGGTTACGGATCTAGTAGTATATCTGGAGGTAGAGATGACAAATCTACTAATGTCTGTTGTAGATATCGTGGTGGGCGTGCGGATCTACTAGTAGCAATCATCTGCGGAGAAGAACTCGTCGTCGCCTCTAATGGAAGAGGTATGGTCGATGAAGATGGGTTGATGATGGTGGAGGTGAGGACCGTGAGTTACTGTTTTATGTCACGTGGGATTGAGATCGAGATTGTGAGGGGGGTTTATGAGGGAGAGAGGGAGAGAGGGAGAGGGAGAGGGAGAGGGAGATGGAGAGAGAGAGAGAGTGAGAGTGGGGGAGGTGAAGTGGGTTACTGTTTTATGTCATGTGAGAATGTGAGATTGCTTGGTTTTTATATCAATTTGATTCCACTAACTAAGTCCCGTCCCTCCCCTTCCCCACGCAACCCGATTAACCCAACTTGATCTAACCCAACCCAATTTAACCAAATATTATATGGGTTGTAACTAGAGCCGTCAAAATGGGTCAACACGTTGGGTTAGTCCGTCCCACTAAACAAAAAGGGTGGGTTGGGTTGGCAAATCATTCATCCGCTAGGAGGCGGGCCTAACGGGCTTGGACCACACGGGTCATGGGTCAAGGCGGGACGGGGGCGGGTAACCCGCTGTTTTTGACACTGTAATTGCAACATTCAAATATATGGAAAGACTGAAAAGGTTAAATGTCAAAAAGACAAAAGCCATCAGTTCAGTGGCTAGAATAGCTGTAGCCTTCCAAGTTCCATCCAACCACAACCACACAAAGATTCAATGTCAAATTGTCAAACAAGTATCCCTGTTAAAACTTAAAAGTAAAATACTAAAATTTAGATCCATTACCCAGTGAGAGAAGGACCCTTCACAATCAAAAAATCACAATCACGGCTTCACCATTCTCGATTTGTCCGACTGTCTCTCTATGTCCCAAGAGTCAAGTGACCATTGTTGACCTCTCGGCTCTCTCCCTCTCAGTCCACCATCCAACCATCTTCAATCTCTCACTTAATTTCTCAGTCCGCCATTGTGTATTTCCATCGGTCGGTCTCGAACTTTCTCTCTCTCCCAATCCCCGATATCCTCCGGCCAGTCCACCGACCACCGCCGTCGGTGCTCTCACAGTCACACAACTCACCACTCACAACTCTCTTAAGTCTTTCTCAAATCACTAACAAGTAACATCTACAGAAAAAAATGGAGTATTTCTTTTTTGGATGGGTTGGTCCGCCCTGTCCCGCAACCCAAGGTGGGTTGTGTTGGGTCAATGTCTTCTCAGTCCGCCATTTTCGTGGGTTGGTCCGTCCCGCCCCGTCAAATGGCGGGGCCTACCATGTTGCTGGTTGGTCCGTCCCGTTGGTACGTTTTGACGGCTCTAGTTGTAACGGGTTGTGACCCATTTCAACCCATTACCCAGTATAACCCCACCCATATCCGACCCAAACCACCTAATTGCCTGCCCTAAATGTATGCACCTTGACTGCCTTGATTCAAAAGTTGAGGAACTGAAGCTTTGATGCATGCTTTTTAGGAATTTGTGTAGGCTACTTGATGTGAATCCGGGTTCGGATTCGAGCCAAGATCGATTTGAAGATTAACGGACCCTTGTAGACGGACAAAGAACGCGGAATGAAAAGGATAGGGAGTCTCCCTCGACCCACTAGTCGCGATTGACTAGGAACCTTGGGGTGCGGTAGAGAACCTTCGACGCGATTGCCGGAGACCCACGACCACGGAACACCACAACTTCCGACTCGTGAAGATTGATAAGTTCAAGGTGGTTTCTAATCCTAGAAACTCAAATACTCTCACAAACTCAATTGTGGAGAAACACAAGTGTATAAGAACACTTAAACAAAGCTTATGCTTTAATATATCAACCAAGTTATCTCTACAATGAGTTTAGATCTGTCTTTTATAGGCCTAAAATGCAACAATTACTAAGGGATTAATCAAGCTCAAAGCTGGTCCAACTTCGGAGAAGAAAACAAGAAAGACTGTCCAACTTCAGGACTGTCCAACTTCAGGGCTGTCCAACTTCAGGCTGTCCAACTTCAACCTTTAAGTTTCCAGAATTATCAATTTGACCCTCCAACTTGCATATGAACTTCTCTTTATATACCGGATCATTGGTACCTTCAATTTGATTCTAAACCTCTCCCACAAGTTGAAGTAGAGTTGCCCGAACCCGCCTCACATAAACACGAGTGATTGGTCCTCTCTTTATGATCAACGGGTCTTGATTATCTTGACCCGAGCCATCTTGATTCCTATCATTCCCTCCCTCTTGAGAAGGATTCGACCTCGAATCATCACCTGAGTCAAACAAAGATAAGTCAGTAACATTGAAAGTTGCTGAAACGTTATACTCACCAGGAAGGTCAAGTCGATATGCATTATTATTTAACCGTTCGAGGACTTGGAACGGCCCATCACCCCTCGGGTGCAACTTAGAACGACGCTTCTGTGGGAATCGTTCCTTCCTCAAATGCAACCACACCCAATCACCGGGCTCAAATATAACCTGTTTCCTTCCTTTATTTGCTTGCTTGGCATATTGTGCTGTCCTCTTCTCAATGTTCAACCGAACTTGTTCATGCAATTTCTGAATCATCTCTGCCTTGTGTTTTCCATCCATGCTAGCTTGCTCTTTAACTGGAATAGGAACAAGATCTAAAGGACTACAAGGGTTAAACCCATAAACAATTTCTAAAGGAGAGTAACTGGTAGCAGTATGAACAGAACGGTTATATGCAAACTCGACAAAAGGCAAACTCTCCTCCCAAGCTTTCAAGTTTTTATTCAAAACAGTCCTAAGTAATTGAGATAGGACACGATTGACAACTTCGGTTTGCCCATCGGTTTGAGGATGATACAGTAGAAAATAACGGCTTAGTTCCCAATTTATTCCACAATACTCTCCGTAAATGACTTATGAATTTGGTGTCTCGATCACTCACAATTGTTCTTGGCATACCATGCAAACGCACAACTTCTTTGAAAAACAAATCGGCTATGAAACTCGTGTCATCAGTTTTATGGCATGCAATGAAATGTGCCATCTTTGAAAACCGGTCCACTACCACAAATACCGAATCATGACCATGCTTAGATCTAGGCAGTCCAAGAATGAAGTCCATAGAAATGTTTTTTTGATAAGTAAATAATATATTAAATAACAAGCATCAAATGAGGTGATGCGTCCTTTGTACACTAGTCGTATACCAACCAAAAGATTAACCAAATCTGTACTATATACAAGATCTACAAAAGCTATAATCTAGGAAGAAAGTAATCATCCACGAACTCCAAAACTGAATAGTACGAATCAGCAAATTCTTCACTCGGGATGACTTTTCCACGTTGTCGAAAGCCCTATGGTTCCTTTCCTTCCATAGAATCCAACACACCCCAAAAGAGCTGTCCCCCATCTACTATTCCTCTTCTTCAAGTAACCCCTATTCCAACCTCGACATGGTCAATGATCGAACTTGGCATGACCCAAGACATATTAAACATACTCAACACATAATACCAAAGCTCTAAAGCCACGTGGCGTGAAGAAGTAAGTGATTTACACTCTCCTCTCGGCCTTACACATATAGCATCTATTAACAAAAACCATGTTACGTTTCCGCAAATTGTCCCGGTTAGAATAGCCTCAGCGTCGCTTCCCACATGAAAAAAGCCACTCTCTTAGGGGCTTTAGACCTCCATCTTGCTCTCCACGGAAAAGAAGTTCTACCACCATTGAGCAACTTTAAATAATACGAGCTAAGCGAGAAAAGAGGGCCCCCGAGCCTTTCCAAACCACCATGTCCGTCGGCACTGCGTTTTACGCTCTTGAAGCATCCTTAAGAGCTGCACAACCGACTCTAACTCCCAATCATGAAAATTCCTTACGAACAAAGGATTCCGAGATAGGCTTACCCTCCACCCAAGATAATCTGAGCTAACTTTACAATCCTTATCCGTGGATAGCTCAAATAGGTTAAACAAACGCCTCCCTCAAGCAAACATCCCCACACCATCTATCCTCCCAAAACCTCACCGAGGCCCCATTACCAACCTCAAAAGCAATGAATCTTTCAAAAGAATTCCACCCCTTCCTTATACCTCGCGGACTCCCACCCCATAAGGCAATTGACCTCATTAGGAAACCAACGGTGCCCCCCCTCCCCATACTTGCAAACCACCACTTCCCTCCACAAAGCCTCCTTGTTTGTGAGATATCGCCACAACCATTTCCCAGAAAGCCTCGTTAAATAATTTGATCTTTCGATATTCGGACCCCCTCACGAACCCTCGAACACACCTTATCCCAATTCACTAAGTGAAACTTATGCACCGATTGACCCTCCCACAAAAATCTCTCTCCAATTTTTCTAATCTTTGCCTAATTGTAGCGAGGAATCACAAAAGCGATAAGAAATAAGTTGGTAAATTAGCAAGAGTGTTCTTGATCAAAACTAATCTCCCCCTTGGAAAGAAGTTGGCGCTTCCACCACGCCAATCTCTTCTCGAACCTCACTACCACTGGATTCCACAACTCTCTGCTCTTTGACTTTGCACCAATAGGAAGCCCAAGATAGGAAGTAGGAAGAACAGCAGACTTACAACCAAAAAATGCAGCTAGATCCCCAACATTCTCCACCCCTCCTACAGGAATAATTTCACTCTTAGAAATGTTGATGCGAAGACCGAAGCGCTTGAAAAAATAATAGAACTAATCGGAGATTTCCCAAGCGAGCCTTATACGCGCCCCACAAAAACTAATGTATCGTGCAAAGAGAAGATGGGAAATCGACACCTCCCTCTCCCCTCTCCTCCCCACCTTAAATCCACTTAAAAGACACATGCCTGCCCTCTCTAACATCCTACTAAGAGCCTCCATTACCACAATGAACAAAAAAGGGGACAAAGGATCTCCTTGACGCAAGCCCTTCGAACTAGGGAAAAATCCCGATGGTTCTCCATTCACCAAAACTGAGAAGCGAACCGAAGAAATACAATACCGGACCCATTGAATCCACTTGAGACCAAATCCCATTCTTTCCAACATATATAACAAGAAATCCCAGTTCACGTTATCATAAGCTTTCTCTATATCCAACTTACACGGGACCCCGCTTCTCAACCTGTCATCCACAGCTTCATTGGCTATAAAGGACGCGTCCATAATCTGTCTATCCTTCACAAAAGCGTGTTGCGGCCCCGAAATGATACTACCCATAACCCTCTTCATTCTTTGGGCTAGCACTTTGGAAAGCAACTTGTATACTCCACCCACCAAACTTATCGGACGAAAATCTCTCAAATCTGTGGCACCACTCTTTTTCGGAATCAAGGCTATGAACGCAGCATTAAGGCTTTTCTCAAATCTCAAACTAGAGTGGAAAGACTGAAAAACCTCCATAATGTCCCCTTTGATCACCTCCCAACAATGCTGAAAAAAAGCCATAGAAAACCCATCGGGCCCCGGGGCTTTATCCCCCTCCATCTTGCGGCACTGCTACCACTTCCTCTATCGAAAGGGGCGGCTCCAAGGCTGCCACATCATCAGCACTGATACTGTCAAAGCCCACACCATCCAAATTTGGTCTCCAACCCCCACTTTCTTCAAACTGACACCTGAAAAAATTCGAGATGCCCACCTTAATCTCTGCCTCATCCTCTAACTGCACACCATCAATCTGGATAGATCTGATTTCTTTCGCAGCTCCACGCATTTTTGCCATCCTGTGGAAGAATTTAGTGTTGTTATCTCCCTCCTTTAGCCACTGAACCCGCGACTTTTGGCGCCAACAGATTTCTTCCCGAATAAGAAGGCCCTTCAATTCTTGATTTAACTTCACCCTACGGAGATCTTCTTCCTCAGACAGAGTACCAGCCCCCGCTTTCTCATCCATTCTGCAAATCTCATCTGCAATTAATTTGATTTTAATCTCCACCTTGCCGAAGATTTCTCTATTCCAAACTTTTAAATCCTCCTTGAGAAACTTCAATTTTCTAGCTAATCTAAAGCTTGGATCGCCAGTCACCGAATAAGACTCCCACCTATCCTTAACCCAATCCAAAAACCCAGGCTCCTTTAACCACATATTCTCAAATCGAAAAGGGGTTCTCCCTTTAGAACCACCAACACACTCAAGAAGCAACGGCACATGATCAGAAGATAATCTCGGAAGGCAGGACTGCACAGGACTACCAAAACAACCCTCCCAATCTCCAGAAATTAAGAATCTATCAATCCTCGAGAATTGATGACGCTCCCCATTTCTAAACCACGTAAAATCCCCCCCTACCAAAGCAAGGTCCACTAACTCCATCTCGTTGACAAAATCATTGAACTTCATCATTTCTCTGGAATAGATGCGTACACAAGAACGTTCATGAGGAAATCTAACCACGTTGAAGTCACCCCCCACACACCAAGGCACATTCCATCTTGCCTTAGAATTTCTGAGTTCTGCCCATAGTCTCTCCCTAAAAGCATTATTACAAGGACCATAAACCCCTGAAAACAGCCACTCTTTACTATCATCCAGATTTTTCAGAAGGCAAGAAACTGAAAATTCTCCCAGCACTGAATCAACCATCGACAGAGCGTTTTTGTCCCACATAACTAGAACCCCCCCAGCCGATCCTATAGAATCTAAATGCACCCAGTCCACCTTTCTAGCACACCAAATACTATCAATAATCCTCACATCAACCTTCTCCAGTTTCGTTTCCTGCAAACAAACAATAGTCGGATTCCATCTCCTGATTAAACCCTTTACCAGCATTCTTTTATTAATATCATTAAGGCCCCACACGTTCCAAGACACAATTTTAATATGCATATTAAACTGTTGTTTTCCTCCTTCTATCTCCCCCTCCCTGACAAGCCAACAAATCAGCATTGAGATTACTGCACAATTGTTTGAGTTCCCTTTTTCCTTTCTCCCTAGTATTGTTCTTCCTCTTTACGCTACCACCCCCTGATGTTCTCCATTTTTTTTCAATGTCTAGAAGCAGTGCCAGTATCTGATCTTCATAACCTGAACCAGCCACCCCCAATGCCTTTCCGACACCTAGAGCCTTTCTTTTAACCCATAACGATATGTCCTCCTCCACCTCTTTATCTGTGAGGTACTCCATTTCACAAATATCTTCAGGCCGGCAAATATTTATCGGAGTACAGGAGATAGGTTCTACTTCCTCCACTGACTGTCCCTCCAACCTCTCGAAAGAAGAATTCTGCTCGAACCCAGTGTTCCAATCATTCAAAGGTTTCGCTGCGCAACCCCTACCTGCCACAACAGAAAAAGAAGCTCTCTCTCCCGACATACGTGCTTCATCAACAGCCCAATCCTCAGTAAGAGTTCGATCCTCGTACCTTCCCCCAGTATCGCAACTATGTCGTAACTCACGGCTGAACACCCACTCCAGAAAATCCTCAGATTCTGTCAACCTCGAGCAGTCCGAAGCAACTACTCCGTTTAAACCAGTCGAACGCGACTCTGAGACAGTCTTTGAGTGAAAATCCCACTTCGAAGTAGACCCACTGAGGTTTTCTTGAATATGAGTCGCTTTTGCCTCCTTGATAACAGATCCCGAGTTCGAGTCGACAACGCAATCACCAATCCTCTCGTCTCTCGTCTTCGTCTCGGTCGCCTCTGTCAGACCAACCTTAACGATACTTGACTCTGCGAAATAAACCCCGTCTTCCTTATGTTTACCTTTGTCGATTTGGACTTCTGCCTGAAATTTACTTTGAACGATTTGGTCTTCTGCCCCGTCTATAATTAAAGGCGAGCCTGGCCCCCCCGTCGAATTGGACCTGTCTCTAGGGTCCATCGGCCCACTATTAAAAAACTCTTTAGACAAGTCAACTTGGGCCTGCTGTATCTCAGGGTGTAACATAAAAACAATTGGGCTTTGGGCAGAAGTCGGCCCACAAAACCCAGCCTCCAATTCTGACTGTTCTAACCCACTAAGGCCCACCTTAGCTAGACAGCCTTGCTCTCCATTATCCACAACATCATCCACTACCTTTTTAAATTTTGAATTTGACGTACTGCCTTCCCACCTACCCTGAGTCGTTTTGTCTCTGCCCCCTTCTGCCTCGTCCTTTTTCTGACGCCACACCAGCTTTTTCTGAGCGTGCACACCTCCTCCCTGAACGCTGCCAGACTTAGTCTTCTCCGGCACTGCACCGCCATGGCTCCCCTCCCCACACCGGCTCCGGCCATCAACTAACGACTCCGCCCAGACAGGGATCTCGAAAGAGTTCTCACCCTCTTCTACAATGATCGACGCCGGGATCTTTGATCTAGCATGAATTAAGATTCTGGCCCACCTCAGCTCCCCCTTGTTCTTAGTCTCAGAATCGACATCGATGAATCCTCCGCACCGATCTCCAATTTCACGAAAGACCTTGCTTCCCCAAAGGTGAAAGGGTAAACCCACCACTCGAATCCACACCGAAGTGGGTCTTGAATCTCCTCGAAAGCTACAAGCAAACGGACTCCATCTCTCTAAAAAGAGGTATTGCGAATCAAAGAACCAAGGAGATTGAAACAGAATCCTGCCTGCCTCTTCCCTAGATGGAAAAATAAAGAAGAAAAGCTTTTCTGCCATGACTTTAACTTCAACACCACCTACCGTCTTCCACCTTTGATTCACCCACCTCTGTAACTCGTCTAAGTTCGGAGAAGGACCTGCCTGATCCCCCACCCTCCCCACCAGACATCTCTCCAAGAGAACGAGATAGCCCCTTTACAGGACTTGGGCTCCACCTTAATAGCTCCTCCATCTCTGATCCCTGAATTCCTAACGCAAGAAACCGAATCTGGCCAAGGCTGAATCTCCGCTGCTTCCTTGTAAGACTTAGTAGATTGCTTGGGTGTGACAGAAATGATCCCTGCGAACCCGAATCTTCCCACCACCCAGCTCCAACCAGAGCCTACAGCTCCTTCAGGAATACAAATCGACTTCTGCCTCCCTGGACCCTTTACTACGATTCTGAAAAATTTCCCGATCTGTTAGACTCGCTAGCCAACAAAATACCCTCGACTTCCCTTGCCTCTGTCTCCAAAAGCGCACCATTGAACTGAGAAGCCTTCTCCAAATACTCGCAAACCCAGATCAACTCATTGGCTGAAGATCACTATCTCATGAAGTCTACCTCTGATCTCTCCGGAATCGATACAAATCTCCACTCTTCTCCTTCCATCTATGTATTTCAAACAGGTTTCCTACCCGCATAGAAAAAGTTCTATCCATAGAAATGTTAGTCCAAGGCGTGAAATAGGCAAAGGAGTGTACAAACCGTGGGGTTCACTCATGACTTTAGCACGTTTGCAAGATTATGCAACTAGAACAAACACGCATGACATCTATTCTCATTTTAGCCAAAAAAATGTTCCTTTAAGGTTTCGAGTGTCTTAAATACACCAAAATGACCCAAAGCCTCACCATGTGCCTCACGCACAGTAACTCACGCATAGAACATTTGGGTATGGCTGATTTTCGTTGAAAGATAACCCTCGTGCCTATAGTATTTTCCAAAAGCCAATTTTTCACACAATGAGAACACAATCTTTAAATCGCCATCATTGGCATACAACTCTTTAATGAAAGTAAATCTAAGTAAT
>CM028381.1:76287759-76329935 GCA_013146195.2 Codonopsis lanceolata
TGAGGACAGGACTTTCGATTCACGAATCTTACCATGATTGAGCAATTTCTCAACTTGCCTTTGAATTTCTTTGGTTTCCTCGGGATTTACTTTCGTGCAGGGTCGGTTTGGCAAAGTTGACCGGGATGAAGTCAATTTGATGCTCATCCCTCGAAAAGGTGGCAAGCCACTTGGTTCGTCATTGGGAAAGACATCCTTGAATTCTCAATAAAGAAGAGACAAAAAGAAGGCACATTTCTTGATATATCATTAGTAATCAAAGTGTTTTTGAAAACCATGATAAAGACCTCTCTTTTATCCCCAACTCCTCCGAAACCTCACTTGATTTGACAAAAAATTCTTTTCACTCTTTGGCCCTTGGCCTTTTCAACTTCTTTATTTTCTTCCTCTTTCTCTCGTGTTTCCGACCTCATATTTTTCTCATTTTCCCTCTTTTTCTCTCGACACTCTTATTCTCACTCGCTTCCATCAACCCACTCTTTTCATCTTTCCTCTCCACCTCTCTAACCTCACTTTTCCTTGCTTTTTGAAGCTGAAGTTCATGGACTTGTTGTGGTGTCAATGATTGAAGTGTGTATGATTTACCCTTATGTTTTTAAGGTGTAGTGATTCAAGAATCCATCATGCATCACATGGCGATCAAATTGCCATGGTCTTCCCAATAGAACATGCCCCACTTGCATTGGAACCACATCAAACATAATCTCGTCCTTATACTTCCCAATTGAGAACGAGATCAAGGCTTGCTTAGTCACCTTTAACTCCCCACAATCATTTAGCCAGAAGTTTGTAAGGATGCGGGTGCCTAATGACCGGAATGTTTAGCTTCTCTATCACTTCGTGCTAACAACATTAGTGCAACTCCGCTATCTATCAACAAATCACAACCTTTTTCCTTAATGTTGCAACGAGTATGGAAAATGTGTTCCCTTTGATGATCACTAGACTCTTTGACTTGGGCACTCAACACCTTTTCACGACCAATGCTTCTAGGGTAAATGGGTCCTCATCCTCACTCTCTTCCTCCTCTTCCCCCTCATCATCCCCGGATACATACTCATTTCCCTTCAAATACACTATCCGTTTGTTAGGACATTGGGATGCAATGTGCCCCCTCCCATTACACTTGAAACAAACAATTTCCCTAGCCTTTGATGGACTTGGGTTCACACCCTTCCCTTTATCTACCACATTTCCCTTTGGCGATTCCCCAAATGATTTGGTAGGTGTGGTGCTAAAGTTCTTGTTTCCCTCTCCCCAAGACTTGTTGGGTTTTGGTAAGAAGATGATGAAGTGTTTTGGCCTCGTGTATGGGTTCCCTTTTTCTTCTTGAGGCGTCTTTCCCTTTTAAGGGCAGCATGGACAACATCCTCCATGTCGTCATATTCCGTTGCTTTCAACAACCTTGGCTATGTCATCATTCAATCCATTGATAAACCTAGAAATGGTCGTATCAACTTCTTCGATCACATTAGCTCGAGCAAGAGCTAACTCTAATTCCCTACTATACTCCTCCACTGACTTAGTTCCTGGGTGAAATTATGGACTTTCTTCATCAAATCCCGGTGGTAATAGTTAGGGACAAACTTCCTACGCATTACCCCTTTCATCTCCTCCCAATCACGAATACGTCCTTCTCCATTCCTCCTACGATTTAGAATAAGTTGTTCCCACCAAACACTAGCATAGTCGGTGAATTCTAGGGATGCTAGTTTCACTTTTTGTACTTCCGTGAATTGGTTACAACTAAAAAGGACTTCCACTTTCCTAATCCACTCAAGGTATTCTTCTGGTTCCGCCTTACCTTTAAAAGGAGGTACCTTCATTTTAATGTTTCTAATTTCCCCTCTTCTACCTTGCCTTCTATCCTCCTCGTATTCCCCCTCATCATCCTCATCATCATCTTCTACTTGTACTCTCCTCCTTGGTTGGTACCTAGGTGGATTTCCTTGAGGTGGTGCATTGGGTATTTCTAATGTGGCTACTCTTCGGGTTAGTTCCGCCATCATTTCCATCATCCTAGCCATCCCCTCACGAAGGTCTATGGGATTTCCTCCCCCTAAACCTCCATCATCCCCGTTACCCCAGGTTGGTGGAACCTCATTAGTTTGTCCTTGTTGAGCCATGTTTTAGATTACAATTTTCAACCTCACAAGTGTATCACTCGTGTTTACACTCAACTCACACACACTCACACTCTAGTTTCCAAGATAGTCACCAATCCTTGAATAAATCAACAAATAGAGTCAAAGTGATTGTTCCGTGAGTGAATCAAGACAATTACAATCTAGGCTCCCTAGGATTCTTTGGGCTACGATGATAATTCAAAGCGAGAAACAATTCACTTGAAAGTAAGAAAAGAACAAATGCTATAGATGATTTATATGTAGGATGAACAGAACGGAATGAAGATAAGCAAATAAGTTCCCAAGCAATTGATGATATAAGTATGATGAACAAGATTGAATAAAACACAATTCCCAACTCAATTCCGTGTTCACAATTTTCAGATTTTGATTCCCAACAATTTCGGCCCTTCTCTCTTTTTTTTTTTTTTTTTTTGAATTTCAGATTTCAAGCTTCTGATGTGCTCGAATTTCAACAACCTTTTTTTTTTTGAACAGGGCTTTTCAAGAACAAATTGCAGATTTCAATTTAAGAATAATAAGAACACTTTCCAGATTTTTGTAGGACAAAGACAACAAGAACAATTTCCAGATTTCTGTTTTTGTTTTTCCAATTTTCTGATTATTTTGAAGAAGAAGAATATAACGAAAAAAAATAGAAAGACGAGTAGAACGAATTCAGGTTACCTCTTCGATTGGCTCTGATACCAATTGATGTGAATCCGGGTTCGGATTCGAGCCAAGATCGATTCGAAGATTAACGGACCCTTGTAGACGGACAAAGAACGCGTAATGAAAAGGATAGGGAGTCTCCCTCGACCCGCTAGTCACGATTGACTAGGAACCTTGGGGTGCGGTAGAGAACCTTCGGCCGCGATTGCCGGAGACCCACGACCACGGAACGCCACAATCTTCCGACTCGTGAAGATTGATAAGTTCAAGGTGGTTTCTAATCCTAGAAACTCAAATACTCTCACAAACTCAATTGTGGAGAAACACAAGTGTATGAGAACACTTAAACAAAGCTTATGCTTTAATATATCAACCAAGTTATCTCTACAATGAGTTTAGATCTGTCTTTTATAGGCCTAAAATGCAACAATTACTAAGGGATTAATCAAGCTCAAAGCTGGTCCAACTTCGGAGAAGAAAACAAGAAAGACTGTCCAACTTTCAGGACTGTCCAACTTCAGGACTGTCCAACTTCAACCTTTAAGTTTTCAGAATTATCAATTTGACCCTCCAACTTGCATATGAACTTCTCTTTATATACCGGATCATTGGTACCTTCAATTTGATTCCAAACCTCTCCCACAAGTTGAAGTAGAGTTGCCCGAACCCGCCTCACATAAACACGAGTGATTGGTCCTCTCTTTATGATCAATGGGTCTTGATTATCTTGACCCGAGCCATCTTGATTCCCATCACTACTCAAGGGGAAAATAGGTAAGGGAAGAAGCAAAAAATGACATATTTCATAGTATCATTACAAGGTTGCCTTTATAGTGGAATATTCACTTCCACATCTATGTAGGGTACAATGAAGTTGCTTATGGTATTGCCATGCTATCACAATTCAAGCATAATTTTTCTTATGACAAATAATGAAAAAATAAAAGCACAACAAGAGAAACCGACACAAATTTACGTGGTTCCTCCCTTCAATGTGAGTACAATGATGTGGACTTGGCCACCAGATTGCACCCAAGAAGAAAAAAAATGCTGATCTGAAGAGCATAGCCAGTCTCTTATAGTAGCATACCCTCGGGCAACAATGGTCCCTTTCCTTTCTGTTCTTCCTTCAGGTCATGATGCAATGCACGCACAACAACTATTGTTAAAATAACAATATTGGATAACTGGTAAAGTAGCAGAAAAGACTTGTATGGTATAATTAAAGAAAATTGTGGAAACTGTGTTCCCTCAATACTTTGGAGGAGCTCCTACCACTTCTCTCTCTCTCTCTCTCACACACACACACACACACTCATGTGAGTGCTGTTGTAAACAGAACTTCTAATGTACTATTGCAAAGACACTTGCTAAAGAAAGCTCAGATTGATTTTTTGACACTATTTTCCTTGTACAGCCTTTTCCGCTCTCACTGTATGACTTGCTGGAGCAAAGTTTACCTTTCTATAACATGCTTAGAAGTCAGGCAAGACGGTCATCGTTTTCTCAGAAATCTCTTTTACCTCGTCCCACTCTTCCTGTTCCTGCTAATGAGAAGCTGCTTGCTTGGGTTGGTGATGAGATTGTACCTCGTAACAGCGCGAAGGTACTGAATTTTCCAATTCCTCTTTGATAGCTGGGTTGTTTCTTG
Organism: Codonopsis lanceolata; assembly: GCA_013146195.2. Taxonomy (NCBI): domain Eukaryota; kingdom Viridiplantae; phylum Streptophyta; class Magnoliopsida; order Asterales; family Campanulaceae; genus Codonopsis; species Codonopsis lanceolata. The sequence continues at coordinate 76,292,209 of CM028381.1, forward strand.
ATTTCTCTTAGTGACCCTTTGACATTTTTAAGGTATCAGTATTTGATTCAGTTGTTCAAGGTGGTGATTCAGTTTGGGAGGGACTTCGAATCTACAGGGGAAAGATATTTAAGCTTGAGGAACATTTGGACAGGTTAGTAAATGAAAAATCTTGAAATTTGACTTGATATTTCTTTGTGCACGTCTTCGGTAAATCAGGCAGCGAGTTAAACTGACTAATCAGGATGACAAAAGCATTTGATTCGCTTAAGATACAATCAGTCTAAATGAAAGACTGTGTACTTACTACTTTCTTCTGTGTATTTAGTTCTTACTATTGTAGCTAAGTAGTATGTGAACCATCCATAGTGTGGATAATGTCAAAGAGAGCGCATCAATCGTGCTAGTGCCTTGACTACTCAGCAGGAAAGTGATAATATGATTTTTTCTATTTAGTCTTTTAGGTGTGGTAGTGATCAATGCAATGTGATTTAGTTTTCTACCACATATTATTTCATTTGAGGAGCTATATTGCTGTCATTCAGTTCAAACAATCATTTCGGATTCCAATCAGTAATTCTTGTGTAACAACCGTCCTCTCTTTTTAATACCAGGTTGTTTGACTCTGCAAAAGCTCTAGCTTTTACCAATGTGCCTACACGTGAAGAGGTGGGATTTTGTTTTCAATGCTGTTCTTTTCCATTCATTGTGGGAGTACTCAGATCCCTCTGCATGTTTGACTTGTTATGTTGTAGTGGCTCTTATAATGTATGAACTTCATGGTATGTGGTAGTTGATGAATTGTATCTGTGCCTATAGGTTGTATCTTAAGTTCTTTATCACCGGAATGTCTGTGCTCAATGTACCATTTCAGGTTAAAGACGCCATCTTCAAGACTCTCATTAGGAATGGGATGTTTGACAATGCGCACATCCGGTTAAGTCTGACGCGTGGCAAGAAGGTTGCTTCTTCATACATTACTCTCTCTAATTATTTATATGGGAAAACTGTGGGATAATTTTTTTTTTTCTTTTAAAAAGAGAATCAGTAGTGGTTCCCCACTTATCCCCTTGGTGACTCGAACCCACGACCTATTAGGTATGGGTGAAGCGTCTTACCACTAAGCTGCACTTACTTGTCACTGAAGGATAATTCGGTTTGTCCCACCAGTAGAGAAAATTAGTCGATGACATGAACAGAAAGATTACAGCAGTGAAGGGTACTGAATTAGCTTTATTGAGGAAGTTTCTGGCAGGTGACCCCTTTCTTGTTGTAGACATGCTGGCTTTGTTCTAAAACTTAAACCTGCACTGATATCGATTAGAGGTTCACCTGATGGCCTTAAAGGATGTTTTTTGTAGATTTTGTAATGGCCACTTCACTATGTATTAACTTTTCATGGGGACCATCTCAATGCAATGAGATGACGTGGTGATTTTGTCTTCTGCTGAAAATATCAGTGTGTCGCTGAACCTTTCAGTATGGTCATGAACTACTTTTCATTTAATTACGAAGGATAAGTTTCACTTATCATAATATTCAATTCTTCTTCAGGTTACTTCTGGAATGAGCCCAGCTTTTAATCTCTATGGCTGCACCTTAATAGGTACCATGCATTCTTAGTCTCTTACTCTGTCTTCCTCTTTCCTTTGTATGGAAGTGATCTATTTAACAAGGACTCTTCATCCACTCGCCACATCCGTGTTGAACATGATTTGAACAGACGTGGGTGTGGGATCCTTGTCGGATCCTTCAAGTTGTTAATGGACACTCATTCTCATGATTTCAGTCAAGTTGTTTTGAAATTTTAAATATTTAGCTATCAAACTCTGAACTATTCTTAAAAAAGACTAGCAAAACCATACTATATTTCACTAATTCCCCATATTATATCTGTAATTTCATTATTTTTTAACCAAACATAACAGATGGAGATATATAAAGCCATAAGCATGTCTAAGTACCAGCGCCCTATTTTTGGATCCCTTTGAGCCGAGTCCACTTATCCTAAAATTCATGCTTTCCCCGAATCGGACACCCCCACCCAAGAAACGCTAGTCAACAGCTATTTAGTTGCTTCTGATACTACATGACAAGTAAATACATACATGTTTGATCATATATTTTCCTTGAATATGTGTGATAGCGTTGCAGGTAACATGCGTCTAGGTGCCTTAGCAACTTGGGTGACTTGACTAACTAGCGGTCCTTCTGAAGTAGGTAGTCAATGTAAATTAGGGCATTTAGACTATCTTTTCACATAGCTCTTATAAATAAATTCTCTACATTGATGAGGGACCTTGAGCATTTTTTATTGCTTCCATGATCAAACATGTATGTATTTACTCGTCTAGTATCAGAAGCAACTAAATAGCTGTTGACTAGCGTTTCTTGATTTTCATGTATTTTTAGATAGAACCTCCTATATGCAAATCAGCTAGTATAGGAAACTATATCTTTGTTTATCGTATTTTATGCTCTATATTGCTCCCTCCGTTCCACCCAAAGAGTTTATGTTTAAAAAGTTTAATAATGAAGGGATCTATAACAATGATTAGAATTGGTTATAAATATATTAATGTTTGAGCATAATCAATAAGTTCATATCAAATGTGGAGAATAATGTTGAAATGTTATGGAGATTGTAGACATAATTTTTCTCTAAATAGTATAGTGGACACTTTGCCTATAACAGAGGGAGTAATATTTTTTATTATAATCCTCTTTTATTATAATCCATTGTAATGGAATATTGTGGGACAACTATACTCTACTATTGCCGGGGAAACCAAAAATCCGCCTGAGAAGTAGCTTTCCCATGCGAACCTTGGCTGATTTGACAAGGAAAGTAATATTGTCAAAATTCAGAAATGTTTCTTGTAAACAGTGAATCATCATATTTGTGCAACTCTGATTTGAAAAAGCAGTTTAGTTACTTTGATTGTGCGAGTTCTTATGGTAGTTTCTTCTGTTGAAATGTAGTTCTTGCCGAGTGGAAACCACCAGTCTATGATAATACAAGGGGTATTACCCTGGTGACTGCAACTACACGTCGTAATTCACCTAATGTAAGATATGTTCTCTATTTTAGTTAATAATTGCAGTGGAAAAACTTTCCAGCCCTTATTTATGGACACCGTTTGGTGCTTGTTTTGTTCAGTAACATATGCTACCTATTTACCTAGAAATTTCTGATAAGTAACTGCCTACTATGGAATTCAAGTGCTATTAATAGCTCAGGGAGGATTACTTACCTTAAGAATATGAATCAAACTCATACTTCAGTTCAGATATCTAATAGGGTGCTTCAGTTTAGTCTAAATTTCCATATCCAATCCTTATGGCATGGGTTTGGGTATGTGCAAGGTTGTGGCAGTTTTACTCTACATGTCGTGTGAAAGTTAAGATTCATCCCAAGTTCTGATATATGACTTAATATGTAAAACATAAGCATCTTTTTAGGGTAATCAAGGTTTAGGATATTAATCAAACAATTTATCGTTTACCTTTACCAATGTAGTGAAGGACTTAAGACCTTACCAAAATTGTCCTCAATTTTAAGATAAATCTAAAAAATTAATCTTAAAATGAATCTGCAGTTTTATTAAAATGAAATTTATCTTATTATTAGTCCTCGATTTCACCCAAATTCATGGTCTTGTAACTTGGTTAGTTTCTTCAAAGCCTAAGATTCTTAATACTTGAACCACGGAAAAGCAACTAGAGTATTTTAAATTATGGAATCTGAGCAACGAATAAAAGTAGATATAAGTTTATGCTGAAATTTAAACATTACCAGTAAGGATAATGGTTATGATGCACCGCTAGAAATTTATCTATGGCCGGCTCTAGCCTATCCTATATTTACCCTTCAGTTTTAGTTAGGAAAATCAAGACTTCGTGCATCATTAGTTACAAATACTTGGCCTTATGATACTTTGATCTACTTTACATTTCAGCTTGATTATACAAAACAAAGGACATCATCTTCCAATGCAGGCAGGTGATATTAAGACTTAAGTGATTCGTCAAGAGCGTACCTATTAAATCATCAAATCACCTTAAAGAATAATCTGTTATAATGAGTGCTTAACAATGCATAGCATACATTACCCTCCCCTCATGTGAGATCCTGGTCAAATGCAGAGAGACAAACTGAGACACTTCAGTAGGCACAAATCAAATGGATACCTGGTAAGAACATACTGAGAACAGATGAAATAGAAAGACTTGGACCAAAGGGTCAACACCTTGCAAAACCTGAACTTCAGCGCTCAATGTTAAATCACCCTTCAATCAAAAGCTTAAGCTGATAGAGAGAAGACCAAATAATGTATATCATGTTCTTTAGTCTCTTAGCTCATTTCTTTGTCCTTTTTCACCTCCAGCACAAGGTTAAGCAAGTGATTGTTGTTTTATGTTATTGCCTAGCTTCAAATGTTTTATTGTTTCTTAAACCAAGAGAAGGAACTTAAGTTTGGCTTGATATTCATAGAGGTGGTAGACATGGTTGAATTGTCATTTTTAGGGAAGGCACCATTTCTCGGCTCTGGTTGACTAAACTAAAAAGGACGTCTAGTTTAAAGTTCAATTTTAAAATAATTTATTCAGTGCATGATACATTTACTAACTAATGAACGCGTCACAAGATTTATGTTAATTGGTGTTATATGTGCAAAAGGAGCGATGAAAGTGTGGATCATTTGCCTATTCATTGCCCCATGGCGACAGAATTATGGAATTGGATTTTTGGTCTGTTTGGAATTGCCTGGGCTATGCTTGGATCAGTTTTGGATTTATTCTTGAGCTGGTCTCTTTATAAAAGAAGCAGGAAAAATTCCTTATGGGAGGTTGCCCTGTTGGCAGTTTGTTGGGTCATTTGGAAGGAAAGGAACAGGAGGGCTTTTGATAATGAGGAAGGGACTCTAGAGAAGCTTAAAGATACTTGGCTGCACACTATATCTTCTTGGTGCCCTGAGTTAGTGGATCTTTCCCAGACTCCTACTCACTATCCAGAAGTGATAGGGAATTCCCTCCATCTCGAGTAGCTTGAGATCTCTTGTTTTTTCTCTTTAGTGTAAATAGGCCGCGTCACCTGTTTTGACACTATTCGTATATAATACTTTTACTTATCAAAAAAAACTAATGAAAAAGTTTGATATTGATCTACTCTCGTTTTTAAGCTCAATAATAGTATGAATCTTTCATTTGCTTTGGCAGAATTTGGATTCCAAGATTCACCACAACAACCTCCTGAACAACATACTTGCAAAGGTTGGTCTATTCAGAAGTCTGGTATCTCTATTATTTTTACCTACAAAGTAAGATCTATTTTGTAAGTGAATGGAACTATTAGGTTATTATCATGGTATTCTCTCTGTCATAATCTTGGTAAACTTTCAAGCTGGAATCAGCCACCTAAGTGTGCAGACACTCACACTCTCTCTCTCTCACACACACACTTAGATTTGGCTTTGGACTTTAGAGCGTAATCACTTGACCTTTCTGTACTCTTCAAATTTGTGTTAATATCTAGTTCCTTGAGCATAATCAAGAGCGTGATTCTTGAGTGATGCAGATAGAAGGAAATAATGCAAATGCTGATGATGCCATCATGCTCGACAAGGATGGTTTTGTGTCTGAAACAAATGCTACAAATATTGTAAGCCCATGCATCACTCCATTTCTTTCTCTGACCTTGTTTTACTTGCAAAACTCCTAGTTTTTCCATTATTAATCAATATGGATGACTTACAAGCATAACTGGAAACCATAGCGACTAGAGAAACTTATTTTCATCTTTACTTAAAGGTGCAGAAGGTTATTTAAATTAAAAAAATTTCTGTCCGACTATCCTCCCTGGTCACAGCTGTGATGTTTTCGGTTTGGTTATGAGATTGGAGGTGTTGATATGTAGCCAAAACTCTATGCTACACAACCTTTGAACCTGGTACCTGCATGCGACAGTAATGCTACTTACTGGTGGTAGACCGGTAGACCCTTTGGTGGCCATGTGGCATTTCCCTTGTAATTTTACCTCTTGAAGATTGTCTTAACACCCTATGCTACACAGCCTTAGAGTTATAGACCTCATGCCTGCACATGCAACGTGAATGTATTTATTTTTTTTTTTTTGTTAAGTAGCAACAGGAATGTTACTTACTGGTGGTAGAGTGTAGACCATTCGATGGCCATTCTCTTGCGATTTTGCAGAACTTTCCCGTGAAGATGTCTTCAAGAAGTTACATTGAACATTGTTCCTCTTCTCATGATGCAGTTCTTAGTAAAGAAAGGCCGTGTTATTACACCACATGCGGATTACTGTCTTCCTGGGATTACTCGAGCAACTGTAAGTTTCTGCAAGTTACATCCATCTACGTGATGCAGTTTTTATTTTTTGTGTTCTTGTCATGATCAGGTTTTAGTTGAAGTCTGGCTGCTGAGTAATTTTTGAGCTCAGTTAGAGGTTAAGGTGGTTAGTTATAAGTTTCAGCAATGTTACCACGAACCTTGTTAAACACATTCACAAGCATATAAGAGTTGGTGATGCAAGTTGGGTGTCTGTTGCAACTTGACTACTAGAGTGCTAATCTGTGATTTCAGGGACACAAGAATGTTACACAAAAAGCTGCTATGTCAATAATTCATTAAATTTTCTCAAGGCTTTGGTTGCTCTTGAAAAATCAAGATATTTTTAGAAAGGATGGTTGGAAAAATACTTATTTGAGCCTTTTAGAACTATCGTGTTTTCTGGTCTAAGAATGATAGTCTGAGAAAAATGATTTATGTACACACTCGTGCGCCACACACACACACACGTGAACGATCTATTAGGTCATTAGTTCTACTTTGGACATGAAAATATTCTAAGCACAAGTAATTGAGTATTTTTCTGCGTATTTCCACTGGGAATTTTCTGCATGTTTCCACTGGGAACGTCGTATATTTACTCATATAAAATCTTTGCAATGCCTCAAAACCCAATATTCTAAGCACTAGTAATTGAGTATTTTTCTGCGTGTTTCTGTCGTATATTTACTCATATAAAATCTTTGCAATGTCTCAAAACCCAATAACCCAACCATTTCTGTATCGAACCATGGCAGTTTATATTTTTTACTTAAGTATTATTCTTATAATTCATTCCGTGTAAATGAAAAGTCTACCTTTTTGCATGTGTGAACGCTACCAATTGATTTACCACACAGAATATGTAAATAGTGTTATATGAATTGGAAGATTGTGATGCTAAGATTGGTGCATCAAGTATGTATGTCTGGGATTTTGATTTTCTACAAGTAGCTTTTTCATCTTTCCATTCGGATTCTGAATATCCTTTTGTAAAGTTTTACTGATTGCTGTGGATTGAATGTAATGTAATACTGCATCATTTACCGAAAATGCAAGTACTACAGATCATGTTGTTACAATGTTAGCTGCGTTATTATTTCATGCTTAATGGCTGTTTATTATTCACATACTGCAGGTTATGGATGTTGTGGGAAAGCAAAACTTGGTTTTAGAAGAGCGACGAATTAGCCTATCAGAGTTTCATACTGCCGATGAGGTATACCTTCTTAGATTTTCAGAAGACCTCTGTGAATATATTTGGAAGCATGTAAAAGAATTATCTTAGATTTTTAAAATTATGATCTATTTCCATGAGTTTTGGACCCTTATGATCTACCCAAATGAGATAAAAGAAAGTATAGGTTGATTGGGAATGTAACTCCTACTAAAGCATTTTAGCTGTTGGATAAATGACCAAAAATGTATATCATGCAAATACTAATCCTCACATGCAACCTGAACCTGAGAAAATTGACTCCACATATACTTTTACTTTTCCTGCATTCCCTTTGTTGGAGATTGTCACTTTTCATCTTTGAAACTTCAGCATGATTATTTTCTCTGCAGGTGTTGACTACAGGAACAATGGGAGAACTTAGTCCGGTATGTCTTGTCTAGTGGAGATATGTATGCTTAGTATAATTTCACGAATGTTATAGATCTGCCCCTATATGAGTGTCACATTTTGCTCTTATGCATGGTAATTGAGGAGCACAATCCTTTTTGGTATTGACTTGAAATCTGAAAAATAGACTTGAGTCAATAAATTGGTTTAAGTATTGGAAAAGATAGCAGTGTTAAGAAATTAACATAAGAGAAGACCATGAAGCTTGAGCTTCATGGAGATCCTAGCGGTGATCATTAATTGGACATTCAGTGACTAAAACTTAAGGAGACGAATTAGTTGACTAAAACTTAAGGAGACAATTTTTATTGAGTAGGACTTCACATATCTGGACTATATAATTTCTATCATTTTTCTTTTCACAAGTACCATTTTAATTATTTAAAAAGATAAGTTGTACTGGTACGTAGTGGTCGAAACATGCATTTTCGCTGAAACAGGTCAAAACGGTACAAAACAGAATTTATTACTATGATAGTGTGGAATCAAAAAATGGATGCCCAAACACTCTTTATGTCAGAATAGGAGGAGGATATCCAAGGAGAAGTTCAAAAGGAATTTTATAGCGGAGAATTGATGATGGTAACCTTTAATGATACAGGTAGCAGTAGCAGTGTGAATGCACTCTGCCCAGAATTTAATACGTAACAGATTCAGAAGTAGTGACATTACAAGCAAGAGTAACATAAGATTGCGTACGACCATAAGAACGTGAAACGCATGCGGGTGAATCAACAAATTTATATGTATTTTGTTCTAATTACCAATCCCCTTCAACTACTTGTGCACTAAGTCCTGAAAAATACATTAAGAAGGAAAGAGAACCGGGCAGTATTTTGTGTCATAAGTTAGCTTACTACCAGAGAGTAAATTAAACTTGAATTGAGGAACATAGAGAAAATTGTGCAGATATCTAGTGCAAGTATGGCATCTCCTTTGTGAGTAATGATGGAGCTCTGTCCAGCATGCAAATGTATAGTAGAATGAATGGGAATTGGATCAACCAGGTTATTGAATTGAGAAGTGATATGGTCAGTAGCCCAGAGTCAATGGTCCAATCTTGTGTGCCTTACATTATGAGACTAGCCTAAAGAACTTGAAAAACTTGAGAGAGATGGAAATTTACCTGCAACCAAATTAATAGACAAATTTCAAATGATCAAGTTGAGAAGGTGTTGATTGGGTTTCGGTTATGTTGGAAGTTTCACTAGTAGAGCACATAGCATTTGGTTGAGGTTCGTGGTCATTTGAAGAAGTCACAACATATGCTGAGGTACTTGCATGCTTTGAGCATTCTTAGGTGCTTGCCCATTTTGAACAATTGCTGCAGTAGTCTTGTTCCTGAAATTCTTAGCCATTTTTGAAGGATCTTACTTGGTTTGATAGAATTTGTGCCAATCTGAATATCCATGGATATGAAAACAGGTGTCTCTTGTTTGACTACTTCCTCTACAATGATCACAGGAAAGATTGTCTCTGGTGTTGGGTCTTTTGTAATTATTGTTTCTAGGGTAGTTGTTCTTTCCTTTTGCTAACAGGGCAGTGGTGGAATCATGTAGACGTAGTGTAATTTGTCATATTTGATGCACAAAACCATCCTGAATCGACAGAGACCTTGCCTTGCTTATGTTAGGCAATGGAGTCATGGCTAAGATGTTGCTTCTAGTATTGGCAAATGCATCTTGAGTCCCATAAGAGACTATGTCAGATTTTGAACATGCTCATACTCTTCAAGTTGATTAGAGGCTCCACATTACAGTTGCAAACACATTTTGGAGGCTTGCTTAAAGTTTCTACTTCACTCCAAAGTGCTTCCAAAGTGCTCTGAACTTAGTGTGCTAGGCATCAACAGACATTATGCTTTCAACACATGGTGCTATGCTCTTTTTGATTTGAAAGATTTTGGGAGCATTTCCGTGTGTGTATCTAAAGGCAATATCATCCCAAAAACCTCCATGGTTGGCAAATATACAACACTAGGAGCTATATTCTTTGATGCCACATTCAGAATCCAGTAAATAATCATTTCATTATACCTTTCCCAATGTGGACACACTTGGAATTAGGGCTAGGCTTCTCATTGATTCCAGGACAAGGTTTAGATTTAACAGAGAGCTATAGACATTGCACCCTTCCATTGAAAATAATTTGTGTCATCAAGAACAATTGTAAGCGAAACCATACCTCGATTGTCATTAGCACAAAGAAACAAGGGATGCAATTGAAGATTTAATTCAACCAAGTCATACACATCAATTTCTGTATTACTTCGGTAATTACCATCCTCAATGTTTGTTATTCTATCAGGATTAACAATCGGATCTCGAGGATCAGGGTTTGCAACATTAGGGTTCGTAACTGTGGCCGTTAGATCGAATTTTCACAAATCAACCGGATAGAAATGATTGATTAGAAGAATAACCAGTGAAAAAAATGAAGAAAATCACAAATTGAGATTGAAACAGAAGCAAATTTGCTGTGATACCATGTTAGTTTCCGAGAGAATGGAGAAACTTCAGTCTTTTTTGAGAAAATGATTGCAGCGGGAAAAGAACCTGTAACAGCCATTTAAAGCTAATCTACTGCCTTACTACAAAATTATGTAAACTGAAGCGTCGAAACTCTTAACAAATACATAAATACACTCGATTCCCCTGACTCCCATGCTGACTTGTGAACACTGGATGAATGGTTTTGTCGATTCTCTCAGAGTCTTGAGGCTGAGTGAAGCTTGAACTGGACTGAGTAGAACATACATTATCAGTTGACAATGCCAATTTCCTTTGGGCTGATAATTAAGGAAATGTATAGAGATCCCAAGGATGAGAGACATAGCGCCTTTTTATTTGTAAATCTCTTGTATGACCGTCTTACGGATCTTAATTCGTAAGACGGGATCACTCTCTCACAACTCAACCCATCAACACACGGTGGGTCGGATCAAGGGGATCCGTCTTACAAAAGCTACCCATAAAACCATCTTTCCTAAGTTTTTGCCATCTTATTAAGGTTGTTCCCAAGCAATGTTGTAATATTTCCTTGTTTTGATGAACAATGAATGGTTTATCATCCTTGAACAGGTTGTTAAGATCGATGGGCGTGTAATTGGTGATGGCGTGGTTGGACCTATCACATTACAGCTGCAAAGCGCATTCAAAAAGCTGACTGACGACTCGGGGGTGCCAATACCCACCTATCAGCCGACTTGAATAGTGCAGGTTGTACTAGTTATCTCAACCAGCCAACTTATTATGTTTCGTGATTGCTATTTATTTAGGTTATTTCGTGTCAAACTTAGTATAAAATTACTTCCCAGAGCGGGGAGAGTGGTGATTTGAAATACCCATGATCTGATAACAGGAATTCCTTTTGATTGGTGTTTTCGGACAACAGACCAGGGTGAAAGGGTGAAGTGGAACACATGGACCTAAATACCAGACAAGGTGGAACCAGTTTCATAGCCATGTTACAAGGGGTTCATATAGTCCATCTCAACGGAGGATTTGACGGTGGCACTTGGCTAGTCGGCTAGCCTATATTCAAAGTGCTTCATTATTATTTTCAGTTTTTTATTTTTTAAATAAAAGATTATGAAGAATTCATTGAGTTTGGCACACATAAACGTCACACCCAAACACAATAAACATTGCACCCACTTAAAAGATTATATTACTGTATGACCCTTGCACCCATCAAAATAAAATTTGACATTTTTTTATATCATATTTTCCTAATTTCTCTCTCTCAAAATTCTTTCCAAACAACCAAAAAAAGTTTGTTTTGAAGGCCAGAATCACTTGGCTTCCTCTTTGACTAAGCCTTGAGGCTGCCAACAGTTGGTGCTATCCCTAACATGGCTTGCAAACCCTAGGTGGCTCTACTATAGGAGGGTCGGATGCCCTGGGCGAATCTCCTTATGGAGCAGTGGAAGCCCTTGGCGGTCTTGCTTAGTCAAGGCGGGCCTTTTTTGATGGCATATGGGGGCATTCATTGTCAAATTATTTGTTTGTTTAGCTTTTCAAAAAATTAAGGACAATTTAGTAATTGACCATTAAGTGTGACATTTAAGTATTTTTAGAGTGCGATGTTTATTGTGTATAATGTATAATATAATGTTTATTAATTAAATGCTAGAAATGTCCCGGTGGGGGGGGGGGGAAGGGAAGGGGGAGGGTGGGTGACAATTGAACCAATATGCAAACACAATACAAATAATATAATACCACAGTGTGAGTCATTGATATATATAGATGTATAGGAGATACAAGATATAAGATAGAGATTTACATGTGATAAGGATAGGGAATATCTAAGATGATAACTACCGATAATTACACAACTAGGTAGAGCACTTGATGTTGGACTTCTCAGTCTTGTTGAGAGGTTGAGTCTCACATGGCTTGTGTACATGAGTTAATATCCCCCCGCAAGACGAGGGTGGTCTGTGGACGACACGCAGCTTGCTTCGTAAAACTGGAAGTGGGATGAAGACAGTGGCTTGGTCATTATGTCGGTAAGCTGATCCTTGGTGGAGATGAACAGAACGGTGATTTCATGACGAGCAACATGATCCCTGACAAAGTGAAAATCGATCTCCACATGTTTGGTGCGAGCATGAAATACCGGGTTCGTCGAGAGGTAAGGTCGCATCAAGGTTGTCACACCAAAGGATAGGAGGTAAAAAACTTAGAACTTTCAGCTCATGCAAAAGAGATCGTAGCCAAGTCAGTTCGGTAGCAGCATCGGTAAGGGCTTTATACTTTGATTCGGTGGATGAGCGAGCAACTGTTCGTTGCTTGCGGGACGACCAAGAGATTAAATTAGTATCAAGGAAGATAAAAAATCCATTGGTAGATTTATGGTCATCAACACATCCAGCCCAGTTGCCATCCGAAAAGGCATGTAACTGGGAAGAGGCGTGTTTTGTGAGAAGAAGACCACAATCAAGGGAATGCTTCAAGTATCGGAGAATGCGTTTGACAGTGATACAGTGAGATTCTGTTGGAGCATGCATGAATTGGAAAACTTTATTAATTGGGTAAGCCAAGTCGAGACGAGTGAGAGTGAGATATTGGAGAGCGCCGACAGTTTTGCGAAACTTTGTTGGATCGGAAAATGGTCGACCAGAATGTTTTGATAGTTTTTCCGTGGTGGAAAGAGGGGTGGAACAGGGTTTGGCACCAAGCATGTCGGGCCAAGTGAGTAAGTCAATAACATACTGACGCTGCAAGAGGAAGAGACCAGAAGAATGTGTGTTGAATCTTGCATAAATAGATTTGCTTAAAAATATTCCACTTGGTTGTCAGCCAAGAAATTTAAGCTATCTGTGGTCAGCCGAAATTATTTTGTCAGCCATTCATTTTAGCTGATCCTTAATATGTCTAGTGTCAGTTTACCTTTCCTTATTTGATTGATCATATATCTGTACTGACACTTTCCTACTTTGTGTTTTTGGTAGATATACTGCTAGATTATATCTCACAGGATCTTTTGAGATCTTGCATCTGCCAAACACATTTTCAAAATTCAAAATGTGTTCCTAACAGGTTGCTTTTGAAGACTATCTATAAATACCCACATGAAGCATTATTGAAGACAACAATTTTTTGAAGTCAAGAATCCATATACTTTCAATTTCTCTGTGACGTTGTCTTCCTAGAAAACTTTAGCTAGATATCTCTCATTGAATATTTCCCTCTAGTTATTGTTTAGGCAAACACTGAGAGTTACATTTCAAAATATTTAGAAATCAGTCAGTTTGTCTCACGAGTTTGATTGTTTCTCAATCATTTTCCCCAAACACCGGTCTTTTGTTGTACACTGATCCATTAGAGATCAAATAGATTTTTAATAAAATTAGTGCACTTCAAAAATCCAAGTCTGACCAACTTGGTAGTGGACGTAGCAGTTTATCTGTGAACCACTTCAACTGATTTGTCAGCCGTCTCCTATATTCTTGCAAACTGACTCTACACTTAAGAAGTTTTTCAACTAATTAAGTGTCAGTCAGTTAACAACAATTGCTTACTTAATTGTTCAGTTAGTTTGTATTTCAATTTCTTCTCTATATACAGTGATCAAACATTAAAAGCAAACTTCTTTTGAAAACAGTTGTGTCAGTCAGCTGACCAACTTTCATCAGCTTAAGGATTTTCGAAGTGTCAGCCAGCTGACCCATTCTTCAGTTGACTGACAAATTTAAGTTTTCCGTTGCCAATTTTTAAGTTTCACAAATCAACCCTCAAAGTTTTTAAAGGCTATTCACCCCCCCTCTAGCCTTAACTGTTGCCATCTGGACTTACAATGTGTATGAACCTGAACCCCAAGGAAAAAAATAGAAAGGACCCAGATCTTTTAGAGAAAACTCACGAGCTAATGACCCAATTAGAGATTGTATGTGGGAAGGAGAGTTGCCGGTGACAATAATGTCATCGACATACACTAAGATGTAGACTAGGAGGCTGTTTTGAGATAAAACGAACAAAGAAGGATCGGTTTCTGAGGAGACAAAACCAAGAGAATTAAGAAAGACTATTAAACGCTGAAACCAAGCCCGGGGAGCTTGTTTGAGACCGTATAATGGGCGGTGAAGATGTCATACATGATCAGGTTTAGAAGGATCGACAAAATCGGGCGGTTGGGTCATGTAGACAGTCTCATTAAGAAAGCCATGGAGAAAGGCGTTGTTTACGTCAAGTTGCCGAGTGGTCTATCCACGAGAAACGACAATGGAGAGTACCGTGCGGATGGTGGATGGCTTGACGACTGTTGATGGAATCCTTTTGCAACAAGACGTGCTTTGTAACGGTCTAAGGTGCCATCGACATGCCGTTTAACTCGATACACCCATTTACAACAAACGAGGTTCATGGACCGAGTGCGAGGAACCAAGGTCCACATACTGTTGCGAATGAGTGCATTGAGTTCTTCTGTCATTACATGACGCCACTACGGAATCTTATTTGCATTGGAAAAACAGGTTGGTTCATCAATGGACTCAGAGCGAGTGCAGACAGATACATTGGGAGGATATTTGGTTGATGGTTTCGGATTGGTACGAAGGTGCATGAAATGGATTTTTTGACTGGATGGATGGGGTAGATTGGAGGTAGAGGAATCAGAAATAGGCGTGGGCAATATGGGAGAAATAGGCAAGGACAAAGGTGGTGGGTTGAGAGTAGAAGACACTGGACATGATATAAATTGAGAGGAGGAAGAGGGATTGGATGAGGTAGGGTCCACTAAAAGAGTAGGGGAGGATGAGATATGTGAGTTAGGAGTAGGCCGAATGAAAGAAGGAAATGTGTGTAAGGGGCAGCAACCCATGGGGAATTAGTAGATGGAGATTGGTTGGGAATGGGGCCGAGAATAGACGAAGATGGACTGAGAATTGGACCAAGAATAAATGGGCCAGTAAATGGGTAGGTAAACTCATCAAAACGAACATAGCGTGCAATATATAGACGAGCGATGGTTGGATCATAACAACGATGGCCCAAGTGATTCAAGCTGTACCGAAGGAAGACACAGGGAGAGGATCAGAATGACATTTTGTGCCTATTGTACCGATGTAAATGGAGATAATAGAGATAGCCAAAAACTTTTAGAAAAGAATAATCGGGCCTCATACGAAATAAACACTCAAAAGATGATAAATTGAGAGACGCATGAGATGGCATTCTGTTAATCATGTAAACCGTAATGTCAAAGGCAAATTCCCAGAATTTGAACGGAACTGAGCTTTGAGCAGAGAAAGGCCGATTTCAACAATATGTTGATGACGTCTTTCAACAAATCCATTTTGTGCATGGATGTGGGGGTAGGGTATGCGATGGTGGACACCGCATGACTTGAAGAAGGAGTTGAGTGGATGATATTCGCCACCCCAGTCACTTTGGACGCTTTTTATTTTGGTATTAAATTGACGTTCAACATAAAGCTAGAATTGCTTGAATATGAGAAGAACATCCTATTTTTGTTGCATATGATAATACCAAATATATTTGGAATAACCATCAACGAAGATAACAAAGTATTTATTACCATTGGATGAGAGAATAAGAGAGGGTGTGGTTTCCCGGGAAATGCTCCCGCGCCCCGCCCGCCCTTGGATAGGGGTACGCGTACGTGCGGATGCGGGACATCCACTGCTCTCATTCCACCCTCCCTTTTTTAGGGGATTACAAAATTAAAAATGCGAGAGGAGTGCTGTCAGAGTAACGCGTTTGAATGCGCCTCGGTTGCCTTTAGTGGATTTTTGATCCAATATGAGAGCTTTGAGTTTTCTATGTCAAGTTATCCATTTTTTAGGGGATACCAGGATATAGGAATGCATCACCCTTCCATTCCCATTCTCCCTTTTTTAGGGGAAAGCGGGAAAGTTCAAGAAATGAGTGTTGCGGTGCCCCCACTATGGATTTTATGAAAATAGCCTTATGGCCTATTTCGGATCACTATGGGTGCTTTGAGTTTTCTAAGCCAAGTTATCCATTTTTTTAGGGGATACTAGGACATAGGAATACATCACCTTTCCATTTCTATTCTCTCTGTTTTAGGGGAAAACAGAAAAGTGCAAGGAAAGATGTTGCGAGGCCCCACTAGATCCAAAATGTTTTAGAGTCACCATCTTTATTTTGAGGAAGAAATAAAGCAAAACCAAAAAAAGAAAACCAGAGATAATAAAAACGGGTCCGGAGGCTAAGTTACGAGTTGAGAAGGTGCTAGGCACCCAACTCGCCCTTTCGGTCCCAAAACGGTTTTTGGCTAAATTATGCTTTTTGTTATATTTATTTAACAGATAAATAAAACATTAACTGCCTACAAATACATCCATTGTCTACATTATTTACAGACTTGCAACTGATTCTTTACAAATAATTACAAATATACTTGAAAATATTTGGCCATAATAATGGCTCTTTTTAGTGCTATTTCCTAACTAAATCCGGACAGCACAACTGCTTATATATCTACATTGGGCCGGATTGGAAATAACACTTTTACAAATAAAAACTTAAAACTTACCTATTGATGGCCTAGGGTGTGCTCGCTCTGTCCTTTAGGGAGAGGGAGTCTTTTTTTTTATTGTGTGTGTTGTGAAGATTCGGGCAGAGTGACTGCTTCCGAAAGTTACTTTTGGCCGCGGGATTTGGGCGAAGTAACTGCTTGTGTTTGGTTGTTTGTTGGCTTGAGGGAGGCAGAAATTGGGCAGAATAAAGACTTATTTCTGACTGATTTGACCTTTTAAATCGGGCAGAGCAACTGCTCTTTCCACGATTTTGGACCGGAGAAATAGGGTGGATACATAGCTGGGGGGCTAAGGCTCACTTTGACTGGTTGGTTTTGTGTTTATGAGAGGTTTGACAGGGTTTTGTGGCTTTGGGGAGATCACTTTCTATCTCACTTCGCTCTCTATTTCTTCAGCATAACGAGGACGCGGAGAGTTTTGCGGATGAATTCTGTCTTCTAAAGGCGAACCCCGAAGCTCTAATTATAGCCTGGAGCGGGGAGTCATCGGGAATTAAAATTCCTTCTTCCGCGCATCAGCCGTTTGTACACAACGCCGAAGGAATTGCACAATGCGGCAACTGTAGTGTACTATTTGAACAGTGTTGGCGCCACCTATGTGATGTTTGGGCGCCACTCCCACTTTGAGTGTGGGTGGCGCCAGTTTAGTGCAAAGCACTCTTTTGCGCATCCTGCTTTGTCCTTTCACACTTTCGACCCTGTAACTTAACATTTGTTAATGTTTTAACAGGTCTTGACATTTTATATCATGTTACATACCAGAGGTACAAAATTGGGGTATCTACAGAGGGCCCCCATACATCAATAAAAATTAAATCAAGAACAAAAGTACTACACTGTTTATTTGAGACGAGAAGAAATCTAGCTGACTTGCCAAGTTGGCAAGCATTACATAAGGAACTAAGAAAAGGAGATGAATAAGCTAGTTTATTGGAATGAATTATTTGACGAAGAACCTGAAGATGCAGATGACCGAGACGGCGATGCCAACATGACGAAGAAACGCGCTCGGTATTGTGAACAGACAGAGAAGCATGAGACGGGAGAGTGTAGAGACCATCTTTACTCGGACCGGATAGAAGAGTGCGCTTGGTGACTTGATCCTTGACACAAAAAAGGACGGGTGAAATTCAAAATAGACTTTATTATCTTTGGTGAATTTATTTACAGAAAGTAATGATTTAGAAATGGATAGCACATGAAGAATATTATTTAAATGAAGGGAGCGAGAAGGAGTGGAAATAGACAAGGAACCAATGTGAGAGATAGAGAGGCCTTTACCATTGCCAACATGCACACTATCAGTACCAACATAGTCCTCATGCTTAGATAAGGAGGTAAGGTCAGGTGTCACATGATGAGTGGCACCGGTGTCGGGAAACCAACTGTATGCGGATGCCGGTGGTGCCATGTGGGTTAAGTGGGTTGTTGGGGAGGGAGATGATGGAGGACGGTGATAGAAATTGGCGGGGGCATGATTGGAACCTCCACAGAAAGGGCATGGAGGGCGAGGAGTGAAGGATGAAGATCAATGTGGGTAAGAGGAATTGCCACCATGATGACGGCCGCGGCCACAACCACGATGAGAGGATGTATTACCACAGTGGAATAGTGAGCAATAGGAGAGGGTGAAGACGAGGTGGATGGAGAATCTGTGCTGGGCGCAGATATGGTGAGAGAAGAGATAGGGTCACGATTGAGGAATTCATGGCTAAGGATGAGCCTGTGGAGTTCGGGAAAGGTGATGTGTTCGGCACGGGCAGAAAGAGTGGCAATAAGGGGCTTGAATTCAAAGTTTAGCCCACGAAAGACATATATGTTGAACTCGGGGTCAGACACGGGATGACCAGCATCAGCCAATTCGTCGGCATACCCTTTGACTTGTTGGAGATAGGTAGTGACGCTACTCCTTGACGAAGATCATGGAGGTTGGCATGTAAGTTGAGGATACGAGTATGAAAGGGAGACGCAAAGGCATTCGTAAGAGCGGTCCAAAGGGCATGGGAAGAGGTACATTCTACAGCCATATGAAGGACACTTTCGGATAAGGAGGAGATGAGCATGCTCATTACGGTTTGGTCTTGCACAAACCAAGTTTGGTAGGCAGGATTGGGTTTAAGGGCACTAGTATTAGCGAAATCAGTGGGTGGTGTTTCGATAGGGGAGACGACACTGTCTTTTGTGGTAGAGATGTGGGTGGGTGGTGGAGGATTACTACCGTCAATAAAACTAACTAGTTTCTGTCCATGAAGAAGGGAAGCATTTGGGTTTTCCAATAAAGGAAGTTGGTTTTAGTGAGTTTGAGGGAGAGGTAATGGTGGGCAGAACTAAGGGAAGGGACAAACAGAATGGATGTAGATGAAGAAGTTACTGGTTGGGCCATTTTTTTTTTCTAAGGAAGGCTCTGATACCAAGTTGAACCAATATTCAAACACAATACAAACAATATAATCCCACACACATACGTAAGTGTGAGTCATTGATATATATATGGATGTACAGGAGATACAAGATAGATGATAGAGATTTACATGTGATAAGGCTAGGGAATATCTGAGATGAAATGATAACAAATGATAACTACTGATAATTACACAACTAGGTAGAACAATTGATGTTGGACTTCTCAGTCTTGTTGAGAGGCTGAGTCTCACACGGCTTGTGTACATAAGTCAATAATGACTAAATAGAGAAATGTTATTATGAGCTTGAGCTAGTGGTATTATTACAAGCTTTAATTAAATCAATCTACTTAGATCAAATTTTTTTTTAAAGTGATGACATGAACATTTCAAATTACCACGAACCTAATCATCCAACGACTCTAACACTAAAGTTCGTAATAATATTATAAGCTCTAACTTGTAATATCATTTGCTAAACTAATAATATGAAACTTATGTGCTTAGTTCTGTGTATATATTTAATTTACAAAGAACCAATTTCCTAGAACTTTAAACCCCAAAACACTCAAGTATCCAAATATACAACCTTCAATTTGCACACTAAGACTCCGTTTGTTTCACGGAAAATGATTTTCAAAAAATGAGAAGATTTTATTTTCAGACATTTGGCAAATCTTTTGAATATATGTCAGAAAATATTTTCGAGTGTTTGACAAACACACGAAAAATGTTACATATATTTTTTAATGAATACATGCAAAAAGATATATTCAATTCGTCCTAATATATATGGCCTTATTGAATATGTAAAAAAGGGAGAAATCAGAATAATTTGCGTTGTATTCTTATTAGCATCCGACCACTATATAAATTAGGGCTAAATGAACCATTAGTCATTTTTGACCTTCACACGACAGGTCTCTGATCTTCAAAGTGTATCACCACTGACCTAAGTACTTAATTTTCGTCCGCCGATGGTCCCTAGCCCTAACCCTGTTAATAAATTACCGTTATATGATCATGTGCTACCCACGTGCACCAAAAAGAGGGTAATTTGATAACTTATAAACTTAAAGGATGATACCGAAAGTTTGAAAAGTATAAGGGCCCATGTTGAAACTTTACCCTTCTTCTTTCCCAACTTAGGAAGAAAAACAGGGATCGGAGAGAGCATGTGCGATCATCCCTCAATTGTCAAAGGGAAAAGCTCAAAAATCAAAATGATAAGAAAGATATTTTCGCATTCGCTTCACGAAAATCCCACAACTCCTACTCGATCTCTCTTCCCCCTATATTTCCTGCTTCAAAAACCCTGCTAAGCCTCCACGAGGTTTCTAATTTCAAGGCTTCTAATCCATGGAAGCTCTCAGAACAGAACAAGAAAGTTCCACAACAACACCACGCAGCCTACCATCCACCACAAAAACTGCCGCTTGACCCTCACCCTCACCCTCGCCGAAGTCATGGACCTGAACAACTACTCAAAGTCAGATCTGTAGGCCGGGCATAATTTTCAAGGTACCAGGTGGATCATATCCCACACTACCAGTCCTCGCCGTCTAGACCTAGTAAAGGGAGTTTGTGTTGTAACAAATGCTTGCAATTTGATGATTACATGATTCCCGTGATTGGTAGACTTGAGAGAGCAGAGAGTGTACCCGGAAGTCCATTGCATCCTCAGAGCCCCACTTCACGACTATGGATAAATTTAATACCCACTCCCTAATTTCTCAATATTCAGATTCTCCAAATACCCAGCTCCACGATTTTCCCGAAAAAACGAAACAGGAATTCCTTGGAAAAAAAAGATACGGGAATTCCAATCATCGTTTTCTATCTCTCTTCTCCCCCAGTCATGCCGTCTTCCTCCGGCTCCACACCTAGCTTCGTTATCTCTTCCCATGGCCACCATAGCCACCATCTCTGGCCAAAACCCCTTTCAAAAACAGATCGCCGGAAAAGTTCCGTCTTCTCCAAACGAGCTCGCTCCAGAGTCCAGATTGATCTTCATCGCCACCGTGCACCATGTCAGGCCGGCCTCCTTCCTGCCCTCTATCCACACCCATCATAATCGCCGAGGCTGGAGGTGCGGCGGAGAGAGAAAGCGGAAGATGTGGTGGTGGTGGAGGGGAGATGGGAGAGGGTTGTGGATGGGAGGAGGGCGGTGGTGATGATGATGCTGTTGTCGCTGCCATTTTTTGAGAGAGAATGAACAGACGAGAGAAATGGCTACCATTTTTTGAAACAATTTGTTAATGGCTCACTTAGACAGGAGAAATGACGGAGAACCTGGTTGGGGAAGAAAAAGAGTAAGATTTCAACACGAGCCCTTATATTTTTGAAACTTTTAGGATCGTCTTTCAAGTGTATAAGTTATCAAATTACACTCTTTTTGGTGCACGTGGGTAGCACATGATCACATAATGGTAATTTATTAACGTAATTAGGGCTAGGGACCACCAGCGGATGAAAATTAAGTACTTAGGTCAGTGGTGATACACTTTGAAGATCAGAGACCTTCTGTGTGAAAGGCCAAAGTTCAGGAACTAATGGTGCATTTAGTCCTATAAATTACATAGAGTCTAGTTTCTACAAGGAACCCCATTCAACAAGGAAACCCATCACCTTTCCATATTAACCCAACTAACCAAGGTCAACCCAAACACAATTACAAACACACCCCGCGGCACATGTTGTACAACAACGCACAACCCATCACCCAATGCAACCCATCATTCTGTTTATGCATTTGCTGCGTAATATCCCCCCTCAAGTTGGAACTTGAAGATCTCGAATGCCCAACTTGCGAAGAAGATAATGAAACATTTCCTTCATTAGAGCTTTTGCGAAAATATATGCCCACTGTTCTTGCGTAGAAACATATGAAGGTGCTATCAACCCTTCCTTAATTGCGTCACGAATAAAATGGCAGTCCACCTCGATATTCTTTATGCGTTCATGAAAAACGGGGTTTTGAGCAATGTACAAGGCAGACTATCACAATAAACACACATGGTAGCATCTTGTTGTACTCCCAAATCCTCCAAAAGTCGCTTTAACCATTTTAATTCACACGTTAGTGCCGTCATAGATCGATACTCTGCTTCAAAGGATGACCGAGACACAGTGTGTTACCTTTTGGTTTTCTACAAAATGGGTGAACAACCAAGAAACACAAACCAACTTGTTAAAGACCGCTGTGTAATTGGACAACTCGCCCAATCTGAGTCGTACCACCCAGATAAAACCGATTTACTATCTAAACGAAGAATAATTCCTTGACCTGGACTCCTTTTTAAATATAGAACAACACAAAGAGCAGACTCTCAATGTTCCGCCCTAGGACTTTTCATGAATTGGGACAATACATGTACAGAATAGGCGAGATCTGGTTGTGTCACAGGCAAGTAAATGAGACGTCCCACGAGTTTTCGATATTCCGCAGGATCACCAAGTAGTGATCCTTTCAAGACACCTAAATCCTTCATAGGAAAACAAGTACGCAGGTACGTCTTAAATGTAGTCAATGCCTCCGTGTCGTTTCTCGCAACAATCAAATCATCTATGTAGACGAGGACGATGATCGGCGTCTCCCCCTGAGTCAAGGGGAAGAGAGAATAATCAGAGTGTGATTGAGAGAATACATACCTCATAAAAGCGAAGGCCAATTTGGCAAACCAGCATCGCGGAGCCTGCTGAAGACCATATAGAGATTTTCGACGTTGACATACTTGTTTAGGGTTGGATACAGAAAAATCAGGAGGAGCTTTCATATAAACCTCTCCATCCAAATCCCCATGCAAGAAAGCATTATGCACGTCACTTTGGTGAACAATTCACTTTTTAACTGGAGCAACATCAAGAAATGCCCGAACTGTCACCATTTTAGCCACATGAGCAAACCTCTCTGTATAATCAAAACCTTCAACCTGGTGATTCCCAAGTATTACCAATTGAGCTTTGAGCCTCTCAATACTGCCGTTTGAATTATATTTGATCTTGTAGGCCCATTTGCTTCCCAGTGTCATCTTGCCCGAAGATAGAGTCTCCATAGTCCAAGTCTCATTATCCTCAAGTGCTTTAATTTCCATTGCCATAGCTTTCCTCTAACCAGAGTGTCATACTGCTTCCTTAAAACACTTTGGTTCTTCTCCCGTCGTTATAGCTGCAAGAAATTTTTTGTGTCGTGCAGAGAATCGTTCACAATCAACATAATATGTTATGGGATATGGAGTACTTGAGAACGATTGTGAAGACGAGGAACGTTGAGAGAGAGGACTCACTTTTCATATGGTATGAGTTACAAAATCATGAAGAAGAATCGAAGGTTGTTTAGTTCACATCCCCCTCCCTAGCTCTTCGAAAATAGGTGGTGGTGATGCTGCCTCCTCTATAGCAACACCTCCTTCGTCCACTGCCCCACCCTCCATTGGCTCTTCTGCCACGACCGAACTACATTCCCCAAAGACATCACCGTCATTACCAACGATTTGGTCAACGGGAACCTGCTGTGGTGTATGTCTAGTGATAGCGAAGGGAAACTCATCTTCGAAAAACTTGACATCCCATGACACAAAAAAAATTGTCTTTATCCAAGTCATATAGTTTCCACCCTTTCTTACCAAAATGATACCCTACGAACACACATTTACTACTTCGACTAGCAAACTTGTCACCTTTGTGATTTTGGTTATGCGCATAACATAAGCATGCAAATACTCGTAGCGATGCATAAGATGGTGCCTTCCCAAACAATATCTTGTAAGGTGTTTTTCCGTTCAGTATGTTCGATGGAGTTCTATTGATCAACTGGCAGGCTGCTAATTAACACACATTCTCCCCAGAAGGACACGGGCAAATTGCCTTCAAAGCGAAGGGCTCTAACAACGTTCAAGATATGCATGTGCTTGTGTTCAACACGTCCATTCTGTTGTGGGGTTCCAACACAAGATGTTTAAAAAATAATCCCATTTTCAGCAAAATAGTCGAATAAACAACAAAATTCTGTCCAATTGTCACTACGAACATACTTCACTATTTTATTGAATTGTAGATCAATCATGACAACAAAGTTCAAAAATATTCTATGGACCTCTATTATATCCCGTAATAAATAAACCGAAATTACTCGAGAAAAATCATATACAATAGTCAGAAAATAATATGTACCACAAGAAGAAGTTCGATAACCACCCCAAATCACAGGGAATTAGATCAAATATACCATTAGCTTTATATTTGCTAATAGGAAAACTATCTCTACTCTGCTTTGCACATTGACATACATTACATGCTTTATTTTTCGTTCTACCAAAATTGCTTACGTTTGGTACTAGTTTCACTACTTTCTCAGAGGGATGTCCTGGCCGTCTGATGTGCACAAAATGCAACTCGGACGAGAATACCCGGCCGTATCAAGTAATAAAGTATACATAAGTATGAGTTATCGATCCCACAGAGAATGTACACATTTTTCACTCCAACTGAGTACCAAAATTAGGCTAATCAAATTATATTTGAGCAAGAAAATGAATTAAAAACTAAAAATATAAACAACCTAAGAAAGCAATTAAAATTACACTAACGCGAAAGTGGTTTGGCAACAATAAATTAAAATTAAAAAATATAGGAGTGCAATATTTCTAGTCTAGTCGATGTCTAATTTAATCCTCTTTCTGCTTTTCTTTAATTCAAGTCTTGGTAGTTGGGTGTACAACATTATTCATTATGGGCTCTTGCAATGTATAACAAATATGACTACTACTCCTAGCTACGGGCTCTCGCATCTTATAACATAGAAGAAAATAGCTGCAAGTCAAATCAAACACCCAATGACTATCTACGTACAATTTCCTCTCGGTCTCACGTTACGCAAATAATTATTGTGATTTTCGGAATTAATAGGGCGGGCTCTCGCATCTTAACTTATAATTCTAGTGATCATCTAATGGTTCACTACGCCATCAAAAGCATAAAGAACGTACAATAATAACCAAGCACATGGGTTATATTTAGCGAAAAGAAATTCTCTCTATTTTTCTATAAATTATGTTGGTAGCCGAGACACATAAAATTGGTTAAGTATGGGCTCTCGCATCTTATAGTTGACCCTAATCTCCCCAGCCTCGCGAATAGCTAAGGTGGTTCGATCGTATTCAAAACAAGTCTCGTAATGGCTATCGGTGTGTGTCACAAAATCACCAACTATTAAATTGATTGGTCCGAAACATAAAGGTAGCTCTCGCGGATCCTAAGCATTTCTAAAATCATCTAATTATTGGCGAAATAATTAGAAACATTAAACCCACAAAATAATAACCAAACATGAATGTGTACTAAATAAATAGAGAGATTAAATTTAAATCACTACATTGGAGATAGAAATCAATTGCATTCCATAGATAAATTAAGCACAAACCAATTCAACAATATACAAGATTAATCAACCCAAAAAATTACAATAAATATCTCAAAAGATAGGTTGAAAGAATTAAACCAAATTGAGAACAAATCCGGGGTTGAAATCTCTTGTAAATGCATCCTTGGCCCTTGATTTAGAGTTCCAAATCTTTAAAGTTGATTAATCTTTGGAGATTTGGTATGAAAAGGAAGAACAATAGGGTTGGTGCCCCATTTAGGGCTCAACAGCCCGAAATGGGGGCTTGTAAAAATGATTGAAGGTTACTGGGGAGATAAAAGGATTAGGGCAATTGAGTCTCCAAGCTTCCAGGGGTAAAATAGGAAGGACATAGAAGATTTGGGGGCTAAATTGGAAGGATTGAGGTTGCTGGGTCACAGCAGGGGCTGGGCTACCCAGCTGCAAAGGACGCAGGCCAACCTATGTGAGAAATGGGGCGGCATGAGTGAGGGAGATGGGCAGAGAAGAGGGCAAGTGGGCTGGATTGGGCCAAGAAGGCTTGGGATCCAGGAGCAGGGACACGGGTCACCCGCATAATGGTTGAAGGCGGTTGGGTGACATGGCACCTCTAGGTAGTCGACAACACAAAAGGGTAAGGGGAATCCGGAGTTGACATCGACCTCCCTTGGACTTTTACATGTTACCCCGGTGCCCTTGGACCTTCTTTGTTATGCACCGTGATCCTTCCATGCCCAGACTTGTCATTTTGGTCCTCTGTTAGACCAGTTAGCCTCCGTTAGCGTTGATTTGGCTTGGAACTTTTAACGGACTTAAGAGATGTTGACCGAATGATTTGTAACTCAACTTTAAAGCCCGAAATTGGCTCTAACTTCATGCTAAACACCATGAATGCTTGATTAAACCTTGAAAACCTACATTGAAGCACAAATACACATATAATAATATTTCCAAGACATAATTAACTTAAAAGAACACAAAATAAAAGGAAATTCAAGGAAAAAAATGTGAAAATCTTGGGCTTATCACTGTCTATGCGACAAATCCAAATCAGCTGCTCTTTTAATTGCTAAAGCCTTAGCTTGAGGAATACCATGAAAAGAGTAGAGTCCATCTCTCTGTTCACCCGTTCCAATCAGTGTCCTCGTCATGCGGTATTGTATAACATATATATTATTAGTGAAGTAAACGATACAGTCTGGCTGGTTTATCAATTGAGATACAAAAATTAAGTTGCATGTCAAAGTGTACACATAAATAAGTTTTTAGGTTTTAAACCCCCATCCATTATTACACTTCCTTCTCGAGTCGCAACAGCGTGTTGTCCATCTAGCATACCCACCGGACAATTTGCAATATCATTGACATCTACCAAAGAAGTCAAATCACCCGTAACATGATTTGATGCTCCAGTATCAATAATCCAAGCACACGTATCTCGTTTACCATTCAACCGATCATAAAAGAGTTTAGGGTTGTTAAGAAGATTTCAGTTGCTACCATTGTGCTGCTTAAATAGGTAAACCTGAAAGATCATCGCTTCTGGACTGTCCATGCGTTGTAGTTCCTTGTTGTGCACACATGCTACTTCCCGTTGTATTTTTTGTACAAACATGATATAGTCCACCTCCTTTCCCGTGGCCCTATGATGCAGCGGTCCGATCTCCACCACGAGTGGTTGCTGCACCGCCTCTCCTTATACCTCTTCCACCACAAGGTTTGTCTCCCCACCATTTAGGAAACCCAATCAGTTAAAAACACCCACTTTCTTCATGTCCGTCATGATTATAATGTCTATAGATTTTAGTAGAGACATCCACCTTTCCTTTTCCTTTCATGTCGGGTTGCACTTTGAAGGTCATCACATTATCATGTTCTTATTTGTGTTTAGACACAACCCCTCCTCGTAGACGCTCTTCTTGAATGACACTATGATATGCTCGATTCAAAGAAGGAAGGGGATCCAACGAGAGTAGGTTGGATCTTATTGCCCCATAAGCATTGTCCAACCCCATAAGAAAATGGTGTAGATGGTCTGTCTCTTGAATCCTCACAAACTTAGTACGTACCGAGGTCACACGTGCACTTTCCACACTCACGACCTGGAAGTATCTCATAGTTCGTGAGTTCATCCCATAGCTATTTGAGTCTCCCATAATAATTACCCACATTGTCGTTCTTGGACTTCTTGTTATCCGCAAGTGCTGTCTTTAGTTGTTGAATTCTTGGTCCATTCACGACACAAAATCGTTCCTTCATATCGTTCCTTCATATCATTCCATAACAAGTGCGTCTCTTCATGATATGAACTAGTCGATCGAAGAGTCGGTTCGATTATGTTCATAATCCATGACACAATCATCGAGTTAACTGTTTGCCAGTCGTCGAGACGTTTTTCCTCCTCCGGAATCTTGACTGTCATTGAGAAACCCAAATTTTCTCCATGCCCTCAGCGACAATTGTATAGATCGCGCCCACTCATTGTAAAAGGTTCGGTTTTGAATTTAAACGGTTCAGTTTTGGTTTGAAAAAAATAAAAAATCGAGTGGTTCGGTTTGGGATGTATGGAAAGTTACTATTTGTTTAGTTAGAAATGTGAGTATGTAATTTGTGGTATGTTATATAAGTTAATTAAAAAAAATTATTTGAAACCATAAAACCAAACCAAATCGAACCGAATCGAGTGGTTCGGTTCCGAATTTTGCGCAATTCGGTTTGGGTTGAGAAATTTTAAAATTGAAAGGGGTGGTTTGGTTTGCGGGTTTAGCTCAAACCAAATCGAATCGAATCACTTACACTGTCATTGAGTGTGTTTTACTAAACACTGTATTCTTCCTATTGGTGGGTCTTTATGTATATGATAATCTGCACATCTCATTTAATGATATGCTTTCATAATTTATTTTCCATACCCCATTTCTATTAAATTAGTGTGTTTTTTTTTCCGCACGTATCATTCTTCTTTCCTATTATTTATAACTTGAAATTACAGCTATACGGATAATATTAAAAAGCGTGACACAACTTGATTTAAATAAAAGTAATTAAAAATAATCAAAACATATAATATTTTTTATAAAATATATAATTTAGTATATATATTTTATTCCGATAGCAATAGGAAAATAGAGATAAAAAAGAAGAATATATTGGTAGTTAGGTTTATTAGTTTAAGGATGTATCTAATTTAGAGGGTTATAGAGGGTATTTATTAGAGTTGAAATATTTTTAGAGTGTGTCTAAAAAGATTTAAGGATTATATAGAAGATATTTTAGGATGCAACCAATGTGGATGCTTTAAAGAGATTTGTTTGGGGGGAGGGGAGGGGTTGTTGGGGAAAGAGTAAGAGCATCCACAGTGGTTCCCTTTACCAACACCCTAAAATCTTATTTTAGAGTTTTTTTTTATCTCCCTTAAGACCCATAGTGGATACCCTATCAAACAACATATCCCTAAAATTAGCTAATGCACCCCCAAAACATTTGGTGTGTTTTACCGAACATTGTATTCTTAAAAACGTGATCTTTATGTATAAGATAAAATCGGATGTGTATTCTGATAAGAAGTGCCTGTGCAACGAAGGCCTATTTTACGTTTTCCTCATTCTTCAAAATTCTCTCTAGGGTTTTGTCTTCTCTTCCACACCATGGCCGCCAAGGAAGCTCACCTCCAGGCTCCTCCCCGATGTTCCCCGCCTGTGGTCTAACCTCCTCCGTCCACAACGATCGCGGCTAATCCTACACGCCTTAATGTGACTGGACAACCAAGGCCAAACCCTAACGTCAACCCTAACTCCCCTCCCATTCTGCAGGAAATTCCTCTTGCTCCTCGTCAACCTTCTTCCATTATTAATGAACCGGCTTGTGTTTTTACACCACTGGAAGTAGAATTGTCCGAGCGGTTGCTCACTAACACAATCATATGAAATTTTCTAAAGTGCACTTCGACTTATGCGATTCAAGATGAAATTTCTAAGAATTGGAATTTGTCTGCCCCTTTGTTGTCGGCCTCTTAGACCCGCGGCATGTTATGGTTCATTTATCATCCAATGAGGATTTGATTCGCGCTTTATCTCTGAGTCTCATATGATTCAAACTTCTATGTTTAGATCTTTTCTGTGGACATCCGATTTTGCCTTCAAAAAAAGATTGTACAAGGGTTGCCGTTGGGTCAAGATGCATAGGCTTCCTTTAAACTTTTTAATCCTTCTTTTCTACAAAGCATTGGAAATTCATTTGGTCACTTTCTTCGAGCGGATGAAAAACTCTCGCATTAACTGCACTCAATGTTTGCCGTAATTTGTGTCGAAGTTGATGTGGCGGAATCTCTTCCCTCGAGAGTCCGGATTGGTGTGGGAAAAGATAAAGGCTTTTGGCAACCTTTGATTTCGAGGGGAATATTAATTATTGTGTTGGCCGTGGGTTTGTTAGGTCATATCAAGGAATTCCAGAAAGGACGCCAAGGGACTTCAATTGGGAAAGGGATGCCTCAAACCGCCGATTCTGTTAGGGTAGGTGCCACCCGCGACGCCAGCTTATTACGTATGTTAATGTTAATATTAATAAGGAGGATACGGCCGCTAAAAACCCTAATCAGAAACTAATAAGGGTCCCAATGTTGAACGTTGGCGTTAATGAATTGCTCAAGGTGCCGGTACGCACAATGTTCCACATGAGTTTAATAATAAAGGCTCTAGTGTTGGCGCAGAAGGTAACAATATCAATCAAGCTGCCAATGCATCTCGATCGGATGAACACATGCAAACGGTCACGTGGCTTCCTAAATCCGCTAAGGATAATATTCGAAGGGTTCTACTTCTTCGGCTAAAGACTTGAAGGGGCAATCAATAGAGGTTGAGATCATTGATGTAGTGGACAATGATAAGGACAAGGACTTATTAAGGGGACAACCTTCTCCTGCTCAAAGAACAACCATCTAAAGAAGCAAAACCGGTGGCCACAGCTGACGCCAAATGCTTTTGATGTTCTAGCTAATATTAGTGATGATCCAGCTTGACGAGGATCATGTGGTCTCAAGTGGGCATTTGACTTCTCAATCAACCGGTGTTCTAGAGGATTGCCACGCTTGGGCTTCGGCCGAGTTGGAATCTTTTGCCACCACTCATAATGAATCATTGATCATTCATCGTAGAGTTAGATCTCGTGGAAGGGATTGATATGTCGGGTTCCTATGATATTCCTTTGGATGCTTTTGTTATGGATTATGATATCCACATGGTTTCTCCTAAGCCGATTTTGTGAAGTTTTGTGACACTACCAAGGCTACACTCCTGAGGAACAAATTGTTAGAGTTACTAGGTCCGCCGCAAAAGCCCAAAGCTACGATTCCTCAATAGTTTATTTTTATGACGATTCTCCTTTGGAATGTGAGGTGTGTGTAACAAAAAACTATAGATCAGCTTTGCTTATTTAAGCGCAATATCATCCTAATATGTGTTATTTTAGAACCAAAAGGTTCCGTGATCGATAGGCACGTTGTCCCGCTCGGTTGGGGATACTCTAATAGTCTTCATGCTAATCCGATCAATAGTCACATCCGGATTCTTTGGGATAATAGCATGGTCGTTTCGTTAGTGGCTGCGCCAAATCAATTCATCACAAAGTTGAATATTACTTTTGGTGCCGATGTCTCGCTCGCCGCATCTTTGTTTACGCAAAATGCACTCTGAAGAACGGCAAGTTTTATGGGCGGATCTTGTTGCTTACTCTACTCATTTCTCGGCCCCGGATTGTCGGGGGACTTTAATGCAAAGTTGTCTCACCCTACGGAGAAAATTGGTGGTGGTCTATGCGATGTTAATTGTATGGCGATTTTAATTCTTTTATGCTTCAAGCGGATTGGATGATGCCGTTATGAGGGCGCCCGCTTTACGTGGTGTAATAATCATGAAAATGGTGGTCGATTTGGAAACGCTTAGATCGTATTAATCAATGGGAGTTATAAAGCATCTCGCCTAATATTAAAGTTAAACATCCGATATCTTCACTGCACCATGTTCCTTTATCGTTAGTATTCGGGAAGAGGTTAAGCGGCGTGGGATGTTTCGATTTCAACGGATTTGGCTAGACCATCCAGAATTTTTGCCCTTTGTTCAATCTCAATGGTCGCGCCAGCCTTGGGGGCCCCTCTTGATGTCTTGTTTCGTAAGTTACGTATGCTTAGGCCAATGCTTAAATCGTGGAATTGAATGTTTTTGGTCACGTGCAACGTAAGCTAGCCGCTCAAACCGACCGATCATTAGTTTGGAGAACGACTTGCAACAAGGATTAAACAACATTACAGAAGCATGCTTATGGAGGCCAAAGTCGAATTTGAACAATTGATCGATGGGATGCCGAATTGCTTAGGTAAAAGCTCGTCAATGTTGGCCGGAGGGGAGACCGAAAAGTGCTTTCTTTCATGCTAGCATCAAGGATCGCTCCCCGCCGTAATAGAGTTCGCTTTGCTTTGGATGATGGATCCTATAGTGATGATGCCAACTTAGTGGGTCAATTGGCAGGAAGCTACTTTTCGGATTTGTTCTCTTCTAAACCACATGTGGTGGATAATTCTCTGTTCCAAGACTTCCCCTCAAAAGTGAGTGCCTCGATAACGAGTCTTCATCGTATTCCCTTGGAGTCTGAAGTTTGGGAGGCTGTAAAGACTCTAAATCCTAATAGCGCTCCGGGTCCGGATGGATATACAGGTTGGTTCTTCCAAGGTTGCTGGGAGATTGTGAAAGATGATGTTATTAATGCTGTTCGGGATGTTTTTTTGGGTAGCTCTTTTCCACGAGGTATTGCCTCTACTTCCTTGATTTTAATTCCAAAAATTGATAATCCTGAGGTTTTGGGAGATCTTCGGCCGATTAGTCTATGCAATTTTGTTTGCAAAATTATTTCTCGTGTTTATGCTTCTCGGCTTGCTAATTTGCTCCCTAAGTTGATTTCCATGGAGCAGTCTGGTTTTGTTAAAAACCGTAATATTCAAGAAAATATCCTGCTTGCGCAAGAATTGGTTTATCGTATTGACACGAAGACTCGAGGGGGTAATGTTGTATTCAAATTTGACATGTCCAAAGCTTATGATCGGTTAGAGTGGGACTTCCTGCAACGTACTCTGATGGCTATGGGTTTTGACTCTGTTAATTGTGATTTGATTCATCGAATGCTGTCTAATATCTGGTATTCTATTAATGTTAATGGGGACTCCTGTGGTTTTTTCCACTCAACAAGAGGCGTTCGGCAAGGTGATCCTCTCTCTCCGCTTCTATTCATTTTGGCACAGGAGGTTCTGTCTTACAATCTTAAGCAATCAATTCTTCGTGGCCAAGTTCAGCCTTTTCATCATGGTCGCGGAGGGCTTCAAGTATCTCATCTTCTATATGCCGATGATATGTTGGTCTTCTGTAATGCTTCTAAGCGTTCAGTCATGGGTTTGAGAAAGCTTTTTGCTGTTTACGAGGGTTCCTCTGGGCAGCTTATTAACATGTCAAAAAGCGGGTTTTATGCAAGTAAGCGTTGCAGCAATAGACAAGCCCGTCACTTAGCCACTTGGTCTGGATGTCTTCGGAAATTTTGGCCGATGACTTATCTTGGTATTCCTTTATTCACAGGCCGTATGAAGCGTATTTACTTTGAAGGTCTTGTTTCTCGTGTGCTTACAAGGATTAATGGTTGGAGAGCTCGGTTGTTATCATTTGGAGCTAAAATCACTTTAATCAAGTCAGTTCTTTGTAGCATCCCAGTCTATTCCTTAGCTTCGACTTCAGTCCCAAAATCAGTCATGCTCAGAATAGAAAAGGCTATGGCTGAATTCCTTTGGAGTGCAAAAGGGGATCATCGTTATCACTGGGTGGCGTGGCACTTGGTTTGTCGTCCTTTAGAAGAGGGGGGTTTGGGTATTCGGCCCTTGTCTCAAGTTATGAATGCCATGCATGCAAAGCTTGCATGGAATGCTCTCCAAGGCCATTCTCTGTGGGCAAATTTCTGTCGGCAGAAATATGGTGTTCATCAACCGATTATTTCCTGTTCTAAAGTTTGGCGGGCTATTTTAAATCAAATGGATCGCATAATTGATCAGTAGTCAATGGATTGTGGGCACAGCAATATTTCTTTACGGGGCGAATTGGTGTGGTCACGGCGATTGATTGGGCCGCCCATGGACCGTAATTTATCTCACGTGCGATCGGGCTCCGATTCTTGAGGAGCTTTGTTCCTATATTGAAGCCCCTCTTCGTGCCGATGTCCTATCTCTTAGAATCGGTGAGGATCCCGATCGGTTAATATGCACGCCACTTCACCTCGCCGCCTTCAACTCTTCGGAACCATCATAGAACTAAACAGCCGCTGTTAGCTTGGGCTCGCAGAATTTGGCAGCCATGGATCCCTTTAAAAGTTAGCGCTTTTATTTGGCGTCTATTTCATAATGCGCTTCCTGGTGGACGCGTTAATGTGCAAGCTAAGAGAATTCATTTGGCGTCCCAAATGCAATTGTTGCTTTGATCGGTTCGGGAGGAATCTTTTGCATCTCTTTGTGCGATCCGATTCGGCCAAGATGATTTGGGCTCTGTTTGGTAAATTATTCAACAGAGTTTATAATTATTCGGATGTTCGGCAAAGATTTGTTTGCCACACTGGTCTTTCAAATCTCTTCGCAGCCAACTTGGAGCTTGTCACTCGGTATTTTTATGTTTTCCTTTGAAACTGAAAGCTCGATGTAACGTGTTTGGCGGCAATCCTATGAAAGTGGAAAAGATCTTCCACAAGGTAGTTCATCATCTCCGGACATGTTTGTTGTTTATAAACCTAAGGCGTCTTGTGGTCCTCGAGCATCTAATGCCTTGCAAAGCATTGGTATTTACGTTATGGTTCCTCCTCTCCGCATGGTATGTGGCTTACTGGCATCCTCCGGACCTCGGATTTGTGAAACTCAATACAGATGGCTCATCCATTAACGGTCAATGTACGGGAGGTGGTGTGATTAGAGATCATAGAGGAGCTTTTCTCAGTGCTTTTTCTTCTCATTTTCAGCTTGGTTCTAATATGAAGGCTGAAATCATGGCCCTTCGAGATGGTCTTCTTTTGTGCCGTAGGCCGCGCTTTCTCGGGTTGTGGTTGAGTCGATTCTAAAGTTGTTATTGATGTTACGTCTCATCATCTTTCGGCCCCTTGGAAATACACTTATGCTCTTCGTATTTGTAGGCAATTTGTGTCTTAATTTTCATCTTGACATGTGTTTCGTGAGCGAGAATATGGTTCTTGACCGCTGGCTGCGAGGCTCATTCTTCTGGTGCTTCTAAGATTTTTTCTTCTTTCTTGGACCTCCCAGCTGATGTGAAAAAAGCTTTTAAGATGGACTTGTATGGTTATCATTCCTTTCGTAGAGGTTAATTCTTCCTTTTTGGTTGGTTTGATGTATCTCCTTTTTTCGAGGTTAGGCTCCTCCGTCCTCCCATTTATAAGGGCAAGTGGTTGTCCCCTCAAGTTTGTTTCCTTTCTTTCATTTTAATAAATTCTCGCGAGGTGCCGCCCCGCTTCTTAAAAAAAAAAAATACTTTGAGATGGATTGATGAGTGTGCCTTGATGTATGTGTGCTTGTAAGACTCAATTGAGTTCTTAGGCGGTTTATGTGATCGTGTGAAGTAAATGCATGATTGAGAGTATGTTGTAGAATAATGTATCTATTTGACATGTTGAATTCGCTCTTGTCGAATTCTGGTGTGATTCCTTAAATGAGTAAACAACTACTTGTTGAATAAGTTCGCTCTTGTCGAACTTGTTCCTTATTTAAGATTATATGACGAGTAAACATCTGCTTGGCATTGCGTGAGTCCAGCTGGCATATTTGATTGAGTCGTTGGTGTGACAATGCATCGCCGTCACGAGTTATGGGACTCGTGATAGTGATGGGTTGTTATACCGGGTTTTTATCACACACGCCTCACTGCTGGCCACGGTGGGAAGTAGCCCCTTTCTTTGTAACCAAGAGAGCACATTGGCAAGTCTAATAACCGAGTAGAGAGCTCGGTACCCGAGTAGAGAACTCGGTACTTTGATACACTCATCACGGGTATCATTAGCACGAAATGTTAACGCTGTGTATTACAGGAGCTACGTAGCGGCACCGGTTCCATATCATATCCTCCTATTATGTGGTTTACCTTTATAGCACTTATGTGAAACAATGTGCTACCATGGATATGTGATTTAAGTGTTTATTAAATGAACGCTTTGATTGACTTGATATTAAAAATGATATCTTGATATGTATGCTGCATGATGCCATGACATGCATAATTGTTAAGTCACAAAGTCTTTATGACTTACCCCCTCCCTTTTACTACTTTAGATCCGAGCCGTTCGGTACCGCTCGTTGAGGTGTGTAGCGAGATTCGCTTGTCCGTGATCGCATCGACGAGGTTGTGGTTTTGAGATGTCCTTGTTTTGTTCTCTTTTGTAAGGACGTTGGGTTTAGCAAGTCATTTAGACTTTCCTTGGGAATTTGGTTTATTGGGATTTATGTCTATACTTGTAGTTCATGTATCCTATTTTTGAGTGTCGGCGCATGTACGCTGAGCCTTGTATAGCTGTTTTATGGTTCATCTCTTTTGAAAACTTCCGCCGGGCATTACTTTAGCTCTTATTTAATTATGTTGTTCTCCCAGGCATGTTATAGCCGCCGAGGTATATTTGCATGAACTGCGTAGTGTTGGTTCGTGTAGTAAAGTCGCCGATGAATTGATATACTTGTCTTAAATTGCTATATCAGTTTAAAAGTTTTAAAAATTTCCGGCCTTTGGTGCCGAGTCGCTTCATCTCGAAATGTTGCGTCACGTCGTTTTCTACAATTGAGACTTTGCTTGTATTGTTGTCCTTTTTGGACGACTTGACTTGTGATTCCATCTCGGGGTCGAGATCCGGTCGTCACGCTTGGTATCGAGCTTTATAGGTTAGCTATCGCCGTGATAGGTTCCATGGCCTAGGTGGGTTGGTTCTATGTGTGATTTCTAACGTCGAGTGATTTCTTATAGGTTCACAATGGTGGAGACTAGACAATGCACGAATCACAGGAGGCCGGTCCTAGCCGGGAGGCGGTGTTGGTCGAGGTGACAGAGGATAAGATTGCAGGGGTGATAGACCTCCTCGGCGGGAGAGCAGTTGACCCTAATGCAGATGGCGGACATGTGTCACAGTATGCTTGCCTTTATGAATGAGATGGCCGGGGAGGTCGGCCGGGAGGAGTTCCACAACCACCACCACGAACTCGAGGTGAGGCGGCCGCCACCCACTGTAATGATGTGCCCAAGTTGATCCTAGAGGGAGGAACAACGCTATTTTAGAGAGATTCTTGAAGATGAAACCTCCATCTTTTGAGGTGAGGGCCGGTGCTTGAGTTGTGGCTTGAGGACTTAAAGAAGATTTTTGCGACTACGGGCGCGAGGAAAGAGGTTATGCTAGCGGTTTATAAGGCGAGGGAGCCGCCAACCATTGGTGGAAAGTCTTGCTTGCTAGGCGGAATGAATAGGGTCCCTAGAGTGTGGCCTAACTTTGAGAGGGAGTTGGGGCTTCATATGTCCCTATGGTAGTGAGGCGGAGGAGAGAGAAGGAGTTCCAAGACTTGGAGGCGGGGTTTTATGACCGTAGCTCGGTATTCGTCTAAGTTCAAGAGTTGTCGCGGTATTGTGCGCATCTTGTACGGATGAGCCTCGGAGGGTTCTCAAGTTCGTTAAGGGCTTGAAGGCAGGGAGTTTAAGGCGGCTTTTGTCTCTTCGATTGATTATCGGAGGCGCGGTAGATCGTACCTATGAGATAGAGAGAGAGATATTGAGGAGCACGGTAGAAGCCTTACATGCGATCTTCACATCGGCATCTGTCATCGCGAGGGGCCTCGCAACTTTACGGGAGAGCCGAGTTCGAATGTCGATGCGTCGTAAAAGGGACCGTCGCGGCGGTGGCGTAGCGG
>CM028381.1:76330035-76463928 GCA_013146195.2 Codonopsis lanceolata
GGAATCTCCGGCCACTCATAATGAATCATTGATCATTCATCGTAGAGTTAGATACGTGGAAGGGATTGATATGTCGGGTTCCTATGATATTCCTTTGGATGCTTTTGTTATGGATTATGATATCCACATGGTTTCTCTAAGCCGGATTTTGTGAAGTTTTGTGACACTACCAAGGCTACACTCGGGAGGAACAAATGTTAGAGTTACTAGGGTGCCGCAAAAGCCGAACTCTGATTCCTCAATAGTTTATTTTTATGACGATTCTCCTTTGGAATGTGAGGGGTGTGTGTAAAAAACTATAGATCAGCTTTGCTTATTTAAGCGGCAACATCATCCTAATATGTGTGTTATTTTAGAACCAAAAGTTCGGTGATCGTATAGGCACGTTGTCGTCGGTTGGGATACTCTAATAGTCTTCATGCTAATCCGATCAATAGTCACATCTGGATTCTTTGGGATAATAGCATGGTTGTTTCGTTAAGTAAGGCTGCGTCAAATCAATTCATCACGATGAATATTACTTTTGATGCGATGTCTCTTCGGCTGCATCTTTTGTTTACGCAAATGCACTCGGGAAGAACAAGTTTTATGGGCGGATCTTGTTGCTTACTCTACTCATTTCTGGCCTGGATTGTTGGGGGACTTTGTCTGATGTCACCCTACGGAGAAAATTGGTGGTGGTCTATGCGATGTTAATTGTATGGCGATTTTAATTCTTTTATGCTTCAAATTCTGGATTGGATGATGCGGTTATGAGGCAGCCGTTTTTACGTGGTGTAATAATCATGAAAATGGTGGTCGCATTTGGAAGCTTAGATCGTGTATTAATCAATGGGAGTTATAAAGCATCTCGCGCCTAATATTAAAGTTAAACATCGATATCTTCGACTGAGACCATGTTCCTTTCTTGGTTAGTATTCGAGGAAGAGGTTAAGCGGCGTGGGATGTTTCGATTTCAACGTTTGGCTAGACCATCCGAATTTTTGCCTTTGTTCAATCTCAATGGTCGCGGCCACGCCAGGGCCTGCTTGATGTCTTGTTTAGTAAGTTACGATGCTTAGGCCAATGCTTAAATCGTGGAATTGGAATGTTTTTGGTCACGTGCAACGTAAGCTAGCTGCTCAAACCGACTGATCATTAGTTTGGAGGCGACTTGCAACAAGGATTAAACAACATTACGGGAAGCATGCTTATGGAGGCCAAGCTGAATTTGAGCAGTTGATCGAGATGGGATGCCGAATTGCTTAGGGTAAAAGCTTCGTCAATGTTGGTGGAGGAGACAGCGAGTGCTTTCTTTCATGCTAGCATCAAGGATCGTTCCGTCGTAATAGAGTTCGTTTGCGTTTGGATGATGGATCCTATAGTGATGATGCCAACTTAGTGGGTCAATTGGCGATAGCTACTTTTCGGTTCTCTTCTAAACCACGTGTGGTGGATAATTCTGCTTCAAGACTTCCCTCAAAAGTGAGTGCCCGAGATAACGTGGCTCTTCATCGTATTCCCTTGGAGTCCGAAGTTTGGGAGGCTGTAAAGACTCTAAATCCTAATAGCTCAATTCGGGATGGATATCTGAGGTTGGTTCTTCCAAGGTTCTTTGGGAGATTGTGAAAGATGATGTTATTAATCTTTGTTCGGGATGTTTTTTGGGTAGCTCTTTTCACGAGGTATTGCCTCTACTTTGATTTTAATTCCAAAAATTGATAATCACGAGGTTTTGGGAGATCTTCGGCCGATTAGTCTATGCAATTTTGTTTGCAAAATTATTTCGTGTTTATGCTTCTCGGCTTGCTAATTTGCTCCCAGTTGATTTCCATGGAGCGATCTGGTTTGTTAAAAACCGTAATATTCAAGAAAATATCACCTTGCGCAAGAATTGGTTTATCGTATTGACACGAAGACTCGAGGGGTAATGTTGTATTCAAATTTGACATGTCCAAAGCTTATGATCGGTTAGAGTGGGACTTCACGCAGCGTACTCGATGGCTATGGGTTTTGACTCACGTTAATGTGTGATTTGATTCATCGAATCTTTGTCTAATATCCGGTATTCTATTAATGTTAATGGGGACTCACTGGTTTTTCCACTCAACAAGAGGCGTTCGGCAAGGTGATCCTCTCTCTCCGCTTCTATTCATTTTGGCACAGGAGGTTCTGTCTTACAATCTTAAGCAATCAATTCTTCGTGGCCAAGTTCAGCCTTTTCATCATGGTCGCGGAGGGCTTCAAGTATCTCATCTTCTATATGCCGATGATATGTTGGTCTTACAATGCTTCTAAGCGTTCAGTCAAGGGTTTGAGAAAGCTGTTTGCTGTTTACGAGGGTTCCTCTGGGCAGCTTATTAACATGTCAAAAAGCGGGTTTTATGCAAGTAAGCGTTGCAGCAATAGACAAGCCCGTCACTTAGCCACTTGGTCTGGATGTCTTCGGAAATTTTGGCCGATGACTTATCTTGGTATTCCTTTATTCACAGGCCGTATGAAGCGTATTTACTTTGAAGGTCTTGTTTCTCGTGTGCTTACAAGGATTAATGGTTGGAGAGCTCGGTTGTTATCATTTGGAGCTAAAATCACTTTAATCAAGTCAGTTCTTTGTAGCATCCCAGTCTATTCCTTAGCTTCGACTTCAGTCCCAAAATCAGTCATGCTCAGAATAGAAAAGGCTATGGCTGAATTCCTTTGGAGTGCAAAAGGGGATCATCGTTATCACTGGGTGGCGTGGCACTTGGTTTGTCGTCCTTTAGAAGAGGGGGGTTTGGGTATTCGGCCCTTGTCTCAAGTTATGAATGCCATGCATGCAAAGCTTGCATGGAATGCTCTCCAAGGCCATTCTCTGTGGGCAAATTTCTGTCGGCAGAAATATGGTGTTCATCATCCGATTATTTCCTGTTCTAAAGTTTGGCGGGCTATTTTAAATCAAATGGATCGCATAATTGACTGTAGTCAATGGATTGTGGGCACAGGCAATATTTCTTTCTGGGACGCGAATTGGTGTGGTCAGCGATTGATTGGGCCGCTGCCCATGGACCGTAATTTATCTGTGCGATCGGCTGCTCCGATTCTTGAGGAGCTTTGTTCCTATATTGAAGCCCCTCTTCGTGCCGATGTCCTATCTCTTAGAATCAGTGAGGATCCTGATCGGTTAATATGCACGCTCACTTCGTCTGGCCAGTTCAACTCTTCAGTTTTCTGGAACCATCATAGAACTAAACAGCCGCTGTTAGCTTGGGCTCGCAGAATTTGGCAGCCATGGATCCCTTTAAAAGTTAGTGCTTTTATTTGGCGTCTATTTCATAATGCGCTTCCGGTGGACGTTAATGTGCAAGCTAAGAGAATTCATTTGGCGTCCAAATGCAATTGTTGCTTTGATCAGTTTCAGGAGGAATCTGTTTTGCATCTCTTTGTGCAGTCTGATTCGGCCAAGATGATTTGGGCTCGGTTTGGTAAATTATTCAACAGAGTTTATAATTATTCGGATGTTCAGCATTTGTTTGCCACCTGGTCTTTCAGCTCTCTTCGCAGCCAACTTGGAGCTTGTCAGCTCGGTATTTTTATGTTTTCCTGCTGGGAAATCTGGAAAGCTCGATGTAACGCTGTGTTTGACGGCAATCCTATGAAAGTGGAAAAGATCTTCCACAAGGTAGTTCATCATCTCCGGGACATGTTTGTTGTTTATAAACCTAAGGCGTCTTGTGGTCCTCGAGCATCTAATGCCTTGCAAAGCATTGGTATTTCTGTTATGGTTCCTCCTCTCAAATGCATTGTATGTGGCTTGGCATCCTCCGGACCTCGGATTTGTGAAACTCAATACAGATGGCTCATCCATTAACGGTCAATGTACGGGAGGTGGTGTGATTAGAGATCATAGAGGAGCTTTCCTCAGTGCTTTTTCTTCTCATTTTCAGCTTGGTTCTAATATGAAGGCTGAAATCATGGCCCTCCGAGATGGTCTTCTTTTGTGCCGTAGGCTGCGGCTTTCTCAGGTTGTGGTTGAGTCTGATTCTAAAGTTGTTATTGATGTTCTGTCTCATCATCTTTCGGCCCCTTGGAAATACACTTATGCTCTTCGTGACTGTAGACAGCTGTGTCTTAATTTTCATCTTCAGCATGTGTTTCGTGAACAGAATATGGTTGCTGACCGCTTGGCTGCTGAGGCTCATTCTTCTGGTGCTTCTAAGATTTTTTCTTCTTTCTTGGACCTCCCAGCTGATGTGAAAAAAGCTTTTAAGATGGACTTGTATGGTTATCATTCCTTTCGTAGAGGTTAATTCTTCCTTTTTGGTTGGTTTGATGTATCTCCTTTTGTCGAGGTTAGGCTCCTCCGTCCTCCCATTTATAAGGGCAAGGCTGGTTGTCCCCCTCAAGTTTGTTTCCTTTCTTTCATTTTAATAAATTCTCGCAGGGTGCCGTCCCTGCTTCTTTAAAAAAAAAAAAAAATGTATAAGATAATATGTCTATCTTATTTGATGATATGCTTTAATAATTTTTTCCATCCCCATTTCTATTAAATTAATGTGTTTTTTTTTCGTAGTTATAATTTCCATTTTCTATTATTTATAACTTAAAATTATGGGTATGCTGATATAAAAAAATGTGACACAACTTCATTTAAATAAAAATAATTGAAATAAACATAACATATAATATTTTTTTAATAAAATATATAATTTAGCATATATATTTTATTCCAATTGTAGTAGGAAAATAGAAATACAAAAGAGGGAATTATATTGATAGTTAAGTTTGTGAGTTTAATGATGTCACTAAT
The DNA here is from genome assembly GCA_013146195.2 of Codonopsis lanceolata. Classification (NCBI taxonomy): domain Eukaryota; kingdom Viridiplantae; phylum Streptophyta; class Magnoliopsida; order Asterales; family Campanulaceae; genus Codonopsis; species Codonopsis lanceolata. The sequence goes on from CM028381.1 coordinate 76,334,801, forward strand.
TTAGAGGGTTATAAAGGATGCTTGTTCCAGTTGACTTTTTTAGAGGGTCTCTAAAAACTAAAAAGATTTAGAAATTGTATAAAAAGTGTTTTAAGGTGTAACAACTATAAGATGGTTGGATGCTCGAAAAGGAGTGTCCGAAAAGGGGTCGAATAAATTGGAGAAAATGGCTTACGAAATTGAATTGAAAAGAAGGTATCATTTTACATTACTCATAAAAGCTTTTAGGTTTCGTTTGTTTCACGAAAAATATTTTTTGAAAAATAGTTTCTGGAAAATGAAAAGATTTTATATTCAGGTGTTTGATAAATTTTTTAAAAATATGTCGGATAACATTTTCTGGTGTTTGACAAATAGACGATAAATCTTATAGAAAAAAAATTTCTTGAACACCAACAAAAAATTATATTCTCTCCATCCTAATTCAATGCCCCTATTAAATATTCACTAATCGTTTTTTTAAGTGTTCAACTTTAAATGATTTTTCTTTAGTAACCCTCAAATTTATCACAAGTTGTATCAAATCAATATGGTCTATCTTTTTAAAATTTCAAAATACGAATAACAAAATTAATAATCGATATAAAAACGTTTAAAAAAATAAAATGAATAGTGTGTATAATAGCGTATAATATAAAAGCGTAGTGAGTATTTATTAAAATTATAATTTATAAATAGTGTGCATAAGTACAATAAAAAAACTTAATTTATATTTCTAAAAATATTATTTATTATGTGTATAATTGTGTATATGTAAATATGTGTAAGTGTGTGTATGATTATAATTTTTGTTAAAAAGTTAACAAGAAATTCAATTGGTGATCAAAACACCTGAAAATGAAGTAAACGTTTCCATGAAATCATTTTGTGTGAAACAAACAGAAGCTAATACTCCCTCCATTCCTAAAAAAAAAGTCTTGTTTTGACTTTTTAAAATCAAAAGGATTTTTTTTTAAAATAAAAAAAAATTGACATATAGGTTTTTAGTCAATTTGATGTATATTGTTTTGACACCGATTTTAGTCAATTTGAATATTTTGTTTTTACACTTTCTGAGTAAGATGATACTCTTACTTTTCATGAGGAAATTATAAAAATAAGGAAATTGAAAGGATCACAATCCTATTCGGATTACTCAAATAATTAAGAGTATATGTTATTTGTTAGACCGTTTTATGATATTAATTGATAAGACGAATCCCTATTATCTTACAATTTAATTCATTAACACACGATGTATTAGAAAAAGATGATCCATTTTTACAAAAAAAAATCAGTAACACCGTGTTATCCAAAGTTTTACCAATAATTAATATAGTAGATGCAAGTCAAATCTGATAGTAATTCGTATGATAATTATCTAAGAAAAAGTTTGAAACTTGTCAAAGTCATTTTCCCAAAAAAGGAGTTTGACCGTGCTTGATTTTTATGCTAAATTACATGATATTATGAGTGTTAAACAATGTCTATTTTATTTTTGGTAAAATTAATTAATGATGTTTGTTAAATTTATTTTCACAATGTTGTGAGTTTTTTTTTTTTTTTTGTCTATCATGTTTCTGCATTTAATGTAGCTCCTCTCCTGCGAGTGAGGGATGCATTTTGTTCATAATGACAGATTCAGCAATACCCACTATTAAGTAAATGTTCAAGTATGCTTATAAATATACAGTCTGAAATCTTAATCATGATGGCGACATTTAAAAAATATTTTAGTGTCAGAAAATATTGTTCATAAATATTATAATTGGGATTACGAGATTTTTATCTCCCGAACTGTCGGGATCCCGATTCGCCGGGTCCCGACACTTATCGGGAACGAGATCGGGAAGGAAATTGAAATCTCGAATTCCATCGGGACGGGATTGGGATGAGGAGTATCAGGACGGATCCCGTCCCGATTCCACCCCTAACTATAATATCTTGATATGAAATGTAGAAATTTAGGTATAATGGTCTAAAGATATATTTTGTAAGATGGATCCTTCTTACCCGACCTACTGTGTATTTGCGGGTTGAGAGTGTGACTCACTCTTATCATTTGAGATCCATAAAACCGTCTTAAATGAGACATAATCAATCTATAAATTGCTTTATTGACATGATTATTATAGTAATGTCAAACTAGTCTATAAAGTTCTGAGAATAAAAGTTATATTCCCCCCGTCCCTAAATTATCGTCCTCCTTTCCTTTTTCGTCCGTCTCAAAATAATTGTCCACTTTGAAACTTACCTTTTTAGAACATCACTTTTACCACTTTACCCTTACTTTTTCACTCTACTTTAATTATGAGCCACATATACATGGACATTAAAAGAAACTACACATTAAACCAATATAAATAATCAAGTCAATTACTTTTTCTTAAACTGTGCGCCGGGTCAACCCAGACGATTATTTAGGGACAGAGGGAGTATTTGACTGAACACAAATATTAAAAATATTTAATCAACTCTATTAGAAATAATATCTCATAGAAACTCCATCATTTTTCTTTCTAAGCTATTCCAAAAATAAAAGTAAAATTTCTCATCTTTTTGTTTTTAAAATGAAAAGTGCCTTTACAATTATTTTATGCTTGATATGATTCTTACTTTAATTGATAAACTCAATCTCAAAGGGTATCCATGAAAATACACATTATTCTATCATTTATAATATACTCCCTCCGTTACATGAAGAGTCTCCGTTTGAAACTAATTGTAATAAAATGACATTTTCATGTCTTAATTTTTAAAAGTAAACTCTTTAAAGAAAACATTTTAAAATAGAAAAATAGATTCTTTGCCTGGAAGGAAGGGAGTAGTAATTATCTTTCTTTAGCATATATATGTGTTGGGTCAAGTAAGAAACTCTTTTATAAATATTGATATAATATGTTATTTCTTTAATTGCTCCTATACATGTGGGGTCATCAATAAGTTGAGAAGAAAAAGTAAGTGTAAAATGGTAAAAATAATTTTTTTAAAAAGTTAAAATTTGTGACAATCTTTTTTTAGCAAACAAAAAAGTAAAGTTAAGCAATTATTTAGGAACGGGGGAGTAATAATAATAATAGAAATGGAATCAAATTTTAAATAGTTTTAAATTTTGCAAAATATTCCTCCACGTGATGTGTTTAGCACCACTGAACTTATTTATAGCTTGTTTGGTGGAGCGTTTTGGTCAAAACGCAAGTAAAAAACGCAACGTTTTCTCTTTAAAAGTGTTTCAATGGAGCGTTTTAAAAATGTGCAGCGTTTTAAAACGCTCAAATTTGGAGCGTTTTAAAAATATGTTGCTTTTACAACTACTTTGTTTATGAAAAATAGCGTTTTGAAATAGTTTTGCAAACGTGTTTACAAAAATAAAATTGCGTTTTGAAAATGTTGCATTTTAAAAACGCTGCGTTTAAAAAAAATTGTGTTTTCAAAACGCTGCACCAGACGAGGCTTAGTCAAAAGATGAGAGAAGTAGCTATTATCAGTGGCTCTTAATTTGTAACTTGTAGGAGTCACTTGCAGATTGATGGTACCATTAGGTTTACAGGCCTGACAATTGGATGAATTGGATTGAGTTGAAATAGATAATAAGTTGAAACCCGTTACAACCCAAATGTCAAAAGGGTTGAAATGAGTTGGGTCGAAATGGATCGAGTTGAAACGAGTAACTGGTCGACCCATCGTAACCCAACGTTCTCCCTAAAAAACATAAATTCATACCATAAAAAGTCATGGATCGGACTAGGTAAGGGGTCCGGTCTGCTTTAATCTGACCCAACCCGTTAATATTATTGGATCGCAATGAGTTACTCTCTTCAACCCAAAAATATTAATAAATTAGGTTGGATTGGATGGGTTAATGAGTAATAAATTATAATTGCCAGAACTAGGTTTACTTTAATTTGTCTCACATTAAGTTATTTGTCTTTCACAACCTTGAGGGTTGCCCTATTTAGGAGTTCTCTAACTTGTAGCATCCTTGAAAGTCTTGATTGCCCTTGGAGTTTGACTGTTACAAACTGGTTGTTGATTACTCTATCATAACTATTACTCCCTCCCCCTAAATATTCGTCCTGGTTGACCTGGCGCACAGTTTAAGGAAAAGTAATTGACTTGATTATTTATATTGGTTTAATGTGTAGTTTTCTTTAATGTCCATGTATATGTAGCCTATAATTAAAGTAGAGTGAAAAAGAAAGGGTAAAGTGGTAAAAGTGATGTTCTAAAAAGGTAAGTTTCAAAGTGGACAATTATTTTGGGACGGACGAAAAAAGAAAGAAGGACGATAATTTAGGGACGGAAGGAGTATAAAGTTAAATGAATCACATCTATTTCAATGAAATGAAACAGCTAAATAGTCGTGACTAATTTTGTAGCGATGAAAACGCTTTTTACAATGATCCTATCATAAATGGGGGTTGATCTAATTTAAATAACATCATCAAAACATTAATCTAAACAAAGGACCTAACACAAGTATGCAAGAGTCCAGATCTACTATATCATTTTTGTGTATTACTGGTATACCATTTTTCATCTCGACCATTAATTTTTGGACTCAGTTTACAAATGCAAAACAATACTCCATTATAACTTTCTTTTTAGCCAAGAAATCTATTCTTTTACTTCATGTTGATCTCATGGAATCATTTTATAAATTACTCATTTTTTGGTTCCTTCTAACACTACTAAAGCTTCACAATGACCCACTATTCTCTGGTGGTTATGAATTAGGGGTGTGCACAAGCCCTAAGTCCGCGGGCATTAGTACTGCCCAGTATGTGCCCATCAAGTAGTGGCCATTAGATTTAAAGGCCCAGTACTATTGATCAGCTCACGGGCATTAGTGGACAGACTTCAAACGGGCATTGGGCGGGCACGGGCAGGCACGGGCTTCAACTCATTTGTTTATGTTTTAAAATAATTTTACTATTTTCTCATTCAAACTTTTGGCCTCAGCCTTCAGCCCATCAAATCATTGCCATGACCTAAGTTAAAATACAAGCGATTGAAAAAGATGAGGAAGACGTTGGATGTGTGAGGTGAGATTCTTGAGAACGACTTGAGAGTCAGAACGTCGTTGGGTCGTCGACAGCTGTTTTCCAAGAAGATGAAGAAGACAAATTGGCACACCTTACTAATTATACATTGATACTGGTGTGCAAATTCAAATTGTTATCTTGCATGAGAATAGAATATCAATAGATGATTGAGTAATTAATTATTGAAATAATAGGGTTTGACTTTTAGGCTTTTATTTTTAGCAATAACTTTATCAGTTTAGGCGTATTATACTATTACTATATTTATATATTATAATTTATAACTTATAGTCTTATAATATATAAATATAGTAATAGTATAATACACATAAATTAAATATATAGGATTTGGTCAAGCACATATAATTACAAAAATTAAAAAAAGTTATCATAGAAGAGGACGGGCCGGGCCGGGCATAACGGGCAGGGAGCAAAAGAGCCCGAGACCGCGGGTATTTGACTCATCTAAAGCCCAGCACTATGTATAGCCCATGGGCACGGGCTTCATGGGCCGGGCACTGACGGGCTTTAACGGGCTTGATGGGCATTGACGGGCCCTGCTCACCCCTATTATGAATAGCGATCATTATAGGGCTGGTGATTGGGTGAGTTGGGTCAGGTTGAAACGGGTCGTGATCTGTTATGACCTAAAATTAAACGGGTCGAAATTAGTTACGGGTCCACACGGGTCGACCTGTTTCCACCCGCAATTTTCCATAAAACATACAATTGTATAGCAAAAAAATAACGGGGTGAAATGGGTAATGGGTTTGACCGAACCTAAATCGACCCGTTTTTAGACCAAAATGGGTAACCCCGTTTCGACCCAAAAAATTATCGAAGCGGGTTGGATAAGGTAATTTTCAATTCAAATTGGATGAATTAACGAGTTTTGAGTTATAATTGTCAAGTCTAGAGATCAATGTCACAGACCACTCCAATTTTCTCCCTTTTCAAGCTCACGCCAATCTTGATTTGGGTCTTGAATTTGGTTTAAATTGGTGTGTTATCATAGGCATGAGGCCCCTAAGGGGGTGACTCAGTGGTAGAAATGAAACTTTACAATGTGTGAGGTCTAAGGTTCGATCCCTTCCCACGCCCCCCCTTAGTAGGAAAAAACAAAAAATCATAGGCATGAGAATTTGTTGGGTACAATTGGTGCTGCTATATATTTGGATAGCCGCTGTTTGTGCAATTTTGGTTTAGGCTATGGTATTCCCTAAGCATTTTTCATGATTTTAGGCTTAAGAAGGTATGTCTCGTAAAGTAGAGTGATGTCTTATTTATTTATCTCGTAAGTATATGAATCAATATAGAGTATAGTGATTGGAAAGACATGGTTGAATCACTGACACAAGAAGCAATTTAAGCAAGTAAACATGTAACTATTTATTGAATAATAAATTAATAAGATCTAATTATGGAGGGAAATCTAGGAATCTATGAATTCTTTTGACAATAGTTAATTGAAAGCAGCAAACACAGTTTGTGAAGATCTGATTATGGAGGAGAATCTAGGAGTTATGATTCACTTGTATCTACTCTAATATTATTTGGGCTTGTTTGGTAGTCGGACAAGGATAAACAGTATTATTAATCCCAGTACTATTAGTACCATCGTTATTAATCCTCACTTGTATATCGAGGGTAGTTTTGAGATTACAAATGTTAATCCTAATTTTTTTTAGTGAGGACGCTAGTAATACCACCCTCCCCCTTGGTATTAATAGTGAAGGGATAATGACTTTATCCGGATAGCTCGTGCTATTAGTCCCGACCACCTATTGTGTACCAAACATCAGACAACTCGACTTATTAATCATATCTGGCCTTGAACCTGGCTACCAAACGACACCTTTGATCTAATGTATCAATTAGGGGTCGACCCTGTAAAATCGGGGGCCCAAGGCCAATTACTTTGAATGAGACCCTTCCTTTGTAGCATAATTTTTTTTTACAATTTTTGAAAAATTAAAGAAACAAAGGTTATGCATGTCATTTTTTTCTATTGGTAAATCTTTGAAAATATGTCGACAAACATTTTCGGATGTTTGACAAACACACAGAAAACAATATATGAATAAATACAAAAAACATATTCTAATACTAATGTCTATATTGAACATAAAATGATGTTTAACTTTAAGTAATTTTCCTTTAGTAATCCTTAATTTATCATTAATGATGTCAAATCAATAAGGTCCAATTTTTTTTCAATGTCACAAATACAAACAAAAAATTGGTAATAATGAAAAAAACGTTTTAAAAAAGAAAATTGATAATATTTGGGACATCCCTAAATAATATAGTGAACACTAATTGTATGACATAATGAGTATTTATTTAAATTATAATTTATAAATAACGTGCACAAACTCTAATTATATTTCTAAACATGTATTTGTTGAGTAAAATATTGTACGTTTGTAAATATGTGTAATTGTAGAAGAGGGTGAAGAGGTGCTCGAACATTTAAAAAATGAACCCGTAAGTCATTTTCATGAAAAGAAGGCTTCATTTTCCGTTGACTTGGAAAAACTTTTATGTTGACTACATTTTCCACTGGTTATCAAATACTGGAAAATGAGGAAAACATTTTCCAAAAGTCATTTTCCGTGAAACAAACGGAGCCCAAGTCTTTTTTAGTAATTAGAATAGGGCATTTATTTTATTTTTTAAAAATAATGTGTAAGGTTTTTGTGAGATTTTAGAGCCCAAAAAATTGGGTATTTTTAGGGGGCCCAAGGCCATGGCCTCACTCTCTTTATGGCAGGGCCGACCATGTATCAATCACTTTGTCCTGAGTTCGTTCGCGAAGGAAAAAAGTGTTATGCTATAGGTCCACGATTTGCAAACTTAGTGTCACTAAGTTGACTTATGCTTTCGTTCCCGTCCACATAATTCAATCGATGATATACCTGAAGAGCAAGAACATATGAACCTAAATCTAACTTATCACTGTCGTGCATCGATAGATTTAATTTATGACAAAGGTGGGCAAACTTACGACATATGCATATTGGTCATGCAGTTATCCGCACCCCTAGATCTTTAACTATTGTGATACCATTCATTAGGAAAAAGTAAATAGAGAGAGAGGATGATAAACTCTGTGATTAACAAGACTTGATTGAATAATAAATTAATATAGAGGAAAAGATTCGATACAAGTTAGATATGAGCGGTTAGTTCATCATCAACGATGAACTAATTCATTGGATGAATAAAAACATGAATGATCTTTACAAACTGTGAACTACAACTAATAAAACTGTATTCTATTGATAAATTTCGGACCTCAGGCTTAGGGCTACAAGATTTGTATTTATACTATTGGTTAGGTTACAACTAAATTCCGGATTATGAAGAGTCAATGGCTTGCGGTCTTAAAGTGCTAGAGGCATGAGACCGCAAGGTCTTGCATTCCTTTGAGGATGTTAGACTCGGAACCTTGCGATGGCAAGGTCTTAGAGAGCATGCGACCGCAATGTTTCCTGCATCTTTTAATCCTTTGACTCTTTTGACTTTGCACTTAGTTTTGTTCTTGAATTTATCACTTAAAACCTTCAAGAATCATTTAATTTCATCAAAAATCCTGAAACTTACAATTAAAATCCAAAACACATATTAGCAGCCAAAAGCCTCATGGAATCACTATTTCTAAGCTAAATAAGTACCCCATAGATGTGTATAAAACACATCTATCAAATACCCCCAAATTTAAACTTTGCTCGACCATGAGTAAATTATAAAACTAATAAATACAAAAGCGATAAATTACAAAAACAAACTAAAAGTTTTTTTTGGAGGGTGACACTATATACACTCCTTTAGAAACCCACAAAGTCAAGGAGAGTTTAACGAGCGACTTGACTATGCAGATAATACATAAACAATTAAATACAATTTTTTTAAAACCTAAAATTACACTAATGTTAAGCAGAAAAATAAATAAATAAACAAACAACATATTTTTGGTTTATTCTCAAGTCAAGTGTGGTTATTCAAAGTTGCTTCGGGGAATGCTCAATACATGTGTAAGGAATTATCCCAATACCAAACTAACTTAAACTCAACCCTGCAATGATACTAAAATTCTCTGTGTGTGTGTGCAAACAATTAATGAATATCTTCCAACTTAAACAGTTTTATCAAGCTATGCACAACATTCATTTTCTAATTTGTTTCAATAAAAATATGTGTAACACAGAACATGCGATCTACCATCCAAACCCGGTCTATCACAGAAAGAGAGAACACAATGGATTTCAAATGCTTACATATCCATCCAATGCACTTCCTATGTATGACATACAATGCTTTCATATCTCATTTACTTACAGTAGCTAAGATTATGCTAACACAATGAGATTTACCAAGAAGTGTATATATAGGAAGCATGGATCAATTTACATATGTCAAAATTCAAGTCAACCAACACAAACAAATGACACTAAGATCAATAGGACTTTATTAAGCTTGTAATGTAAGACCATGGTGATGAGGAATACGATGGAAAGCGAGTAGAATTCAATGTGAGAGGGCAAGAATACTGTGAGTGCCCCAGATTTTCTTGTATCTCATCCTCCCTTGTTTAGGGGAAAACAAGATTCAGAAAAGACAACGCTCTTGTCATTCCATCTTCTCTTGTTTAGGGGAAAACGAAATTAAAAGTGCAAAAAGAACGTTGTAAAGAGCGCGTGGAATACACCCGGCCTTATTGTGGACTCAAAATATTGTAACAGAGTCGCCATCTTTATTTTAAGGAGAAATAAAGAAAAACCAAATATAACCAATTTTGTAAAGGGTTCAGAGGCTAAGTTATGAGGTGGGAAGGTATTAGGCACCCAACTCGCCCTTTCGGTCTCAAAATGATTTTTGGCTAAAATATGCATTTATTATATTTATTTAGCAAATGAAATAAAGCATTTAAACATATATATCTACATCTATATTATTACAAACTTGCAGTAGTCTCTTTCCATGAATTACAAATATATTTATAAATATTTGACCATAATAATGGCTCTATTTAGTGTTATTTCTTATAGAAATCCGGGCAGCACAACTGCTTATATTTATTACATCGGGTCGGCTTAAATAGGACTTTTAATAACTAAAACTTTAAATAGCCTACCTTTGAAGCGTGTGTGTTTTATCCCGTACCAACTAGCTTCTAGTAGATTTAGGTTGCGCTCGTTCTGTCCTTCAGGGAAAAGGAGTCTTTTTGCTATTGTTTTGCTGTTGCAGAGATTCGGGTAGATAATTGCTTCTGAAAGTTGCTTTCTAGCCTCGGGAACAAGGTGGAGCAACTGCTTGCTTTTTTGCTGTTGTTTGCTTGCTAACGGCGGAAATCGGGCAGAGCAACTGTTTGTTTTTTGCGGATTTGGCGTCTGGATTCGGGTAGGGCAATTGCTATTATTGGGATTTTAGAATCGGTGGAATAGGGCTGAATCCTAGCAGGGTAACTAGGTTTCACTTTGGCCACTTGGTTTTGTGTTTGGGGGAGATTCGGCAGAGCTTCGGAGCTAGAGGAATAAATCTCTCGGCGTTTTCTCGGGAGAGCGATCACTCATTGCGCGGTGAAAAAGTATGTGAATTCTGAGTGTCGGATGCCTTTATTTATAGGCGAGAATCATAGCTTCCTTCGTTGTTAAGTTTCATTCACTGAGCTTCATCGGCTTGTACAACGCGCTGAGAAAATTGCACCGAAGACAAAATGCTATAGTGCACTGAGCACTATTGGGTGCCACCCATGGAGGGGGTGGGCGCCGCGCCAGGAGTCATTGTGGGTGGCAACATGCTCCTTCCTTTCCTCTTTTTGACACTTTGGCCCCTGCATTTCACTATTTATGCATCCTGCTTTTTCTTTTGCATTTTTAACATTTTAAACCCTGTAACTTGGCATCCGTTAGTCCTTTTAACAGTTCTTGATATTTTATGCCATGTTACATACCAGGGGTACGAAATTGGGGTGTCTACAGAGCCCTTCAACGATGGAGTTTACGGTTAACCCGAAGCTAACCGAGTAGACGAACATCGTTGATAAGAAATAGACTACCAAATTTCGTGAAAATTATAATGGAGAGTAATGCAAGAGGTAGCAGTTATAATGCAACAGTTTATGATGCAGTTCAAATCTCACATACCCTAGACATATTTAGTCAGTTGTAGCAGGTTATCGTAGTTTTTAAGTAGATTTGTAATAAAATGCTCTGATGGTCGCACCTACCGAAATAGGCTGCCTACATATCCCTTTCTCAGGAATCAGACCAAACGTAGTTCAGCCTCATGCAAACAAACAACAACACTAGGTGGGATGGATGGTGCGTTTCACCCATCATAGGCAAAAGTGGTGGGACCTTTTCAAAACACGTTTTCCCCAGCATAGGGAAAGCAATGCCACTTTCTTAACGCGCTTTCCCCAGCATAGGGAAAGCGATGAAACTTTTTCAAACGCGCTTTTCCCAACATAGGGAAAACGATGGAACCTTTTCAAAACGCGCTTTCCCCAGCATAGGGAAAGCGATACAACTTTTCAAAACGCGCTTTCCCCAGTATAGGGAAAACGATACAACATTTTAAAACGCGATTTCCCCAGCATGGGGAAAGCGATGAGATCTTTTCAAAACGCGCTTTCCCCAGCATAGGGAAAGCGATGGAACTTTTTAAAACGCGCTTTCCCCAACATAGGGAAATCGATGGGACCTTTCAAAACGTGCTTTCCCCAGCATAGGGAAAACGATGAGATCTTTTCAAAATGCGCTTTCCCCAGCATAGGGAAAGCGATGGAACTTTTTCAAACGCGCTTTCCCTTGCATAGGGAAAGCGATGGAATCTTTTAAAAACGCGCTTTCCCCAGCATAGGGAAAGCGATATGATCTTTTCAAAACGTGCTTTCCCCTGTATAGGGAAAGCGATGGAACTTTTTAACACGTGATTTCCCCAGCATAGGGAAAGCGATGGGTCCTTTCAAAACGCGCTTTCCCCAGCATAGGGAAAGCGATGGGTCCTTTCAAAACGCGCTTTCCCCAGCATAGGGAAAGCGATGAGACCTTTCAAAACGCGCTTTCCCCAGCATAGGAAAAACGATGTCACCCTTTAAAACGTGTTTAACCCAGAATAGGAAAAGTGATGTGATTTTTTTAAAATGAGTTTCCCCCAGAATAGGGAAAATAATGCAATTTTAAACTGTGCTCCCCCCAAAATAGGGAAAGTGATGTGATTTTTTTAATGTGCTTATTCTAGCATAGGAGCAGCAATGCAGATTTTTTTTGTGTGCTTATCCCAGCATAGGAGAAGCGATGCAGATTTTTGTGTGTGCTTATCCCAGCATAGGAGAAGCGATGCAAATTTTTTATAAAAAAATGCTTATCCTAACATAGGAGAAGTGATGCTTATAAAGAGTTGTGGCAGAATGCTGTTGATGATCGGCTTGTGTAGCTTTTGATGATGCTGCTGAGGATCTTTGGGAGGTGGTCCTTGGCGAGATACTGGTAGAAACTAAATATCATAAAACTGAGGGATCAATCAAAGTTTTCATGATATAAAGTTTTTGACTCTTAATCTTTTTCATGAGATAAATCAGAGGTCAGACAAAAAATTCTTTCACAACAGTGTTGCAGAATTTAACCAAGAAATTTTCTCTCGAAAAGGTGTTAGATTGATATCAATCGTTAGCCTTATGTCAAGAGAATTTTGAATATCAAATTCCATTATTATGAAGCATCCATCGAAGTTATTACACATCTGAAAAGAAGTTTTCATAGTGCCAATAGATATATACATATCTGTCATATGAATAAATTCTTACAATCATCAAGGTAATAGTATCTTTCTCGATTGAGTTTTGAAAAACAAAGAGTATTTAATTGTAGACTGGTTTTTCAAAACAAGACTCAATGAAATCCTTGTCAAAACATTTTGAGAAAAAATTGACATGCATTTTGAATGAGCTTTTGAGGATCAAACTCTCAGGTGGTTAGACCTGGCATAAAGCTTGAAGAGCCTAGCTCTGATACCAATTGTTGGTCCACAATAAAGCTCGAATAGGCTAGAGGGGGGGGGGTGAATAGCCTATGATACCACATTAAAAACTTTTCTTTTGGATATGCATTAAGTATAGATTTTAGTGGTATAGACGATTAACTTAAGGAGGATGTCTGCTGTTATTTTAGAATAGAACAGGACAGAACAGCAGACTTGCTCTCAGCAGAGTTATGAACTCTGCTGGTAAATCGTCTGTAAAACAAAAGTCTGTTTAGAAAGAATTTATGCATCAGAAATGTTTAGGCTTAAGTTTTAAGAAGTCTTAAGTAGTTGTACACGATTAAATGATCAAAACAACAACATACTTAATCCTTATTCCAAAATGTAGGTTTTAGGAAATCATTGAGTAGTGCCTTTTCAAAAGATAAAGCAGTTTATGAAAAGCACATAGAGAGATAATGATTGGGAGATAAATAATTGAAAGAACATCTGAATTTATTCAAAGATAAATTACATATTACATCAACCTAGACTCTCTATGAAAATTTATGTTCTCATCTTCATCAATCCCCTGTTCTTGTACTTACTCGTTTATAGACAAACTCTTAAGTACAAAGGACAATAGGAGAACAGAAGAGGAACAATGACGAGAAGACACTAAGGTTATTCGTTCAGATAATAAATATCTGAACGAATGAGTGCAGAGCACTCGACCTCCTAAGATGATTGATTATTACACAATCAATAACATTTGTATCGAAATACAAATCTGAAGATTTGAATGTAATAAATACAGACAACTTTTCATATTCCTTAGGCAACATCTAGGTTGATCTTCAAATTGATCAACGACTTGAACTTTAGCTTTAGAAATATGTTTCTGAAGCTTCAGCTAAAGGCTGAGTTCTTCGAAGAAAGTTGAAGAACTCAAATCAAGAACTGGGTTCTTGACCAAGACGAGAATCTTGACTGTAGACGATCTCTGATATCTCTTCTCTTCTTCACGTAGATTCTTCCTAGCAAATCACAGAGGATGAGATGCTAAGGTTTGGGTAGGGTCACTGCAACTGAGATGTAGAGATCTGAGATGCGTTGGTGAAGACGATCTCGTTGTAGATCTCTTTTCTTCTTCGAAGTTCTTGATGCAGATATAGAGACTGTGGTTGTCTCTGTTGTCGTCGTCGTCTTCGTCTTGTGGACATTGTAGACGTTGTGTGTCGACGACCCTCGTTCTCTGACCACGCCTTTTTTGAAGAGTAGAAGAGATATTCTTTTATATTGGTTGATCGTTGTCAAGATGATCGTTGAGATTTGAAGATACGTTTTCTATCCGTTAGAGATGTTGAATGTTGGAATCCGCTGGATAGAGATGTATTGTTCAGTTGGACCTTTGACCGATGGATAAAGTCTTTGTCTTTAAGGTCCTGAACTGGTTGCCTGTCAGACAATCATTGATAGGTTCCTGGGAAGTAACTCTGACGCCTGATGCACTATCTGAGTGACCTGTCCAATAAAGTGAATTCTTTTTACAGATCTCAGGAGAGAGAAAAGATCTTGCAGTATCAATGATGTCAGGCTTCATGAGGATTTGAATGGCTCTTGAATCCTGAATATTTTTGTCTTTTGTCTTGATCTGCTGCAGTATTGACTTCTCTGAAGCACATGCAGAATAAAGTCTGCTGGTATGATGTTCAATGGTGAGTCTATCTTGAGAGAAAGACTGTTGCTTGTTAATGTGAACATTCAAACTATGACAGAGCTGCTGGTGAGTCTTCAAGGTGTCTTCGAGATGCACTTGACAAGTTTGTTGGTGAGGAATCCTTTGAGACTTGTCACAGTAGCACGTTTGCTGGTGGCGAGTCTTCAGGGTGTCCTTTAATGCATTCAACAAGTCTGCTGGAGACCAGTTTTGTGAAGAACCTTTAGAGACTTTAACAAGTCTGCTGGTGCTTTATGCATATGAGGTACTGTTCTATTCAATCATCTATAAGGAGGTTAGGACTAGACTAGGACAACCTAATCTTAGACCTATGTGTTGTCAAACAAGCTGCCACACTAATCGGCACGCATACATCTTAGCCACTTGTTATGACACACAGTAATGGGAACAAGCAAATCAAAATATTAGGGATATGCATCAAGATAATTTGATTATCAAGATGCATATTCCAACAATAGGGAAATCGGTGCAACCTTTCAAAACACGTTTTCCCCAGCATAGGGAAAGCGATGCTGTTTTTTTTAACGCGGTTTCCCCAGCATAGGAGAAAGCAATGTAACCTTTTTTTTTTTAACGCGCTTTCCCCAACATAGGGAAAACGATGCTGTTTTTCAAAATGGGCTTTCCCAGCATAGGGAAAGCAATGGAGCCTTTATTTTTTTTTAAACAGGCTTTCCCCAGTATAGGGAAAGCGGTGTAACCTTTCAAAACGCGTTTTTCCCAGCATAGGAAAAACGATGCTATTTTTGAAAACAGGCTTTCCCCAGCATGGGAAAAGCGATACTGTTTTTCAAAATGGGCTTTCCCCAGCATAGGGAAAGCGATGGAACCTTTTTTTAATATAGGCTTTCCCCACCATAAGGAAAGCGATGGAACCTTTTTATAAATTAGGCTTTCCCCAACATAGGGAAAGCGATGGAACCTTTTTTAAAACAGGTTTTTCCCAGCATAGGGAAAGCGATGCTATTTTTCAAAATGGGCTTTCCCCAGCATAGGGAAAGCGATGAAACCTTTTTTTAAAACAGGTTTTCCCCAGCATAGGGAAAGCGGTGCAACCTTTCAAAATGCATTTTCCCCAGCATAGGGAAAGCGATGGAACCTTTTTTAAAACAGGCTTTCCGCAGCATAGGGGAAGCGATGCTGATTTTTTTTTTAAATGTGCTTATCCTAGCATAGGAGAAGCAATGCTGATTTTTTAAAATGTGTTTTTCCCAGCATAGGAGAAGCGATACAGATTTTTTTAAAAAAATGTGCTTATCCCAACATAGGAGAAGCGGTGATTATGAAGCGTTGCGTCAGAATGCTGTCGATGATCGGTTTATGTGGCTTTTGATGATGCTGTTGAGGATCTTTGGGAGGAGGTCCTTGGCGAGATGCTGGAAGAACATTTATACTTTTCCCAGGGCCAATGCGGCAGAAGACCTGATAAGATGCAATAAAAGGATGCAAACAAAAGATGCAAACATGTGAATGAAACTTTCTTTTTCTTTAAAAAAATGACTTTTGAATGTCCATGTGTGTCATCTGTTTCTTAAACATGTTAAGACAAGATAAGCCAAGGTGATGAAAATGTAATATAAGAGCTTGAGATGTGGCTTCTGGTTGGTTTTGAAGGGTTATGAGTATATGAGTTGGTAGTGATATTTGAGATGGAGGTGGGTGAAGTTTAGGGTTATTTTTCAGTCTTTTGACTAGTGCATCATTCAAAAAAAGAAATTCAATCAGGATTAGTGAGCCCTACTAATCGATGCTTCGGAGGGACCACTTTTTTTTCTTTTTTTGTTACTCTAACTTTTGCCTAGGCTGCCCTTTCGGGTTTTCAACCTAGCGAGCTTTTACCTCATAGGGAGCTGGTCTTTCAATGCATGCGATGACAACCCGCTTATTCTTGAGCGATCACAGTTTTGTAGCTTCTTCGTTTCTTCAGGCGGAGATAGAAAGGGTAGCTGTTTCTGGAGATGATGAGCCTTTATGTATCCAATGAGTTTGGCGGGGGGAAGCCCTAGGATGAATTTGATCAACCAAATTTTGTATGACGGGAACGTTCCTGAAGAAATTAACTAGGGACAGCCCTAGACAGACTCGATTTGGAGGGACTTTTTGTGGGAGATAGAAATGAGTATGCTCAAAGAAAAAAGGATGACTCTAATGGACAAAAGAAGAGTCATGATCCAGAGTTTATTTCCGAGTATCACAAGTTTCATGGACGCTACTTAACATTTATCTTTTGATAATTTTATATGTCTTTAGCAAGGAGTTCTGTCCTGGACCCAGATCACGTTACAACCGATTGAAACAGAGCTATAGGTTGCAACTAGGTTAGGGAATAGTGTTTAAGTATTTGGGATGGATTAGCTTCAGGGTTGAGGATTTGATTGGCCTCTTGCTCAAAGGCATTTTGGGTTGTGGATTTGGTTATTTTCGGAAAGGCGGTCGCAAAGCGATCATTGGCTGGCCTTTTAAGCTGTGGGTTTTGGATGAGAATTTGGTTTCTGGATCTGGCTGTAGGTATGGTTGGGATATCGGCTTTTGGCTTTGGTTATGGGTTGTGGGGTTGTCCAAGAGTGATATATATATATATATATATATATATATATATATATATATATATATATATATATATATATATATATATATATATATATATATATATATATTGTGAGAGAAAGAGATATTGAGGAAATTTCTCAAGAGAGGCTTCTTTTCTTTTTTCTTTTTTTTTCCTTTTTTTAAAATGCATATGCCTCTTTTTTTTCTCTTTCTTTTTTTCGTGCATAGGCCCCCCCCCTTTTTTTTGTTGACCTCTCTGAGCAATTTGGGAGAGTGCTTGAAGAGATATCTGTCTTCTTTCTCTTGGGATAAAAAGGTGGTCACTCTTGATGGATGTATATATATAAGGGTGAAACAGCCCCAGTTTTGGGAATCTGGATCTTAGCTAGGGATGGTTAGACTTTGGTGTATGGTGGTAGCCCCCAGTGTACCATTTAATAGCTCGGTCGCAATGTGTCGAAAATGACCTTTTACCAAGACAGAAGGTTGCTTTATCGAACTTATATTTTTAATGATTTGTGGGTCCATATTTCGAAATAACTCATTATCAACCCGTGTAGCTTTATCACATTTTTACATGAGTTGATTCATCATTTTTTTTATATAGTAGATATTTCGGCGATAGATGGTGCTCAAAGATCAAGAAGAAGACTCGGCAAGCTGATATAGGAGAAGAAAGAATTTACTAGACTCAAATATAGATAAATACCTTTGGAAAACTTGATTTGAGGACTTGGTTGGATTTTTGAAATAACTGAGACCAAATAGATTTCTGAGCATACTCTGCAAGGATGGGTTATAGGCATCAATATGGGAAAAAGAGACACCACTGGGGTTTGAAAGCCCCTAGTCCTAAATTGTTGCGTATGATCCTTGAGTTGCCTAGCTTTTCTGGATTTTCCGGCTTTCTAGACTTTTCTTCTTTCTTGGCTTCTTGGCTTTCCCAACTTTCCTTTCTTCCTTGGCTCCCTATCGGTCTCTCTTTTTTTTTTTTATTGTTTTAATTTTTTGTTTTTTTTAAGAAGTGGTAGACCCTGACATCTCGAAGTAGGACTTATTGATTTTTTTTTTGAAATCGAGAGTGAACGATGCACTTATCAACTGGTGATGCGGTTAAGAGGGAAGATGAATTTAGAGATGGTAATTGAGAATAATGGTGAGGGGATTTCCTATCTTTTCATATTTTGGGAAACAAAAAGAAAACACATAGAAAATACCTCTTTTTTTTTTGAAGAGTAAATCAAAGCATTTGACAGAACTCGAAGGCTGCCTACGTTCTTCATTTCGAGGCTCAGGTCATCGTAGTTCTTCTCTGTCAGAGAAATTTTCATTTTGCTAATCTTTTTTTTTTGATTTTTCAATGTGAACGAATAAAGATTTTTTTTTTGCTGAACACTCTTTTTTATTTCGGATTTTTTTTTTCAAATGAGATGTGATGATTACGTACCTCTGGACAATCCTCTCAGGAGAGTAAATGATAATAGTCAATTTTTTTTTATTTTTCAGCCCCTGCAAAATTGTTAGTGGTACCAAAGAAAAACAACAAAGATCCCAATATCTACGAAAACTGACGCTAAGTTGAAAAAGAGTTGTTTCCTGGAGATTTTATTTGACAAAAGGAAATTCAAAGGTAAAAAGGGTTTTTGGAGGCGTATACACAAGGGTATTCTAGGGTTTGACGAGTCTTAATGGCTTTTCCTTGTTCTTCCCTATGTGGCCAACAACTTCTCGTACTAAGTTCTGCCCTATCCGAATTCGTTTCTCAATGTTGTTCCTTTGGACGATGCTTGATCACTTTTTATCAGAAACAATCATGGGTGCGGCTTCTCAATGATTTTATCATCGATAAGGTCTTGGATATCATTCCTGAGTGAGAAGCATTTGTCAGTGATATGACCACTGGATTGGTGGTATTCACAATACTTGTTGCGGCTCCATTTGGCAGGTAATGGGTTTGGAGGTTTGTAGTTTTCAAGAGGCTTAAGGACTTCTTGTAGTGTTAACCCTTGTAGGATCTGTGACATTAGGGCATACAATTCATCGAAATGCCTTATGTTTCCTTCGTAAGGTCTTATGCAGCTTCTGTGAGTGTTATTGCTTCCCTCAACAGATTGGTAGATTTGTTTGTCCCATATGACCATGGCACACTACTGTATTTTTCACCTATTCTTTCTACAATGTTGACTTCTTCCGTAGATTCTTCCTCTGATCCGGAATAGCATAATGAACTTGGAGGTGTACCAATTTCTAGGGATCCTTTGCGTATATCTTCATCAATACGGACTCTCATCTTCACTATTTCTTTGAAATTGCTATAGGGGAGATACCACATGTGTTCCAGGTAAATGGGCTGGAGATTTTTGATGAACATTCTGTATGACTCAGCCGGATCAGGTATGCCGAGTGTCTGGGCTAATTTTCTTTTCCACCTTACTACAAAGTCTGCGCAGGTTTCCTTTTCCCTTTGGGTGCATGACTCAAGATCTATTTTGTTCTCGAAGGTAGTATTATCTTTATACCTCTCTAGGAACCCTTCAGCTATTTGGTCCAAAGTACCCATGGTGCTATTGTCAGCTAGCATTAACCACTGCTTGGCAGCCCCTATTAAGGTAAGATGGAAATTGGAGGCCATAGCTTCAAAGCTAGCCCCTATTGACTGCATACCGGTAGAATAGGATTTTAAGTGAGAGATAGGGCATCCAGTCCCATCGAATTTTTCTATGTCGGGCATTTTGAATTTTGAAGGTAGTATTGCTGAATGTTGCAGTGTTAATGCCTGCGTAGAAAATTCCTCTTTGTTCAGAACTTTGAGTTGAGCATCATATTTTTCAAGTTTTCCATGTCAGCCTCCATTTTAGTGGGAGGGGGAGTTGGTTTTTGGTATATACTGGAAGGATTGGGAGCGGCTGGGTTCATTCCTGGCTGCGGTATTTGGTAATGATTTTGAGGAGGTGGAATATTTGCAGCTTCTACCTGATGACCAGAATCATTGATTGGTGGATAGGTCGTCACTTGTCCCGACTGGGTATAATTTCTGGGATCCATATATAAGTTGTTTTGGAGTGGGTTAGTGTTGGGAAATGGGAGGTCATTTGGATTTTGGGGTATATTGGTGCTCGGGAAATGGTATGGAGGGTAGATGAAAAAGGGTTAATATTTGAGTAGTAAGGATTGGGTGAAGGATTTGGATTTGGGGTAATGGTGGTATTTGGTGGGTTGGTGTTTGGCTGGGAATTTGGGTTTGGAGGAACATGAGAGGTTGGTGCTTCTTGAGGGACTGCAGGGGAAAAGCTTCCCTCACCACTGGGTTTTAGACTTTGCACCATATTAGCAATCTGGCTCATTATACGGTCAGCCTGTGCACCCAAATTCTGATCTAGCCATTCCTGCATGGTCGGAGTAGGAGCGAACCCGGGAGCCCCTGTATTAGTACCCGCTGTAGACTGTTCATTTTCGGCGGCCATTCTGCTTAAATCTGTACTTTTTGAACTGATTTTGATATTTTCTGATCTGACCTCTGTGTCTGTTTCCCGTATCAAACGACCGGTGGTATCTCTGCCTTTCCAAATTCGGGCCAGATTTCTGAGGAAAAGGGTTTGAAGGTATCAGGAAGGGTTGGCTGAAGGCTTTCTGGGCTTGGAGTATAGTGTGCCCTTATTAGTATTTTTTATTATTATATATTTTTGATGCAGGTAGTATCGCGTTCGATTAGCTCGACCGTTTGGACCGGGCGCGCGAAAAAGGGCATAACTTTTGACTCGGGTAGAGTTACGGGGCCCGCCGCATATCAAAACGAAGCTCTCGAAAGTGCAGGAAGGCATCACCCTTTCATTCACATCTTCCCTTATCTAGGAGAAAATGGAAAATGCAAGAAAGGATGTTGCGGGCTCCACTATGGACTTTATGAAAATTACCTTAAGGTCTATTTTGGATCGCTATGGGTGCATTGGCTCTCCGTATCTCATCCTCCCTTTTAGGGGAAGGCAAAACACATAAAATGTATCACCCTTTCATTCACATTCTCCCTTTTTTTAGGGAAAACGGGAAAGTGCAAGAATGGATGTTGCGGGCCTCATTGTGATCCAAAATGTTTTGACAGAGTCGCCATCTTTATTTTAAGGAAAAAACAAAGAAAAAACCAAAATAAAACCAGAGATTGCAAAAAACAGGTTCGGATGCTAAGTTACGAGTTGGGAAGGTGCTAGACACCCAACTCGTCCTTTCGGTCTAAAAAACAGTTTTTTGGCTAAAGTATGCTTTTTGTTATATTTATCTAGCAAATAAATAAAAGATTAAAAAAGAAAACAAATACATCCATGTCTACATTATTTACGAACTTGCAGCCGCCTCCTTCCAATAATTACAAATACATTTAAAAATATTTGGTCATAATAATGGCTCTTTTTAATGCTATTTTCTAAATAAATCCGAGCAACACAACGGATTATATTTTTTGACATTTGGCCAGATGAAAAATAGTTTTTTTATAGATAACGCCCTTAAAGGCTCACCTTTTAGAGCGTGGTGTGCTTGCCCTGTCCTTCCGAGAGAGGGAGTCTTTTTTTTGCTACTACTATGATTCGGGCAGGGTGACTGCTTCTGAAAGTTGCTTCTGGGCACCGTCAAACGAGCAGAGCAACTGCTTGCGTTTTTGCTTTTGTTTGCTTGCTGCTGGCGGAAATCGGGCAGAGCAACTGCTTGCTTCTGAAAGATTTGGCCTTTTTACTCGGGCAGAGCAACAACTCTTTTTGAGATTTTTGGACCGGGGGAATAGGGTGGAAACCTAGCTGGGGGGCTAAGGCTCACTTTGACCAGTTGGTTTTGAGTTTGGAGGAGATTTGGCAGAGCTTCGAGGCTTTATAGGAGGGGGCGCTCACTATCTCACGATCGCTCTTCTATCTGCGTAAAATAAACGCACAGAGTTTTTGTGAGAAGAATTCTCGTCCCTGAAAGCGAAGCCGGGCACCTCTATTTATAGGCTGAAGGAGGGACACCACTGTCTTTAAAATTTCTTCTTTGTGCTTCATCAGTTTGTACCGCGCGCTTGAGAACTTGTGTAATGCGTTAAGTCGGGGAGCACCATTCAGGCTCCTGGCGCCAACACCATGCATTCTGGGCGCCGCGCCAGGGTTGCTTTGTGGCAGCTCCTGTGCTCCAATATTTGACCTCTTTTTGACGCTTTAGCCCCTGCATTTCACTGTTTTAGGCATCATGCTTTGTCTTTTGCATTTTTAAACCCTGTAACTTGACATTTGTTAAGTTTTAACAGGTTTTGATATCGCATATCAATGTTACATACCAGGGGTACGAAATTGGGGTGTCTACTAGGTTAAAATCCTAGGAACATAGACGGCATCCGAACTACGTTTGGTCTGATTCTTTTTTATAAGGATACGTAGACATCCTATTTCGGTAGGCATGACCATCATAGCACATTTATGTGCATCACAACGTCACATCACAAATGACTGCATGCATGCATACCAAAAATGTTAGCTTGCATCGTGAATATTTCTCCAACAGAATCACATCACAAATATCTGCATGCCTGCGTATGAAGAATTCTTACATGCTCCTATATCAAGTCTTTTCATCATCATGTTTTGCTAGGTAATGCCCTAGGAATGTGATCCACACATCAAAACTTCATTTTGTATGCCTTATTGCATTTACATGTTTCCCCAACATGGTTAGTTGCATCATGATTTGTTCGTAGCATGAAATGTTTCATCATAAATGTGTTACATTCCCCAGCATGAATTGTTGCATCGTTCATAAATTCCCTCATATTAAATGTTTGAACTAGGACCTTGCCCTATGAATACGACCTTTATCATGTGTCCCACCAGCATATTTGGATAGTGTCTTGCCCTATGATACGACCTTTATCATATATCCCACCATCGTGTTTGGCTAGGGCCTTGCCCTATGAAACAACTTTTATCATGTGTTCCACCATTGTGTTTGGCTAGGGCCTTGCCCTAGGAATACGATCTTTGTCAAAAATGCCCCCATCATCGTGTTTTTGCTAGGAAGAATTCGCCCTGGAAATACAATTTTCTTTTCACAAATGCTCGCATCACCAAAAGGTTTTCCTTTAAACATATTCCCTAAGATTGGTCTGATTCCCGAAAGGGATACGTAGAGCAGCCTGTTTTGGTAGGTCTGACCATTGCACCAAAAGATTTGCATCGCTAATATGTTAAAACTAAAAAAAAAAAAAATCTTACCGAGCGTTGCTTATCTTGAATTCGAGAGTTAATCATATCAACGACGTTCGCTTACTTATAAACTCTTGTTTACTCATAAACTCCGTCATTGAGGGGTTGTGTACACACCCAAAATTCGTACCTCTAATTTATATTGTTCAATAATTATCGCAAAATGGACTAATACAAGTTTTTTATATGTTTCAGGGACAATGGAAGAAAGACAAGAGAAAATGAAGAAAAGAAAAAAAAAAGAATAGAGAAAAAAGAAAACGAAACAAAAAAAAGGAAAAGAAAAGAATAAAGAAAAAAACAAAAAACAAAAATAATAATAAAGGAAGGAGGAGCCGTCGGTCACCCACCCCATTTCCTAGCTCCCCAATCTTTCTCCCTATATATACATTACTCCCTCATTCCTTCATTCTCTCATTCTTCACAATTTCATATATACTCCCTCCATTCGGCAGCCTTCTCCCACACACAAACAATCCCGCACACACAACACACACACACACACACAAAAACTCTCTCTCAATATTTTCGGCAGCCCCCCGACAAACACACATAACACACACACACACACACACACACACTTAAACACGCACACACACAAAAAACAACAAATACAAGAAGTTACACAGCTCAAATTCAGACATGACATATAGCAAAAATCCATCAACGCAGCTGTTGTGCCGCCAAAATTGAGACACGCCATCAACGTTCTTCAACAAATACAAGAAGTTACGCTGCCCGATTTTCAGACACAACAATCAACAAATACATCAAGCACGCCACCCAAAAAGCAACGTGAAATGCAACAAATACAAGCAGCCTCGCTGCCCAAATTTCAACAATAACAAACAACAAACAAAAAGACTTTCTCTCTTTGAGAGGACATGAGAAGCACATGTAGACCGCCTAGAGGGCATAAGCCTAGGCATATACTGGGTTCAGACACTCACATTCCAAGAGGTAAGTTCTGTCCCCGTAGTTATTTATTCTAATCTATAAATATAGATATTTAATTAGTTTCTTTTCTATTTGAACTGCCTGGCCCAGAAGGCCCAAGCATTGGTCATGTGCCCAGCATGTCGTATCCATGGTCACGAGCGAATCACGTGCACACCATAACTTGAGCTCAACCCAGAAGTGGGTAGGGAAGGATCTTTGGTTGCCCAAACATAACGAGCAGGTAGCTTCCTGCCTAAAGTCTGGGGGCCAAGTGTATAGCGAGCAGGTAGAGAAGGTCTAAGTGAGCGCATTCATCCCGTTCAGTTACTTGGTAACGGCCGTCTTGAATGTGGGGAGTTAATGCCGGGAAACATGCCCCCACGTTCCAGACGTGGCCCTGAACGTGCCCACCTTTCACGCCCCTGTTTTCAATGTCTAACTCCCAGCCTTGAAGGCTGGCCCTATATAAACCTTCCTTCCTGAGAAGGAAGAGGTACATTCATATATACACAGGCTAAAACTATGTCAAATTGCTATCTCAAATGTATGTTTGCTAATTTTCACGCCGGAGTGTATTTGAAAGGAAAGCCCCTGCTCAGTTCACGGTTCTTGTTAGTTTTCTTGACAGGTTTGGTTCTCATGTTAGTAAGAGGGTCAGTGGCAGGCTGCTTGGTCGAGGGTGCTCAATGGTGGTCATAGGTTTGGCTGGGGTAGCAGTAGACGGAGCAGTGATGACGGGAACAGTTGGGCTAAGAGCAGTAGTGAAGGTAGAAGTGGCAGCCTGATTTGGCTCAATACGCCCCCGGCTCGCTGCTCGTCCCATATTAGCAGCAGGAACGGCCGGGAGGCGAGCAGGCTATTGAGTGGCCAGTTGGGTATTCCTTCTCATAGAGCCTTTCTTCATGGTCTACAAAAATGTGTTGGTGTCTTCAAGTTGCCTCATATTTGTAAGTCAATTCACAAAAGGGAAATAATCAGGAAAAATTCGAGCAGAAGAAAAATGCAAAATGCAAGCAAAGAAAGTTAATATACAGACCACTTAGTGAGAAGGCAGTTTATAGTTGGTTCCAGCCCGCTCATAGTTAGAGCACTCGCTTTGGAATCTTTCCCCGTGTCAATTTCCCCAGTATGGGTGGGGCTCCTCGGCTTCAACGATGATCCTAGGCTCTACCCCTTCTACAGGCCAACTCAGTACGTCGGTAAGACGAAGAAGGTAGGGGTTAGATAAAAGCGCTACCCAGGAAAGTACCCAGTCTTACCCACTTCTGTCCTCTCTTACACCGAGTAGATTTCTAAAGGCAGTGACTATTCGTGGCTCCCCACCTTGGAATACTTTCCTATCATATTTGGGAATAGCCATGTCTTGCAGATATGGGGCAAAAGGCCATCTTACTTGAGATTCAATGAGCAGAGCTTTCCCATCCCAAGCATCAAAGTTGTTAGGATAGATGCTCAGAAGTTTAAAGTAGCTGGGGTTGGAGCGACCAGTGATGCATCCATTCTTTTGGTCAAGGGTAAACATGAATAATTTTCTAATCAATGTCATATAGGGCTCAAACCTGAGCAGCCTACACGCTACAGTATATACGACCAGAAACCTCACAGTGGTAAGGGTCAGGTCACAAGGGAGGGCATTGTGGTAATTAAGGAACTCGACAATGAAGGGGTCCAAGGGAAGTCTTAGGCCAACCAAGAAAAAAGCAAAATAAAAGACCATCCGGTCTCCTTGGTATTTGTGGCCTTTCTTCTCGATGTCCAGGTCGAAAGCCCTTACTCGGTAGTTTTTGGGATCAATACCCAATGAATAGAACAAAGCATACACATCTTCCTCGCAGGTCAAGTCTGCCCACTTCATTGAGGCTGATTCATCAACAATGGGTTGTTTTCCTTTCCGGCGAGTAACCCTTTTCCTACTTTCCCGAGGGGTACTAGTACTTGGGGACTCAAACCTAAAGCGCTTATCCTCCTTGGCAGACTTTTGCTCGTCCTCAGTATTGTGATTTTCTTCTTGCTCCCCTTCATCATTAGCATTGTGGGCATCATTCTGCTCAGCTTCAACATCTGCCTCTCTTTCCCGGCCAGTCGCCATTGGAGATCCTTGCTCTCGGGTTACAGGTACATCAGAGGCCAAAGGTTCATCTTGTTCATTCCCTTCCGAGCTACGAGATTCATTTTCAAAGCTCTTCTTGCTTTTGCTGGAAGCTCCATGGTCGTAGCTGCGCCCTTCAATTTTCGAATCACTCTCCTCGCCAGAAGACATCCCATAGGAATCGAGGAATATACATTAATTCCTGCTCATGAAAACAAGCAAGAACGGACAAGCAAAACCACCGATTAGGGTTCGTTTCAAACTAGTGAGTAGACCTATGTGTGTGCTTGAGTCAGGGCAACATTCAGAAAAATTGATGAAGTCGAACCTAAGAAATTGTGAAAGGGAATAACAAAATTCCCAATGGGCATCGTTCTTACTTAAACTAGGGTTCTAGCATAAATAAGATGGAGATGAAAAACTACATAGTTACGAATAGAAGATTACCTGTTGTTGTTCCAGATCTTTGACTTCAAACAAAAATCAGGAAACTTGTTTGTTGCTATGATTTTGCAGTCAACAGTTGATTCAAAGAAATAGGAGAGAAAGAGGAAGCCTTAGCCCCAAGCATCTCATTTAATAACACCTCGGGAAGGATACATCCGTGCAACCATTAGCCCCAAGCAACGGCTACACTCTAACATCCCATCAATGCACTCCTAGAACCTATTCGCTCTTCCCATTATCGAGCCTACTTGACAAGTCTTACCTGGAATCAACATGATCAAGTCCTCAAAACGATCGGACGACGGATCTTAGTTGATTGAAATGGTTTGCTCCTCGCTCTGAGTATATATGCTCGCCAGATAAGAAGTAGGGGGCCACTGAACTGCCTGTCCCAGAAGGCCCAAGCATTGGTCACATGCCTAGAACGTCGTATCAATGGTCACGGGCGAACCACGTGCACACCATAACCTGAGCTCAACCCAGAAACAAGCAGGGAAGGATCTCTGATCGCCCAGACATAATGAGCAGGTAGCTTCCTACCTGAAGTCTGGGGGCCAAGTGTATAGTGACCAGGCAAAGAAGGTCTAAGTGAGCGCGTTCATCTCGTTCAGTTACTTGGTAACAGCCGTCTTGAATGTGGGGTGTTAATGCTGGGAAACCCGCCCCCACGTTCCAGACGTGGCCCTGAACATGCCCACCTTTCACGCCCCTGTTTTCAATGTCTAACTCCTAGCCTTGAAGGTTGGCCCTATATAAACCTTCCTTCTCAAAGAAGGAAGAGGTACATTCACATATACACTGGCTAAAACTCTGTCGAATTGCTATCTCAACTATGTGTTTGCTAATTCTCACACCGGAGTGCATTTGTAGGGAAAGCCCCTGCTCAGTTCACGGTTCTCGTTAGTTTTCTTGACAGGTTTGGGCCTCAAGACAAGGATAGATTGAAAGCCAGATATCCAATTGTTACAAGCGCAGTGTATCCACGCAATTTTGGATACATCACTATTTATACTTTAATATGAAAACACTTAAAATGTTGATATTTAATTAGTTTCTTTTCTATTTTTACTTTAATATAGAAATAGTTATATTTTCTTACAGTTTAATTAGTTTATTTCCTATTTTTAC
Organism: Codonopsis lanceolata; assembly: GCA_013146195.2. Classification (NCBI taxonomy): domain Eukaryota; kingdom Viridiplantae; phylum Streptophyta; class Magnoliopsida; order Asterales; family Campanulaceae; genus Codonopsis; species Codonopsis lanceolata. The sequence goes on from CM028381.1 coordinate 76,362,908, forward strand.
TTTAATGTAGAAATAGTTATATTTTCTTACTAATAAATTAGTTTCCTTTACGTTTGTACTTTAATGTAATAATAGTTATATTTTGTTTCTATTTAAATTAGTTTCTTTTCTATTTTTACTCTAATGTAATGATAGTAATATTTCCTTTCAGTTTAAATTAGTTTCTTTTCTGTCTTTACTTTAATGTAAAGTTGTTATAATTTCTTGCAGTTTAATTAGTTTCTTTTTTGCATGTACTTTAAATATAGAAATAGATATGTTTCTTATTATTTAATAAGTTTCTTTCCTTCATATGCATGTAATATAATAAAGTTTGTTGTTAGTATATATATTTTATTCTTAAAATAGCTTATAAAATTGTTGTGATTATTCTCCCGTTGTATTATTTCAGTTGTAATTTTGCTTTCCTTTCCTTAGTAAAATGTAGCCTAACTTTTCTTTATTTCCTTTTTGTTATATATAAATGTATTTTTCTAAACCAAAGTGTATAAAATAAAACAAGCATATTGATAAACCCATTTTGAGACCAAAAGGGCGAGTTGAGTGTCTAACCCTTCCTAACTCGTAACTTAGCCCCCGAACCTACATTTTTCGGTATTTTTTGGTTTTTCTCTGTTTAACCATAAAATAGAGGTGGCGACTCTGTAAACACACTCCACAATGAGGCCAAGCGTATTCCACGTGCTTAAGTTTTGAAACCACCTGCTTTTCAGTAGCGGAGACAGGTTCGAAATGGGGCACTCATAGGTCGTGTGGTTTGTGTTGGTGGCAGCCGACTCTTCCAAGTTGTAGCTCGCGGAGTCCCGTTTCGTATTGTATTACTGTTGTCATATTTATCATTTATTCAATTGAGAACGATGTTGTGTAAAGTTATATAAACTTTATAGTCGGGTCGATTATATTTTTGTCTTGTTGGATTATTTACTGTAGCCAACGTTATGGTCAAGTTCGTATACTTAAGTTGTAGCATTTATTCAGTTGTCTCCCGGGCAAGCAGTAGCCTCGGGGTATTCATCATTCATGTTGTTGGTGTTGTTGTTGTTAACCCCTGTATGATTTAGCCATTGGGTCATTGTTGTATTTCAGGTTGGTTCTTTGTTGAAACGTTGGCCTAGAGTGCCGATTGTTTGTTCTGCGTCTGAAATGTTATAACACGCGAGTATTAATTTTCCTTTGTGAGACAATTGTCTCTCTTAGTTTATTTTGGTTTTGGTTTCGAGCTTAATAGCTCGAGGCTTCACTCTATTAATGCTTTCGCTGATTCGATTTTTGTTGACCTGTATTTCTAGTACGACTTCACAATCTTGTTTGGAGCTTGTTAGCTCGACGATTCGACTTGCACCACTGTTTAGCAAGTTCTTGTCCTCTACTTATGTTAGTTCTAGCGTCATGACCTTGGGATTTCACGTGGGAATCTGGGTTGGGTCGTTATATGATCTTTAAAATTCAGTATTTTCACTTTGCTAGGGACGATAACCTCCGTTATTCTTTATACAAAAGGACCTCTGATCTTTCGTTGTTGGAGAGTGATTCCCCCCCTCTGCATAGCCTCGAATTTCTCCATCGAAAACCTCATGTCCTTATTTGTCAAGGGTTTTTCTCCTGGGGCCGAGCCGACAGTAGGTGTTGTCGTCATCTGTTGGGCATGTGAGGCCCTTTCGCTAGCTTGGTGTCGAGGTTCCTTCCCCTCGGCCCTTGGTCTAAGCTCAGTGGTTTTTTGGTGATAACTAGGGTCGTCGGCACCTGTCGTCCCGCGGGAGGGTGCCTCTATGTGCTGTATCTGCTGGTGGCCTCTAGTTGCGGAGTTTATGACATATAGGTGAGACTCTCCCTCCTCTCTTGGAGCTTGTCAGCTACGCCCTTGGGATAGGGGAGAGGTGCTGAGATGAGCATGCACATTCAATCTTTGGCCATTTTGTACTACTCGTCTCCCGAGTCTTGCCATCACATTGGTCCAAAAACCCTCATCCTTGTTTCCGTGAGGGCTAATCCCTACGCGCTCCCATACAAAGACATACTTTTTTGGGCGCGAACTTTGAACTTGCACCTAATTATTGGGAGCTTTCACCGCCTTTTCGAGTTGGGGCCTTTTTCTTCCAGTCTCAATGAGTTGCGTGTAAAACTTTCTCTGATTTTCCCAGTAAGCGTACTTTGTTTCGATCTCCTCATCTACCATTGGTACTTTGGACTTTTTGCGAGTGGGATGCACCTCCTTCATTTGTTCCTCTCCGTAATTAGCGTTACGGTCAGAGGAATCGAGGTCCGTGAAGTGACCATCCTCAAGGTCTTCATCTTGGTTTACCTTACTTTTCCCTTTCTGTAGTTCCTCCTCCCTCTAGAGCCTCCTACGTAGAGATGTTAATCGATCCAGCCCTAACGGTTTCGGTCCAACCCTAACGGTTCCTGTCCAGAATAGGTCCGATTTAGTCGGTTATCACTGTTGTCCGGTAAAAAACCTAACGGTTTCGGTCTGGCCCTGTTGGTTTCAGGTCAAACCTGTGGTTTCCAGCCAATGATTAAACTTGTCCTTTTTTTCCCAATTTTGAGGCTTGTACGCTTATTTTAGCGTATTATACGCATCCCGTATATTATACTAATTATATTAAAGCTGTTAATCGGTCCAACCCTAACGGTTTTCGGTATTATACCCATCCCGTATATTACTAACTATACTAAATTGTATGCAAGTCGGCTTTTGGTTCAACCCTAACGGTTTTCGGCCTGGCCCTAACGGTTTCAGTTCCTAAACGGTCTGACTTAAACGGTCCATCTAAAATTTCAACCCTAACGGTTTCGGTTCGGACCTATGGTTTTCGACCCTATTAACATCTCTACTCCTATGGGCACAAGTCGACGTGCCTATTATAGGGGCGGCTGAGCTCTGTCTCTCATGGGAGATAGGCTGAGCATCGCCTTGTCCCTTAGTGGGTCAGCTTAGCTCATTCACATGTAAATCTGAAGCGGTAGGAGTCACCTGCTTGGATGTCTGTTTCCTTGATCTCACCATAGTGTTTGGATGGAGCAGTAAGAAATAACGTTGTATCTTTGTTTCCCAACAACAAAACCAAACTAATCAAGCCAAAAAAGGAGTATGAACACATAAGAAGACTCACGTAAGGTTGAAATGATGATCTGTGTGGCTAAACTGGATATCTAGACTTGGAATAGCAATAGGAAACTCAGATGGTGCCTAAGGGAGAGCTGGTGAGACCTTTGTTTACTTATGGTTCACTGGACAGCCAATCGTTAGGGACCTGAGGGGTAAGTGTGGGTCCCAACGGGCACAATAATAAGCTAGAAGGGGGGGGGGTTGAATAGTTTATTATACACTTAAAAACTTTTGAGTAAGTTCTTTGATAGGTACTTTCAATCTATTAAAAAGATTTAAGTAGCGGAAGTCTTTTCAAAGAAGCTGTTTCAATTCTGCCGATAAGGATTACCGGTAGACCTTAACATGTAACTTAGATTCTGCTGTTAAAAGATAAAGATAAATAGAGTAATAAACAGTTCAAACAGAAGACAAACAGTAAAGGAATAACACAAGTATTTTGGGATGGTTCATACTATAAAGAGTGCTACGTCCACCACCAAGGCAGTCAACCTTGGATTTAAATAGTGCACTATGTTTTCCACTAGATCTATTACAAAGAATATTCCCAATGGATCGTGTACAAAATATTGACTTGTGTTTGGGGTCTAAGGAATTAAAAATCTGTGTAAACAAGATATTTAATTCGTGCAGAAGAATAGCTTTAGAATGAAAACAACAAGAAGTAAAGCAATAAGTGTTGATGAACATCTTCTTGTTGTTGACAAAGACTTCTATATCTGTTGAGGATCTCTTGAATGCACTGAGTATTAAGACTGGAGTCGTTGTGGATTTTTCAGAGCAATTCGTCAAGTGTCAGTTCCTTCTCTCTTTTATTTTCAGTCTTTAATGGCAGCATTTATAGCAGGAGCATTCTTGAGAGCCGTTGGGGAAGACGAAGACTTTAACAGCTCTATTTGGTTGAATACATTAAATGCATGGGGCTGTCAGTCAAGAAATTCGTCTTTACAGATATCTAGAGCAGGGAATGATTTCTGAGATCTTCTGGAAGTTGGGCAATCTGGGTGTCAGATCTGAGAGTTGATGCAGACAGTAGGTGACAATCTGCTTTCCTGCTTTCACTGTTCAGACTGCGAAAAGTCTTCCTGCTTTTCGGAAAGCTGCTTTCGGCGGGATTGAGGTGTCAGGGAATGTCTCAATTTAAATTCAAACAGATAAGAATAAATTTAAATTGATCCGCTAATCTTTGCTGGACAGGACACGTCATGATTGACCAGGTGTATACAAGGTCTGTCGATTTTGTGTTGACGCAGGTCTTCTGGTGAAGCTTTGAAGAGGTCTTCCGCTGAACCTGTGAAGTCCTATAAACACTATACTTGGCAAAGTTCTATACACAGTTGCCACGCTAACCGATACGTAGCCCGATTAGCCACTAAAGTATAAAACTAGTGTAATGTATGAGCAGATATAAATCTAATACAAATAAGAATCAACAATCTCCTCCTATTTATATCTGGTCATCATTACTACAAATGAGGGCTATAACCGACCATGTGATAGATAATAGCATGTCTAAGAGATTTATTTATTTAATAATGGAAGACATGCATCTATCAAACAGAAGAGCACCTCAAGTGTAAGGACTATTCTATGTGCACACAAAGATAAGGAAATCATAGAGCAGCACACATATTAGTAACAAAACAGTTCAAAATAAATTTAAATTGAGTGTTTAAATTCTAAGCAGATATAGAAAATGAAAGAACAAGATTTTAAACATAAGACAGTTTTTTTGAAAAGCAGATAATCTTCTGTATTATAAACAAGATGTTTAATGTGTACAGAGTTTTCAAAAGATAAAATGAATACAAAGGTTAAGGGAAAAACAGATACATAATTTTTACCAAGGTCGTTTCCCTTTTCCTTTGTCTACAGCTTCTTTCTCCCTACGCTGTCTCTCTAGCTCTTCCATTCTTCATACGTACTCGTCATCGGCATCTGTGGGAGGTCTGGTGGAACGAGAGAGGTAGTCAAGTTCTTCACGAAGACGACTGTTCTTTTCCATCAGCATTCGGTTGATAGATCTCATTTGCTTCTCCTCCGTGATGGCCAGATCACGATCACGATGAGCGTTCATAATGTTGTGAGCAGAGTCACGAGCTAGGTTGTTGAGTTCTAGGACAGTAGGGTGGCTATTGCCGAGATGCAGAGTGATGGCATGGAATAGCTCGTAGAAGAGGGAGGAGCAGATACGGATACATTCGTCGCGTTGAGCTTCGATATTGATTTTGACGTCCGTGAAATCGTGTCTCATCTGTCCAAAATGAGTCCATACATCCTCTTAAAATTGCCTGAGAAGAGCAGCAGTTCGGTCGTTGGCTTTTGACGCGGCAGTGGCTATTTCGGCGGTAGCTGTAGTAATACTTGTAAGTTCGCCTAGCCGTTCATAAATGGCGTCCAGCCTTGACAAAATTTCAGCATTGGCTGGCTGAGAGGAAGATGGTTCCTGGCCAATGTGAATATGAGCGGTACCGGCAGAGGTAGTGGCTTCAGGAGATGCTGGCCGGAAGGGCTGTTGGATAGCAGAAGTGATGGAGTCGGAAGAGGAAGAGTCTTGGGTTGGAATGGTGTTGGTGGAAGAGGAGATGGTTTGTGGTGGAGGGGGAGGAGGGGTTGGTGGGGAATCGAGCTCAATGTCAGTGTCAGAATTTTCACTGACAATTGAAGATTCAGGTAAAGGTTCGGTGGAGAACCAAAAAGATGGGGCAGGATAGAAGAGGGATTTGGGTTTATGAAGGAGAGGTGGAGGATGTGGATGATCAGAAGAAAATAGATCTGCCACTGAGGAAAGCTCAAAGAAAAACTTGGCAGCGGCAGAGTCTATTGGCTTGGTAGGAGGGTTTTGAGTTGGTTGTGGTGTTGTTGATGAGGTGGGTTGGGTTTGGCGAGGTGAGGTAGGGGTAGATGGGTTAGGAGAGTAGTTGAAGGGTGAAGGAGGAGGAGGAGTTGGGGTTCGGGTAGGCTCCTCCTGAGGGATAGACTCCTCCGGAGGTGGTGAATTCCTCTGAGTAGATGACTCAGGAGGAATAGGTTGGCTTGGAGTGACGGTAGATGGTTGGTTATCGGTAGATGGTTAGGCGTCGGTAGAGGGTTTGGCAGCGGTAGAGGGTTTGTTACCGGCAGACCTCTTTTTCTTCCTTAGCGGATGAATAGGGGACTCAGCTGCTTCATCGGTAGAGGCAGGAATGTCTGCAGGTGGCTGGTCTTCAAAGGTTTTACGAAGTCTTCTTCATTTTGGTTTAGAAGTGGGTGCAGGTGAGGGTGAGGGTGGTCGTTTGTTTTTAGAAGAAGGCTGGGAAGAAGAGGTTGGATGTGCTTGAGAGAATGGTTGGGCTGGTGAAGGTTGGACTGGGGAAGGTGATGGAATTGTTTTGGCTGGAGTCTTGCCCTTTTGGCCTTCCTTCATCTCTTTCCGAATCCACTTGGCCTGCTCCTCTTCAGATGGTACTTCTTCTTCCGGCCTGGTGTTTTTGCCCTTGGCTTTGGCAGCCGTAAGAGGCGTTACGCCTCATCAGCCAAATCTTTAGCTTTTTGGTGAAGAGACTGGGCAACTTGTTCGTTGAATTTAGCAGAAGCCTTTTTAAGAGATTGGCTAGCCGCGTCATAATCTTCCATATTGAAGCGAGTCACTATGATCGATAGTGGCTTAGCAACTTTGTCGATGGAGACGGGCGGAAGACCTTTCTGCAGCCTTCGCTTGTTCTCATACTCAGAGTATTTGTTGAAGAACGAGGTAGTTGGCTGCTTCTCCTTGTCCACCACTATAAGCTCATCCTCTTTTAAGGAAGAGTTGACTTCCTCATTATCTCAGAGAAGAGCGTTGATCAGCCTGACGAATGGGCGTTTGCAAGTGGGGTTGTTCTTCATTTTTTCAACCCACTGCTTGAGCTCATTGAAGATGATGGCTATGAAGTTGAGACGTGAACATATCATGAGCACCACTTTTGAATAGAAGCCCCTTGTCCATTAGGTGGCTGGTGCAGTAGACGTCTAACGGGAAGAGATTCCTCAGCATCTTCCCTTGTGGTTCTCTAGGGGTATCAACTCCCCTCATTGCTTCCCAGGCATGGTTAGCCTCAGCAATGGTTGACTCAAGAGCACCACCAAAGTGCACACCAATGATGGTGGAGATGGTCTTAGCGGTGATAAAGATAGGACGGCTTCTAATCCATCCACGCAGCGCGTTCTTGTTCATAAGCTCCATCCTTTGGTAGAATTCTTCTGCCAAGAAAATGTTGTAGTCTTTGTCGTTGAGGCAGAAGAGTGGAAGAATCCCAGAGGCATTCATGTCCTCGCATGCCTTGACTCCGGCGGCTATAGTGCAGACTGACTGGAGGTCAATGCACATCCCGGGAATATACAGTTTTGGGTCCAGGGCAATGATGACGTCATGAGCAGCGGGAAAGGTAGGATATCCCGGAAGGTTGACATCCAAACTTGGTGGAATGTCAGTTTCTGGGTCTAGCTTCTTCCTGCTGTCGCGCTTTGATTTTGATGATTTTGCCTGAAAGAAATGCAATAAAAAATTAGGGCTTTTTACCTCAAGGGCTAAACAAGTAGAGATTTCAAGTTTTTCTGAGATTAATGAAAATTTTCGGGATGAAAACTTGAAACCCTAGAATGTTTAGTGTAATCAATCCATAGAAATGTATAACAGAAGTTTTCAAGAGAGTAAACATTGAAGGCATATAAACGACTGTTAGTTTCTAGGTCTTTTAAGAACAACAATGGCGATTACTGTAAGAAACTCGAAAGTGACCGTTTGTATTCTAAAACAATTTAGGTTATGAAACGAAATGCAAAACAGTAAACGATAAATTTCAAGTAGTAGAGTAGAGAAAAACGTACCATTGATGTTGATGAGAAGAAGAAACAAGAAGATTTTAGGAATGAAGAGAGCAGTTGCACAGATAAAGAGAGTTTGAATAGAAAGAGAAATATTTTTAGACAAAGGGGTTTCGTAAAGTTTTTGAAAAGGCGGTTCAAGGTCTATTTAAAGAAAAAAAAAATTTAGCGCAAAAGCGGGAACTTAAGATATTTTCTAAGTACTAAATTTTATCCTTGACCCCCTTTATTGCTTTAGAAACCTCTTTAATAAAAATAGATTAAGTAAAGATACTAACCTTTACGTCTTCCGCTAAAGGGAAACTTACGTCTTCCGGTCAGTCTAAAACTAAGTCTACCGGTATGAAAGAAAAGTAATAAAGCTTTGAAATTAAGCAGTAAGATCAATCATACCAAGATTTCTCCTTAAATAAGCAAACCTGGTGGCATCCAGTGGCTTTGTGAGAATGTCAGCCAATTGATGTTCAGTTGGAACATATTCCAGACTGATGTTACCTTTCTCCACATGATCTTTGAGGAAGTGATAACGGATATCAATATGCTTTGTCTTTGAGTGCATCACTGGATTTTTGGAGATTGAAATTGCTGATGTGTTGTCACACATAATTGGACAATTTGCAGTCCTGATGTTGTAATCAACTAGTTGTTGCTTCATCCATAGAAGTTGAGAACAAGCATTCTTGGCAATGTATTACGCCCTCGTGGTTGAGTTTGCAAGCGAACCTTGTTTCTTGCAAGATCATGAGACAAGTCTATTTCCAAGGAATTGACAAGTCCCATTGGTGCTTCTTCTGCTCACTTTGCAGGCTGTATAATCTGCATCTGAGTATCCAACTAAGTCGAAATTGTTGTGTTTGGAATACCAGATGCCTAGATTTGTTGTTGTTGAAACATATCTGATGATACGTTTGGCAGCAAGCAAGTGTGATTCCTTTGGATCTGCCTGAAATCTTGCACAAACACAAACATCAAACATAATGTCAGGTCTACTGGCAGTAAGGTAAAGAAGTGAACCTATGATTCCTCGGTACTTGGTTATGTTCTCTTGCTTTCCCTTTTCATCTTTATCAAGATGGCAGTCGGTAGACATTGGAGTCTCAAATCCTTTAGCTGAATCAAGACCAAATTTCTTGATTAGTTCCTTTGCATATTTGATTTGGCTGATGAAGATTCCGTCGGAAGTTTGTTGAATCTGCAGTCCTAGAAAGTAGGTAAGTTCACCCATCATGCTCATCTCGAACTTGCTTTGCATCAGCTTCTCGAATCTTTTACACAGGCTTTTGTTAGTTGATCCAAAGATGATGTCGTCCACATAGATTTGTACCAGAAGAGAATGACCTTTGTGCTTGAGAATGAATAAAGTAGTGTCTATCCTTCCTCTCACGAATCCTTGTTCTATTAAGAACTTGGATAGAGTTTCATACCAAGCTCTGGGAGCTTGCTTTAGGCCATAGAGAGCTTTCTTGAGTCGGTAGACATGATCCGGTTTGTGCGAAATGACAAATCTGGAGGCTTCAACGTATACTGTTTCTTGAAGATCACCATTCGAAAGGCACTCTTTACATCCATCGATACACTTTGAAGTCCATGAGCGAGGCATAGGCTAGAAAGAGTCGATTGCCTCTAATCTATCAACGAGGAGCAAATGTTTCATCGAAGTCAATTCCTTCTTCTGTCGGTAGCCTTGAGCAACCAGGTCTAGCTTTGTTTCGGTGACATTTCCATCTTGATCTCTTTTGTTTCGAATACCCATTTGGTGCCGATAAGCTGGATGATCGATCGGCCTTTGAACTAAACTCCACACCTTGCATCTTTCAAGCTGGTTCAGCTCTTCTTGCATAGCTTCAATCCAGTTATGATCTTCGATAGCTTCATCAATCTTCTTTGGTTCGAGTTCAGATAAGAATGCATATGCAAACATAGTCTCTTCTCGAACTTTATTTCTCGTACGAACTCTTGTGTTGAGATCACTAATGATTTGAGAAATAGGATGATCTCTTGTTTCAATAATGGTTGGAGGAAGATCACTACTGGTGGGTTCTTCCCTTAAGAGTTCTGGAGTAGGTTGAGAGGGAGATTCACCAAAATGCAGTTCGAGAAGAGATAGGATCTTCAAAACCTTCATTTTACGGTGAACAAGAAGGATGAGTGAGTGCAGGTGTTTGGGGTAAAAGCAGAAGAGATGGGTTACAGGGTCAGCAGAAGAGTTGGAAGGTATCGGCGAGTTGAAGTCTGTAGGTGAAGGGATAAGCGATGCTTGGAAGAGGTGCATAGGTTGCCATTTTTGATAAGGAGTGGAAGTAGATGTTGTATTTGTACTGTCTCATCATTATCAGAATCATTAGCAAGATTCAGAGCCTTTCTAGGCTCTAACAAGTCATATTCATCAAAAGAAACATGTGATTTAAAATTTTCAAATGAGTTTCTTGAAAATGCGAAATACTTTTGAATGTTTAGAATACCCAGAAAAATTCCTTAAATGCGATTTTGCATCAAATTTTCCTCTATATTCTTTTCCATTATGAAGAATAAAACATTCTGATAGAAGATTTTAAGAAATCCTATGTTTGGGGGCTCTTCCTCTCCATATTTCATATGGAGTTTTGTTATGAAACTTGTTTACCGGGGATCTAATACAGGTAAAACATGCGAGTTGGCAGCTTACGCCTGAGAAGTACTTTGGAAGTTTAGCTTGCCGCGGCATTGTTCTTCTTTGCTTCAATCGGTGTTACGTTCTTCCGTTCGGCTACACCATTTTGTTGAGGAGTACCGGCGGAGAAGTTGTGGCGATCCCATGGTCATCCGGTATTTTCTACACCATTGTTCTTGAATTGGTGCCATTGTCGATCTTATGTCACTAATGTCTTCAAGCTTTTGAGTTTGAAGTCTTAGAAAAGCGGTGACTAGATCATACGTCTCATCTTTTGATGTCATTGTTTCAATCAAGTGAACCTAGAGTAGTCGTCAACTACTACAAGTGTATACTTGTCTCGAAATCTTGGCGATTGTAGTGATTGGTCCAAAGAGATCCATATGCGAGAAGTTGAAGAGGTCGTTTGTTGACAAGACAAACTTTCTTTTGAAGGAAGACTTGGAAAGTTTTCCTAGTTGGCAAGCTTTACAACTACGTCATGGTCGGCGGAACCGTAGGTAGACCTTTGACAAGCCCATCTTTTGAGAGCTTGGAGAGGTGCTTGAAGTTGAGGTGGTGAGGCAGCTTGTGCCATAGCCAACTATTTTCATGAACGTTGTTAGCTACTAGGCAAAGGCTTGAGAATCTCCTAGAAGATTTAAGTCCACGACATAGGCGTTTCCTTGTCTATTGCCGGTCGGTATTGTAGAGCGAGGATTCCTGTCTTTGATGAGACAACTGGTTGGAGTTGAATTGGCATAGTAATCCTTTGTCGCGAGGTGGGATATGCTCGGCAGTTGTGCTTTAGGCCACTCACTAGAGACTTTGTTGATGGAGAGACTTCCTCTAGTGATTGAGCCATATCCAATTGTCTTTCCTCTTGCATTGTCTCCGAAAATAACAGTGGGTCCTTTGGCTTCAGCTATATCTGTAAGTAGACTTCTGTTTCCTGTCATGTGTCTTGAGCAGCCACTGTCCAGGTACCAGATGTCTTTGTTCTCTGATTCTATAGCCATGAAGCATTCCTGAAAAAGATTTAAAGCAACAAGGTCCCCTTTATTTTCTTTTGGGTCCTAAGGATTAGCAACCTTTTGGAACCCATACCTGCCTAACCTTGAGAGAACTAGGTCTATCAGATCTTGGAGTGAACCTTAGCAGGCATTCTGGGGCCAGATGGCCTAGGCAATTGCAAGAATGACATAAGTGGAAATTCCATAGAGAACTGTCAGTGGCTTTAGCTGAAGAGTGATTATGATTATCCTTTTTCTTGACATTCATTCTTGGCTCAGCTTGCTTGTTGACGGTAGACTTAATTGGTTTCTTTTGGATCTTCCTAGGTAGGTTATCACCAGACTTAGCTTTAGCTTGTCTGTTGATTACCCTTTTAGGAGGATTAGGTAGGATACCTTTAAGTTTACTTTCAACAGGTACAGGAGCCTTGGATGTTTCATAGACAAACTTGATAGTTACCGGTAGAGATTTAGTAGGTCTACCGCCAGCAGACTTTGCCTTAGCAGAGTTTTTGCCAACAGACTTTACTTTCTCTATCGTTACTTTTTCAGGTTTCTCATTTGAATCAGCCATTTTGGCTTTTCCTTTTTGAACTTTGGGGTAAACATAAGGAACATTTGAATAGCCAAGGCCTTGTTTCCCTTTATTTCTGAATGTCTGTTTAGAGAAAGATATATCATTACCAGTCTCGGAGGATTCACCTTTCTCTGTGACTGATGGGAATGTCATAAAGGGCTCATCAGTATATCCTATGACAGATTTATCATTACTAGATTTTTGGCTTGAAAGGATTTCTTCGAAGGCATCTTTGGAGCTGTTCCAGGAGTCAATTGTCTTTTGCAAGGCAATTTTCTCTAGGTCAAGTCCTTTGATGTGCTCAGTTAGACATTCAATTTTGTCACAAAGGAATTTGTTTTCTCCTTTGAGCTTGATACTTTCTTGTTGACAGCTATTGAGAGTTTGAATCTCAGTTGCCATCAGAGATTTCTCAGCAGTAAGTTTCTCACAGTTCTTGGAAAGTTTAACATAGGCTACTCTAAAGGAATTAAATTCTTCAAGCATATCTTGATTATCCTTGAGAAGTTCTTCCTTACTGAAGTTCTCACTGTTGATCTCACTTTTATCTAAGGGACTGGGTGAGATTTCGACTTCATTTTCAGAGTCATAGGTAGGATCTGAGTCATGAGCTATTAGGCATATGTTAGCTTGCTCACACTCATCCTCTTCCTCTTCTGAATTAGTCTCAAACCATGTAGCAACTTGTTTGTCTTCTATGTCTTCAGCCAACATACCCTTTTGTTTTTGAAATTTTCTATAAGAAGGTTTTCGGTATGCTTCAAATTTTGGCTTAGGACATTTGGAGGCAAAATGACCAGGTTTTCTACAATTGTAACACACAAGCTCTTCCTTAGATGAGCTTTCACCAGTCTTTCTAAAAGGTTGTTGGTGTGTGTTCTTCCTTCCATATTTTGCAAATTTTTGAAAACGTTTTACAAACATAGCAAATTGTTCATCTGAGAGAAAATCATTTTCATAGGAGGAAGTGGAGGGTTTGTTTTCAACAGTGGTTTCTTCTTGGATCATGGCTGGCAAGGACACGGTTCTGAACTGTTTATCTTGCTCTAGAGCTTGATTTACTTCGAGCTCATAAACCTTCAAACTTGCGTAGAGACTACGGAAAGTCATCTCGTTTAAGTTTTTGGATTCTTTCATAGCCGTGGTCTTAACATGCCATAGGCTACCTAGAGAGCCTAGAAACCTCATGTTCATTTCCTTTTTATCATAAGTTTTACCAAGAGAAAAGCAGCTATTTATTACCTCACTGAAGCAATCGTATGCTTGTCTCAAGGTTTCCTTTGGATCCTTTTTGAAGGAATCAAACTGCTAGATGTATGTGTATTTTCTGTTATCTCTTGTGTCTTGGTCTCCTTCCAAGTATTCCACAAGAGCTTCCCACATCTCTTTTGCAGTTGTACATCTGATCACTTGCTAGTATGTGCTTGTGTCTAGAGAGCTAGTAATGATATTGATTGCTTTACTGTCAAGCTCTACTAGTTTTCTGTCGTCCTCTGTCCATTCTGATTCTTCTTTGGGAACTTCTGCAGGATTCCCAGCGATGGAGGCTAGAAGGTTGGGCTTCATTGGTACATGTTGTCCTGCAGTAACGCATTTCCATAATCTGTTGTCAATAGAGTTCATAAAACGCATTACATTATCCTTCCATACATCGAAATGGCCTTCGTCCAATATTGGGACGTGGTTCGCATTAGATGTAGGCAACATGTAGTGTGTTTGCGCTATTGGATCGAATCTCTCAAGAGTTTAATCTTGGAAAAACTTGTTTTCAAAGAGTAAGGCTCTGATACCAATTGTGGGTCCCAACGGGCACAATAATAAGCTAGAAGGGGGGGGGTTGAATAGCTTATTATACACTTAAAAACTTTTGAGTAAGTTCTTTGATAGGTACTTTCAATCTATTGAAAAGATTTAAGTAGCGGAAGTCTTTTCAAAGAAGCTGTTTCAAGTCTGCCGATAAGGACTACCGGTAGACCTTAACAGGTAACTTAGATTCTGCTGTTAAAGGATAAAGATAAATATAGTAATAAACAGTTCAAATAGAAGACAAACAGTAAATGAATAACACAAGTATTTTGGGATGGTTCACACTATAAAGAGTGCTACGTCCACCACCAAGGCAGTCAACCTTGGATTTAAATAGTGCACTATGTTTTCCACTAGATCTATTACAAAGAATATTCCCAATGGATCGTGTACAAAATATTGACTTGTGTTTGGGGTCTAAGGAATTAAATATCTGTGTAAACAAGATATTTAATTAGTGCAGAAGAATAGCTTTAGAATGAAAACAACAAGAAGTAAAGCAATAAGTGTTGATGAACAGCTTCTTGTTGTTGGCAAGGACTTCTAGATCTGTTGAGGATCTCTTGAATGCATTGAGTATTAAGACTGGAGTCGTTGTGGATTTTTCAAAGCAATTCGTCAAGTGTCAGTTCCTTCTCTATTTTATTTTCAGTCTTTAATGGCAGCATTTATAGTAGGAGCATTCTTGAGAGCCGTTGGGGAAGACGAAGACTTTAACATCTCTATTTGGTTGAATGCATTAAATGCATGGGGCTGTCAGTCAAGAAATTCGTCTTTACAGATATCTAAAGCAGGGAATAATTTCTGAGATCTTCTGGAAGTTGGGCGATCTGGGTGTCGAATCGAGAGTTGTTGCGAGCGATAGGTGACGATGCGCTTTCACGCTTTCACTGTTCAGACTGCGAAAAGTCTTCCTGCTTTTCGGAAAGCTGCTTTCGGCGGGATTGAGGTGTCAGGGAATGTCTCAATTTAAATTCAAACAGATAAGAATAAATTTAAATTGATCTGCTAATCTTTGCTGGACAGGACACGTCATGATTGACCAGGTGTATACAAGGTCTGCCGGTTGTGTGTTAAAGCAGGTCTTCCGGTGAAGCTTTGAAGAGGTCTTCCGCTGAACCTGTGAAGTCCTATAAACACTATACTTGGAAAAGTTCTATACACAGTTGCCACACTAATCGATACGCAGCCCGATTAGCCACTGAAGTATAAAACTAGTGTAATGTATGAGAAGATATAAATCTAATACAAATAAGAATCAACAGTAAGCCTAGCTAGAACCCTCCGGCGTGATAATCAGTATATGTATAGGGGGCAAAGCAGTTTTTAGTGAATCACTTGGGAATGCCAAAAAATTATGTGTGTCTGTGTGTGATTGAGTCATGAAAGAGAGTCTAGCCCGATAGTGGAGGCCTATAGAGGTATTTATAATCGGTTGGGCGTAGCTTACGCTATTAAGGGAAATCGACTAAGAGGACAACAAGGTGGTTTGTCGGCTAGCTGGAGGATTTCAAGAGTTCCGTATTCCGGCCTCCGTACCTGACATGTCAGTTAGGGGGTTAGTGGAGTAGATCTGCTCTGTGTCGAACACGTCCATGTCTACCGAATGGGATTTTGCCACCTGTCCCTATGTATCAGTCTCAACGAAAATTGAGGAGCTATGCTCGGTCATCTACGCCTACATCATGGTTGGGCCGAAAGTGGTGTTTTGAGCTAAAGGGGAGCCTGAGGCCGATAATTCTTCTCGTCACGTCCTCATTGTACCACCGAGCTATCTGGTGTGGTGTCACGAAAGCGTGCCACATGGGAAGGACTCAACGGGCCCTTTCAATTTATTTGTTTTTAATTCACTTTTTACTTCTTAATAAATGGCTTATAATTCATGACAGTCAAAGCAACTCTTAGGCTATATGAATTACAACTACATGTGCCAATAACTTCACATACCCATTCACTCATCAGACCACCCACATAAAAGCAACGACAGAAAAAAAAAGTAACCTTACGAAACAACGCCATTTTGTATTGAGACCCCACTCAAAAAAATAAAATAAAAATCGTCCTGCGCAACCGGGACCCTAACACTAGCTCTTAACTTCTCACGACTCACAGGCTCATAGTCAACCCAGTCCTCCCTTTCTTTTAGCAACAACAGTCGCGACAAGCCAACAATAGCTCCAAACTACCAACCTCTCCATCCCTCCCTTGCTCTGCCACTGATTTCGGTCCCTAATATGTGAAAATGGGGGGGGGGGGATTTTTGTTGAATTCTTATGGATTTGGCCTTTTTGTAATTTTATAGTTGATTTTTTTTGAATGCATGATTGTTATCGATTTGTGATGATTTCACTAAGGAATTGTACAATTTGTTGTTGCTTTTTTATAGTATTTTAAGATAATTTGTGAATTTATGGTTATTTTGTGTAACATATTTTTAAAAATTAGGATGTTTTTTTTTTCAGAAAGAAAATGTTGGATTTGGTGTTGTTGGGTTATTGCACAATTTTTAGGATTATTTTGCTGAATTTTTCTAGGACTTTTTTGTCATTTTTTAGGACTTGATGGTGACTTGGTCAAATTTGTTACGCACCACATAAATTTTATGAATTCTACTAAAGTGGGTAAGTGCATATATCTCTTTAATAAAGGGCTATAATCGACTAGTCTATTTCAGTGCACTGATTTTGTACAAAAAATGGGCTTACATGGGCGCCCACCATAATACACATATGTAGATACTTTTCACAATTGCAAATGTTTTAGTAAAAAATTTCTCCAAGCCTTTAGCTGAAATGAGTTTTTGTAATGTTTGGAAACAGTTGAGGGGGTTATTGGTAATTTATTGATAAATGTAAATTACAAATAGCGTCCCTCACCCATGGGTAGGATTCAAAGTGCCCCCAATAGACTCCCCAATTACGTACCCTACGATATGATGTCCTAAAACAATAATAAAATATAATTTATAAATTGATTGAACTAACTGACATTCCTTTCCGTTAATGTTTCAGGTAACATGACTTAACGGGAGTTAACAGAAAACAATAAAGATAACAAAGGACTAAACAGAAAACTATAAAATGGTTGTGAACCTAAAGGGGAGCCGCTCCCAAGGGTGGGAGCCGTGCCCCCCATTCCTTCTGTCTGCTTCTCCAGTTAACACCTAGATCCATGCAGTATCTGTGAACGATGCTGAGCCTCCGGTAGCCAGTCATCGTAAACGTTATAAATAGAGGGGCCAGCCTTCTCATTTTTCATCAACTCTCAACACACACATTCACACACACATACATCCAAGAAGAGCACCATCCCTCTGCCGCGAAGAAGAACGTTCCTTGCCTTGCCCTGAACAAGCCTCCTCGCCCTAAGCGAGCCATCCGAGCTTCAGTCCTTGCCCGCGGCAAGTCGATCCAAAGATCACAAGATATTGTTACGCCGCCAGCCCAAGCGAGCCATCCGAGCCTCAGTCCTTGCCCCGGCAAGCCGATCTAAAACCCACAAGATACCGTTACACTACCCAAAACAAGACGACATGATAAGATAAAAAAAGACTTCTCCTTTCTAGAAAGAATAGGGGAAGCACACCTAAAGATTTCAAATGCCTAGTGGGCTAAAGCCTAGGCATATATACCGGGTTCAGACGTTCACACTTCAAGAGGTAGGTATCCACGTATTAGTCTTTTCCCATTATTATAGATTAAATGCAGGATAATTAATATTATGTATTCTTTTATAAATATTAATTATAAATAATGTTATAATTACTTAAATGTTAGTATATATATATATATATATATATATATATATATATATATATATTAATGTAATAATTAATAAATAAGATGTAGATATGATGATTATGCATGTTTATAAATAATGTTAATTTAACTTTATATATATAGTTAAATTTATAATGTATCCTTGTATTGTTAATATATAAATAAAAAATTATGTTTACATAGATACAAAATAGCTGTTATTATGGTCAAATAGCATCTTAAAACAAAGCGATGTTATTTTCAATATACACATATAAAATACTTTTTCTAGACTAAATACATTTAAAACATGTTATTTTTATAAAACAACAAAAACGAGACCGAAAGGGCGAGTTGGGTGCTTAACCCATTCCCAACTCGTAACTTAGCCCCCGAACCTACACATTTTCTGGTAACATTTGGTTTTTCTCTGTTTAACCTTAAAATATAAGTGGCGACTCCGTACACATAAATTTAGAGTCCACGATGAGACCAAGTGCATTACACGCGCTTTAATTGTTTTGTGAGATACGTCGTTTTCACGCGGATGATGGGAGTTTCGGTACCGGGCTCTCACACCTCCCGCAGCTACTTATTGAAGTAATGTGCCTCTCAACTATAACATTTTATGTGAGAGGTATGATATTACGAGTTTGAACGTGTGATATTATTACAAGTTTTAGTATTGGTGTCGTTAAATCAAATTTACTTAGATTTCAATACCGTTAGATCAAATAAGTTCTTTTCTAATTAATGACATGGACAATACAAATCATCACCAACTTAACCCTCTAACACTAAAGCTCGTAGTAATAACATAAGCTTGGGCTCTCAATATCATTTGCCTTTATTTAATTGCAGTTTTTGTTCATTTTGAGTTGACGTAAAATGCCCATTTGAGGCTCATGTGGCCATCTTTAGGTTTTTTTCTTCAATAACGCTCTTTTGGTGTTTCAATTGTCTATTTGGTCCTTGTTGCTCTAAGACTCTCTTTGTAACAAAAAAATGGTCAATATGAATAATTGGATATCTTTAGTTTGATTTTTATGGATACGTAACGATGGTCATGTGAGTCTTAGGTTAGAAAATTTTGTTAATTCAGACTAAGCAAAAGGTGAAATTTAAGAAAATGTTAGCGTTGAGGGGAGCCATTCAAACTCAAACCATAGTTAAGGGCTATTGTTTGTAATTTACAATTGATAATTTTATGTTAATGAGTAAATAGACGTCCAATCCCATTTATGGTCTGCCTATTTATACTCGTGTTAGTTGGTTTGCTTAAGAGAACCGTGATAGATTAATAAGAATTCATGAGCATGCCAAAATAGGTTTACGTCTAAGAATACCATGATAAGACTTGACAAATTGAAACTTAAGAGCATGTTCTGTTTCAAACACAAAGTGCTAAGCTATTCTTTCAACGACTTTTGTCCGTCTCAGGTGGCTTAGGCCACCGACCACGGTAATCTAGGGGTTTTCTCTTATGTCTTTTCTCTTTCTCTATCTTCCACGATCGTTCCTAAATTGTTCCCATGATTGTGGTTTAATTGATTGCAACCGATTTGGTTGCCTAAATCTAATTTATTCTTCGATCTCGAGCTAACGACCTCATATCATGTCTTCTTTATGGAATTCTGTTGAGTTAGAGCCTGTTTGGTTGATTCCGGCTATTCAGTTATGGTCGGGCGTTGGTCTCCGATGGTACACGTCCTATCAATTTCTTCTTTTGGCGATGGTAAGTTTCCTTTTCGATAGGGCTCTAGCCATGATATATCATGCTCCATAAATTCCTAGGGCTCGGATTGCCAGGTTTGGTGTCGATAAGTAGTTAGGGTTGTTAAATGACAACCAATATCGATTTCCCCTCCTTCTTTCAGGCTGGGTCAAAACGTTCCTCCCCCCTCCCTTGCTTTATTTTCAATTTATTTATTTATTTATTTTTGAAATATTTGTTGATTGAAGCCCCCCACCCCGTTTTCCCCTACCGTGGTTTCCCCTTCCTCCTCCAATTACAGAGTCAATTAGTTTGGTTTTTGCAAAATTGAAGTCCTCTTCCCACCATCGAGCTCTAGCTCAACTAGTACTACTTTTTCTAACGGAAAGGTTGGATATTCAGTTTTCATTGGAGGCAACCTAATACTTCATTACTCTCAGAGGAGAGGCTGAGTATTCAAGCCTCACCAGAGGCACCGTTGTTGTTCAACCCTTACGAAAGGCACCATTTAGTACTGTTCACTTCTTTTAACAAAGAGGTTGAGTGTTAAAGCCCCACTAGAGGCACCCTGGTACTTAATTAGTCTGTCGAGTGTTCAAAGCCTCACAAGAGGCACCATTTGAGAGGTCAGGTGTTCAATGTCTCACTTGATGCACCATTTGAGAGGTCAGATGTTCAAAGCCTCACATGAGGCACCGTTTGTGGGGCTTGCGGGGTTCCTTTGGTTTGGGGTGGGTTGTTGTTTATTTGTTTTCATTTTGTTTTTATGTTTATGTGTGTGTTATGATTTAGTTTATTTCTTTTCTTGGTCTAATAATTGTTGTTTATTAATATGTAGTTGATAAGTTAGGAAAATATTTGTAATGTTTGGTTCTTGTTTGTTATTTGGATGTGTTGTGAGTAGTGGTGGGTTGGTATCATGCAAAGTAGGTTAGGTTTCTGAAGGCGGGTCTAGCAGCCACTATTGTTAGGTTCAAATCGGTGTAAATATTTGGATACAAAAATGTTAGATTTACTACTAGTATTACTACTAGTGTTACAACTTATCTTGTAAAAGGTAAAGTTAAAAAGTCAACTATGTCTTTTTTCGAGCCAAATTGTAATAATAGTTGTAAATCTAACATTAGTCATTTGTATATACTTTGACAATAGGTCCACACTTGTCTTTAGATTACAATGTTAAGTTTTGTTCTCACATTTCCTAACCCTTGGTGGTTTGTAACATGTTATATGTGATCTAATGTTGTATTCAAAGGAAAATACCATGATAATTCCTAGTCAAACATAAGAACATTGAATTCAAAATTCAGTCAAAATCTAATTATACTATACCTTATACTTGGATAGATCATGAAGATTACTGTAATTATTATTACAGTGATGAATGTAATTGCAATCAGATAGTAGGCTCACTTGTAATCTAATGAAAAGTGTGGATGTATTGTAAAAGTAAGACTTTGACTATGTTTGATTTTTACATCCAAAAATATACAATCTAGTAAAGAGACCATTTCAACCTTAGATCAGTCGGCTTCAAATCTTTTATCTCAACCTCTGTCATATATTATGTCTTATTAATTTTTAGCTCTACACGTTTCTTGTTATTTTATTTTTACAATGACACGTGTAAGACTAAAATTCAATGAGACAGAGAGTGTGACAAGCGTTGAAAGAAACAATTTCAAGCCATTTTGGTCAAACGTATTTTGAATTTCTATTTTGTGAATTAAGTTAATATAATCTTCAGAATTAATGAATATATTACCTTAATTTGGCATGTTGTCATGGGGACAGATTACATGAAAAAAAAACCTTCCTAACCAAAACATTTTAATTCTAAAAAGGGAAATCAAAACTCCAAGATAGTGTGAAAAGAAAGCACTATAAGAATTGTGCATAGTTATTCTTCAAAGATCGTCTTCTTTGTTAGTTCTTATTTCCTCATCGCAAAATGAATCCGCCATTGCATTCCAATTCCTATCCCAATCCACATTCCCATCCCCAGCCCCATCCCCATGCCCACCACACCAACTGTGATGTAGAGCTCACAATCACCCATAGTAATGGAGTAATGTCCCATCATCACTACGTAGTTCCTATCGACAATAATATTCAACTAGTGTGCACTAACATCAACAACAATCAAAAAACCATTTATCCACTAGTTGAAGTCCAAAACCAATCCATTTCTAGTCAATCTAGTCGAATTGCCCGTAACTATCGCCTTCCTGGGGCGGCTCCTGGAGCAGCTACTTTGTCAAGTCATAGGGCTCATGTGAGAGATCAAGCTACTCATTTTGAGCCACACGGGCCACATATACCCGTTCCTCCTCCCCCAGGTTTCTCCCCGATGCCAACCCGTTTTGAGGTTCCTATTCTCAACTCGTCAAGTAGCCACTTAAACATGGGCCAAGCTGTTAGATGGCCAACATCAACCCAATTAACTGATGGAGCGGCTGTTGGGATGCATCGACAACCTCAAAAAGGAGGTCCATACACGTGTCCGAGGTGCGGAGAAGTGTTCGAGATTAGTCAGGCTTTAGCAGCCCATGTAAACGGCCACTACCGCACGGAGGAGACGTTGGAGCAACGGAAGGCTAGACAAGCAGCCAAGTACAAGAGGAAGAAGGATCACGATCATGATCATGATCAACTTAGGTTGGCACAGCCTAACAACAATGTTCCTATGTCCAATTGTGTGACTATTCGTGGTGGTGGCCAAAATCTTCGTAGGGAGACAAAGGGGGAGAGCTCTAAAGCCAAAGTAACTCAAGATCTTCTGAAGAAAATCAAGCAAGAGCCAAATTAATTGGCTTAAATATTTTTACTAAAATGCTCTTTTTTTCTTTTTTTTTTTTTAATTTTCTCAATATTTTCGTTATGTTATCAGCAATTTAGTATTTATGAATTACTGTTGAATTTTGTGTGTTTTAATTATGCCCTTCAATACCAATACAACATAAAATACCCTAAAATTATATTTGTTTCAGACAAATAGTATAATATTTTAGTCCAAAATGTGTTACTTCAATTGTTCATTTTTAAAAATTAAGTTTACAATTTCCGTAACCTCTCATTTTACTCTCCACTTGTATAGTAAGCATCTTTCAAATATTTTTGCCGAACTTCATCAACTTGTTTTTGAAGATTCAAAAACATTCAACATCATTTAAAGATTTCTGACGATCAAATATATGAATTACAAAAAAAAAAACCAGTATTTTAAAAATCATTAGGCGTGCGCCAAGCGTCCAAATAAGCAATTAGGTGGGGCCTAGAACTAAGGCGTAATTACCTTGGTTTTCCAATTTTTTTATTAATATATCCTAATTCTTTCAAATATACTAATAGTAAATATCACCCAAAAGTTTAAAAATAATGATATGGTTTTCCAAACTTGGTGTCCGAATAGAGCAATGAGATGTTGAGATATTTCAATAATTTAAGAAGCAAGTATGGTCGTATCAGATGTTTATCGGTCTACTCTTTTAGCCATTCGAACCATCCGATTGATGGAAAAGGACATTACTTGATTAAAATTTGATATTATAACCATCAATTTAATAGCATTCCAAAGTTCATTACTACACAACAATAATCAATAGCTCAATGCATCATAGGCCTACTAACATATTAAAAATTTATAATACATAATTCAATAATTATAGATTCATTTAAGAAAAGGAAAAAATTAATATTGTTCCGAATGATGTTTTGGGGAAGAACTTTAAAAACTAAATAAAATAAAAAAGAAATTACGAGTAGATCTCTTTTCCAAAAAAGTTTTTAGTGATCAAGTACATTGTTTTTTTTTCAACCACTAAAGTCCATTTTCGTGAAATCGTTTCTAAAATGATCAGAAAAAATAAATGGCAGCTGAATTTCCCAAGGATGGAGAGGATCGAAGAAAATGGGGAGGTCGAATGGTGAAGAAGACTTGTGGGTTTCTCCTCATCCTTCCTATTGTTATGCATGTAAATTGTTCGATGAAATGTTCAAAAAGAAATTTGTCAGTTGTTTGACACCCTTTTTGAATATGATCAATTTTAAATCACAATGCATCATTTGTGAATTATGATGCATCGATTTGGATTTGAGATACAGGAAAATGCATCAATTTGAAATCATTTGTTGATTGTGTGCTAGAAAAAAAGGTGCATGAAAGTCTAGTTCATTATGATTTTGTAGCGTAATGCATCAATTGAGTGTTTGACATGGTGCATCGCGATTCAAAACTAAATTAGGTAGTTAAAATTGAAAAGCATCGCATTGCATAAATTGATGCAGCGCGATGCATTGAGTAAGTGTTCCGTATCACGCATTCGGTTCATTAAAGATATCATACTCTTTTTACACCAAAAAGTGTTTTTTTCCGATTTAAGAAAACATTGGAAACTGTAGCGATTAAAAAAATTCAAATTTGATCGGCCGAATTTCTCCCAAAAATAAAACAACATTGGCTAAGCGTAAAGTTGTCTTTGTCAATTTTCAATTCAAGGCCAAAAATAAAATGTGTCCCAATGCTTAGGCAACACACATTTCCCCCTTGAGTGCCTAGAGTGGGAAAATTCCTAATTTATAGGCTCCTAATATCATACTAAACATTTCCCTCTTAGGGTTTGAGAAAATAAGTGTTAGATTTCGTTACATCTTACAAGTAGTTGGATCTTATCGACTTATGGCCTTAAATGTAATAGATGACATTAATAACAGGAAATGCATAAAATAAACTTGGAATGAATGGAAATAGGGTGTTGTAGCGTTAGCTAACTACTCCATGTTCTAAAATATATGACATTTTGAAGTTTTTTACATTGATCAAAAAAACATATTGTAAAGATTAAACGGATCCTATTGAAACATTACTGAGATGTTTTGATATTTGTGCCCAATAAGTCAAACACGAGTTACGGTATCAATAAATATGAGTAGAATTAAAAAATGTTTATTGAAAATTGCAAAGTGACATTTATTTTGGAACAAAAAAACTCTCACAAAACGTCATATATTTTAGGATGGAGAGAGTATATATTAAGGGCTGTCAAGCGACTTGAAAGAGTTGAGTTTAGCTTTGTTGAGATTTAATTGCGAGGCATAATTTGATGTATAATTTGTACATCGCGATGCATAATTCCAAATTATGAAGATGTCATTTTCATTTCATACCGATGAACAGCAATTCCATATCGATACATCACGATCCGCAATTCAAATTTTGTGCATCATGACTCAAATTTTGTCCCGGAACCAACAATATTTTGGCTTCTGAGTGGGGCTAAAGCTCCTGCCGCTGCAGCCCTTAGAATCAGGGGTGCTGGAGGAGTCTATAGAAGGCAAACAGGGTGGGCCGTGTGACGCCACCCGGAACGGTGAACTGAATGAATTGAACTTAGATTAGCACACAGTTCCACCATTTCCATCTTCAATCAAGAAAACATGTCTGTATGAACATGTGGTCTTTCTATGTGTGTGTGAGAGAGAGAGAGAGAGAGAGAGCAGCAGTGATAGGTATGTTTTTATGTGTGCTGCTATTTTGATTTCTTGATCAACAATTATCTCCATCATGCACCGGATGCCAGCAGCTTCTATGCATAATTTTCCATGATTTTCTCCATTACACATTGATTGCAAATCACATATAAAGAAAATTTTCTTTCCTTTAATAGATTCTTCATTAATAGGCTAACCACTAGGGCCAAAACCGCGAACCAAACCGCCCCTTATTGGTTCAAAAAATTTCAAACCGAACCGAACCACTCGGTTTGGTTTGGTTTAATTTTATGGTTTATGTAAATTGCTTTTAATCAATTTAACCATCATTAAGAATAAAAATAAAAATAAGATTTTAATTTGGAATTAACATCAAAATAAGATAATAACTTAGTAAAATAAAATTATCATAAAGATTACAATACAAGTTACAAAATAAACACAAACAATTGAAGAAATAATAGTCCTCCAACAATCAAGATTTTGTTTGGTTTAGTATGTATGTATATATATAAATATATAAATATATATATAAATATATAAATATATATATATATATAAATATATATATATATAGTATGTAAAAGTTTAGAATAGTTAACAAATGATATATAATATACATTATATAATAAATAAATAAAAATATATAGATTGGTTTGGTTCGATACCAAAAATCGTGAATCGAACCGAATCGAGTGATTTTTCAATTTTTGAAACCGAAATCGAACTAAATCGACCGATTTGGTTTGATTTGATTCGGTTCCGAGGTTCGGTAGTTCTGATTTACACCCCTACTAACCATGAAGGTTATTTAAAATAGAAGAAACTGAATGATACACATTTGTAATGAAATCACATTGGAAAGGAAAGTATGATTTTGCTGAATCTTTTTAGGAAGAAACAATCGTACGTCGTGTCGTGTTATGGGGGTATTTTAAAACAAGTTTACGAAATTATCTTTTTGGTTAAAAAAATATAGAGGATTAAAATGGTTGGAAATCTTGTAAAGTATACTAGGTAGCAATTATTCTCAAATTAAATTAGAAATAATTGTAGGTCAGTCCATTTTACTAAAATTTTTACCATTCCGCTACCCAATTTTTTTATAACCGCATAAGGCCACTTCCCTAAATTTGTTCGAATAACGCCAAATCACAAAGACTATGTAAATTTTTTCTTGTTCTCCCTCGTTTGTTATCGACCTTCATCTTGCCCTTTCTTCAATGAAATAACTGCCTCCACCGAGAACTCTTGAGAGCTAGTTGCCTGGGGTATTCTCAAAATAGTGGAACTCATTTGATCGAAGACTTTGAATTGGTTGACAAACATATTGTAAATTCATTAGATAATTTTTTTCAAAACCGATTTACTAGAAGTCAAATAATTTAGTATGTTTTCTTACCGCTAGCAATCAATCATTATATATTTGAGACAATGCTACCGCCTCCAACTTTGATCAAACATAAACTTTCCTCAGTATTTTATATTTATTTTCTTTTTCATTGTGTTTGTATGAGTGATTTAAAATAGATTCATTGTTATGTATATATGTGTATATTGTTATACATGTAAACTGTTCGATGAAATGTCTAAATAAGAATTATTTGTTGTTGAACACCTTTTTGAAGTGTGATGCATCAATTTTAGATCATGATCCATCTTTTGTGAATCGGGATACATCATTTGATCTAGACTTCATCACGATTCACAATTTTGATTATGCGTTGCACAAACTGGATTACCCATTAAGAAAATCCTAATGCATAATTTTGGATTTGCGATGCACAGTTTAAATTAGAATACAAAACTAGATCCTGGTGCACAATATTGATTATGCGATGCAAAAACCGGAAAATCCATGCAAAAAAATCCTGAGGCACAATTTTAGATTTGCGATGCAAATTTTGAAACTAGAATATAAAAGTAAATACCGATGCACAACTTTGATTTTACGAGGCACAAGCTGGATTACCCATACAGAAAATTCTGATGCACAATTATGGATTCTCGATGCACAAATTTTATTCCCAATGTAGAAATTAGAATTGCGATGCATCGACTTGGAATTACGATGTAATGTGCATATTATACAATTTCATCAACGGTATACCTCGTTTTTTCGCCCTATAAACGGTCCTCTACTAGTTAAAAAAATGTATGAGAGTTTAGCGGTTGAAAATTGGGTGGAGCAGACCGGCCCAATTATCATTCTTTAAAGGATTAATATAATGTTTGGTCCCTGGACATGTTGAAAATCAATGTTTTGGTCCCCGGACAAAAAAACAATAGAAATTGGTCCCTGGATATGTATTTTTGGACCAATTTGCCCCCTCCCACCGTTATAATTTGGTCCCTGGGAGGGGGCAAATTGGTCCGAAAATACATGTCCAGGGACCAAAACATTGATTTTCGACATGTCCAGGGACCAAATTATTATTTAATTCTTCTTTAAATTATAGGGTTAAGCCCAAATTTGACCCAAAATAACCGGGCCGCTCCACTTTTAATAATTTCCAACCTCCAAAATCTTCTATTTTTTAACTCAACCGGTAAAAGGTACTTTTAAGGCGAAAAAACAAATATGTCATTAATGAAAAGAAAACATGTAGTGCATCACAAATTTAAATTCGGTGCATCGCAATTCAAACACGCATTTCAATAGGCACATAGTGCCTCGCAAATCCAAAGTCGGTGCATCGTAATTCAGGCTCGCATTGCCTCAGGCACACGGTGCATCAAAATTCAAGCTATGAAGGGATGATCCTACTTTAAAAGCTTACAAAACCCAACTTTCAAAAATTAAGACCAAAGGTTGAGAGACGAAACTGCTCTTGCCAATTGGATGCATCATAACTCCAATTGGTTGCATCGCAAAATGAACCAGAAATCATGTTCCTTGATGATGCATAAATTTGAAAATTGCGATACATGATTTTGATGAATCGGAATTCCAATTGGATGCATCGCAAAATAAACTAGACCTCATGTCTCTTGACGATGCATGAATTTAAAATTGCGATCATGATTTTCATGCATCGATTATCTAATTGGAAGCATTACAAAATGAACCAGACCTCATATCTATTCTTTCATGCACACATCCAAACAAATAATTCATTAATGCATCTTTCCTGCATCACAAATCCAAATCGATGCATCACGATTCACAAATGATAGATTGTGATTCAAAATCGATGTATCCAGATTCAAAAACATTGTCCAACAACAAACAAATATCTATTCAAGTATTTTATCGAACAGTTACATGCATGCATAGCAATACAACAAACAAAATGAATCTATTTTGAATCAAACACATAAACACAAATGATGATGATGATGATGATGATGATGACACCGATGAAACTGAAGATCGATAGATGAAGAGAAAAGAGAGTAGAAAGTTTGGGTGGTGGATTGATCGAATCGATCCAAGGTGAAACACATAAGTATTCTTTACCACCGGACCTCCTCACTCACTTCCTCTCCATCCTTGCGAACTCCAGCCGTGATTTCTCTTATCTGCATGCATTTTAGGAACGAACCTGCCTTCTTGTATCCCAGCTTCACAAAGGCTTGCTTGGAAAAGACGAAGCGAGCGGCATGCACATGGTGGGCATTTTAAGAATAATTTAATGAAAGTGGACTTTTATGGTTGAAAAAAAAAATACGTATGCGGTTGAAAATTAATTAAAGTCAATCGGCCTGCAATTTTTCCTTGTTTTTTTTTTTTATTATCAAAACCTCGACCCTATATTTAAATCAGGTTTGTAGCCTAATTTGAGTTTGCTTATACAAATTGACAAAACATTAGTAAGAGGAACATCTCAAAATAATTTCCTTAGAAAAGTGTACTATTTTATATAAGTATATTTGAGGTATGATATTATGTTCTTTGATTTATGGTATTATTACAAATTTTAGTGTTAGTATTATTAGATCAAATTTAACTTACTAAGATATCTACCCGATTAGATCAATTATATTTATTTTCCTAAATAATGACATGTATATTCGAAATTATCATCAACTTAATTATTTAACGGCTATAAAAACGAAAACTCGTTATAATACCACAAGCACTGTCATTATATTTTCATATTATTCTACATTATTAATATAATTAATTAGTACAAGCTCTTATTATCAATCAGTTATACACAATCCTAACTAACATTCAATTGTAAGTTAACTCTCTCTCTCTCTCTCTCTCTCTCTCACACACATACACGAGTTTCTGATACCATTGCTGGATGACCAAAATATCCAAGAAAATATACAAAACATTAATCCCTAATGAATCAAGAAGGGAATTAACCAAAAAAAAAAGCATCAGAAGAAATGAATTGGGAATCTAAAAGCTTAATGATTGTATTTTGCTTTGGAGTACTTTTCAGGGGGTCAATTGTTTGATTCCTTGGAAATAATTTAAGAAAAATGTTGAATAAAAAACAAGAAGAAAAAAACAGTACAACCAATGATAAACAAAGTTGAAAATTTTACAAAAGGTCTCTAAACTTACCATCCAAACATCCTACGAGGGACATGATTAAACATGTTCAACTGTTGAATGAAATCATATCTTATGATGGTTCGCTTTTATACACTTTGTGTGTCTGTGTGTGTGTCTGTCAGTCGTTAACAAAGTCTGACAGAATTTCATTTATATTCTCTTTATTTCGTTTATTTAATGATTAATGGCGTAGAACATGTTAATATATTTATGTGTTTTGTAAATAGTTCCAAATAGGAGCCTTAGCACCATATCTAGTGTCTAATATTGCATCGAATCAAAACCCGTTCATACTTTGTGAATCAGCATTAGATCGATGGAACTCACTAATGTATTGAGAGAATGGAGATGATACTCGAATGAGAAGATGTTTCTGAAAAAGTGTGAAAATGATCGAACCTAATAAGATCGAACACTTTGGGAATCTCAGTGGCCACCCCCAAAAGGTATTAACAAAATAAATATACGGTAATAGTGATTTTATATTGTATTAGGCTAAATATCTTTTCAATAAGAAAATGAGATAATTTAAAAAAAATAATATTATACATTAAAAAGTCAAAGTTTTAGCCGCAAAATTACGGCTATTGGTAGTTATTGATTGGTTGTCTTTATCATTTAAGCGGTAAGATCCATGTATTATAAAATCGGGTTAGGCTCCTTCTATTACTCATTTCAACCAATTTTCCTACAATTTTGATTATGTACATGCGTGAAGAATCAAATCAATTCATGATATTTCACTAAATAAGTTAATGATACTAACCCTTGAAAGAATTCCAAAGGATTTGTTAATCAACAATTGTATTCAAATTTTGTAATTGTTTTCGTAACCCTAGCATTAGCTATTTTTCTGCGACGGAGGAAGTAATTTTTTTTTTTTTTTTCAATAGTGAGTAATATCATGTATACGATTAGTTGTTGAATACCTCCCGAGTTTCCTATATATTAGTAGACGCTATTCAATCCAATTTTTTTTTCTAAAGAGTATTCCTTCCGTTCTTAAGAAAGTGTCCTCGAGTCTTTCCTTTTTTAGAGAGTTTCAAAAAAAATTGCACTTTCTATTTTTATTTTTTTGAAATAATCTTTGTATTTTATTGATGATCCCATTCATAAATAAGTATCATCGAAAAATGTGCACTATCTTTGAATTAGCTATCTTCTCTTAATCTGTGTGTGTCGTAAATTTGTAAAGAGATAATTTTTTTAAAAACGAAAAGAGTAACCTGTAAGGGTAAAATAGGATCGACGTATTTTACTCCATTGAATTTATTATTGTGTTATTTATTGATCCAAAAGATATTGGAAGTATTTATCATATTTATTATTTTCTTGGTCTTAAAGTTTTGGTATATATTTGGAAACAAAATCTTGGTAGTATTTTGGTTTTCTTGGTACTAAAGTTTTGGTATATATATGTCTGAAATACGCTCGGCCTCATTTTGTGGACTAAAAAATATATAACAGAGTCGTCATCTTTATTTTTAAGAGAAACAAAAAAAAAACCAAACACACCAGATTATATGAGTTCGGAGGCTAAGTTATGAGTTAGGAAGGGGTTAGGCACCCAACTCACTCATTCAGTCTCACAATGAGTTTATCAATATGCTTGTTTTATTTTACACACTTTGGTTCAGAAAAAAACATTTATATATAAAAAGGAATTAAAAATAGATTACTTTACATTTATTAAAGAAAAGAAAACAACATTACAACTAAAATAATACAACTTAGAGAATAATTATAACATTTTTACAAGCTATGTTAGGAATAAAACATTTATTCTAATAACAAATTTTATTTACATTACATTTAAAAGCATGAAAGAAACGTATTAACTAATAAGAAACATAACCATTTCTATATTTAATGTATGTGCAGAAAAGAAACTAATTAAACTGGAAGAGATTATAACTACTTTACATTAAATTAAAGACAGAAAAGAAACTAATTAAAATAAAAGAAAAATACAATGTTATTACATTTAAAGAAAAGACAGAAAATAAACTAATTAAACATAAATGAAATATAACTATTATTACATTTAAAGTAAGACAGAAAAGAAACTAATTTAATGAAAATGAAATATAACTATTATTACATTAAACTATAAACCAAAGTAAAACTTAATTAGACTTTTATATTTAAGTTATAGATTATAATAAATAACTACGGGGACATAACTTACCTCTCGGAACGTGAGTGTCTAAACCTGGTATGCCTAGGCTTAAGCACACTAGGCGGTTTACATATGCTTCCCCAGTCCTTTTGAGAAAGGAAGTCTTTTTTTTTTGTTGTTGCTTTGTTATTGCGGGGATTCGAGCAGTGAGACTACTCCGATTAGTTGCTTTTCGCCTCGGGCTTCGGGCGGCACAACTGTTTGCTTTTGCTGGTGTTGTTTACTTGCTGGCGTTAGAAATAAGGCAGAGCAACTGCTTACTTCGACTGGATTTGATGTCTGGATTCAGGCAGAACAACTGCTCATTTTTGGATTTTGGAATCGGTGAAATAGGGCAGAAACCTAGTTGGGTAGCTAGGGTTCACCTTGGCCGGAGATTTTTAGTGTTTGGGGGAGATTTGGCAGAGCTTCAGGGCTGGAGAGGAAATAACCTCGGCGTTTTCTCGGGACAACTTTCACAAACTGGTGCGTGAAGTATGTCAACTGTGTTAACGGTGTGTCTGAATTCCTGAAACCAGGCACCTCTATTTATAGTTGAGAGTGAGACTTCCTTCGTGGTTAAGATTTATCTTTTTGTGCTTCATCGGCTTGTACCGCGCGCTTGAGAGATTGCACCGAAGGCAAACTGCTACAGTGTAGAAAGCATTGTTCGGCGCCACCCATGGTGGAGGCTGGCGCGGCGCCTGGTATGGCCATGGGCGGCGCTAGGGGGCTTTTTGGTTCTCTTTTTGGCACTTAGGCCCCTACATTTCACTATTTACACATCCTGTTTTTTCTTTTGCACTTTTATCCATGTAACTTGATATTTGTTAGTTTTTTAACAGATCTTGATATCTCATGTCATGTTACATACCAGGGGTACGAAATTTGGGTGTCTACAATATGGAAATAAAATCTTGAGAATAATCCCTTCATAAATCTTCTCTAATAATCCTTATATATTTGGTATCAAAATATAGGAAATAAAGGTGGTTTATTTGGTTATTAAAACTAACTCATAATCCTTTAATATGTTGGAGTGTTGTTTGTTTCCTAATTAAATTGTAGGACTCATTCATCTATAAATATGGAGCATGGCGTTGAGAAGAGACAAGAATGCAGAAAGCAGAATAGACGTGCAGAGCAGAGAGAGCAGTGCATACAAAATACACCCAGAGATTATTTAGAAAACTGTTTTGCTGGAATGTGGATGAAGCTCAGGATGCAGCTTTATCCTGAACTACATCGACCTACCGTGGCTGTTTGTTTTCCTAGTTTTTCTAGGAAGTTTATTTTTTAATCTCATGTTTTCTTTACCTTTGTTTCTGTGGGTTTTGCTCTCCAAGACGTGTTGTTTTGTGAGAGTTTTTTTTTTTTTTGTTTTGGTGATTTCACATATTGTTTTGTTAAACACTTCATCCTTTTTAGTGAAATCTTTTTGGCCATAAGGCTGGATCTACAAGCATAGGCTTGTAGATTGTTTGATAAACATCTGCGCTTATTTTTACTTTAAATTAAAAGTCTTCCGATCCGCTATTTTTGAATTTCTGGTCAATGCACTTCCGGGTGTAGCATCAGTAACAAGCTACATCACGAACTGCATTGACAAATTCCGTGAATTCTAGCTACTATTGATCTTTCATAACGATTACCCAATATGGAAAAGAGAAGAAGAGAGTGCAAGGTATAACAATGAGCAACTGCGAGTATGTAAGAGCACTTTTTAGAACATGATTAATTATGTGTTAATGATGTTCTTTCTAGGAAATTTTCCTAGCCTAGTTTCCTTCTTCGATGGTTGATTTAAATTGGTTGTTGTTGTTGCATTTCTAAGCCTATCTTGGAGACCAAGTATTGAGTTTAATATGAAATGATTTATTGTCTAACAATTAACCCTTTCCATGTTTAGGTCCTTCCTTTAACGTGCAGGACTTTGAAGCCTTCCCAAGATGTATAAAAAGACTGCTCAAGGCTCATAATTCGTTGACGCTTTTATAGAGATTTTAGAGAGGAAGATTGTGCTAGAAAAGTCGATGTACTGTGGAACGTTGCAACATTGCGAGCTCCATTGACTGACTGTTTTCCAGTTTATGAGATTTTGCTCACTGTTCTGTTGTGATTTATGTTTCTGTGAGCAAGTGTGTTAGGCTGATCATATCTAATTCTATTAGGAGATTTTCGTTTGATTTTCACTTAGTGATAGGTTTTCATAATTGTAATCTTTACAATTGTTTTCTATGGTGAAAGTTTTTGGCCATATTGGCTTGTCTACAAGCATTGTTTGTAGACTTGAACTTAAACCTTGTGTTCTCTCTCTGGTTTATTTTATCTCTTATTTCCGTTGCTTATTAGTAAATGTGTTTGTGAATGTTGCAACATTCGGTGCTACATTCACAAATTTCCATGTTTTAATTTAAGAACCATAGCTACCATTCTTTCCATTGGTATCAGAGCTTCTACTTGACGTTACTAAGTGTTGGTCCTGATTGTAGCCATGATGGATTATCGTAATAATGGTACTCAATGACCTCATAATCTAACAATTACGAACTACTCTCTTTGGAAAGTTCTGATGCGTGTCTACATCAAATCAATCGATGAAAGGGCATGGCTATCTATAATTGGAGCATGGACACCACCTAGTGTGGTTGATCCCGATGGTGATTTTAAGTTCACTCATGAAAAGTATTGGACTACTAAAGAAAGAACTTTGTCTAATTTTAACTCAAAAGCACTTCATACCATCTTTGGCTCTTTGGACCCCAACATGATGAAACTTGTGGTCCCATCAACGAAAGAAGTGTGGGTTTCCTTCCAAGAAAGGTGTGAGGGAACCGAAAGTGTGTGACAGACAAAACTAGGATGCTTTTAAATAAATTTAAAAATTTAAAGATGGAAGACAATGAAGACATTAATTCCTATCATGATAAATTGGTGGATATTTCTAATGAGTCTATTGCCTTGGGAGATTCAATTTCCAATGCAAGACTTGTTAGTAAAATGATGTGCTCCCTCTTGGAATTTCAACATTAAAATGTATGCAATTGAAGAAGCTCATGACAATGATAAGTTGTCTTTAGACAATCTAGCTGGCATTCTTCAAACATTTGAGCTAAATTTGGCTTAGCAGAACAAAAGTAAAGGTAAATGTATTGCTATTCCTGAAAAAAAAAAATGTTGTCATTTTTGTTGTATCTGATTTATCTTGTGAAATGCAATAATTTTCCAAGGAAATAAAAGGTTCTGATTTTGGAAATGAGTCCTTGGCTCTTCTATTAAAAAGGTTTAACACCATACTGAAAACCAAAAGTCAAAACCGAACAAGTTCTAATTTCAGTAATCCTTTTGCTGTTGAACCAAACAATTTTTTTCAAAAGGACAATTTTGGCAATTTACATTAGAAAAATTTGGTTTTCAATCTTTTTCTCAATCTGGTGTTAAAAACCTTGGATATGTCCAATGTAGAGCCTGTTCAGGGTATGGGCACTAGGCAAATCAGTGTGCTTATACCTTGAAAAAGAAAGGGCTAAGTTTTTTCTCCACCATAGGAGATAGTGAGGATGAGGAAATCAATTATGGTTTCGATTTCCAGCGATGTAGTTGGCAATGATGTTGTTAATGGAGCTCCCAATATTGCCCTATCCAGTACTCCATATCATACTGCTTTTGAAGATTTTTCAGCATCTCATACTTCTTTTGAAGATTTTTCAATGGAACTTCAGGGTCTCGTCTACTCAATAGTTGATGACTCTGAAGATATTCCACATGATGAATCTGATTGTGATAATCCTGATGTGTTTGAAGAATAAAAGTCTTTGTATTCTAATTGGGTCAAAGTGAGTGCTAGAATGAAAGAGTTGGAAAGACAAGTTCAAGTTCTCTTCAACCAAAATGATCAACAGAAGATGTCTTTAGGTAGGTTGGAAAATATTCTTACAAAAAAGGATCTTGAAATAGAGATTTTGAAGTCCACACTTGACAAAGCCAATGAGACTTTTTTGGGAAATAGAACACTAGGAAGACCAAACTTGATGAGGTCTTGAGTGTTGGTCAAGAGCACACCACATGATTGGATTTTAAACCCACTGTTTTTGTTAAAGAAGGAGAGCAAATTTATGGTTTCTCTTCAAAACAAAAGACTTTCAAAAAGGAACCTTAACCTAGAAACAGACAATATGTGTGTCACTATTGTCAAGAGCCTGGTCACATCAAATCTTTCTGTCACAGGAAGAAATCAGATGCCTCCAAACAGAAACCAAAAAGTTTTTTTGGCACTCAAAACAGACTGAAGTTCCATATGTACCAACATTCAAAACCTCATTCTGAACCATATTCACAACACCAATCCCAACCACATTCTCAGAATCATTCACAACCATAGAATTTCTTACTACGTGAATGGATTCCCAAAATGATATGCACTGTAAAGTCACCTTCACTTCTCTTAAATATCATGTCATAAGGAGTTGGTATTTTGACAATGGGTTATCTCGCCCCATGACAGGTACAAAGGAAAATTTGGATAACTCCTCAAGCTGTATTGGAGGTAATGTTACCTATGATGGTGGTGCTAATTAAAAATTGTTGGGGAAGGAACTTTGAATGTTGTAGAGTTACCTTAGCTTCAAAACGTTTATCACGTTGAGGGGCTTTAGGCTAATCTTATAAGCATTAGCCAGTTATGTGACAATGACCTACAGGTAAAGTTTGATAAAGGTTCATATGAGGTTTTTGATACATCTAATAAATTGCATTCTAGTAGGAACAAGATCTTCCGATAATTGCTACATAGTTAACAATGTTCATACTTGTCAGTCATAGCACTAAATTTGATGAATATGAACTGTGGAACCAAAAGTTTGGACATGCTCGCTATCGTAATATTCATGATCTTATGATGTTTAGTACAGTGAGAGGTCTTCCTAATCTTAACAATAAATCTTCTATTGTGTGTGAACCGTGTCAAAAGGGTAAGCAAACAAAGGTACCTCATCCTAAATATCAATATGAATCTTCTTCTAGATGCCTTGAGATGATTCACACTCTAAATGCCTTGAGATGATTCACATTGATCTTATGGGTCCCATTGAGGTGGAGAGTTTAGGAAGAAAAATGTATTCTTTTGTGCGTGTTAATGACTTCTCTCGCTATACATGGATCGTTTTTCTTAGAGACAAGTCTAACACCTTTAAAGCTATGAAAATATGGAATACCCGTGTTATAAACTTGTATGGTCTAAAGATTAAAAAGATTAGAACAGATCATGGCATGGGATATGAAAATGCTTATTTTTCTGCATATTGCAATTTGAAGGGAATCATGAGTTTCTTCTCCCAAAACTCCACAATCAAATGAAGTGGCAGAGAGAATAAATCGCACTTTACAAGAAATGACTTGAGTCATATTGAGCTTAAAAAAAATTTCGAAACGTTTTTGGGCCAAGACCTTAAATGCCGCTTGCTACATTGGCAATTGAGTTTATCTTAAACTCGGTAGTACCATGACTCCTTATGAAATCATAAATGAAAGTTAAGTGTGAAGCATTTTCATGTGTTTGGTTGCATATGTTATCTGCTGAATGATAGAGATCATCTATCAAAATTTGATTCCAAGAGTGACCAACGTGTTTTCATGGGTTACTCTAATAATAGTCGTGCATATTGGGTTTTTAACCTTAGAGTTAAAACTGTTATGGAATCTATGAATCTCCCGAACCTGAATCTCCAGTCCCAGCAGCTTCTGATTCTGAAATAAGAGAATTGAATTCTGAAAATCACCAAACCGTCGATGTAGCGCCTGATGTTCCAACATTGATTGGCACATCATGAACTCTTGAAACAGAACCTGAAACCGAAATCAACTTTGAAGCTGACAAGGACAATGCTATTGATTGTAGCAAAGATGTTCCAATCACTTCATAGGTTCGTGGTAGTGTGCATGATTGGATGAAAAAGAGGAAGAAAGGTAATATGACTTACCACAAAATAGTAAGGTTTGTGTGCATTTCATCTAATTGCACAAATGTAAGAAACTCTTGTTTTGTTTCCAATATGAGGAATAAAACTATGGTTGAGATTTTAAAAGATGAATTGATGATAAATGCCATGAAAAAGGAACCTAATTATATTTTTCTTATAAAAATATTTGCGAGAAATTGTGTGTGGTATTTGGTTCCTAGATCCAACTTCGGCAATGTTTTTGGAATATGGATTTCCAAAAATAAGCCCAATAAGTTGAGAAATTTAGCGAGCCACGAGATGTTCATATGTCAAGTCAAGTATGCCTATGACTTAGTGTAGAAACTCAATCTTGAGAATATTTTACATTTGAAAACCCTAACCGGGTCATCCCACATTTTGTTTAGAAGCACGATAGGGAGTTTATTATATTTAACTGCTAATCACCCTAATATCATGTATAATGTTTGCCTATGTGCTAGATATCAAGCCAACCCTAGGTGTCTCATATGAAATCTCTCAAACGTATCATATGTTATGTTAGAGGCACTACAAATTTACGGTTCTGGTATACTAGGGAAACAAATACCAATCTTGTTGGTTTTAGTGACTTCGATTGGGCGGGGAGTATTGATGATAGGAAAAGCACCACCGGTGGGTGTTTTTTCTTAAGAAACAATTTGTTCTCTTGATATAGTAGAAAGCAAAATTGTGTGTCCCTATCGACTGTTGGATCAGAATATGTAGCAATATGTAGTTGTTTTACACAATTCTTATGGATGAACCAAATGATCGTGGATTATGGTTTGCATAGTGAAGTACTAACTGTGAATTGTGATAATTCTAGTGCCAATGATAGCTCTAAAAATAATGTCCAACACTCTCGAACCAAACATATCGATATTAGACACCATTTTATTTGTGACTTGGAAGAAAGAGGCACCATTAGCTTAGAGTATGTTTGAACAAAAAATCAGTTGGCTGATATTTTTACCTAGACATTAGATTTTGAGGGATTTTCTAGATTAAGAGGATCTCTTTATTTGTGTGTCATTTAGTTAGTACACTTGTAAAAAAAATAAACAAAAAAAAAGGCATATGGCATTTGTAGGTTTGCACAATTGAATCACTCTTTTACATGTCTATTTATATGTTGTTAATTAAAGAGCTCAAAGTCCTTTCAGATGTGGGTTGATTATCAATGATTTCCTTTCTCCCGGTTGGTTCGTGAAAAAAAAGATTGTTCTAGTAGAAAGAAAAATGTGCCTTTAAGAGAAAGAGCTACCCTGTGTACAAGGTATGTAGCCATTCACTTAGTACTTTGTTGCATGTACAAGTTACATCTTCACATGGCTTGATCTTGTGGAAAAAAGCTATCCTTAGAAGGGTGTGAGACCTACCCACTGGCCAAAACAACAAAACGAAGCCTTTGAGGGAAAGAGTTGCATGTGTACAAGGCATGAAAGCCTTTCACTTGGGACTATGATGCACTTACGAGTTAGGTGTTCTCATGGTTTAATCTCGTGGAAAAAGGTTATCCTTGGAAAAGTGTGTATGCATTACCCATTAGCCAAGTATGTATGGACTGAAAAGGTGTAGTCCCTAAACATGATTTTTTTTGTTGGGAGAAAAGATTTTGACCCATTGAATCTGTTTTGTACAATGACCTTCCCAATGTTACAACATTGATAAACACGTTGAGTGTATTTAATTCTTATCACATGTATACGATTTTATTTCACATATATAATCTTTTAGGCATACATCAGTAGGACATGCATACTTGGTGAAAATATCTCTATCTTATTATCTTGTCCTAATGTGATTTTTGTGCAAAATAAAGTCAATCTCTCCATGTTAAAAATACAATGTTTTAGAGGATTGTTATGCAGGGCTAGAGCTTGTTTTTCCTTTTTTATTTCTTGATTATTTTTTGGAGTTCATTTCTGGTTTGGTAAGGTTTTAAGAGACCAAAATCTCTTCAAAATTTTGTTTCCTATTTTCATGACTCCTTGTCCATTAAGAACTCCATTGGCCGTGTACTTGATAAAGGGTGAGTAATTGAGTTTGTGTTAGACTCTTATTTGCTTATAGCCGTTGTAGGAGGTTAACTTTTCATCTTCCTGAATAATTGCTACTAACGGCTAACCCCTTATTTTTAGGCTCATGGTTGTGTTCTTTTAGGGATAAAAGACTAGTTATTTCCATCAAGTACATCTACTGCCTCTCTTATTCATCTTTGTCTTCCTCTTCATCAAGCCCTAATTTTGCATCTCCAATCCCTATTCCTCGCAGTCTACAATGGAATTGAAGACCTTACCTGACAAATTCTCCATCTCCATCAAATGTTGCCCAGCATGTGGCAACATTTGAAGCCACATTGAGCCCCACAGCAAACCTCCTTATTTCTACACAACCATGGTTGTTGTTGAGGATGTTCCATTTCCCTATCATTTCCTTGGAAATTTTGTTAAGAGAAGCCTGAATTAGAACCACTTTGTTCAAATGTGCCTCCCAATGGTGCAACATCTGCTTCTCCATTTATTTCTTGTTCTGCTTTTTTAGTGGGCAGACTAGTCTTTTATTTATCACCCTTGGCAATCACGAATTATTGGTCTTTCATGCTCAAAGAGGAGGAAAAGGCAATGGTTGGGGGAGCTTGGATGCTTCGTCCTCCGCGCGATGGTGTAAGGGTAGCTTGGGTGCTTCGTCCTTCACTGTTTGCAAATGGAAATCCACAGCGGCAAATGATGACTCTCTAGTAGCATGATACTCTTTGTGGATGATAAATCTTATGGTGTAATTGGATTGTTGGTATCTTTTATATATTTATCTTGGATAATTGCTTTTATCTTGGATATTTTATTAATTGTCATATTTATGGGGAGATTATTACAAGTTTATTAATAGTGTGTTTTGACCAGAAATGCACAACAAATTGGGAGATTATAATAGCACTTTTTATCACATGATTAATTCATGTGTTAATGATGCTATTTCTAGGAAATTTCCTAGCCTGGTTTCCTTCTTTGATGATTGATTTAAATTGATTGTTGTTGATTTTCTTAGCCTATCTTATACACCAAGTATAGAGTTAAATATGAAATGATTTATTGTCTAACAATTAACCCCTTCCATGTTTAGTTCCTTCCTTTAACGTGATTTTGAAGTCTTCCCAAGCTGTATAAAAGGATTGCTCAAGGCTCAGAATTCGTTGACACTTTTAGAGAGATTTTAGAGAGAGATTGTGCTGAAAAAGTCGATGTGCTGTGGAATGTTGCAATATTGTGAGCAACATTAACCGGCTGTTTTCCAGTTTATGAGATTTTGCTCACTCTTCTGTTGTGATTCGTGTTTCTGTGAGCAAGTGTGTTAGGCTGATTATATCTAACTCTGTTAAGAGATTTTCGTTTGATTTTCAGTTAGTGATAGGTTTTCATAATTGTAATCTTTACAATTGCTTTCTATGGTGAAAGTTTTTGCTCATATTGGCTTGTCTACTTAAGCATTGCTTGTATACTTGAACTTAAAACCTTGTGTTCTCAGTTTATTTTCTCTCTTATTTCTGTTGCTTATATACTAGTTGTGTTTGTGAATGTTGCAACATTCGGTGCTACATTTACAAACTGTTCGGTTTTAATTTAATAACCCTAGCTACCATTCTTTAAGAGTATATTTCATCCCTCAAGAAAATTTAAAACAAAGAAACTCTTAACATTTAAGTAGCGATTCTTTGTGAATTCTCACTAGTATCTTTATTAGATGTGCAAAACTATAAAGGGTATGCTTGGTATTCCTTCAATTACTTTATTTCAATATTTTTCCCTCCTTTTTTTTATTTGTAATGATTAAAGGAAAAAGGAAAAGTTGGAGAAATATAAAGAGAAAACTGGTGAGACCAAAACGAACTAACCAAGTCTTTAAATCACATTGGTCCCTAATAACCGAGATATATGCTACAATAACAAGTCAACTAACCAACCTCCTCCTACTTCAAGCTCTCAAGCATTTGATTCATAGCAGTGGCTATTCCATCCCCAGAAATCAGCTTGCAGTCGTCTTCTACCTGTGAAAACATCACAGATTGTATAAGATATCCAAATATGAATCGATTCTGATCCTTGTCTACATACATTATTGTAATGCAAATTAAGGTTAAACACGGGTCTATTAATAGACGCGTACTTCCTCTATACCTAAAATATTGTCCCCAACTGTCTATGACCTTGTAAACTTAGATTGGCGTTCGACTGCTTGAAACTATAAATTATGTGTTTTATAATTTTGAAAAAAAAATTGCATCCTAATTGTCATTTGAAAAAACAATAATTTTGGCTCAAGAAGGTGAAATATGACAATAATTTAGGAAGGGAGAAGTACTTGAGTCAATTAAACACATTACAGTTCCACCCCAAAGTTTATAATCTCCCCCGATAAATCCTTCACATCCTTGTCAAGGACGTCGAGGGTCACTATAGGCACCCGGG
The DNA here is from genome assembly GCA_013146195.2 of Codonopsis lanceolata. Lineage (NCBI taxonomy): Eukaryota > Viridiplantae > Streptophyta > Magnoliopsida > Asterales > Campanulaceae > Codonopsis > Codonopsis lanceolata. The sequence goes on from CM028381.1 coordinate 76,404,964, forward strand.
GCGATATGGAATTCTAGAGGTGGCTTGTACGGGTTCAAGAAATAGCCCTCATCACTTGCCGAGCAACTACAGCATTTTCTCATTTCTGGCCGGAACCCCGCGTACCATTTGTAATGCCCTCCCCTTGCTTAAAAGCCCAGCCTGTCTGTTACCCCACTAAACACTTAGGACAATTAGGACAATTAGGTCGACATGACCCACCCAAAAGTTCCTAGTGACCAGTGTGATAGTAGCCACTTATATGGATCGGATCAAGATATATTGCAATAATTATATAAAGAAACTAAAACAAAAGTAAGCAAAAAAGATGGAGGATTCATCATAAATACCTTGACACTGATGGAATAGAGGACGAATTGATCAACGGTGGTAACATTAAGATGGAGAATAGTGAGCCGAAGGCTTAGCAACCCAGACACAATTTGACGGAGCTTCAGCTTTAACCTTTGTCTTTTTGACCTTATCTTAATGCTTGCATGATTTTCCACCATTGTCACTTCTACGTCGTCGTCTGCCGGATGAGGGTTCGGCGTTAACCCGTGATCGATAATCGTAGCCATGGCTACGTTATTGCAGTAGAAGTATTGATGATCATGAGTTGCAGCTGTTGATGATGATGATGATGAGTATTGTGGGAAGGTGAAGAACTCTGAGAATGGTGTATTGGAAGATGATGAGCTTTGATCAGAAGCGCCATCATCGGAGTCAAAGTTTAGCTTAGATTGCTTCTGTCCACTCAAGAAATGTTGCTGTTTTTCCAGATCCTTCACGTAGTTTATTGCACCACCAACAATTGATGCTTGATCATTCTTGTAAGATTTAAAAAAAAAAAAAAAAAGCATATATCAATAGAACTCCACCAATTTTATATAACAAAAATGTTAGATTTATCATTTATGTTAAGTCAATGTCTTTTTCAAAGATGTAATACTAGTATTAATACTAGTGGTAAACCTAACATTATCGCGTAATATATATGTACAATACTCTTATTGGAGAAAATATTAAACAGCCCAGTCTCTTCCACCACGATCAATGACATAATTAAGTGTTAACACGATTTAAAATATAGGTCAATTTTGCCATGCCACGTAATGCATTTGACCATGGATATTTTTCTCCTTTTGTTGAAACAAAATAGTCTTAGTGTTTGTTCTAATAAAATAGTTGTATTTAAAAACAATAATAAAATAGTTGTATTTAAAAACACTACTTATATTAAGAGGTACAAATAACATGTACAACTATAATTTTAAAAAGTTTTAACTGGTTAAATAAAATTATTACTTTGAAATAGAGAGAGTATTCAACTTCACATGCGATCAAAATATACCCAAATTGTATTATTAATAATATTAAGAGCTAAATTGGCCAGTAAAATGAGTTTTGGCCCTTCTCTTATTTCGAACACCTAACCTCACATGTGATCAAAATATACCCAAATTGTTAGGTGTGATTGTGTTTTTATACAAAAAATAATTAAAAATTACTCCCTCTTTTTTTTTTGTTATGTTCTGGATAAGGAGTCCACTATTTTATTTTGAGATATTTTACTTAAAAGGTTCATTTTTAAAAATTAAGGTATGAAAATGTTATTTTATTACTAATGAGCTACTAATAGCGTCATTTTCTTAAAAAAAAAAAAACTGACTTTCAAATGAGGATTATTTGCCCAGAACGGAAGGAGTATATTTTATAGTTTAATTTTTTTAATTTCATACATTCATACTTTTGTTCTGTTATATTCCTTCCGTTCCGGACAAATAGTCCACTAATTCATTTTAAAATTACCACTTAAAGAATTCATTTTTAAAAAGTAAAACATAAAAGTGTCATTTTATTACTAATGAGTTATTAAAAGTGTCATTTTCTTTTTAAAAAAAATTGTTTCAAACGGGGACTCATTGTCTGGAACGGAGGAGTAATATTCTTAAAAAATTTTCTAAGGTTAATGATTTTTTACTTGAAATGTTACGTAAACATGATATTTTTCAAATGAACGAAAATGGAGATCTGTAGCTTAAATTTTTGAAAATATTTCTTCTGTATGTGTGTGTGTGTAAAGTAGGAGAAAATAGAGACCTTGCGCACATATGACTCGGGCATAAGTTGTTTAAGCTGAGAGAGGTAGTCATTCATTTGCTTGCGGCGATCGCGCTCAACGGCAATGTGTGTCATTCTCTGCTTCTCTATCTCTTCCTTGTTCTTTCTACAGCTCCTCGTACGATGTCGCTTTTGTCGAGTACTCATAGATGAAGATGTCGTCGTCGTTGAGCCATCCAATGGTGTGAGTTCATCGGAGATTACGAGAGGCTGGACGATGTTATCGGTCCATCCAAAGGCCGAGTTGGAAGTACCCCATTGCTCAAAATTATCTAAACAAGCAGCTGGTGAATAATCATCATTAGCAAATGAGCTTTTCTCCAATGCTTGCCCTAGTAGACTACCATATTGGCAGCTCCAGTTCACTCCTAACAAGTTGTAAACATCTTTGTCATTATCATAATTGAAAATCTCTTCAATAAACACACTTTCTTCTATTGACATCTCTCTCTCTCTCTCTCTCTCTCTATCTCTCTCTCTCTCTCTCTCTCTTGCTCTCTCTTTCACACACACAGAGTTCTCCAAAGGTTATTGTGCAAAGTAAGCTATTAGTTAGACTAGTGAGGTCCCTTTTTCTAGTGGAGTGTGGAGCATTATGAATTTTGGCATTTAAGGTCACAAGCTGAGCTTAAGCAGAAAACTCTGGATTGAGTTAATCATTTCTACAGAAATATTGCACGTGAAATGGTCTAATAATGAGCTTAGAAAGGGATCAAATTGTGAAACACATAGATTTAATTTGCTTTTCCAAGATACTTTATGTAATTGCCTGTCCTTTTGTTTGAACCATACCAGATGCCGCCCCTTGTGGACTAATAGAATAGTCCATACCTCTAATCATTTCGCAAGTTCTACCTCTTCAAAAGAAGAAGAAAATCTTTTCAAGGCAACTAACCAGATTAATAAACAAGGTTGTATAATACGAGCTCGAAATCAAGTTTAACATCCACACCGTCAGATCAAAATATTTATATTAGTTTTGACGCTTATACCGTCAAAACAAAATTTCAAGTCATCACCAACCTAACAATACGCAAGCATCGAAGATTTGTGTTACAACCATTTAATGGAAATAACGCTAAAGTTTGTAAAAAATAATATGTTTCATCTGTCCTAAAATAAATAATATTTTAGTAAAGTTTTTTTGTCCTAAGATAATTGAAGTTTTAGGATTTCAAGAAACATTTATCTATATTTTGTCAAAAGTACTCTAAGTTAGGCCAAATTACTTTTTACCCCCCAAAGTTTCCACCAAATCTTAGTTAACCACCTAAACTAAGATTTGTCTCATTTTAACACTCAAGGTTGTCATTTGTCTCATTTAACCCTCTCCCGTCTCTTTCCATTAGAATGAAGATGTTAAATTACACGTGGTCTAATTCCACGTGTGGGGTATTTTCGTATTTTACCACCTGTCATTTTATCTTTTTCATCTCAGTTTATCCCTGCTCACCTCCATTTCTCTATCCTCTCTCTTCCCCTATCGTCTCTCTCCCTTCAAACGAACCCAACACCATCTCTCTTTCATCCTAGTCCAATTCAATTTCAGTTTCACACTTACATGTTGCACCGATCCTAATCAATTCAAAATCCACAACGAAAATGAAGAAGAGACCCTATCTCCAATTCCGGTGAGCAAATAATCACCATATCAGCTATTTGAAGAAACATCAAGAAATAATTAGGAGAGAGGGAGAGAGAACGGCTTTAATAAAAAAAACAGACGGGATCCAATTGGGTTTGTTTCGAGGATTTGTTCGATGCTATTGATGATCCAGTGGGTTGGTTCTTGACTTGACTTATTAAAAATAAAAAAAGAACTATCAAAATGAAAACCAAACTCCTATTCTGAACCGAATTCTTAATCTTTCCTTTCTGTAACTAGAACCCTTGCCCTTGCTATGTCCCAAAAGAAGAAATGCCTGAGGAAAAAAATTTCGGCTAGATGGTGAGGATCACCAGAAAAGGGACCACGAATCTATGGATCGAATCGAGACGAAATGCAAAGGCCTGACTAACCCTCTTTTCATATCTGCCTTTGCCATCGATCTTCTAATATCGTAAAAGAAGAGGAACTGTGAGCCTTTAACATGCGAACGACTGTTGAAACGAACTGGTACGCCTTCTCTCTCCTTTGAGGCTCTCTGAAGCAAGGAATTGATCATTTGGGCAGATAGCAAGTCTTTTGCAGTTGATCGAGCTATATATCACTGAAAGAGATGGGGGAATTGTCGATTCTATATCAGAGTTTCTCGTTTGCAGGAGATGTAGATTTTCTTGATTATGTCCGCCATTACCAAGACAACAGACCACAAATAAAATCAACAAATCAGAGCAATTTAAGCTCAAAGTCCACAAACCAGAAGAGAAAATTAGGAGTGAGAGTGGGTGAGTGGGAGAGAAATTTTATGTTCATTTTGTGTTACATAATTTAAGATCAAAACCCACAATAATTTGTACCATGTGAGACCTTTGAACAATCTTGACGCAGGAGAGAAAAAATTGAAGTCTGCAAGGGAAGGAATGGTGGAGAGGGTGACCTTCTTTGAGAGTAGAAACAAGGTCAAACTTTCCTCTGTTTAATTTTTCTAAAAATTATTTTTCTTTTTCCCATTTTATAAACAAATGGGAAAATACATAAATACCCCGCACGTGGAAGACCACGTGTGATTTAACGTCTTCATTCGAACGGAAACAAACGTGAGGGGGTTAAATGAGACAAATGGCAACATTGAGTGCTAAAATGAGACAAATATTAGTTTAGGTGGTTAACTGAGATTTGGTGAAAACTTTGGGGGGTAAAAAGTAATTTGGCATCTAATTTACTACGATCAAATTAAATGTTGTTAAAACAGGGTTGTTGATGGAAAGACAAAAATATTAGTATAACCTACATATAATAAATTACTTAAATTAGGGTAGATCAGTCTTTTGGTAACATTCTTTAATCTAACTGCAAATTGTTAAGATATCGTTAATTTATTTTGGGACAGAGGAAGTAAGTTATATATCGTAACATCATTTGTCTTAATCAGAGCCGACATTGAGCATGTGTCACAGGGGCGACCGTTGAGGATCCCCAAATTTTTAGGACCCACAATATATATATATATATATGTGTGTGTGTGTGTGTGTGTGTGTGTGTGTGTGTGTGTGTTGAAATATTTATGTATACTACGAAAATCCACATTATTACTTATTTTTACACATCTTTTTAGTTGGGTCTCATTGCCACCTACATACATTTCTTTTCTTACTCGCTTACGAATATATTTTCTCATTGTATAATCTTCTTAACATCTTCTTACCTGGATCTCACTGTCACCTTATTAACTTTACATTTCAATCTTATATTTATACTTCTCAACAAATAAATTTTTTAACGTTATTTAATATATTTTATATTTAAATATTTTGTATAAATAAATTAAGACATAAATTAATTTAAAAATAATAATTAAATTATAAATTATAAAATCTATAATTTAATTAATAAATTATTCATAAAACACATATTATATATAACTCGTAAAATTACATAAATAGAAAATTACATAAAACGTTAAAATTGAAAAAAATACATAAAATGATAAAATTACATAAAACATAAATACTTAAAAATTACGTCAAAATAATTTAATAATTAGAATTATATAAAAATGTTCATAATTAAACTCTATCACTAGTTGTAGAGAAAATAAATAAAATTGATGTAATATATTTATAGGGAAAAAGGAAAAAAAAAAGCTTTAAAAAATTAAAACCCAACCCAACTATTGAACCCCCAGCTGGACAAACCCCACCCAAACAAGTAGAATAGATTTTTAAGAAAATCGAAAATTCAAGTAAATCAGACCATTTGCAGACGCTGGACCCACCACAACTCCCCACTCACGCTCCCTTACCACGATTGTGGTGCATGGGCCATTTTTGAGTAGGGGTGGCAATTTGAGGCAATTTATTATAGGGTTTGGGGCTTATCGGGTTTTATCGATAAGGCCGATAAAAATGGGTTGTTAAGGCTTGATAAGCACGGTAAGGCACGATAAGACACGATAACTAAAATATATATGTTTTAAAAATATATTTTTAAAAATTTACTAGGGATTATTCACTTTTTTCGAACTATTTTCATGATTATTCATAGTTTTATCATTTGAAAATTTATGATTTTTAAACTACTTGACTATTTATATTGATAAATTTTCAAAAAATGTATTAAAAAATCAAAATTATATATTTTATAATGTTTATTGGGCTTAACCTTGACTAAATAAATCGTGCTTTTTGCTTATCGTGCTTATCGTGCCTATCGTCCGCTTTTCGTGTTTTTATCGTGTCGTGTTCGGGTTTTAATATTAGGCACGATAAGCTTATGCGTGTTCGTGTTCGTGCTTATCGTGTGTGCTATTATCGTGCATGATTTGCCACCCCTATTTTTGAGCATGCGGTGCACCACACCGCCTCTTCTGTGTGTGGTCTTCTTCCCACCCAAAAATTATTCCTAATTAAGAATTGTTTTGGTTTCTCTCTCCTCTAAGAATTGATCTCCCATCATTGTTGTTTTTCCAATTCTTAGGTAAGAATAACACTAAAAATTTGAAAAACTCAACAATGGGGATGCTCTAATGTGATTCTTTTGAACTTTTTTTTTTATTTTTTGAGAAAAATCAAACCTCGTTCAAAAGACAAAAAAAACTTTTCATATTTGTAATATTAATCTACTACGGGCCTCTATTTTTATCATTAAAAAATAATATGAACTAGATTTTTTCAGTGTTTTTTTTTTTTTTTGAATTCCCTGGTGTTATACTTATTGAATATTAAAATTTTGGTAAATGAACCTTACATTGGAGTTTCACTTTGGACATTTTTTTAATGAAAATAAGTATCTTACTTTCATGAGAGAAAGTTAATGGAAAGATTATTCTTAAAATGTTTGGAACTTGAAAATTTACTATAGCTTAATTTTGGCTAAGTACGTTATGATTACCTAGATTCAATATAATTTTGAACAATTATATATATATATATATATATATATATATATATATATATATATATATATATATATATATATATATTTATTTATTTATTTATTTATTTATTTATTTATTTATTTATTTATATGTGTGTGTACACATTTAATAAATAAATTACACATCATCATGTTCCAAAAAAAGGGGAAACTCTTCCCCGAGAGTCCCCACACCCCAGTCCCATGAGAATATGAGAGGGAAAATCACGGCGACTCAGCGATTAAGTAGTTAGGAAGACCCGTGCCTAGTACCTACAAGGAGCCACCCCCACAAGAGGATAAAACCCCCACACTGCGGTTGCTAGGACTCGATCCTTGGTCATGTTCCAAATCTACTAGCTCTTAACCAACTGAATTAAACCCGTGAATGCAATTACACGTCATCATTTTTTTTAACCAGGTTGAATCCTGGGTAGTAGTTCCGGTCCCTCATTGCTACTACCAGGAAAATCGTGGGATGTGCCCGAATGATACAGGGTTTGAGAATATGTCAACTAATAACACATACAAGGTCCAACCTCAGAAGAAAGCAAATTGCTTCCACCAAGTATCGAACTCACGCTGCATGCCTTCAGAATCTTATGTTCCTTTTCTTTTACCACTCAGTTATACCCCGAGAGACAATTACACGTCATCTTTTTTTTTTTTTTTTTTTTAACCAGGTTGAATCCTGGGGTAGTAGTTCCGGTCCCTCATTGTCCCTACTACCAGAAAATCGCGAGATGTGCCCGAAATGATACAGGGTTTGAGAACAGTGCAACTGATAACACATACAAGGTCCAACCTCAGAAGAAAGCAAAGTGCTTCCACCAAGTATCGAACCCACGCTGCATGCCTCCATCATCTTATGTCCCCCTCCTTTTACACGTCATCATGACAAGTGAAACATAGGATATGGAATCTCTATTTTAAAATATCTTTAAACTTAAATTTATAAGTATGAATAATTTACACATCATCATAACAAGTGACACATCATTAAGTGAGTTAATTAATTATACATTTAACTACTCAACAAATCTCTGTATTTTTTATTCATAGGATAATATAATAGTAACCATCAAAGTTTCTAAGAAAATTAACCATCGAAAACCTTTCCCACACACATACGTTCAAATATTGTCTTCCTTTGCACTGAGGGCCTCATTTTTCTTATTTTCACCGGCCTTAAAAATGTAACACCTACATTGGTCTTAATAAATTTGTGGTTTGAATGAATTATTTTGTGCTATTGATCTCGATCTTTTGGCCAATGTTGTAGAAGCAAGAATTATTATAGGTGAAAATTGGGTTGATCCTCTCCATATAGTTTCAACTGCTAAAAGCTCCGATATTTGTTTTAATGGGTAAAAGGTTTTTTTCGGGTGAAAAGAAAACTTTACTCTTAATAAATCGAACACACGTGTGCAATTCTTCTGTAAAAAGTTTCACTCTCGCAATACACAAAATTATGCATTGCAATGTATAATTCCATATTATGTAACATAACGATGCATCATAATTTTAAATCGATGTTTCGTGATTCTAAACCAGCATCGCGATTGAATTTCGAAGTTGGAGAGCAGGGAGAGAGAGAGAGAGGAACTGACGGGCAATAGGATTTGGAGTAAATGACATTCTGAACAAAAGCTGCCTGATTGTCATCCATCATGACAGATTCTTTTTTGGTTTTATTTTCCCAGTTTAACTTTTTGTTCTTGGAATTTTACTGCCAAACTGGTGACTGCTGTGTGCATATGATCATGACTAGCAAGTACTTGGTAATGATCACATATAAAGATAAACTAACAATCGCTCACCTTGTACCACCATGGCTTAACCCCGTACGTCGTCGTCGTCGTCGTCGTCGTCGTCCGTCCGTCTCATCATCGTCGTCTTCTCCCTCGCTCTGAAATATTACTGTTCCAATGAAAGAGCCTGAAAATCAACGCAATCAAACCTGAACCATAGTCAGTTGCCGCCTCTTGCACAGCAGCGGCGGATCAGGGAAGAATTTCAACAGTTACACAAATTTTATTTTTTCAGTAAAGTGAAAAAATAAGGGTTAAGTGGTAAAAGTGATGTTCTAAAAAGATAAGTTTCAAAGTAGATAATTAACAAGGGTTAAGTGGTAATAGTGATCTTCTAAAAAAATAAGTTTCAACGTAGATATTATTTTGGGACGACGAAAAAAGAAAGGAGACCATAATTTAAGGACGAAGGAGGTAAAAGTTTTTTTTTTTTCGAGTTAAAAATTTTATTTAGTAAAGGTAAAACTTTGTAAAGTAGACATGTAATTATTACAATTATTTTTAACAAACCGAGTCCTCATGCACTTTACATTTTTCTACTAGTTTCGTTAAAAAGAGTTTTCGGTCGTTTGTATCACGTTCTAAAAAGTATTGTTGACCCTTTAGTCTTTATGTTTTTAGAAATTATATTTATTATTTTATCCTTAATTTAATTCGTACTTTAATTAATGGTCATACTCTTATATGTGTATCATTAGAAAATACATATTATACTAATATATATATATATATATATATATATATATATATATATATATATATATATATATATATATATATATATATATATTTTAGTCAAAAAAATTCATAATAAATGTGTTGAGTCTAATAAGACAATCTTAAGGGAACAAAAGGAGTAATTTGTAATTACGTGATTTAAAATTTTAAGAACAATAAAAAATTATATGTCAATATTCATTTGAAAAAGAATCAATTTGACTTCAAAAAGTGACAAGAAGACATTAATTTAGAAATGGGTGGAGTATAATTTATTACTCTATTCGTTCTTAAATGATTGTTATGTTTAGCTTTCTGAATCAAACTACTGTTTTCAAATAAAAATTTGTTGTATATTTTTGTTTATTTTAACTCAAAATCTTAAGACAATAATATACCTACTTTTTAGATAATATATTTCATTTGTCTCATCTAAACATTATATATTTGAAAATTTTAATAATTAAATGATTTGTTCATGTTATTGGAATTGGTCATAATTATAAATATACTGAAGCACAACCTATATACTTAGGGTACAAGTGAAGGGTGAAAATAAAAAATTATGAAAATTGTTAGCATAATTTTTTAAAATAGACGGGTATGTTTGGATACCCCAATTCCATAGCTTGGAAATTGAATTGGGGCCTCCAAAACTAATTTCGTCGTTTGACAATACATTTAGGCTCTGTTTGTTTCACGGAAAATCATTTCTAGAAAATGATTTCCGAAAAATCAAAAGATTTTATTTTCAGGTGTTTGGTAAATATTTTGAAAATATGTCAGAAAATATTTACGGGTGTTTGGCAAACACACGAAAAATGTTACGGAAAACAATATATGAATAAATACAAAAATAGAAAATAGAAAATAAACAATGTTTAGGATGTCCCTAGAAAATCAATAAGGACCATCTTTTTTTAATAAGGTTCATCTTTTTTTAATCTCACAATTACAAATAATTTTTTTGATAATCGATATGAAAAAAAAAAACGTTTTAAAATATAAAATAAATAATGTTTAGGATGTCCCTAGAAAATGTTACGGAAAACTATATATGAATAAATACAAAAAATATATATATTCTAATATTAATGCACATATTGAATATAAAATAGTGTTGAACTTTTAGTAATTTTTTTTAGTAACCCTGATTTATCATTAGTGATGTCAAATCAATGTCTATCTTTTTTCAATCTCACAATTACAAATAAATTTTTTGATAATTGATATAAAAAAATGTTTTAAAATAGAAGATTGACAATGGTTAGGATGTCCCTATATAATATATGTGACACTAATTTTAGAACGTAGTAAGCATTTATTAAAATTATAATTTATAAATAGTATGCATAAACATTATTTGTATTTCTAAACAATTTATTTGTTGAGTGAAATATTGTGTGTGTAAGTAAATATGTGCAATTGTAAAAGAGGGAGAGGGTGCCCGAACATTTGGAAATGACTTACGGAAAATGAATCAGTAAGTCATTTTCTGGAAAAGAAGCCTTCATTTTCCGTTGACTCGGAAAACCTTTTACGTTGACTGCATTTTCCTAAGGTTACCAAACACCGGAAAATGAGGAAAATATTTTCCGGAAGTCATTTTCCGTGAAACAAACGGAGCCTTAAATTTGGAAATTGGAATTCAGTTGGAATTCTAAATGTCTTAATTCCATTAAACTAATTTTATACTGGATTTTAAAATTTTAAATTTTAAATTTTGGTCCATTATTATAAAAAATAACAACTCACCTTCTTTTTATCACAACCACCACCACAACTCCCGACCACTGCCGCCAGCCACCACCGACATCCGCCACTGCCACCTGCCACCTGCCACCACCGTCTACCACCTCCGTCCCCCGACCACCTTTATATGCTATTTATTAAAAATATATAAATTCTCACATTCTTGTTGTTAGCAAAGTTTGAACTATTGTCATTCATTATGACTAACAACCATTACCTAGGCTGAACTAGATACTTGATATACCAAAGAAATTTTATTTTAACTATAATGTATAATTACAGTTGAATCCATGCATTATCCAAACCATGAAATTGCTATTATTTTAAAAAATAAATTCCCCATTATTTAAATTTAATAAAATTCTAATATTTGTTGAATTCAAAATCAAAGCATCCAAACGGACCCTCAATAACTTTTATAATGCCAAATATATTGTAGATCAAATATTCATATTTAACTTCAATTCCTTTTTTGGGTAAATTTAGACCGGTCCCTTTTAGTGAAATTATAACCGTTTAGGTCCCATATATTTGTTTTAAACCGCTAAAGTAAACTTTAAAGAAAATGACGAAGATACCCTTAATGAAGGAAAGACGCGAAGACAAAGTTACTACCCAAATTTGAGCATTGCAATGAAAATATTGGGCATTGCAATGCACAATTGGAAATCTGTCTAATTTTGGGCATCGAAATGTAAAAAGCCAGTGGGCTTCGCAATGTACAATTGGAAAATTTGTCAAATTTTGGGCATCAAAATACAAAAAGCCACTGGGCATCGCAATGCACAATTGCAAATCTGCAATTTTTGGGCATCGAAATGCAAAAAGCTAATGGGCATCACAACGCACAAATGGAAATCTGTCAAAATTAGGGAATCAAAATGTAAAAAATCCATTGGGCATCGCGGTTTACAATTGGAAATTTGTCAAAATTTGGGCATTGAAATGCAAAAAGTCATTGGGCATCGCAATCTACAAATGAAATATGCCAAATTTTGGGCATCGCAATGCAAAAAATTAGGCATCGAAAAAACTAACAAAAAGTTATGTTGTGGGTCTCGTGGTTCATCCGGGATAAAAAATTATGTCATAATGACAGAAGAACCTCAATTTTTTTATTTCGACTAGTGCATTAGTTTCAAAACTAACAACTCTCACCCTTAATTATCTCCATTTTTTCCCAAAGCTTTTAGAAGTTATGCGATGCAGACACTGGCAGTCCCTCAGAGCGGTGGTTGATGTTGGTCAACTTGGAGCGGCTTGACCGTAGAAGATGAAATGAGGTCGGCGATGGAGAAAAGAGAGATGGAGATGAAGCTGGATGGCGGGCAGATCTGAGAAGAAGAGGAGGGGGAAGAAGAGAGAGAGACAGCGAAGAGAACAAAGAGAAAATGATGAACAAGCAAGTCGCTTGTAGTTTTGGAACAAAATTTTGAAAAGGGAATTTTGCGGTTTTTTTTAAAAAGGTATTGAATCAGTTACAATTTCAACAAATGGTACCATGCCGTGATTATTCCTTCCTTTTTTTGTTTTAATTTATTTATTTGACCAAATTATAAGGTACATGTAGGGTTAGGGAGCGAGGCTAGTCATTTGCCAGAACCTGGGCTGGTAGATCGAGCTAAAGCTTATCAGAAATATAAGCTCAAGTTTGAACCATTCTTTCTTGGAAAAATTGCACGTCAGTCTTATTTTCTTAGTTTTCAACCATTTGCACCTTATATTTTTCAGTAATCAGAAAATGAAATTTCAAGCATGGCAATGCAAAAAATCATGCATCATGATGCACCATTTGTATATCATGATGCAAGAAAATATCTTATTTTATGCATCGCAATGCATAATTTTATGTCGTGATGCATGACATGTTTTTTTTTTTTCCAATTACAAGAAAACATAGAGGTCCAAAGGTGTTAAAAAATTACCCATAGGGGACATGCACGAATTTCTCCCTTGTTTCTTTTCTAATGATAAGGGAGGCCGGTAAGCTTCAGTGATCCAAGATTTACCAACTCGAATAGGGCTTGTTGTAATTTGTTCGATACTTTTAGAAAAAAAAATTAGGGATAAAGCGATAAACATAATTTTTTAAAAAACTTTTTATATAAAATATTTCAAAATAGAATAATTAACCATTTATCTAAAACTGAAAAAGATAGTATATATTATTTTACGGTACCGGATTACTATTCTTAAAATTTATCGATAAATTATTTCAAAGAAAAATATGCAATTTTAAACTCTATGGGAACCGTGGTCCCCCTGCCCCAAGTCCCCAACCCCCTCATTTTCAAATGAATAACACTAAATTGATAGTTTAAATGCCAATAGATGTGCTTTCTTAGGCATTTATGAACATTATGTCATTGATTCGATGTTATACACCAAGTACGTACATTACATTCTAGTTTAACAATTAGGGGTGGCAATTCGTGTTATCGTGTTGTGTTCGTGTCTCATTATCGTGTTTTAATATTATCTATCTTATTTGATCATAAATACAACAATAAATATTAATTTGAATATATTAACAATTTCGTATCTTTCGTGTCGTGTTTCGTGTTGTGTCGTGTCGTGTTTGGCTTATCGTGTCATTTGTCTCTGTAATCGTGTTTTATAATCGTGTCTTATTGGTTCGTGCTGTGCCGTGCCAGACATTATCACCCCAATAACAATATGGCTCCATTTTAGCCCAGGAAATATACATGCCTTAAAATTTAGAAAAATAACTAAACCGTCTTGTAGTTTACCCTACTAGGCTTGTTTTGTATTGTGGTGGCAATATATATATATATATATATATATATATATATGATAATTCGAGATTTGATGTATGGAATTGAATTTAATGTGATATATTATGATTGTGTGTCTAAACGATATATTTAAGATAGTATATATAGGTTACAAAGTAGGTAAAAACTTGTGTAAGACGGACGGTCTTATAGATTTTATTTGTAAAACAAATCTTTTTTATCCGACCTATCGTGTGTTGGTAGATTGAACTGTGAGAGAGTCGAGCTCCGTCTTACGAATAAAGATTCGTAAGACGATCTTACAGGAGACTTACCTTACAAAGTAAAGATCTAAAAGAAAAGAAAACAGAAAACAGAAAACATGAAGTATAATCATGTTAGGAAAAAGATTATAAATTAACTAACTTATTTAATTTTATTCTAAGGCCCACATAAGTAAATATATGAAATTAAACAACAAACTACTGAATTCTCAATATACTGGTACTCCAACTAATTATCATCAGTTGAATTTACTTTTCAAAAAAGAAATGTTGGTTGACCGTCAATCTTTTTTAACTAGGTCATGAAAAAATATAAAAGTTGCTTAGATTAAAATACAAGTCCAATTATAATTGTCATTGGTAGATTATATCAATATTTCACGTAAACATCAGGTTTTATTACTATTTAACTACTCTAACTATGACAAAAACTTACGAAATAAGACGGTCTCAATCCATCGTGTGTTGGTAAGTTGAGCTGTGAGAAAATTAAATTTTTTATCATTTTTTAAAGCTAGTTTTTCAACCGTAAACCCAAATGATAAATGACAACAATCGGGTTATTAAAAAAAACAATTGAACATATATATAATGAAGAGGAATGAGCTGGAAGAGATAAGAGAAGATGCTAATCATGATTTTAATGAAAAAGTTGCTAATATAATTGAGAATGAAAATAAATATGAACAAATTATATAGTCATACTTTGTATATATACTCTATTTCGTGTCCGTGCATATGACACGATGTCAATATGGATGTGAGCAATGTATGAAGCAAACATGATACGAATAAATTAGTATATGCTTGAGATTTTGTAGACGTCGGATCATTGTACACTATACAAAAAAAGACTTCCCAAAAATTAAAGAAATAAAACATTTTATTCGCTGTAAAAATTTTAACTCATCCAAAAAGAGTATAATTAAGCATCCAAAAATATTATCTCTTACACACACCAATACAACACATGTTAATTGAAATAAACTTAAAAATGAAAATCACAAGAAACAAAAAAAAAAAACTAAATTGAATGAGACAAAGTGAACTAACAAAAGACTATTTTTAAATCACAAATATTTCAAACTGTTAAGGAAAACTTAGCACACATTTTAAAAAAAAATAAATTAAAATACAAATATTTAAAATTACAAAACTTACGAAAAAATGTTTTTTTTAAAAAATAAATCTAGATTCAGTTGATTACGATAACAATTAATTAAGAAACTATAAACTAAATATTAATAATAAAATTAAAATACAAATATTTAAAATTGCAAAAATTAATTACAAAACTTACAAACAAATATCTCATTAAAACAACTCAAAGGATGCTCGGGATAAATTATAGATAACCACCTCGTCAACTCAAACGGAAGGATGTGGTTAAAAAAATGTGTTA
Source organism: Codonopsis lanceolata (assembly GCA_013146195.2). Classification (NCBI taxonomy): domain Eukaryota; kingdom Viridiplantae; phylum Streptophyta; class Magnoliopsida; order Asterales; family Campanulaceae; genus Codonopsis; species Codonopsis lanceolata. The sequence continues at coordinate 76,420,785 of CM028381.1, forward strand.
TAGGAAAGCAGTCATGTAACTGTAATTGGTTGTGGAGATGGTAATTAAAAAAAACATGACTAAGAAGTTATTACATACTTATTGGTTGTAGAGGGGATAATTCAAACAAAACTTATAATTATGAATCAATCTGGACCACCAGTTGTGCTTGACACAATTCGATCTGGGCCACCAGTTAGCCTCTGATCTCTTTTATAATATAGACTAGTATTGGTGTCTGTGCCATAGGCACGATGTTTGTATGTGATCAGTTCAATGGATGTTCGAGATAAACAAAACTCATAATTGAAGGGGTAATTCAAACAAACCCACAACTGAAGGTTTTATATGTAATTGTAGAGGGGTGAGGGTAATTCAAACAAAACTCATAACTAATGTGTTTATATGTGATTAAACCTAGTATTTGTGTCTATGCTATAGACATGATATCGGTATGTGATCAACTCAATGGATGCTCGAGATAAATTATAGATAACCACCTCTTAACTCAAACGGAAGGATGTGGTTAAAAAAATGTGTTAGATGAAAGCATTCTTATAACTGTAATTGGTTGTGGAAATGATAAAAAAAAAAAAACCATAACTGAGAGGTTATTACATACTTATTGGTTGTGGAGAGGGTAATACAAACAAAACTCATAACTGAGGGGTTTTACACAATTCAATCTGGATTGCTAATTATGTTTTACACAATTCAATCAGGGTCGCTAGTTAGCTTCTGATCTCTTTTATAATATAGATGATCCAAGAACTTGAGATAACATTGATAATAAAACATTAGATCTTCTGCAGAGAGGTTTTATAAATAAAGTAATCACGAATTTCCTAAAGATGTGCTCTCTAGACATTTTTCGTATTCTCTATAAACAAGAAAATTACTAAATTGAGAGAATCATAATAACAAATGACTAGTATACTCAAAAGATACATATAAAGTATATATATATATATATATATATATATATATAACTAGTTTTACACCCGTGTATTTAACATACAAAAACAAAACTTTTTTAATTATATTATATTCAAGCAAAACGATAACATTAATAAAAATTAATTTAATTATTAAATAATACGATACCTAACATTTTTTTGTAGAACCTTCAACCATACATTATTGAGAATCAATAATTAAATCAAATAAAAGAAGAAACTAAAATTTAAATAAAAAAATGTTGACCATAACATTTTTTTATATATAAGACATTTCAATTAAGAAATCAAAAACCAAAGAGAGAATAAAATAATAAAGTTAGACTTTAATTGGAATCCACTAAAAGGCTAAAAAATGTTATTTATCGATGCCCTAACCCAATGGTCCCAATCTAGAATTGTTGGATAACACACAGACATTTCGAGAATGGTGTGGTCTACATACCGTTTATTCCAACAACAAAACAAACGATTGATATTCTAACTAATGGGTTGTTCAAGGCTTCAAGCCAGCTTTTAAGTCTTTTGTTAGCAAGCTGAGATTACTTGACATTTACCTTCCTCTTCCCTCTTCGTACGTACACCATCTTTTCATCGTCGCCTTAAATCCCAAACCTAGGTAGAAGGCTGGTGTTAATGAGGGATGCGATCATGGGACGACGACAATGGAGTTTTTTATTTTACAGAATAAAACATGTATATTTTTATGTAATAATTTAGAGAAAAATATTAAAAATTTTAGTTGAAATTTTCAATTGTTGTTTCAAATATTGTGAAAATTATAAATATTAATTCATTATTTAAGATATTTTGTTATTGTTTAAATTGCTTTGTTTTAACATAATGAGAGAAACTGAAATTCACGTAAAAATTTCACATCTGTATGTTGAGTCGTTGACTGCTATATCGCATATATTCTGACTTGAGAGTTTGTATAGCATTACTAACTTATTTTTTTGTTTCATTTGTTGACTAATCATGACATGCTTTGCTAACATATTCCTTTAATGGAAATGAAAAAACTTCATTAATTATGGAAAAGGAAAAAACTTCATTAATTATGGAAAAGGAAATAAATACTCCCTCCGTTTCGGGTAAAAAGTCTCAGTTTGAAAGTCAAATTTTTAAGAAAATGACATTTTTAGTAGTTTTTTAATAATAAAATACTCTCTCCGTCCCAAAATAATTGTCTTCTTTGAAAGTTTCTTTTTTAGTATATCACTTTTACTAATTTACCCTTACTTTTTCTTCTTACTTTAATTTTGGGCCATATATTCATGTGCTTTAAAGGAAACCACACACTATTCAAATATTAATAATTCAGTCAAATGTGTTTTTTTAATTGTGTGTCAAGTCAACTCAGACGATAATTTTGGGACGAGGGAGTAATACTTTTATGCTTTAATTTTTGAAAGTGGACTTTTTAAGTGAAACATCCCAAAATTGAATAGTGAATTCTTTGCTCGGAACGGAGGAAGTAGCTTATAAAATACTACCTTTTCATACTGATTGAATTATAACTGAATCAATTGAGGGTGACATTAATTTGTTGAAATTCTAATAGGTGAGTTTTGAAGGACAGACTGTTTTATGTGAGTTTTGTAGGAGCTCAATGTGAGTTTATGTAAGATGAGTTGTCACAATTTATATTGTTTAAAATTCTTAAATATACTTGTGAAAGGAAATCAAAGGACCATTTCTGTCTCGTGATTACCAATCCATCGGTCAAAATTGGAGGCATAGAAACATGAGAAATATTTCATCTTCAAGGACATGGATTTAAATTAGAGCTTTCTTTTAGCTAATGACTAGTTTTACACCCGTGCGTTAAACACACAACAATACATTTTTTTCAATTAACTTATACTCAAGCGAAACAAAGAAGAAAAACAAAATTTCAAAAATAAAGAAAAAATAATGTTGGAGGCAACGACTTTCTATTTTAAAAAAAACTGATTTGTTTTGATTTAAAAATTATAGACTTGTATATTTAAGATCTAAGAAAATAAAGTCAATTTTTTAGGAAAAAAAATTGGGGTTTAATAATATGATGTGTGTTTCGAGGAATTTTGACTATTTAATGTTATAAGGACGCAATTGTAAATGATAAAGTTTACTGTAAAAAAATGATGAATGTTTCGAGGAGTATTCAAATCTAGTGAAATCATATAAAAACATTGTGTTTAATTTTTTTGTATAAAAAAATATTTTTGACATTTAGATCTACTGTGCATTTGTTAATATTTTTTATACATTGATTTTTGTTATTTATTTTTAGATAAATCTCCGAACTGCTTTTAATCATTTAGAATTTTTTGAAAGATATTTTTTACTGGTGATTTTTATTTCATAATACTTATAATTTGTCAATGGTTTTTTTACATCTCAAATTTTAGGTATTTCTTGATTTACTTGATTTTTTTAGTATAATATTTCAATATTTGATGGGTTCATGTTGTGAAGAATCACTGTTTATGTGAGGAATGAGATTATGAAATAAATGTCGAACAATATTTGATGGGTTCATCTTTGTTACATGTAGCTGATCATATACAAAGAAGGGGACAGTGATTGTGAACTAATCCATTTTCATTAATCATCATTTACAATGTGTTGATTCATTTCTGTTTGACACAATCGAGAATTGGAAAACTATGCAAATTGGGATAATTCATGGTGGAAGTTCCAAGGAGTTTTTGAATTATTTAATTAAAGAATTCATTAATTGTTTCTTGTTAATAGGAGTTTCTATTTTGGGAAACAAAGTTTTGGCATGATTTTTCCCTATATAGATTACTCTGCTTTTATATATATATATAGATATTAGACAAAAAATTAGTGTGTTACGATAACAATATCATTATATATAGGCAAAACCCCTCATTTGGCTACCCAACTTTTTAAAAACTTGCAAGGCGGCCAACGAAAGTTTAAAACTTGCAATGAGGCCAATGAACTAAATTAATGATGCAAGCGTGCCCATATTTTGGATGGCCGTTAGCTCCACCGTTAAATATGAGTGAAATCTCTATTTTGCCCCCTTTAAATAACAATTATTCCCTTTATGTGATATTAGAAACCTAAAGGGGTCTAACTGAAAAAAATATTATACATGTCATTTAATGAAAAAATCCCAATTTAATGAAATCCCAAAAAAATCAAATTTCTTTGTTCCCAATGAATGGAATCCCAATTCAATCGAAAAATCCAGGTTCATGAGATCTACCCAATCCAGGTTCAAACTTTCTCTCTCATTCTCTTCCTCCACCCAACCCCCCTTTCAACTTTCCGTTCTCCTTTGCCTTCGAAGATTCATGAGATCTACCTAATCGAGGGACGGCTAAAGAAGGATCCCTCTCTGGTCTGGTTTTATCTCTCTGGTCAAGTAACCCATATATGAGTTTTAAAAGTTAGATATGAGTATCTTCAAGCAACAGCTCGAACAACAACATGTCGTTTGCATATTTCAACAACGACATAGGCCTAACTCTTAGTGACATACTGCTTAACGACACAGGTAAGCAGAAGCTATTCCCATGTACCCCACTGTTCATTTTTCACGGCCGGTTTGGTTTCGTCCAGCTTGACCATGGCGTTCAAAGTTGTTTACATGGTCATCTTCATTTTCGGATTTGGGTTTTGGTGGGTTTGTTTAATGGAGGAAATTTACAGGGGTTTTGAGATCCAATGACACATATTCTACTTTTTGAGATTTTCGAAAGACAAGGAAGATTTACCCCCATCGATGTTGCTTGTCTTCGTTTGATGATGGTGGGAGATGGTTCAGAGGGAGGTGGAAGGTGGTGGATTGGGGCGGTTGTTGGTAGTGTTGTGTTTGGGGTGAAGGGGACTTAATTTGTCATTCTGTCTCCACACTCTAGTAAAGCCAAATCTGAAATACATGATGTTGGAATGCAAGAAGAAAAATTCATGGCTCCTGGATTCTGGAAGGACTCTAGTAGTAGTAAGAAAGAAGACGACAATGGAGGTAGTGGAGGAGTTACTAGAGACGACAGTGGGGGATATATATATATATATATATATATATATATATATATATATATATATATATATATATATATATATAATGACTTTTGAATATATTAATGATACTATAATAACATTTTTTCAGTTATACCCCTTTGGGTTTCTAATATCACATAGAGGGAATAATTGATATTTAAAGGGGACAAAATAGAGATTTCACTCATATTTAACGGTGGAGCTAACGGTCATCCAAAATATGGGCATGCTTGCATCATTAATTTAGTTCAATGGTCTTAGTTTTAAACTTTCGGTGGCCGCCTTGCAAGTTTTTGAAAAGTTGGGTGGCCAAATGAAGGGTTTTGCCTATATATATATATATATATATAAGAACCCTTTTTTTTCCTTTTTTTGCCACGGGTCGCCAACAGTTCAGGGCCGGCCATGTTCCCGATATGAAGTTGGCATTCAGATTAGGGGTGTAAATCGAAACCACCGAACCGAACCGAACCGAACCAAACCAAATCAGTCGGTTTGGTTCGATTTTGGTTTCAAAAATTGGAAAACCACACGGTTCGGTTCGGGTCACGGTATTTGGTATCGAATCAAACCAAACCGAACCAAACCAAATCACCCTATATATTTTTATTTATTTATTATATAATATATATTATATTACATTTATTAACTATTTGAAACCTTTGATTTATTCATAATAGACAGATATTAAACTAAACAAAATCTTGATTGTTGGAGAACTATTATTTCTTCAATTGTTTGTGTTTATTTTAGAATTTGTATTGTTTTATTTATAATAATTTGTTGTTAATAGGTTATTTCATAATTTTGATGTTAATTCCAAATTAAATCTTATTTTTATTGTTATTTTTAATGTTGGTTAATTTCATTAAAAATAATTTATATAAACCACAAAACCGAACCAAATCAAACCAAACCGAGTGGTTCGGTTCGGTTTGGTTTGAGATTTTTGGAACCACTAGGAAGTGGATCGGTTTGTAGTTTTGGCATAAACCAAACCAAACCGAACCAGTTACACCCCTAATTCAGATACCTAAATTCGGATGGAGTATTATATATTAACAATTTTCAGAATTTTGTTAAAAACCTAAATTTTTACTCTCTCTCTCTCTCTCTCTCTCTCTCTCTCTCTTAAAATTATTGCCATGTTTAGATTTTTGTGTAAATGATGTGTCTAACGATTTAAAAAAATTAAAAAAATATTCGTCAATTTTGAAATTAAAAAATATTTAGTTTTACCTAAAAAAAGTTAAACATGACAATAATTGAGGGACAGTGTGAATGTTACAGTATAAATTATCAAAATAAAAGATAAATTAAAAATAATCAAATAAAATAGTTATGCACTGTGGCGGAACCAGAAAAATATTCCAACCTGGCCACAAATTTTAACTACTCACTCTTTCCCGGATAAATGTTTATAATTGACAAAACATAAGGATTAAGAAATGTAATTCGCGATGAGCTTCAAAATATATTATTACACTCACTCACTCACTCTCTAGATCTCTAGGATTTGCAATAATAGCATTAAATAACTAGATATATTATGAAAAATGATCGAAAATTTGTATCCAAAAGTTTTTAGGAACATTAATTGAGATATTTCAAAATATATAGAAATTATGAATATTTATCCGGGACAAACTATGTAAAGAGGTTTAGAAAACTTAGAAGGTAAAACACACAAATGAGCCACCCAACTTTGGACCTTTTTGCAATTCGGCCACCGAAACTTTGGTTCATCTATTTTGGCCACCCAACTTTTGTTATGTTGCAAGCGTGCCCATTTTTTGGATGACGTTAGCCCAGGACGTTAATTTTTTGTAAAATTCCTATTTTGCCCTTGGAAATACAGATCTGGGTTCATTTATTTGTGTTCATCTTTTGTGTTCATCTTCAAACCCAACATCACCAAACCTTTCGTTCTCTCTCTCACGCTCAGTTCGGACGTCCACATGGCAAGGTTGAGGTCAACGTCTCAGTCCGTGAGCCTCGCTATCGTGCGCCAGATCCGTACAACGCGCCTCCCTATGGTGTTCGCCGCCGACGTCGATAGACTACCCCGCTCCATCGCCGTATGGAATAAGCGCCTCCTCCCGTGGGCTATGCTCCTTACAGTGTGCCTCAGGCTAGTTATGGTCAAGGCGGGTATGGGCAGGGGGGTTATGGGCAAGGTGGATATGGGCAGGGGTATAAAGAGGAGAAGAAGGGTAGTAAGTATGGAATGGGAACGGGATTGGCAGTAGGGGCAGTGGCTGGGGTGTTGGGTGGACTGGCAATAGCAGAAGGCGTTGATTCGTGGAAGACAATATTGTTGATGACGTGGCGGAGAAGGTAGAGGACGATTTGGGTTATGATGATGGGAGCTATGATTTCTAGATCCTCCATTATTGCAATTTATAAGTCCCATCTGGTTTTTATTTTTGGATGTGGAAGTCAAAATTTTCACATTTTCGAATTTCAGTAGAGATCTGGGTTACTAGATTTCACCGCGTCCTCTCTCTTCTCCGGCGAAAGATTCAAAGCCTCCAATTTCAAGCCCTCGATCTGGGTTACTGGATTTCATGTCTGTTGTTTGCTCTGATTTTCCCTTTCTTTCTCTTTCTGGTAGTCTCCCAAGGTCAAATCCTGAGTACGGGCGCAAGAGAACCTCGCGGGAAGAGGGATTGAAAAAGTATATTTTTGTTGGGCTCATTCTCTTGTCGATTCTGAAACTGAAGAATCTTTTTTTCCTTTGTTGGGCAAATTGTGCTCTATGCTAAATGATTTTGTTCCTCTGCATTTGGTTTTCATGGAATTGACAGCTTCAAGGTGGAATTTTTTGGGTTTTATTTTGTTTCCCATTTTCTAAATACAACAGATCTGTTAGATGGTTTTTTTTTTTGGTATTTCAAAATCTTTTTTACTAATGGGTGCTTTAATGGATGGTGTTCATGGAAAATGTTCTAGGAAGATGAAGATAAACTCAGATCTGTAACTAAAGTTCAATTTTTTACATTTGGACCCCTTTGAGTTTCTTAAACCACACAAAATTTTAGTATTTACAGTGGTAAAATAGGAATTTTATAAAAAATTAACGTCCTGGGCTAACGTCATCCAAAAAATGGGCATGCTTGCAACATAACAAAAGTTGGGTGGCCAAAATAGATGAATCAAAGTTTCAGTGGTCGAATTGCAAAAAGGGTAAAGTTGGGTGGCCCATTTGTGTGTTTTGCCAACTTAGAAACACAATTTTGAGCGGCTCTACCCAAATGACGTCGTTTTTGTAAAGTAAAATTCACCTATTATTTGGGAGGGGGGTCCCTTGCCCCCACACCCTAAATGGTGCTATGCACAGCAATTAATACCAGTGCACAGTTCTTATTAATAATTGAGAGTGAGAGAGATTGGTTAATAAACATTTAAAGAAGGCTTCATTGAATCAGACCCTCTTACGTCCATTGAAGAGGTCAAGACATCAATTAATCACATTTGAAATTTATTTTGGCGATTAATGAACAAACATCATTATCATGCCTTGGTCGAACAAAAGTTGGATCAAATCTTCCGACAATCAAACCTTTTGATTAATAATAGTAACAAACCAGACAGCGAGAGAGGTGTTAATTCACCTTTTTAAGACAAACCTCATCTCTAGGTTTGGTTAATTATTTAGTGTAATATTCCAATTGAGTAATTCCAAGGCCATGGCCACTTGCTCATGAGGGGCAAGGGACCCTAAGGGAAGGAATTCATGCATAATATCTGCACTAATTGGTGTATTCCTATGACAGCCTGACAGGTAAATCAATATAATCACGGATGGAAGAGTGAAAGAGGGTAAAGAACATTGCATTGGAAGAGTTTTGAGGAATGACAGAGAGGGTTAACGGTTTCTACTATCGTAGCTTTATTTACTTGTATTTTCTTGTAATTGCACCGCACACAATGAGACGTCCCCTAATGAAATGATAATCAATGTCGATATGACATGACAGGTTCGAAACTCTTGTTAAGAAATGAAAATCGGCGATGGTTGCAAGAGCTCGATATTCCGCCTAGCTACTTGAGTGATTAATAATGGTTTGTTTCTTCGTAGTCCAAGCAACCAAATTTCCACACCCATTATAAATTAGGGAAAAAATAGTAAAAGGTCCCATCGAATAATTCTTATTTCTAAAAAGTCTCAAAAATAATTCTTGTATAAAAAAATCCAAAAATCATAAATTTAATACCAAAAAAGTCCAAAACTTAACTTATCTACGAACAACGTTAAGTTTAAAGTTTTTATTTAGACGAAAATTTATTTTTAGTAAGGCCCAAGCCATGAGCCAGCGTATGTATCCTCCAAGCGAGCAAAGTGTAATCGAATAAGTTACTTGCGAGATGGGGGCTTAGCTAAGCGAGCAAGGTTGATAAACAAGCATCAGCATCAGCTATTGATAGTTGAGGACATTTATGTTCGGTAAAATCAAGGTGACTGGTTAAAAAAAGTTCTCCGGAAAGCCCGTTGTTATCAGTGTGCTAATTAAATGCGTGTTTATTAGAGGACATGACCGTTTGTGGGGCAGTTAATGCTAATCATGGGCAGTTAATAGAGATCCTGGGCAGTTAATGCCAATCATGGGCGGTTATTCATGGTTGTGGGCGGTTACGCCTCCGGTGCGTATAAAAGTTTGGCAAAAATGTGGAGAAAGGTATGCGCAATCTAATTCTCTAGCCAAAACTCTGTCAAATTACTTACTCGTTAAGATTTAAAAGTTCTTCCTTATTACATTTAGACGAAAATTGGGCTTACTCAGTGCATCCAAATTATTTAGGACGCATCACTTTTCATCTATGATAATGATGATAAGAATTGTATTAAATATTATTTTATTATTATTATTATTATTACTACTATTATTATTATAACAATAATACTATTACTAGTATAACAATAATACTATTAAATATAGTAATATTATTATTTTCATTAAAATTATTAGTATTAAATACCGCAAGTTTATTTAAGAAATTCATTTCTTAATGATCTCAAAAGCTCTATTCAATCTATAAAATATAAAATTAATCTATTCATACTAAATTTAAAAATTTAACGTTTACCCTTTTATGAAATTATGGTTGTAATATTAGTAGCTATAGTAGTGATGATGATGATGATAATAATAATAATAATAATAATAATAATAATAATAATAATAATAATAATAATAAAATAACATTAAAAAATTGTATATTCATATTATTATTATTTTTAATGTTACTATTATTAATAAATAATAATAATATCATTATAATTAGCATTATTATCACTGCTACAATTACTAATACATTAGTTGACACAATTAATTAACAATAAATGATCAGGTCCGACCCTGGGTAGGTGCAACAGTTAATTAAATGATCAGGTCCGACCCTGGGTAGGTGCAACATGAGCCTTTGTACATGGCCAAAAATTCAAGAGGGCCTAATTTTTTAAAAATGTGTAGATGAGTAATTTTTTTTAACCGGAAAATGACACTTTTGGGAGCAAAAAGACTGATACCCTTAATGAGCCTGAGGTGCGCTACGGAAATGTATCACGGTGCATCGATTTTTGCACCGCGATGAATCAATTCTAATTATAAAATCCAATTTTTACATCGCGATGAATCATTTTTTGCACTGCGATACATTAATTTTAATTACATAATTCAATTCGTATTGTGCTGCACCAACTTTTATGTACCGCGATGCATCAATTCAAGCAAGCAATTGATGCATCCCGATGCAATCTGGGTTCAAATACATCTCCTCCGCCTTCTTCTTCATCCTCCTCCTATGTCGTAAGTCATTTTTTTTTATCATATATCTTCGTTCTTATTAAAAATCATCAAATTCAGCTTAATGTGTTTGTCGGAACTATTGAAGGAGACGATGATATTTTTAGAACAATACATCGATAAATAGATTTTCACGATTGAAAAACAAAACAATAGACTAAAAAGGTTATAAACTTTATAAAATAGACCGATGAGAATTTCACCTTATATTATACGTAATGTAATCAAATTTCTGTAATTGTCTTCTAGCCAATTGATAAGCTTTAGTGCCATGGTATCAATGGTAGGGGTTTGATGCCCAGCCACACTATTATTTTTTAAGTTTCTGACAAGAAATTCCCAAACAAACGTCACGTCCTTATTTGAAACAAGGATATCCAGCACTCTCACTTTCAACTTTTTAACTTCTTTTAAGGTTCCATTGTTTGATGCTATGAATGATATAAAAGGTTTTGTCTTTTTACATTTGGAGCTGCATCTTTTCCTGCTTTCCCTAACCACTTTCACCCCCAGTTAATGACCCCCACCCCTGAATAATAACACTCTCTTCCTTTCAATGCAAAAAAACCGAAATCCAACTTATTTATTTCGTCAAAGAGTCATCATTTAAAAGTTAATTTTAAAAAAAAATCACATTTTTAATTAGTAGCTCATTAGTAATAAAATAACGTGTTTATTTCATAATTTTTAAAAATAGACTCTTTAAGTAAAATATCTCAAACTTAAATAGTGAATTCTTTGTACAGAACGGAGGGAGTAATATGCCATTTTGTTATCTCAAAGCACCATATGACATATTTACGTGGTACATTATATTTAATAGCGACGGATTATAGTGCAAAAATGGTTTAAAGTTTTGGGTTTACTTTGTACCATCACTTTGACACTATAATATACCTGATATTGGTTATAATGCAACATGTAGACATGTCGTGTGATGTTCTTCTCGCGTACAATCTTATTAACCTTTCAAATTTACTTTACGCAATTTTTATAAACATATTGGCTATACTTCAACAATTAGTCCCTCCATTTCAGGCAAAGAGTCCACTATTCTATTTTGTAATGTTTAATCTAAAGAGCTCATTTTCAACAATTAAGACATAAAAGTGTCATTTTATTAAAAATAAACTACTAAAAATGTTATTATCCTAAAAAGTTTGATTTTAAAACGAAGACTCTTTGCAGGTAGTATATAATTATGACCAACTCTAATAATACTATGTACATCTTAATTATTAGACATTTCAAACGTAAACTCTTTAAAGGAATGAACAGCTTAATATTAGTGCATGTGTCCTAATTGAGCGTTTCTATTTCAAAGAAAATATATTGCTTCTTATGTTCGTAAATTATTGACATTTTTTACTTTAAAATCAAACAGATTGTTTTTAAATGAATATTTAACATTTATTTATTTTACTATTTTAAAATCATAAAATACGTAATTCATAGTGCTTAAAAAGTAGTATTATAAATCATGTATTTTTATAATTTTGGAAAAAAAAACAAGAGTATATACGTAATTTTTTTTGAAAACAATCAATTTGACACCAAAAAAAATATCAAAAAAGGCAAAAAAAAAAAATTAGGAACTTAAAAAGCACAAAATAAGTGTTCCTTTTATTATTGAAATTCTAAATTCACAATTGCAATAGTGAAGACACTATGTTAGTACCCGTGCGATGCACGGTTTTTTTGCTCGAGTTTTGTTTAGGAGTTTATTTTGTAGTTAAATTGTATTGAATACATGAATAAGAATGAAATTTATTAGGAGATTTGTTGAATTGAACATTGTATTTGCAAATAAAAGTACCTTAACATCCAAAAATAGATTTAAATTTTTCATGAGACACTTGATAAATGGATAATAGTAAGTTAGTCTATTAAATTTGATTTACTATCTATATATTTTGGCAAGTAAACCTAAATAAGAATCTTGATGATTTTTAAACAATAATGATATATATATATATATATATATATATATATATATATATATATATATATATATATATATAATTTTGAAGGAATATATTTGTTGGATAAACATTAAACTATTACCTATTAAGGAGAAATTGCTTATGTGATTTTTTTATGATAGTTTTCTTTCTCTATATTGTGTATTTTTACAAAGAAACTGATGTTTTAAAACGAATGATTAATATATAATTTGGTCCATAAACTTGTGAATTCCGATTTACATGGTAACTGATGTTGAAACTTTCCTATGGTGGCTCTTCAACCCAACTTTGGGCTTCATGTTTATCCCCGGTGACGTTATCTTTAGATGGAACGTTAAATATTTCGTAAAAAGACCAAATTACCCTCACTAATTCTAATGAACAATTACTTTGTCAATTTATTGTTGAGTTGGAAATTGACCTAAAATTAAATATAGAAAGAAAAAAGAAATTAAAATAAAAAATTGAGGATAACCCCACCTAACACAGACACATACATGTGCACTCCCACCACGCCCACCTTCTTCTATATCTTTTCCTACCTTCACCAAACAACAATCCATCTCCATCCATCAACGATATTTCCCCTTAGCACTTGTTAACTTAGGCAAACTAGGGGATTTCTCCTCTTCCAAGTCATAGAGACGATGAGATCTTCGAAGCTTTCATGTCCAATAAGGAAAAATATTGAGTGCATTGATACTGTTGATATATATGATATTACCATCAAATTGCAGTGCTATAAAGCAACAACTTGTTGATGCGAGAAACAAGATCGTTGATGTCTGATGATGATGCATTAGCAAAATAGATAATTTGGTGTATTGTTATATTTATAGACTAGTTCAATCTTAATGTTTGAATCATTTGATGGTGATTATTTACTGCGAAAGCTTTCAGTGAGGTGGGAATTGGGGTTGGGGTTAGGGATGGGGTTGGGGGGGACATCACTTTCGATGAAAGACTACCGACCTCGTGAATGTCAATTTCGCCGTACTTTACTCCCCCACCCTTTTGGATAAGATCTCATTATTATTGTAATCATCCAAAAACATGGCCGTAGATCTCATTTTCATACTCTGTATTTATCCCCATACCTCTCATTCACATACTATGTATTTCTTTCAGTTCATAATCACAAGTAGAGTAGTCTCTGATGTCCATTGCTTGCTCAACCGGGCTGCTTATGTACGTAGACCAAAATTAAGTTCTCGTTATTTTTTCTTGAATAAAGAAATTCTTCTCATGACACATTTTCTTCCCCATTAGACTTTAGTGAGACGTGTGAGAAGGCATTTTCTCAATCCATAGTTCTCCAAGAAGAATTTTGAGGTCTTCGTTCCTCTAACGTGCTCGCTTCTAGAATCCCAAAAAGCTCGAATAGGAGCTGTCATTGGCTGACCCATCAAATTCACGCCCCATTTCCCATTGTCGGCAACCCATCGGCCACCACCGGCAGGCTGAGGCAATGTGGGCCAAACCAGGAGAGGACTGTTTGAACGGCGAGTAAGTTGGATGTGGGATTGTTGGAAGAGTGGGGATGGGAACTGGATTTGGCTTGGTGGGTTTCTTAAATTCATGGGTGGATTCTTCTTGTTGCCTGGGCAAAAAAGGAATCAATATTTCGATCCCTCTGGGTCCGCCATTATTGAATCTAGAAATTCTTCAAGATTTGTGAAGAGAGAGAACACGAAAAAGTGAGAGATATGAATGATGAGAGAGAGATGTCAAACAATGTTTATTTCTTTCTCTCTCCCCCTCTCTGTTGGGTTATCATCAATTTTTATTTTCATTTTTTTAAATATTTTATTCTAGGTCAATTTCAATTCAACAATAAATAGACAAAGTAGTTGTTCATTAAAATTAGTGAGAATGTATATGTTCATTAGAATTAGTGAGGGCAATTTGGTCTTTTTCCAAAATAATCAACGTTCCATCCAAAGATAACACCACCATGGACTAACATGAAGCCCAAAATTGGGTTGAAGAGCCAGCATAAAAAACTTTTAACACCAGTTATCATATAAATCGAAATTGGTATGATAAGTGTTCTGCTCAATTAAGGAAACCTTTAACCTGTTTTGGTGACCACGTCTCTGAGGTTCCTTGCTCGGTGCCTACCCAGGCGAGGATGACTCTGTCTGGCTACATGATATGAAGCTGATGATGATAAGTGTGATTCCTGGGCATGGCCCCTTGGTCAGGCAAGCAAGGCTTGTGCTCGGTCAGGCTTAGACATGATATATCACATTTGTTCAGCTACCTTGCTAGCTCTATCCGCTAGGCTTATAAGTCTCACGCTAACGAGCTCGTGACTGACATATGGTGATCACTCGATCTTTACTCGTGACCGAGTTTGAGCCGGACACATCACTAGATATGGCCAATTTTCCCTCTAATTAACGATGACAGCTACATCCTCATAGAGTGATCTACTTTCAATTATACTAGATCTTTGTGTCCGTGCCTATGGCACGGTGCCAGTATATCTGATTTCGTCAATTAAAACACCAACGTCTAAATAGAAGGTGCGATTTTAAAAAATGTTACAGTTGAGGGGTACATTACTTCATGTGGTAGTTGAGGGGCGCTATTCGAACTCTACCCATAGTTGAGGGGGGTTATTTGTAAGGAGTTATATATAACTGGCCTATAAATATTTGATTTTGCGGCGGAATCAACCCCCATGGCTAGATAGTCTCAGTCAATCAATTAAGCTCTATTGTGAGATTATTTTAATGTAAGGTTGATGATTTTTAAGGGGTAATGGTTTAGAAGATTAATCTCAGGGTGTGACTGCTCATAATATTAATTGTAGGGGGTGACTTTGTAACATGGTGAGAGAAAATAAAGAGTTAAAAGTGGATAACTACTCTCACGCATGTGAATGTGAGAGTTAATCCCAACCATTAATTTTTTTAAATAATTTAATCTCAACCTCTAAATAGCTTTAGTCAATTGCACATGTGTGAGAATGAACTCTATTGTAATATAGATAGAATTAAGCTCAAAAAAGAAACATTATGCCACTTACCGCGTTTGTTTCGGATCTTTGAATCTTACCTTCAAATCTTTATTTATTTGCAACTTTTTTTTATTGTTCATTCTTTCATCATACCTAGTGTAAGTCAACTTGAATTAGACAACTATGATAAAATGAAAATCATTTAATTTAACAGAATGATTAACATTGTTATCCGTGAATCTCTATCTCTTAAAACTATATCTTAAATTTATTTTTATTTATCTTTAAATTTATGATTAGTTTTATGATTTTTATCTGTCTGTTCAAAATTAATCAATGATGTTTTGAATTACTATTAGTATATAATGTAGTTTATATGAGCATCTTAGAACAAATAAAAGTGTAAAAAATAAGAGTTTTATGACGACTAGTTTACGACTTAGGTTATATCCTAAATCCGTCAATCACAATATACTAAAAAGTAGGTCTCATGTAAAACCTTCTTGATGTGCCCGAAGCCGGGTTACGAGCAAAGCACGAGCTATCATCATGTGCCAGTCACGAGAGTAATTAGTGTGGGGCATACCAGCTTAGCGGGCAGAGCTAACAAGACATCGAGCAATGAACAAAACAATTCCCGTCTAAACCTGGCCGGGCACAGGCCTTGCCTGTCCGACCAGGGCTCATGTCCGGGGACCACACTCACACCGGGCAAGGAATCAGATTCATCTCGTCCAAACCGGTCGAGCACTGGCCTTGCCTGCCCAACCAGGGGCCACGTCCGGGATCTACATTTACATCCACTCAGTTTACACCAAGAAGCTGGGTAGAGACTTGCTCGCCCGGGCACGCATCAAACAGGAAACTCCAGAAACTTGGTCCCCAAGACAAGTCAAAGGTTGCCATATCCGAGCAGGACACTTGTCTTATCTGCTCCTGCATTCACGCGGCTAGCCGCCTATCATGCCTACAATTTAGGGATTCCCTTCTTAATTGACTGGGTATCTATGGAAACTAAATCCTACACGGATTCTATGTCTTTGGGGGCCTATAAATACCCTTCCATAAACCACAAACAAGGTACATATACTTTCTTGAGCCTAGAACCTCTGTCAAATTGCCTTTTGACTCTTACACACGATACTTACTCTCACGCCGAAGTGGTTTTGCGAGGCCAAGCCTTGCACTTCCACTAAGGTGTTTTCGTGATCTTAATCAAGTTCAAGGAAGCAAATCAAGCCCAGATATCCTACCCATCATACGAACGACCCAAGCTTCATTTTTGTCACATCAGTTTGGTTCCATTGCCGGGAACCGAACTGGGGTCTCCTGGGTGAAAGCCAGATATCCTAACCACTGGACGAATCCTATACAAGCGATCTAAGGTCATACATATGTTTCGCTGCGTTCCCCAAGAATTAATCGAGGGCATTTTGTACGAGGTCCACGAAGGAGAGTGTGGTGGCCATCCGGGCACCCGAGCTCTGGCAGAGAGAATTCTGCGCGCAGGATACTACTGGATTACCCTCATAAGAGACGCTAAAAACATGTCCGCGAGTGTGACAAATGCCAGCGATACGTGGACATACCAAGGTTGCCCTCCACTATGCAAACCCCTGTAGTTGCAGCCTGGGTGTTCGACGTGTGGGGAATCGATTTGTTAGGTCCTTTTCCCTTGACACAATACAAATACAAGTATGCAGTTGTCACCATCGACTATTTCACAAAATAGATCGAAGCAAAGCCACTAGCCAAGATTTCTGAGGCAAACGTCATCAAATTTGTCCATGATAAACTGGATTTGGCTTGGTGGGTTTCTTAAATTCATGGGTGGATTCTTCTTGTTGCTTGGGCAAAAAAGGAATCAATATTTCGATTCCTCTGGGTCCGCCATTACTGAATCTAGAAATTCTTCAAGATTTGTGAAGAGAGAGAACACGAAAAAGTTAGAGATATGAATGATGAGAGATAGATGTCAAACAATGTTTATTTCTTTCTCTCTCCCCTCTCTGTTGGGATATCCTCAATTTTTTATTTTCATTTATTTTTATATTTTATTCTAGGTCAATTTCAATTTAGCAATAAATTGACAAAGTAGTTGTTCATTAAAATTAGTAAGAATGTATATGTTCATTAGAATTAGTGAGGGCAATTTGGTCTTTTTCCAAAATAATCAACGTTCCATTCAAAGATAACACCACCAGGGACTAACATGAAGCCCAAAGTTGGGTTGAAGAGACACCATAAAAAACTTTCAACACCAGTTATCATATAAATCGAAATTGGTATGATAAGTGTTCTGCTCAATTAAGGAAACTTTTGACCTGTTTTGGAGACCACGTCTCTGAGGTTCCCTGCTCGGTGCCTAACCGGGCGAGGATGACTCTGTCCGGCTACATGATATGAAGCTGATGATGATAAGTGTGATTCTTGGGCATGGCCCCTTGGTCGGGCAGGCAAGACTTGTGCTCGGTCAGGCTTAGACATGATATATCACATTTGTTCAGCTACCTTGCTAGCTCTATCCGCTAGGCTTGTAGGTCTCACGCTAACGAGCTCGTGACTGACATACGGTGATCGCTCGTGCTTTACTCGTGACCGAGTTTGAGCCGGACACATCACTAGATATGGCCAATTTTCCCTCTAATTAACGATGACAGCTACATCCTCATAGAGTGATCTACTTTCAATTATACTAGATCTTTGTGGACGTGCCTATGGCATAGTGCCAGTATATCTGATTTCATCAATTGTAACTCCAACGTCTAAATAGAATGTGAGATTTTAAAAAATGTTATTGTTAAGAGGTACATTACTTCAAGTGGTAGTTGAGGGGCGCTATTCGAACTCTACCCATAGTTGAGGGGGGGTTATTTGTAAGGAGTTATATGTAACTGACCTATGAACATTTGATTTTGCGATGGAATCAATCCCCATGGCTAGATAGTCTCAGTCAATCAATTGAGATCTTTTGTGTGATTATATTAATATAAGGTTGATGATTTGTAAGGGGTAATGGTTTAGAAGATTAATCTCTGGGTGTGACTGCTCATAATATTAATTGTAGGGGTGACTTTGTAACATGGTGAGAAAAAATAAAGAGTTAAAAGTGGATAACTACTCTCACACATGTGAATGTGAGAGTGAATCCCAACCATTAAATTTTTAAAAATAATTTAATATCAACCTCTAAATAGCTTTAGTCAATTGCACATGTGTGAGAATGAGTTTTATTGTAATCTATAATAGAATACAGCTCATAGTCGCATGCTCGCAATTGACTTGGGATAAAGAGCGGCTGAGATTGATTCCTTTACTGAGATCCTACGGTCATTATCACTCCCCGAGTTCACATATGTGAATGGCGGTTGAGTAACTACCTCTCTCTCTCTCTCCAACTCACCCACTATTCACGGTTGGTGACCGCTAATCATTCCTCCACCAAACTCACCAATTATATGCAAGCAATTTTATATACAAATAATTTTTTAAAAAAAAATCGTAAGTTTTTTAATTTGAAATATACTGGCGCCGGGCCATCGGCACGAGTAAGAGTACTAGTCTATATTACAATACAACTCAGTTTATACGTGTGGAATTGACTTGATGTAAAAAGTGGCTGTGATTAATTTTTTTACTTTAATTTTACGGCTGTAATTCTCTCATATCATCACTTGTGCAAAGGGCGATTGGTAATTGTCTTTTACCAACATAACTAAATTTAACTCTCTCTTTCACTCAATTATTTTTAACTTCTGTCTAATTCAATATTTTAGTGTAATTTACGGTCTTATTGTAATTAATTGAATCAATTTAATTTTTATAAAGTATGAATTTTATTTTTGTTTATATTCTTAATTAATGGTAGTACATGTTTAAATTAGGAAGTATAAGTTAAAATTATTGACGATGTCAAATTTTTAAACGAAAAATTATGTGCGGGCATTCATTTCAATGTAATATTAACATATATGAAATATAAAAAATGTCTCTCTATAACGTTTAATCTTACTCACAGTCTTATTGTAATTACTTGAATCAATTTAATTTTTATAAAGCATGAATTTTATTTTTTATATATTCTTAATTAATGGTAGCACATGTTTTAATTAGGAAGTATAAGTTAAAGTTATTGACGAATGTCAAATTTTTAAACGAAAAATTATGTGCGGACATTCATTTCAATGTAATATTGATATATATGAAATATAAAGAATGTCTCTCTATAACGTTTAATCTTACAATCTCAACCGTTTTTATCACCTTTTTTTTACATCCCTATTTTATTACTACGAAAATTATTGAGATTTTATGGTTTACAAGACGGTTTACACTTATTATTTTACATTTGCGAAAATTAGTTACTTATTACGTTTTACAGTTAATATTTTACGGTTTTACAGTTTTATAGTTTTATGGTTGCGAAAATTTGTATTTTTTATTTTTAATTGTTATCGTAATTATATTAATCAATTTAAATTTTTTCCGACCCGTAATTTCGTATACAAATTTAAAAAATTTTAAAAAATCGTAAGTTTTTTAAATTTGAAATATTTGTTTTTTTCTTTTTAATTGTTATCGTAATTAACTTAATCAATTTAATTTTTGTCCGGCCCGTTTTTTTCGGCCCGCATTTTCGTATACAAATTATTAATTAATCCCTCAATTCCGGACAAAAAGACCCCATTTGAAAATAATATTTTTAATAATTCATTTCCACAGTATCTGCTTCATTTATTGATAAATTCTCAAACTGGCGTCGTGTCATCGACACAAACAAGGGTACTAATCTATTATACAATACATGTCAGTCTCATAAAGAACGGCTCAGATCGCTTAATTTACTTTATATCAAACGACTGAGATCGATTATTTTACTTTATATCAAACGGCCGAGATTGCATATTTATACTTATATCAAACGGCTGTAATTTATTCTGTCTGGCACATGTGTCCCCCTGAATCAGGATTGTCAAGAAGATTTCTAATCTAATCTAAATTGTTTTTATCTTATATATAAATTTCATCTAAACTGTTTTTTATCTCATATAACTGATTTTAAATAGGTCTCTATTTAATTTACGTCTTATTAAATCAACTTATTGGATAGTCGAATTTCAATCTGACGCTTGCACAATGCCTTGAGATCTTACTTAGCAGAGTCCAAGATAGATGAATAAGTTAAGTCTTTCATTCTCTTTTGAATAAAATTTTGATAAGAGAAATTACGTAACGAGAGAATTTGACGATAAATAAATAACATAAAAGACAAAAATTTAGATAAGACAGTTTTGTAGATATCTATAATACAATACAGCTCAGTGTTGCACGCTTACAATTGATTTGAGATAAAAAGGGGTCAGAATTTACTGTTTTACGGTGATCCAACGACCTTTATTTACCTCAGCTCTTACATGTGCGAATGACTACATTATTATTTTACATTTACTCTTTTACTGAGCTTTTACTGTTTTACAGTTAATATTTTACGTATTTATAGTTTTACAGTTTTATGATTGCAAAAGTTTGTATTTGTATTTTTTTCTTTTTAATTGTTATCGTAATTAACTTAATCAATTAATTTTTTTTTTAAGGTTCTAAAACTCGTTAGGCGACCGCTAGGCGGCACACTAGCGCCTAGGGGACTAGTCGGGGCGTAATCAGGGCCTAGGCGGGGCCTAGAATTAAGGCATAATTACCATTTTTTTGATAATTTACATCAAAGATCAAACACATTGACTACAATTTTTTTTATATTTGTCATTTTATCAAACACTTGTCTATATTTGTAAAATAAACAAAAATATACAAATCTAGCTTTAGTCTCAATTCTCAACAACCTCAAAGCAATAAACCAACCAAGTTTAGAATTAAAAACAAAAAAAATATTACTTCACTTACCTACTGCTCCTAAAACCCACAGTCTAACGTATCCTCCATAATCCCTTCTCATTCTAAATTATGAGTCTCGAGACAGCCCCCTTCTTCATCATTTTTTTTCTTCTTCTTTCTTCTATCTATCTGGAAGATCAACAACTTAGGTGCCAACTTGGTCGATTAGGCGGCGACTAAGAAAGTCGCGGCGGTAGAAAGGGGCCTAGTGCCTAGGCGGGACCTAGGCGAAGCTAGGCGGGGAGTTTTAGAACACTGATTTTTTTTCCGACCCAAAATTTAATATACAAATTAAAAAAAAATTAAAAAAATGTAAGTTTTGTAATTTGAATTTTTTTAACTGTTATCGTAATAAACTTAAGCAATTTAATTTTTGTCCGACCCATTTTGTCCGACCGCAATTTCGTATACAAACTTTTAATTAATCCTTCTGTTCCGAACAAAGAGGACCCGTTTGAAAGTCAATTTTTTTAAGAAAATAATATTTTTATTAGTTCTTTTCAACAGTATATTTTTGTCGGCCCGTTTTGTCCGGCCGCAATTTCGTATACAAATTTTTAATTAATGCCTCTGTTCCAGGCAAAGATGTCTCGTTTGAAAGTCAATTTTTTTAAGAAAATAATATTTTTAGTAGTTCATTTCCACAGTATCTGTTTCATTTATTGATAAATTTTCAAATTGGCGGCACATGCAAGGTCAGTGTGGCACGCTTACAATTGACTTGAGATAAAAAGGGGTTAGGATTTACTGTTTTACAGTGATCCAACGGCCATTATTTCCCTCAGTTCTCACATGTGCGAATGACGGTTTACTGTTTTACGGTTTTACAGTTTTATGTTATCGTAATTAACTTAATCAATTTAATTTTTTCCGATCCGTAATTTCGTATACAAATTAATTGAAATATTTTTTTTTTTCTTTTTAACTGTTATCGTAATCTTTTTGTCCGGCCCGTTTTTTCCGACCCGCAATTTGGTATACAAATTAATCAATTGACTGTTTTACCAAGATTCTACGGTTATTGAATAAAGAATTATTTTGCAACACCAATTTCCAAATAATGTCTCTCAATTTTTTTAAAAGAATTTTCATTGTAGTTTTTAAAAGTTGATGAATGTCAAATTTTTAAACGAAAAATTATGCGCGGACATTCATTTCCAAATAATGTCTCTGTCACGTTTAATCTCACAATCTCAACCGTTTTTTTTTTCATCTTTATTTTATTACCACGATTTTACAGTTAATATTTTACAGTTTTACAGTTTTATGGTTGCGAAAATTTGTATTTGTATTTGTATTTTTTCTTTTTAATTGTTATCGTAATTAACATAATCAATTTAATTTTTTTCCCACCTGTAATTTCGTATACAGATTTAAAAAAATTAAAAAAAAACTTAAATTTTGTAATTTGAAATATTATTATTTTTTATTTTTAATTGTTATCGTAATTAATTTAAGTAATTTAATTTTTGTCCGGCCTACAATTTCGTATATAAATTATTAATTAATCCCTCCGTTCTGGGCAAAGAGACCCCGTTTGAAAGTCAATTTTTTTTTAAAAAAATAATTGTTTTAGTAGTTCATTTTTACAATATCTGCTTTATTTATTGATAAATTTTCAAACTAGCGTCGTGTCATCGGCACAAACAAGAGTACTAGTATAGATATAATTAAGCTCAAAAAGGAAACATTATGCCACTTACCGTGTTTGTTTCGGATCTTTGAATCTTATCTTTAAATCTTTATTTATTTGCAACTTTTTATTTATTTATTGTTCATTCTATCATCATGCCTAGTGTAAGTCAACTTGAATTAGACAACTATGATAAAATGAAAATCATTTAATTTAACAGAATGATTAACATTGTTATCCGTGAATCTCTATCTCTTAAAACTATATCTTAAATTTATTTTTATTTATCTTTTAATTTAAGATTAATCTTATGATTTTTATCTGTCCGTTAAAAATTAATCAATGATGTTTTGAATTACTATTAGTATATAGTGTAGTTTATATGAGCATCTTAGAACTAATAAAAGTGTAAAAAATAATACTCCCTCCGTCCCTAAATTATCGTCCTTCTTTACTTTTTCGTCCGTCCCAAAATAATTGTCCACTTTGAAACTTACCTTTTTAGAACATTACTTTTACCACTTTACCCTTACTTTTTCATTCTACTTTAATTATGAGTCACATACACATGGACATTAAAGGAAACTCCACATTAAACCAATATAAATAATCAAGTCAATTATTTTTTCTTAAACTGTGCGCCGGGTCAACTAGACGATTATTTAGGGACGGAGAGAGTAGTTTTATGACGGCTAGTTTACGACTTAGGTTATATCCTAAATCCGTCAATCACAATATACTAAAGAGTAGGTCTCATGTAAAACCTTCTTGATGTGCCCGGCCTAAGCCGGGTTACGAGCAAAGCACGAGCTATCATCATGTGCCAGTCACGAGCGTAATTAGTGTGGGGCCTACCAGCTTAGCGGGCAGAGCTAATAAGACATCGAGCAATGAACAAAACAACTCCCGTCGAAACCTAGCCAGGCACAGACCTTGCCTGTCCGACCAGGGGTCATGTCCGGGGACCACAGACACACCGGGAAAGGAATCAGATTCATCTCGTCCAAACCCGGTTGAGCACTGGTCTTGCCTGCCCGACCAAGGGCCACGCCCGGCATCTACATTTACATCAACTCAGTCTACACCAAGAAGCCGGGTAGAGCCTTGCACGCCCGAGCACACATCAAGCAAGAAACTCTAGAAACTTAATCCCCAAAACAAGTCAAAGGTTTCCATATCCAAGCAGGACACTTGCCTTATCTACTCCTGCAATCACGTAGCTAGCCGCCTATCATGCCTACAATTTAGGGATTCCTTCTTAATTGACTGGGTATCTATGGAAACTAAATCTCACCCGGATTCTATGTCATTGGGGGCCTATAAATAACCCTCCATAAACCACAAACAAGGTACATATACTTTCTTGAGCCTAGAACCTCTGTCAAATTGCCTTTTGACTCTTACACAAGATACTTACTCTCACGCCGAAGTGGTTTCGCGAGGCCAAGACTTGCACTTCCACTAAGGTGTTTTCGTGATCTTAATCAGGTTCAAGTAAGCAGATCAAGCCTAGATATCCTACCCATCATACGGACGACCCAAGCTACATTTTTGTCACATCAGTTTGGTTCCATTGTCGGGAACCGAACCCAGGTTTCCTGGATGAAAGCCAAATATCCTGACCGCTGGACGAATACTATACAAGTGATCTAAGGTCAGACATATGCTTCGCTGCGTTCCCCCAGAATTAACCGATGACGTTTTGTACGAGGTCCACGAAGGAGAGTGTGGTGGCCATCCAGGCACCCGAGCTCTGGCAAAGAGAATTATGCGCGTAGGATACTACTGGATTACCCTCATAAGAGATGCTGAAAAATAGGCAAAACACATATTTGGGCCACTGTACTTTTCAAAAGGTTGCAATTAGGCCACTGAGACATCAAAATTTTCGGGATGGCCACTGTACCAGACTTATCTTGCACGTTAACCCTTTTTTTGGATGGACATTAAGTTTGGACGTTAAGTTAGGTTAAATGTCTATTTTGCCCCCGTCTTCATCATCAACATCTTCAAACCCAGAAAATCAAGAAAATGAAACTGTGAAAAGAGAATCAAACCCAGTTCAAACCCATATTTAAATCTCGAAATTGAGTGCATACACAATATATAATGTTCATCTTCAAACCCGAAAAATCAAACCCAGCTCAAAGCGTGAAAAGAGAATCAAACCCAGCTTCAAACCCTAAAGAGAGATAATCAAACCCGTAAAATCAAAACCAGATCTCGAATAAATCATCCCTCCGGTTCAAGGTCCGAGCCCCTTGATCTTCGCACTACCGGCCAATCTCTCTGCCCCAATCACAAAGATCGCCATCTTCAATTGCCGCCGCCCCCTCATACCAGTTCAACACCCACCACCATAGATGTTGGTAATATGTAAAATAAAAAAATTGAAAACAGTTTGGACTTTGGAGAGAACCAAACGACGCTAAGAACAACTTCTACATGGCTTTGAAATGCGTTGACTCGCTCGAGAGACTTCCTCGACAAGACGCCCGTTTCACGCCTGTCGAATGCTCGAGAAGAAGATCCCGGCGATCCGATCGCACATCGAACGAAGAATCGCCAAGCGAATTCGGAGATTGGCTTGTCGAGATCCGCATCGTGAGTCGCAACTTAGGGCAACTTCGCGACGGACAAGCGGCCCGCCGCGAGGCAAGCATGAAGAAGAGCTACAAATTAAGCAAAGGCAAGCAGAGGAACAGAGCCGCCTCAGTTTGAGAGACTGTGTTTACGCACTCGAGGAAGAAGAGGACGACGGTTTTAACGAAAATGAAGATAACAACGGTTATAGTAACGGTGGCGCTGGTATGCTAGGATTTGATTCTCTCTTTAGGTTTGAACGGGTTTGATTTCTCTTCACGCTTGAACTGGTTTGATTTTGGAAGATGAAGAAGTGACCACCGTAGACGATGTTGATGATGAAGACGAGGGAAAAATAGACATTTAACCTAACTTAACGTCCAAACTTAACGTCCATCCAAAAAAAGGGTTAACGTGCAAGATAAGTCTGGTATAGTGGCCATCCCGAAAATTTTGATGTCTCAGTGGGCTAATTGCAACCTTTTGAAAAGTACAGTGGCCCAAATATGTGTTTTGCTCTGAAAAATATGTCCGCAAGTGTGACAAAGGCCCGGCGATACGCGAACATACCAAGGTTGCCCTCCACTATGCAAACCCCTATAGTTGCAGCCTGGCCGTTCGACATGTGGGGAATGGATTTGATTGGTCCTTTTCCCTTGGCACAATACAAATACAAGTATGCAGTTGTCACCATCGACTATTTCACAAAATGGATCGAAGCAAAGCCACTGGCCAAGATTTCTGAGGCAAACGTCATCAAATTTGTCCGTGATCAAGTGTGGTGCCTGTTCGGTCTTCCACGGGCAATCATTTCTGACCATGGCACTCAATTCTAAGATAAGTTCACAACTGAGTGTGCTCGCCTGGGCATCAAGCATTGACAATCATCCATCGCTTACCCACAAGACAACGGCCAAGCAGAGACCGGGAACAAACAAGTATTGCATGCACTCAAAAGAAACCTAGAGGGGCAAGCTGAGAAATGAGCAGAAGAGCTACATTCGGCCTTGTGGGCGGCCAGAACCACTGTCCGGGGTCCAATCGGGGAAACTCCGTTTGCGCTTACCTACGGATCTGAAGCAATGATCCTTGTATAAATGGACTTGCCTAGCTACCGAGTTTCTCACTACAGTGTGCCGAATAATCAACTTGCCCGAGCAATACCTTGACCTGCTCGAAGAAAGAAGATTGGATGCACGGTTGAGGATGGTCAATTACAAGCAACAAGCGAAGGCTCACCACGACAAAAAGGTCCGAGGAAGAGCATTTATGATCGGGGACTAGGTACTTAGAAAAGTCGAAGCCACTCTCTCACCGGCACTCTCTCCTCGGAAGATCATTTAAAAAGCCTACTTTCAAGTTACGAGCATAAAAAGTACTTCGAGACCGAGCCGCTTGTCAATATGCAATGGGCAAGCACCTCGATCATTTAAAAAGTACTTTGAGGCTTGTCACAATATATCATTGATAAATAAAAGGCAAGTTTCCTTTATATTTGTTCATTCAAGTTATCTATTTGTCATTTATCAATTGTTTTCGGAATGCTTGGCTAAATCTGCTCGCCAGCTGAACAGATAGGGCCGTGCCCCGTCAACCTTCCACTATACCCGAGTATTTGTGGACATATTTTACCTCTCCGTGAGCAAGATAGGGCCATGCCCGATTCATGTACTGGGATGCCCGCCAGGCGGTAGGGGCCATGCCCACAAGGTAGCGGCTAACTACCTCGGATTCCTATAGTGACCGAGCAACACTGTTAGTCGTATATCTCTATACCCAGTTGATATACTAACAACCATTCTGACATACAAACGTCGGGCAGGGTCGTGCCCCGTTGTGGGTTGCCGCTCAAAGTGGGGCCATGCCCACTAGGCAGTCTGCGGGATGCTCGCCCCAGGGCGATAGGGGCCATGCCCGCTTAAAGCCTTGGCCAGAACCAAGCATTTATACCAGACAAATATGCATGTTCGGCCCGCCCAAAGCCTTGGCCAGATCCAAGCACTTAATCCGGGTAAGAACGTCTCCCCGCGTACCTTCTAAATTTGAATAATATGTTTGCTTAATTAGCCTTATTATTTTTAAGTTAAAAATTGCATGAGTTTTGCATGGCAAATTAGTTCTATTTGTATCATGTCTGTTATGATCAAGTTCATACATATACATTCTAGTGCTAAACAAAGTGTAGGCAAAAATGCAATTAAAGAAGCAGTTATCTAACAAAAAGATGATTCTATTCATAAGTATGGAAGGAATTACAGTCAGAAATCAAAAATGGTGGCACGCAGGCTGAACAAAAAAGGGGCACTCCTAAACTAAGCCTGTTCTGGAGGGGGAAGATCCTTAGTGATGTCCTGATAGTGCATCTCATACTAAAGGTTCAGCTCTTTCCGAGCGGCTTCATCTTTAGCAGCCTTGGCCGCAGCGTCCGCCTCCATTTGCTCGCTATATTTCAATGTCTCATCTTCAGATTCCAAGGTCTGGATAAGCGAGCAGACATTCACTTCCAAGGGCACAGGAGGAACCCAAGGCCCGCGTCCTGCTTCAGCATCAGACCGGGCAAGGGTTTCCAACTCTTCCTTGGTATATGGAACCAAGTGGTGAAACTGGTGGGCAGCGTTAGAATATAGATCAAGCACATCCCATTCCGCCATCATCTACATTCCTACCCCGCCATGGCATGCAAGTATCCTCAATATATGATTAGTGCCATGTGCAAAGTAGGGCACAATGGCCGCATCCACAGCATCCTCAAAGGCTGGGGAGCTCTTGTAATCCTCCACCGCCGTCTCCCTGGATGCAGACAGCTTCGCCAACAGGTCCATCACAAGATTCCCATCCTTGACGTCCTGCATCTTAAGGGCATTTTGCTCTGCCTGTAGCGAGTCCCTATGCTTGGTAACCGCGGCCAGAGAGTCCTTCCCCTTCTCCAGATCGGCCTGATTTTTCTTCATCTGGCCTACCAACTCAGATTTCTCAGCAACCAGAGTGCTGTTCTGGGCGATCAGCAGCAAGTTTCGCTCGAGCAACTCGACTTATTTCTTCTTGGCAGCGGCGTTATTGGTCTCTAGTTGGTTGGCTAGAGTGGCCACCTACTCAACTTTCTCCTTCGGCAGGCCCTCGAGGGCCTTATAATCCGCCCCACCTTTTTGCGAGCTTCATTTTCCTCGTTGTATCGGTCATACAAGTTGGTGCAAGTGGAAGCAATTTGCAAAACAAATAACAAAACAGTTAGTGCGTAGGAAAGAATAAAGAGTGGATAAAGAGGAAGAAAGATGTCAGGTTGCGGACAAATTTACCTTGCTCAGGCAGAGACCCACGTTCCCGACCAAGACATGGCCATCGGTGTCCCGATCTTCAGCCATGGCATCATACAGTGTTCACTCGATGATGCCTTTGCCCACCAGGCCTCCCGGGCTCCCGCGAGCATGTAGATCGATACCCCCTGCAATGGGGCATCCCCGGATATTTCCCTCACAAGCGCCCGGGCAGCGCTGGTGGTGGAAAGCATCTTGAAGCCGGTCTGCCTCCAGGTAGCCGCCCCACTTTGAGTGGGGGTAGAGGCGATAGGCTCAGAGCCCGAATCGCGTGGGCGAACAGTTCGGGCAAGAGGAGGAGAGGGACTCTTCTTTATTTTACCCGTGGCATTGGTATCCTTGGTAGCGGGGACAACGGAGATGTTGGCAGTAGGGGCTTTGGCGGCCCTATCGGTAACAACCACGGCGGCCTCTTTTTGCACAGGGCAACGTCTTTAGGGGCCGCCGCCTTTTAACCGGACTCGAGGCCGAGGCTTTCTTTGCGGGCGGACAGAATGGGACCTTGGGCAAGGCCACGAGATCATTGGCCTTCAAATCGGCTGCCCGTTGATCATCCTGCTTCTTCCTATTCTTCAGCATCGCAAAATTCTTCATCCCTGAAACAAGACAAAACGCGATCAGTACTGTTGCGAAATAAAGTTAATCAAAACAAAAATTAAAATGTTCCCGGGTAGCGAGCAACGGTTCTCATCCTCGTAAACTGACCGGCAGTTTGCACCAGGGCCTAGCCGTTGGCATTCTACGCATTCGCGCTTGAACATCTGTCCGTGGCAATCACCCCAGTACGAATGGGGTCTCTCAGGAACATGGATTAAGAGGGGCTCCACCCAAGGACTTCTGCTCCCATTACGGCGGTCAGGCACAGACTTCGCGGGTTACACACTAGCTCTTTCCAATCGAGCAAAAATTGCTGGCCGACCCGTTTTTCGTTCTCCTCAACAACTCCAACGGCGGCCTTCAACGCCACCAGGCGAGTAATCTCACCCGAGCTGAAGTCCTGTTTGGAGACCTTGGGAATTTTTATTTCACTGGTTGCTGTGGGCGCAAATGGCCATCTAACCCGAGACTTGATGAAAAGGACTCTCCTATCCCAGGCATCAACCTTCCTAGGGACATCGGACAAGAGCCTCAGAAAATTGGAGTTGGACCTCACTCCAACCCTTCCGCCTGTGCTTGGTGCGAAGATAAATAACTTGCGGAGCAAAAACATATCCGGCTCGAAGCCCAGCAAGCGGCAAGCAACCGTGAAGGCCGTGATCGCTCGTACATTATTCAACATCAAGTCGCAAGGCACGACTTTGGTCTCGAGCAGAAAATCCACCAAGAAAGACTCTAGCAAAAGGTGCAGTCCAAATCGGAAGAAGTCAGCAAAAAACAGGAGTTCATTCCCTTGCTCGCGGGATAGCACTACTCCACTGGGCACGTCCATCTTTTTCGCCCTATAGTAGGCGGAGTCTATCCCGAGGGAAGTGAGCCAGGGCGTCACCTTATCAGCTGTGTCTAGCGAGGCCCAGTGAGCAGCGTACTGACTCTCATCGGCATTTACATACCAGTCGGGCTCATCATCGTCTCCTTCTATAGCCTCCTCAAGTGTGGCCTCCACTTGAGTGCGGCCAGTTTTCTTCATGCGGCGGGCAAGGGGCACGTCGTCTGCTTCGTCAGACTTCGAGGCACCTCCAGTCACCTATCCTTGCTCGGGCCGTACCTCCCCGACCATATCTGCGGCATCGCTCGCCCCACTGCTCGTGGCCCACCGCCAAAGATAACCGCCAAGATAACACTCTCCTCTCCAGAGTCCTGCCCGCTGGAGGAGTCAACCAGATCAACTATTGGAGGGGCCATATACCCAGTACCAGCCTGTCCGGCCATGGACTCCTCTCCCTCTTCCAACACGTAATCAACCGGGGGAGTCTTCTCGTTGCTCAAAGAGTCATTTTTCTCGCCATAGCTGAAGGCTTCACTATCGTTTTCCGAAATATTAGACATCTACAAAGGAGATCGAGGAATGAGAGTCAATGTTCTGCTCGGATAACCGATAAAGCAAAAAGGAGAAAATTCTTAAGTCTAGGTATACCAAGGGGCCATGCCCGCCTAGCGAGAAAGACCACTTGGCCTTTTCCTCGATCTCTATCTAAGGATCGATTCTACTCTTAAAGGCCTTACCAGAAATGTATGAAGATGAAGAGAATAAACCCAGAAACTTCATCAAACCCAGAAAAAACCAAAAACGAAGCAAGAAAAAAGGCAAGAAACTTACTGCTTTGCGGGGTTGAAACGATTTTTGTATGTAACTGGTGTTGAAGCTAAACCGATGGAAGACTTGGAATGCCGAAGGAGAACGAACTGTTGGAGTTGGAAGGCAAGATTATCGGAATCTGGCAACGCTCAGGGCAGCAACAGCAAAAACGCACTAGAAAATCCTCTCTTTAACGCTTAGAAACGATAAAAGAGAAAATAGGGAGAAGGGTTTGCCTTTTATAGGCGGACTCTTTAGGTTTTGGGAGGAAAAAAGGGAGGCCGAAACGGCGCTTGAAAGGACGGTTGACGCCACCCAGCACGCGCGCATTTAATGCGCCACTTCGGAAACCGCACCCTATCAAATCATGCCAACCCTTGACGGCTCACGCGCCTTTTCGTCTACTCTCCTCGATACTCACCAATGGCAAGCTTCCTCAGCACGCTCTAGCTGTCCACCAGCCAAGGTTCCAGAACCTTCCACAAGTTCATCCGGCCCATTTATAACTTTCTCCAAAAAAATTCATAAGTGTTGGAGGCCGGAGCAAGGGCAACATCATCCAACGTACACGCTCCCTGTTCCAAGCATGAATACTCGCTAGACAAGGAGCTAGGGGCCACTGATGTGTCCGGCCCAAGCCGGGTCACGAGCAAAGCACGAGCTATCATCATGTGCCAGTCACGAGCGTAATTAATGTGTGGTCTACCAGCTTAGCGAGCAGAGCTAACAAGACATCGAGCAATGAACAAAACAACTCCCGTCTAAACCTGGTTGGGCACAGGCCTTGCCTGTCCGACCAGGGGTCATGTCCGGGGACCACACTCACACCGGACAAGGAATCAGATTCATCCCGTCCAGACCTGATCGAGCACTGGCTTTGCCTGCTCGACTAGGGGCCACGCCCGGGATCTATACTTACATCAACTCAGTCTACACGAAGAAGCCGGGCAGAGCCTTGCTCGCACGGGCACGCATCAAGCAGGAAACTCCAGAAATTTGCTCCCAAGACATGTCAAAGGTTTCCATATCCGAGCAAGACACTTGCCTTATCTGCTCCTGCATTCACGCGGCTAGCCGCATATTATGCCTACAATTTAGTGATTCCCTTCTTAATTGAATGGGTATCTATGGAAACTAAATCCCACCCGGATTCTATGTCATTGGGTGCATATAAATACCCCTCCATAAACCACAAACAAGGTACATATACTTTCTTGAGCCTAGAACCTCTGTCAAATTGCCTTTTGACTCTTACACACGATACTTACTCTCACGCCGAAGTGGTTTCGGGAGGCCAAGCCTTGCACTTCCACTAAAGTGTTTTCGTGATCTTAATCAGGTTCAAGGAAGCAGATCAAGCCCAGATATCGTACTCATCATACGAACGGCCCAAGCTGCATTTTTGTCACATCACTTCTTACGGATCTTAATTCGTAAAACAGAGTCTCACTCTCTCACATTTTAACCTACCAACATACAGATCGATCGAGTAAAAATGATCCGTCTTATAAAAAATAATCGTAACATCGTCTTACCCAAATTTTTACCTATACTAAATCCCAAGATAGTTAATATGAACATCAAATGTGAATTGTACGAATTTTTTCCCGTGACATGATAATTATTAATATTCCCGTGCAATAGTTAAGCAGTACAGTAACAATAAATTTTTTTCCCATGAAAACAGTACCCTATACCAATAGTAATAGGAAAGAGAGTCTCCGTCAATGTTTTTTATTAGTTAAATGTGATAAAATCTGAAAAAAAAAATTAATTTAAAATCTATCCACCAAAAAAATTTACCATGAAAATTGAGAGTTTTAATGAAACACATCTAAATCAAATATGATAAAATATATTCCATAGTAACCAATTTTAGCATAAAAGATGGTAAAAAAAACCTTTTATCATGTATAAAGAAAACACAAATTTTAATTTTTGGCAATAAAAACAAACTTTTACGATGTATAAAGGTTACACATAAAAGCATAAAATTCTTTTGAAATTTTAAACATTTAACACAAAGGTGTTATTTAATAATGGGCAATGCTAGGGTCACTCTCATTTTGCACTAAAATATAAGTACTTTATGATGTGACATATTCTCAATGATTTGACATTTTGTGGGTCCTAACACTCCATCCAATGAGAGTGTGACACATCACAGAGTATCCATATTTTGGTGCAAAATGAGAGTGACTCAAGCATTACCCCTTGATAATAGTGGCTTCTATTTTAGTACTTCCTCCATCCCAAAATATATGACGTTTTTAGAGAGTTTTTTTTGTTTCAAAATATATAACACTTCGTAATTTTCAAGGAACATTTTTTTTTTCTAATTGTACTCATATTTATTGACTCCATAATTCCTGTTTGACTTTTTGAATAAAAATATCAAAACACATTATTAATATTTGGATATAAACAATTTAGTTTTTACAATATGTTTCTTTGTTTTATGTAAAAAAAACCCACTAAGGTCGTATATGGACAGGTAACATAAATGCTTAAAAGTTTTGAAAAAAACATCGATAAAGTGTGTGAAGATCAATGATCTATTTATTTGTGATTGTCATTATGAAAAAGAACCAATAAGTGCAAAGAAAATAGTTGATTGGACTGGACTGAGAGGGATTACATAGCTCGAGGATGCATTCTTTCGGCTTTGTCAAATGCGATTGATTAATGGCAACTGCAAGGAAAGGCAAGAATAATTTACTTTAAATTTAAAAAATGGCTATAATTAAAGTAAGTATAAAAAATAAGAGTAACGTGGTAAAAATATTTTTCTAAAGAGAAAAGTTTTGAAAAAGATAATTATTTTAGAACAGACGAAAAATGAAGAAAAAAAAATGATAATTTGAAAATGAATGGAGTACTACATAACAATAAAATTATAAAGGTGGTACCGAAGTTGGGTTTTGTTACATGCCTGGTAGGACGGATGGAGTAGAATATAAGGTGAAAATCAGGTCGGTCTTTTTAGAAATGTTATCAACCTCAAAAATTCATACAATTTTTTTAATCGGAAAAAGTCATTTGTAGGAGAAATAATTATTGTACCCTTTATGAATCGAACACGCGTGTAAAATTATTAGTTCATGTATCGTGATAAACAAAATCATGTATCGCGATGCATGTTTTTGAATGATAATGCACATATTTGGTTTCAGCCTAATTTGAATCGTGATGCTTGATTTTTGAATCATGGTGCATAATTTTCAATCGCGATGCATGATTCCAAATTGTGTAAAAGCTATTTTTATTTTATAGCAATGCATCACAATTCTAAATTGATGCATCGCGCTTCCAAATCAATGTATCGCAATTGAAATTCAATATATCGCAATTCAAAATAATCAAATTCGATGCATCCTAGGTTTTTCTCCTTCTTGAATAATTAAACAATTATACTTTATACTTTTTCTTTCATCACAGGTTTGGGTTCCACAATCCCAGAATCCATATAATCAGATAAAGAATGCAACTCAAATCGAAGATTCTTTTTCTTTCTTTATTATGTAACTTACATCTAATTAAGGATTTCAAGGAAAGAAAGCGGGAAACTCACTTCCATATGGTAATAATTTGTTTCAAAATAATCACATATCCTTTAAATTTACATCTAACATGTCAATCCACGTTTCGTTGACCTAACAATTGTGATCTTCAAACAATTTAGGAAAAATACGTTGGAGCTATGGAAGGAGACGGATCTGAGTATTTTATCAACAATTTAACAAATTTGCTTTTATGATTTAAAAAACATTTGGTAATTAACAAGTTAATTGTTTTTACAAAAGAACATGCCAGCAATTACTCCCAGAAAATATTACACAATTAAGGTAGTGCTGAAGTTGGGTTTAGTTATGGGCCAGGTCATCAGAAGAATTCTGAAATAGAAATGGAGGAATTCCGATCGGCCACATCCGGATAATTTTTAATTGTTTACACAAATATACTTTTTTTCTAACTAAAAAAAAAACACTTTATGCATCGTAATGCATAAAATCAGATATTATCATGTATTGCGATATACAAATGATGTAACATGATGGATAATTTTGTACATTACGAGGCATGAAGTGTTTTTTCTATGATAAATTACAAGTCGATACATCTTTTAAAACATGTTTTTAAATGAATCAAACTATTTTTTAAACATATCTTCTAGGTATAATTTTGAGGTGAAAGTACATCACTGCCCTTTATAATGGTTACTTTGAAGAATCTTGGACAATCCATGCTCGTCCGTCCCAAAATAATTGTTCAGTTTAAAACTTACCTTTTTAGAATATCACTTTTACCATTTTATCCTTATTTTTTCACTATACTTTAATTAGGGGCCATATATACATAAACTTTAAAAGAAACTTCACATTAAACTAATATAAATAATCAAGTAAATTGTTATTTCTTAACTCATGTGTCGGGTCCACTAGGACGATAATTTAGGGATGGAGTAAATATATAATATACCCAAATTTTTGAGTAAAAATATTTATTATATTATTAATTAATAAATTATTTTGGGCTGACCTTAATATATTTTGGGCCTATTTTGTTTGGACAGAAAATCCCCAAAATTGGGCCATTAATACTTCATATTTGTTTGGGCTAACTTTAATATAATTGGGCTTATTACATTTTGTATGGTAAGACCAAATTGGACTTGTGATAGCTTGGCCCATTATTAATAAGTAAATAACAAAAATGGTCACAATTAGTTGTTTAAAATAATAATAATAATAATAATAATAGCAATAAAACGGATGAAGAGACCCTGGAAAGAGAATTCGCCGGAAGAGGAATGGAAGGAGACAAATCGGTGGGCAAAGGAATCGTCCCTCCTTGGAAATAAAAAGGGAAAGAGAGGGAGTAAACCACTTTCCCAAGTTAGTCACACAAAGTGGGAGGCGGCCGTGAGGAGAAAGGCGGAGACGGCAGCGGCGAGAGAAGAGAGTTGCGGCAGCACCTTTGACCGGCCGATTTAGGTCACACACTCCCTTCCGAATCTGAATACTTCGCTCCATTTTTTTGTTCTCGTTCATGTTGAATTTTTTGAGTTCCTTTGGAATTGGATTGGATAGGAAGAGGTGAATTAATCAATAGTAACAAAAATAAATAAATAAAATTGGACAACAAGGGAGCAGGTGGTGTGTTTTGGGTTTTGTTTGAAGGTGGATTTGTATGAGATGGAGATGGGTTATTACCTTGATTTCTTCTTAGAAACATCTGATTTATGGTAGTAGTTTGGTTGTTTTTGTTTTCATTTTGGTCCTACCTTGTTTGGCAATTGTATGTTTCGGTACAGAGAAGATTGTCTTTGATATTGTTGTTGGGAGTAATGAGAGGAGAAGAAGGAAAAAAAATTAAACAAAAAAAAAAAAGATAGAAAAAGAACAGAGGACGGCCGAATGGTTGTGTGGAGCACTGGAACAAAAAAAATAGAAAAGTGAGATATATGAGGAAGAAAGGAGTAAGGGGATTATTATATATCATTGGAAAATTCAACCTTTTTTTAACCACAAAAATAAGAAATTAGTAAGTTACTGGCAGGTGGTGATGAATCGATTTTTACAGATTCATCCCCCAACTTTGAAGAGTTTTTTAGTCCTTGCACTTTCAGAAATTTACCCTCGAGCTAAAATAGTTAGAAATAGACCTTAAATAATTATAATACCGCTATATTTAGGGTTTGTCAATTATGTCTTGAACTTTAAAAGTTACTGGTAGGTCTCTAATTCAGAATTTGCATTTTGTATTATTATAATTTAGATTCGGTTAAGCGCGGGTAGCGGCACATCGTGCTCGGGTTAATTTTCACAGCATCGCTAAGGTAAGGGATTGTGCATCGTTTAGGTTATTTCGAATTCTTAATTCCAAAATGTTAGGCTTCCGCTATTTCCTTGGCATTTAGCTTTCTTTGAAAACATGTGTCGACCTTGGGTTGGTATTTGAATTTGAAATCCCGTCGTATCCGTCCTTTCATTATTCTTAATTGTGAATTGCTTTATGAATCTCACAAATTGTTTAAACTCGATGTGCGATATTTTATTCGGTTATCATTGGTATTTGATTTTGTTGAAATAGTAATTATATTTTTGAAAAACTCTGTTATGATCACTAAGATAATTTGAATGACCATTTGGCCTGTTAAGACGACATTACACCATATAAACTATGGTGGGGTAATTTGAATATACCATTTTGCTTTTGACCCTTTTGGGGTACTTTGATATTTGAGGTTCCTTGGAGCCACCTTTTGTTTGGTCTAAAATGACCGCTTATGTGATCATAACATCCTCCTTAATATTTGATATTGATTTGATTGGTTCTTGCGAACTCGTTAATTGTTCTTCGATCAATGTGTATTTAATCTTGTGGATACCAAGAAAAATAATTCCTTTGACATCTCCATTTTTATTATTTACAGTATATATCGTTTGACTTTCTTCCTGGTCAACTCTTCCTTGGAAACCGGAGGGGTTGTATATGAACTTACTGGGCTTTTGTTCGCTCACCCTTTTCCTACTCCTTTTCTTTCAAGATTTAAGTAAGGAATGGAAACATGAAGTTTTGGTTCGGTTCGGGTCGGTCCAATTGAAGAGATTAAAATTTCGTTATGTTATGAACTATTATTTATAATCGTTAATTGGATTTTGGGAGATTTATTTAGACATATGTTTTTATTGTAAGTAAATTTTATTAAGGGATTTATGTTCGAATATTTGATGTTTAAGTGGAAGATTCATTAATTACGTTTTGGGTTGTAGTATGATTTTTTGAGGTTTTTGGTGACGTGGCCATTATGTGAGTCCATATAGTTGGACCTAAATTTTTGGGGGCGTTACAGTTGGTATCAGAGCTTAGATTTCAGATCCAGATGGGTTAGAAAGTAAATTTCTAAGATTTAATCGTAGTGTAAGAGTTGGACGATTTTGCACTTGAGGTTATCCAATATGCATTAATTAGGTGTATGGCTTACTTAGAGAGATAATAGTGATGTCAACACAACTGATATACTTTCTTTGAATTTGTAGGAAATGGCGCATAACAACACAGTAGGACATTGGTCGCTACACCCAGGACACCTGTGGGAACGAGATTGAGTACAATGCATGCTAGAATAGTCGACCTGGAAGGGATGAACCAAGTATTGGTGCAGGAGAATCAATTGTTAAGGAATGATAATCAGCTGCTAGCAAATGAGAACAAAGCCCTTATAGAACAAGCCAGAGAGATGACGAAGGCATTGAAGCTGGCACAAAATGCCTTGTTTAGACCTTTTGATGAAATAGATGACACTAGGAGGGCCAACGCAGAAGTCGAAGCAAGGCTGAGCAGCACCAAATTCTTGGTTAAAAATGATTGGGATGCGGTCCAAATGGCCATAGATAATGGACCAGTTGTGGAAGAAGATCCAGAAGATCCAGAAGAGGAGGAGGCGGAAGATGAAGAAATGGTGGACATCGAGGAGGATGTCAACCCTGTAGTTAACATTGAGAATCAAAGTAATGAAAAATCTGACCCAAGTGAGGACGAAGACACCCAGGTAGAAGATAGTTAAATAGCAAAAAAAATTCGGAATGATTGATTTAGGTTGGAAAAATGGCCGCCTAAGGTGGAATTTGGGGGACATTTTGTTTGTTGCTTTTGTTATTGGAACAATGGAGTGCATTTTATGCTTCCGAGTTTGTTATTTTGACAATTAAATAAAATTTGAAATAAATGAAGAAATTTTTGGTATTTATTTTTTAAGTGTATGAATGTGTAATTTTTGTATAGGGTACTCCTTAGAACTTGACGGTGTATACCAAATTGGTTTATGATGTCATACTGATTGAACTATGCCACTATAAGAATAGTGACCCTAAACCTTACTGACATCTCAACGTTCTATCTTAGTACCTAATGGCACGTGGAGGTCGCGCTGGATCCCGTGGACGGGGACGTGGTAGGGGTACTCGAGCTGCTAGGGTCATGCTGAACTCCACTTCAGGAGGTGTGGGGGGAAAATAATGTGTCTGCGCCAAACATAAACACCAATGGGCAAGAACATACAACAACCCAGTCTAATGAAACGGCTGTTGGACCAACGCCAGTAGACCCTACTCTCCTTGCGTTGCTTCAAACTATAGCACAAGCCTTGGTGGGAAACAAGAACCAGGATAATCCAACACCTGGAGCACCAGAAATACCTACACCGCATGCAACGCCGGTAGCATCTGCGGGCTACTCCACAACCATAACTGCGGCACATCAACACGGGCCAATGCTAAAAGACCCATTGGACATCTTCCGAGAAGAGATCCTAAACCTTTCTCGGGCGTTCAGTGCAGAAGCTGAGGAGGCTGGATTAAAAGCATGAAGAAAATCTTCAAGACAATGACCCTCACTAGTGAGCAGAAGGTTAACCTTGCCACATTCAAATTCGTAGGGGAAGTTGATCAGTGGTGGCAGTCAGTAATGAGGACTGCTGAGGCAGATGGGATAGGAGAATATACTTGGGAGATGTTCTTGGAAGCTTTCAACAAGAAGTACTTTCCGCCAAGTGTATGTGATAGGAAAAT
The DNA here is from genome assembly GCA_013146195.2 of Codonopsis lanceolata. Taxonomy (NCBI): domain Eukaryota; kingdom Viridiplantae; phylum Streptophyta; class Magnoliopsida; order Asterales; family Campanulaceae; genus Codonopsis; species Codonopsis lanceolata. The sequence goes on from CM028381.1 coordinate 76,460,710, forward strand.
AGTGGAGTTTATGAGCTTGGAACAAGGAAAGATGACCTTGGACGAATATACCGCAAAGTTCACCGAGCTCTCAAGGTATGCTCCGGACCTCTTCGAGAACGATTACCAGAAGGCAAGAAAGTTCGAAAGGGGTCTTAATGGTAAGATTAGTTATCGGTTGGTACCACTACAGCTAGCGACTTATGTGGAGGTGGTGGACCTTGCCAGAGTGATTGAACGTGATTCAGAAGCTTACCAGAAGAAAAGAGATGAGCACAAGAGGGGAGCCGATGACAATTCGGGTAAGTTCCGTGGTCAACCAAGTGGTCAAGGGAATGTGAGTAATGTGAATAAACGAAGGGCTACTGAAGATAATCGTTTTAGGAGTGGAGCTCAGTCATCTAGAAACCAGTCGTATCATCAGAGTCAGCAGAATCAAGGCGGAGGCCAGGAACAGAGGCGAACACCTTATGTCGTACTTGTGGGGGTAAGAACCAGACACATTCTTGTTATCGGAACTCTAGGGCGTGCTTCAATTGTGGGAAGATGGGGCACTTGGTTAAAGATTTCCCAAAGCCAAACAAAAACACCTTCGTCAAAGGAGCCACAAGTGGAGACAAGGAGAAACCAAAGGGGCATGGGCGTGTGTATGCTATGACTGCTAAGGATGTTCGGGAAACAAATGATGTGGTGACAGGCACCTTGCAATTATATTCCATTGATGCTTATGTTTTGATTGATCCTGGTGCAACCCACTCTTTTATATCTGTTTCGCTTGCACGTCGAATGAAATTCGCACCCTAGAACTTAGATGAGGTTTTGATTATTGACACCCCGACGAAAAAATCCATCCCTATCACATCTGTGTTTAGATCATGTTCTTTGAAATTAGAACATAGAGAAATGCCTATTGATTTGATCCCTTTACATATGCAAGATTTTGATTTGATTTTAGGGATGGATTGGTTAGCCTCTTATCACGCTAGGGTCAACTGTTTTGAAAAAGAAGTGGTGTTTTGTATTCCGGGTGAACCAGAGTTCAAGTTTAAGGGGTCTAAACCAGTGGTGTTGTCGGGCTTCATTTCATCGTTAAAGGCAAGACGACTCTTAAGAAAAGGATGTCAGGGTTACTTAGCCTCCATCATCGACACCAGTAAGAAGGGGTCACCTTAGAATCACTTTCTGTGGTTAGGGAATTTTCGGATGTTTTCCCAGAAGACCTACTTGGCCTTTCACCAAACCGAGAAGTAGAGTTTGGGATTGATTTGGTGCCCGGGACGACGCCCATCTCTAAGGCACCGTATAGGATGGCACCAACAAAATTGAAGGAATTGAAGGAGCAGTTACAAGAGCTGTTGGAAAAGGAGCTGATCAGGCCAAACGTATCGCCTTGGGGCGCTCCAGTGTTATTCGTGAAGAAGAAGGACGGATCTATGAGGCTGTGTATTGATTACCACGAGTTGAATCGGGTCACGGTGAAAAATAAGTACCCGTTGCCTCGCATTGACGATCTGTTCGATCAGTTACAGGGTGCTCGTTATTTCTCCAAGATAGACCTTGCGTTCGGGGCTATCATCGGTAAGGGTCGAGGAAAGAAAGATATTTCAAAAACAACTTTTAGGGCAAGGTATGGGCACTACGAGTTTTTGGTTATACCATTCGGGTTGACGAATGCCCCAGCTGCATTTATGGATCTGATGAATAGGGTGTTCAAGCTGTTTCTCGATCGATGTGTAATAGTATTCATTGATGACATCTTGATCTACTCGAAGACTCGGGAGGAGCATGAGCAACATTTAAGAACATTACTGCAAATTTTAAGGAAAGAGAAGTATGCTAAGTTCAAAAAATGTGAATTCTGGTTGGAGAAGGTAGCCTTCTTAGGACATGTAGTCTCAAATGAGGGTATTTCAGTGGACCCAGCCAAAATTGAAACCGTAGTAAATTGGGAGAGACCCACAACGGTTACTGAAGTTCGAAGTTTCTTGGGTTTAGCAGGGTATTATCGTTGGTTTGTTGAGGGTTTTTCAAAAATAACAGGGCCGTTGTCTCGACTTATGCAGAAAAACACGAAGTTTGTGTGGACAGCTGAGTGTTAGACCAGCTTTCAAGAGTTGAAGAATCAGCTAGTGTCAACTCCGATCCTTACTTTACCATCAGGGATGGGAGGATTTGTAGTTTATAGTGATGCATCGCAAAAAGGTCTGGGTTGTGTGCTAATGCAGAATGGGAAAGTAATTGCTTACGCTTTCCCGACAGTTGAAGAACTATGAACGGAACTACCCAACACACGACTTAGAACTGGCAGCAGTGGTCTTTGCATTGAAAATCTGGAGGCACTATTTGTATGGCGAGACGTGGGAAATTTACACGGATCATAAGAGTTTGAAGTACATATTCACTCAAAAGGAGTTGAACATGCGACGACGGAGATGGTTGGAGCTGTTGAAAGATTATGATTGCACAATATTGTATCACCCTGGAAAGGCCAATGTAATGGCTGACGCCTTGAGCCGGAAGAATAGGGGAAGTTTGGCGACTTTGATAACTAAGGAAAGGAGGATATTGGACGATCTTGACTCGATGGGAATTGAAGTTAGGGTTAGAAGTGGCGATGGTTTATTGGCACACTTGAGTGTACAACCATCCTTGTTAGAAAAAGATCGCGGCAGGCGGCGGATCGAGTTAGTAAAGATTTCCTTGGGGTTGGAAGATGGGATCGGAAAGATTTTCGGCAGGATAAAGATGGCGTCCTTCATTTTGGGTCAAGAATTTGTGTTCCATCAGACTTAGAATTGAAAAGGAAGATTTTAGAAGACGCGCACAACTCAAGGTTTGCCATACACCCGGGTAGCACGAAGATATACCGGGATGTGCGTGACTTTTTGGTGGGAGAATATGAAAAGGGATCTGGCCAAGTTTGTGAGTAAGTGTCTTGTATGCGGCAAGTGAAGGCAGGCGCATCGAAACCCGTGGATTGTTGCGGTCCTTGCCGATGCAGTGGAAGTGGGAGCATATCACTATGGACTTCGTGGTAGGGTTACCTAGAGCAAGGGGTATAATTCAATTTGGGTCATTGTGGATAGGTTGACCAAGTGCACATTTCTTGGCGTTTAAAATTCTTGCGACTCGATGGAAGGGTTGGCGAAGTTGTACATCGATGAGATTGTTAATTTGCATAGATACCGGTCTCGATAGTTTCGGATCGTGATGCTAGATTCACCTCGAAGTTTTTGGGTA
>CM028381.1:76464028-76503132 GCA_013146195.2 Codonopsis lanceolata
CAGATAATCGTCGACGCGGACTCGAATTTGAAGTGGGGGACCATGTATTCCTTAAAATCTCACCCATAAGAGGGGTCATGAGATTTGGTATTCGGGGAAAGCTTAGTCCAAGATTTGTGGGACCATTTGAAATACTCGAGCGGGTTGGTGAGGTCGCTTACAGACTAGCCCTGCCGCCTACACTATCTGGAGTGCACAATGTATTTCATGCATCTATGCTAAGGAAGTATATCTCAGATCTGAACCATGTGATTGAGTTCGAACCGTTAAAATTTCGGGAAGACCTGAGTTATGATGAGAAGCCAATTCAAATTGTTGACCGGAAAGATCAAGTATTGAGGAGACGAACTATTCCATATGTCAAGATTCAGTGGAGTAATCATACGGAGAGAGAAGCCATATGGGAGCTGGAAGAAGATATGCGAGAGAAGTTCCCTGAGCTTTTTGAATAAAATTTGTATTTCAAGTCTTTTGGTTACTTTGGCGTAAAGTTTAGAGGACTAGACTTTTTTTAAGGGGGTAAGAGTGTAATATACCCAGATTTTTGAGTAAAAATATTTATTATATTATTAATTAATAAATTATTTTGGGCTGACCTTAATATATTTTGAGCCTATTTTGTTTGTACAGAAAATCCCCAAAAATTGGGCCATTAGTACTTCATATTTGTTTGGGCTAACTTTAATATAATTGGGCTTATTACATTTTGTACGGTAAGACCAAATTGGACTTGTGATAGCTTGGCCCATTATTAATAAGTAAATAACAAAAATGGTCACAATTAGTTGTTTTTTTTAAAAAAGAGAAAAAAAATAATAATAACAATAAAACAGATGAAGAGATGCTGGAAAGAGAATTCGCCGGAAGAGGAATGGAAGGAAACGAATCGGTGGGCAAAGGAATCGTCCCTCCTTGGAAATAAAAAGGGAAAGAGATGGAGTAAACCACTTTCCCAAGTAGTCACACAAAGAGGGAGGCGACAGTGAGGAGAAAGGCGGAGACGGAAGCGGCGAGAGAAGAGAGTTGCGCAAAGACCTTTCGACCTGGCCGACATAACACACTCCCTTTCGAATCAGAATACTTCGCTCCATTTTTTTTGTTCTTGTTCATGTTGAATTTTTTGAGTTCCTTTGGAATTGTATTGGATAGGGAGAGGTGAATTAATCAATAGTAACAAAAAAAAAAAAAAGGACAACAAGGGAGCAGGTGGTGTGTTTTGGGTTTTGTTTGAAGGTGGATTTGTATGAGATGGAGATGGGTTATTACCTTGATTTCTCTTAGAAACATCTGATTTATGGTAGTAGTTTGGCTGTTTTTGTTTTCATTTTGGTCCTACCTTGTTTGGCAATTGTATGTTTCGGTACAGAGAAGATTGTCTTTGATGTTGTTGTTGGGAGTAATGAGAGGAGAAGAAGGAAAAAAAAAAAAGAAAGAAAGATAGAAGAAGAAGAACAGAGGACGGCCGAATGGTTGTGTGGAGCACTGGAACAAAAAAATAGAAAAGTAAGATATATGAGAAAGAAAGGAGTAAGGGGATTACTATATATCATTGGAAAAGTCAACCTTTTTTTAACCACAAAAATAAGGAATTTGTAAGTTAGTGGCAGGTGGTGATGAATCTGTTTTTACATATTCATCCCCCAACTTTGAAGATTTTTTTAGTCCTTGCACTTTCAGAAATTTACACTCGAGCTAAAATAGATTGAAATAGACCTTAAATAATTATAATAGCGTTATATTTAGGGTTTTTCAATTATGTCTTGAACTTTAAAAGTTACCGGTAGGTCTCTAGTTCAGAATTTGCATTTTGTATTATTATAATTTAGATTCGGCTAAGCGCGGGTAGCGGCACATCGTGCTCAGGTTAATTTTCACAGCATCGTTAAGGTAAGGGATTATACATCGTTTAGGTTATTTCGAATTCTTAATTCCAAAATGTTAGGCTTCCGCTATTTCCTTGGCATTTACCTTTCTTTGAAAACATGTGCCGACCTTGGGTTGGTATTTGAATTTGACATCCCGTCGTATCCGTCCTTTCATTATTCTTAATTGTGAATTGCTTTATGAATCTCACAAATTGTTTAAACTCGATGTGCGATATTTTATTCGGTTATCATTGGTATTTGATTTTGTTGAAATTGTAATTATATTTTTGAAAAACTCTGTTATGATCACTAAGATAATTTGAATGACCATTTGGCCTGTTAAGGCGACATTACACCATAGAAACTATGGTGGGGTAATCCGGATATACCATTTTTGCTTTTGACCCTTTTGATATTTGAGGTTTTTTGGAGCCACCTTTTGTTTGGTCTAAAATGACCGCTTATGTGATCATAACATCCTCCTTAGTATTTGATATTGATTTGATTGGTTCTTGCGAACTCGTTAATTGTTCTTCGATCAATGTGTATTTAATCTTGTGGATACCAAGAAAAATAATTCCTTTGACATCTCCATTTTTATTGTTTACACTATATATCGTTTGACTTTCTTCCTGATCAACTCCTCCTTAGAAACCGGAGGGGTTGTGTATGAACTTACTGGGCTTTTATTCGCTCACCCTTTTCCTACTCATTTTCTTTCGGGATTTAAGTAAGGAATGGAAACATGAAATTTTGGTTCGGTTCGGGTCGGTCCAATTGAAGAGATTAAAATTTCGTTATGTTATGAACTATTATTTATAATCGTTAATTGGATTTTGGGATATTTATTTAGACATATGTTTTTATTGTAAGTAAATTTTATTAAGGGATTTATGTTCGAATATTTGATGTTTAAGTGAAAGATACATTAATTACGTTTTGGGTTGTAATATGATTTTTTGAGGTTTTTTGTGACGTGACCATTATATGGATCTCTATAGTTGGGTCTAAATTTTGGGCCTTACAAAATATTATTCTCATGATTGCTTTAATAAAATGAGTTCCTCAGTCGTCTTGTACGTTCCTTTCGCCTCCATACAGATTGATTCAGATTTTGTCATACAAGGAAGATTGACCTATAAATACCATTTCCATTTATGTAGTGCAGACTATAATGTCACATATGTCAAGCTCTTTACTCATAAAAATGCAGCAATACGCAGATCAATCATTTAAGATAAATCTTAATGTCTGAAGGTAGTTTCATGCGAGTCAACTAAGACTTAACATACAAAAAAACTGCTTCAATTAGGGGTGTACAGCAGAACTATCGAATCATCGAATCAAGTCGAATCAAATCGAATCATGCAGTTTGGTTCGGTTTCGGTATAAAACGGTTCGGTTTTAGTTTCCAAAATCTAAAAACCGAATGGTTCGGTTCGGTTTGTGGTTCCTGTCTCCGAACTGAACCGAACCAAATCAAACCGAGGTGAATATTATTTGATTATTAATTATAAATATCCGGTTGTTTAATTGTTTATAAGTTTATTATATATATTGCTACTATTGTTCCATTCTTAATGTTTTCACTTTTCAATTACCTTTGATTCAAATTTTCAATTATCATATTTGATGATATTTGTAAGAAAAAATTTGATTTTTTGTCTATTAATGTTTGATGCTAATTAGTAATTAGCTTAATTTACCTATTAAAATCTATTTGTCTAATTTTAAATGTTTTTACAAATGATTAATTTAATTTTTTGTCGAACCACAAAACCGAACCAAACTAAACCAAACCAAACCAAACCGAGTGGTTTGGTTTGGTTCGGTTCAAAGCATTGGATGGTTCGGTTTGGTTTGAGATTTTTGTAATTGAAGGGGTATGGTTCGGTTAACGGTTTTGGCCTAAACCGAACCAAGCCGAACCATGTACACCCCTAGCTTCAATGAAAGCCACCGAAGATGAGAAAAATGATCAGTTCAATAGACCTAGGTTATTGGTAACGGATACACGAGTGTGTTGTACCGATGCCTCATCATTATTGAATTTTTTTTGGTCTTGAAAAAGTTGTGTGAACAGTTCTGATGCTTAATATTGACATCAATATTATTAGATTTTTTTTGTTTTGAAAAAAACGATTAACAGTTCTGATGCCTAGCATTGTATTAGCATTATTGGATTTTTTTTTGTCTTGGATTAACAGTTCTAATGCATAGTATTGTCATCAGCATTATTGGATTTTTTTTTTTGAAAAAACTGTGTTAACAGTTATGATGTCTAGCATTGACATCAGCATTATTGAATTTTTTTTAATCTTAAAAAAACAGTTAACAACTCTGATGTCTAGCATTGACATCAGCGTTATTGGATTTTTTTTTTTGTCTTGATAGTATGGATGAGATTTGTCTTCATTAATGATATTTTTGTCATTTGTCTACCAATTTGTAGTTATATGAAATATCTAAAAAAATTAATGGATTTAGATGAAAACATATTTCTAAAATTATACCTACTTAAAATTTACCTTTTATATATATATAAAGCGGTTGAAAACTGAGAAATGGGAAATAGCTAGGGCTGTCAAATAGGGCAAAAGCTCGCGGGTATGCCCGCCCGTCTCCCATTAGGGACGGGTTGGGCTGAAGTATTTGATACCCGTTTGAAAACGGGTTTTTCAGGCTTTGCGGGGCGGGGCGGGGAGGGGGGCGGGCTGCCCGTTCAATTCTCACAGCCACATTATAATTTATGGACTTTGGAATGGACAGTAGACACTCAGTTAGTGACCAGTTAGCGGCCCAGGCCCATTGCGTTAGGGAGTCAACTTAACATAGGTCTCCGTCTCTCATTCTCATTCTTTCACTCTTCAGAAATTCTCAGTTTCTCAGTTTCTCCATTGACTTCGTCTCCGGCGGGCAGCGAGTCAACGGCGACTTCATCACTTCCGGCTTCTTCTCTCCTTCGTCTTTGTTCCTCCATCTTCGCCGCCTCCGTCTCCGCTCTTCCAGCTTCGCCGCCGCCGATTTCATCTCCATCTCAGATCTCAAGCTCTCTCTCCCATCCGACCATCCTGCTCCAGATCTCGACGGCTCCTTCAGTCCTCACCCACCAACATAATCAAATAGCCCGCAATGTTTCCAAATAGAAGAGAGGAAAAGTGAGCCCGGCCTTGTTTAATTATAATCCCTCGAGTTAAGAATAAACGAAAAGGAAAACTTGATATAGAAGTGGAGGGATAGAGGTGGCAAAACGAAATGAGCTTGGTTACATATAAAGGTGACAAATTAGTACTATTCAATACTCATTTATTTGTTGGCCTCATAAAGAAGAAAATGCTAGCAAAACACGCAACATTTTCTTTTTAACAATATTTCAATTCAGTGTTTTAAAAATATACATCGTTTTAAAATGCTCTAATTTGAAACATTTTAAAAATATATTGTATTTACAACAACTATGTTTATGAAAATAGCGTTTTGAAAAAGTTTCCCAAACGTGTTTATAAGAAAAAAAAATGTGTTTTGAAAATGTTGCGTTATAAAAATGCTACGTTTTGAAAATGTTGTATTTTGAAAACGCTACACGAAACGAGACCTAAATAAACTCATTTTGTTTGTTCAAACCATCCACACATGAATGGCTATAAACAATATTCTAAAACTCCCTGGCTAGCTCTGCCTAGGCGTCTCTCTACCGCCGTGAGTTTCTTAGTCACCACCTATTCGGCCAAGTCGGTCGCCTACGCCAACCCCCCGCCGACCGTAATTTATTTTTGAAGATTTGACTTTGTGGCGCACAGTGACCGAAGAAGGAAGAGGGGCGAACTGGAGAAGGAAGAGAGAGTGGTAATGGTGAGGAAGAGAAGAAGGTAGAAAGAAAAGAGGTTTGATTTTGTGGATATTCGGTGGGCTGAGAGAGATGATAGATTAAAAGGTTAGATCTAGGAGGAAAGAGATTGTAGGATGAAAAAATGAGGAAAGTCGGTCTGCCGGAGAGAGAGAGAAGAAAAAAAATGGGTTGTCAGTCTGCCAGATAGAGAGAAGAAAGAAGATAAAATATATATATATGAAGAAGAAGTGGGCTGTCTCGGGACTTATAATTTAGAATGAGGAGGGATTAAGGAGGATAGGTTAGACTGTCGGTTGTAGGGGCAGTAGGTAGATGGAGTAATATTTTATTTGTTTTTAGTCTAAACTTGACTGGTTTATTGCTTTGGGGTTATTGAGAATTGAGATTAGTGGTATGTTTGTATATTTTAGTTTATTTTACAAATATAGATGAAAGAACACAAGTAGCTAGGATTCTCCAAACTGCCTAATGCAGTTTCCAATGTAGCTTGTGAAAAAAGCTACAATGGAAATCACAATAGACAGAAAAATCAAAAAACAGCGGAAGACTTTAAAATAAAGCACGAAATTAAACACAAAGGTTTAACAAACAATCTACAAGCTTATACTTGTAGATCTAGCCTCATGGCCAAAAAGATTTCACTAAAAAGATTAATTGTTTTACAAAAAGATTGTGAAATCACACACAAAAATATTCTCACAAGATAATGAATCTTGGAAAACAAAAACCCCACATAAACAGGTTAAACAAAACGTGAGAAGAAACAAAATCAGCTTCCTTTAAACAAATCAGGAAGACAAAAACAGTTTTCAGAACTTCAATGTGACTGCCAATGTAATTACATTGACAGCTTCAAGCAGATTGCTGCAGTTCGGGTCTGAAAAACTGCTGCTGAACTTCTGAACTTCAGACCACGGCTGTATGGCTTTTATTCTCTCTCTGGAGCTCTGCACAAAACCCGTTTCCTTGCTCCTTTATTTATAGTTATGCGTCTCCTACACACACCCAAAAACAGTCCTTCTACTACAAGGAAAAGGATTAGTATTTCAGGAAAATCCAACAACTTACCAATTCAATGGGATTTTATTACCAAATATGAAAGTGGTCAAGAATCTTGGTTTGACTAGGATTTATGCTAAGATTTAGTTACCAAATATGTGCACTCGAAATCTACAAAAAGATTATGCTACCAAAAAATACCAAAACTAAATCTAATAAAAGATACTAATTCCTAAATTAACACAAACTTAACAAAAAAAAATCATATTTTGACCAAGAAAGGTGAAAACAAGACTAAAATATGTCATGCCTATTTTACCCTTACAATAGACAAGCCTTTTATAAAATGACAAACATTAAAAAAAAATTGTAGTAAATGTGTTTGATCTTTGATGTATATTATCAAAAAAAATGGTAATTATTTCTTAATTCTAGGTCCCGCTTAGGTCCTGATTACGCCTCGACTAGTCCCCTAGGCGCTAGGCGCTAATGTGCCGCCTAACAATTTTTAGAACCTAGGCTATAAATATATACTCCCTCCGTTCCGGGCAAAGAGTTTACTCTTTTATTTTATGATGTTTTACTTAAAAAGTCTACTTTAAAAAATATAAGATATAAAAGTTCAATTTTATTAATAATCGACTACTAAAGTGTTATTTTTTTAAAAGTTTAACTTTTAAACATGAATTTTTTTCCAGGAACGGAAGGAATATCTCTTTAGTAATAAGCTAAAACGAGTGCGACTATCTTAGGACACTAATTTGTATTGACAAAATGGGTTTATATGGGTGCCCATTGGGTAGCTTGGGATAAATGTTGCAAGCCGACCTCTGAAGGGGGTGTTGGAATCAGATCTATGACCGATGTTATTCGTGCCTTTTCAATCCAGATTTGGTGGAGATTTAGCTCATCAAGCAGTCTATGGAGTAAGTTCATGAAAGCTAAGTATTACTCGACTTCACACCCTTCCATCTCATCTAGCAATGGGTTTTGCACTTGGAGACGTATATGTGCTGCTCGTGCCGAATCAGATCAGTACATAAAGTGGATTATCGGGCTAGGTGACTGCTCGATGTGGCTAGATAATTGGCTGCCGATCACTCCCCTTAAGTCGTTGTCCAGTAGTTTTGTGAAAGTTAAAGAGGCTTTCAACTCCTTTGATAGTCTATCCTCGGCTGCCATATCGGAGATTGGTCAAGAAGCTGTTGCATCCGTTAAGGCTCATGGTATTTTCCTTTCAGATCAGCCAGATACTACTTGCTGGAGTATCACTAACAAAGGCAATTTCACGCTTGCTTCAGCTTGGAATTTCTCCCGGCAAAAATGGCCTATTACTGCTTCTATCAAATTTATTTGGCAGAAATATATTCCCAAAAAGCTGAGCATATTCATGTGGCGATTATGGATTCAGAAACTGCCTCTTGATGAAAGCATTGTCAAAAAAGGAGTGCAGCTCGCATCCCGCTTCTTGCTGTCTACCAGGTAACGGTGAAACCTATTCTCATGTTTTCGTTAACAGTCCAACTGCTCGTTTCATATGGGATGAATTCAATGGGCTCGGAGGCATCCGTTTTAATGACTTCTCAATGAATTAGGCCTGTCTTGTTTGGTGGTTTGCGAAAAATAATTCTCTCTTGCATTCTATCACCCCCACTTTCATTCTTTGGGAATTATGGAAGAATAGAAATTCATGTCTGCAGAATGGTCTCCGTCGACCCCCTTGGGTTTTAGTTGACAAAATCAAGTCCTCAATTATTTTCTTGCTCAAGAACGCTGGTTTGTCTCCCCATGATGGGGCGCCTTGGGATGCTCTATTTTCTACTCGTTTTGGTCGGATCTCCCCTAGGATCATTTGTTCGTTGTGCTGGAATAAGCACCCTTCGGGTATGTTTAAACTCAACTACGATGGAGTTAGTAGAGGTAATCCGGGCCCGGGATCCGGTGGAGGTATCATCCGGAACAGCTCAGGTGATCTGATGATGGCCTTTTCTGAATTTTATGGAAATTGTAATAGTTATCAAGCTGAGTGTAAAGCTTTGCTTCAAGGTCTCCGCTGGTTACAAATAAAAGGATGGTCTCATTCCATTGTCGAAATTGAGTCCAGAAGTATTATTGATAGTATCAATGGAGTTGGAAATGTGTCTTGGACATGTATTTATTTGTTGCGTTCCATTAGGCACCTTATTCAGGATTTGGGGATTGTGATTCTTCATACTTATCCAGAAGCTAATGCTGTGGTTGATGCTCTGGCTAATTTTGGATGCGATCAAAGGGATGATACTCTGTTTGAAACGGTCATCGATCTTCCAACTAAAATTCGAGGTCTTGTTGCTCTTGATAAATTAGGGACTGCTTATGTTCGTATCTCTTAGTATTTTTTGTATTTCCTATGTTCTTATTTTCTATTTCGAGGCAAGGTTCCTTAGTCCTTCCATCTATAAGGGCCAGACTGGTTATCCTCCTCAAGTTTGTATTTCTTATTCTAATTAATAAAATCTAGCAAGGTGCCGGCCTTATTTCTGCAAAAACAAAAAAAAAAAAAAAAAGGTGCCCATCATAATAAAAACTCAAATACTTAGGCTCCGTTTGTTTCACGAAAAATGATTTTCATAAAATGATTTCTGGAAAAGGAAAAGATTTTGTTTTCATGTGTTTGGTAAATCTTTTGAAAATATGTCGGAAAACATTTCGTGTGTTTGGAAAACGCATTGAAAATGCTACAAAAAAATTCATGAATAAACAAATAAAAAAATTAATAATTGATATGAAAAAAAAACGTTTTAATAAAGAAAATGAACAATGTTTGGGATGTCCCAAAATAATATAGTTGACACTAATTTTAGGACGTAGTGAATATTTATTAAAATTAGAATTTATAAATAGTGTGCACAAACTCCATTTATATTTCTAAACAATTTATTTATTGAGTGAAATATTGTACGTGTATGTAAATATGTAATTGTGGAAGGGGGTGGAAAAACTTTTACGTTGACTATATTTTCCTAAGGTTACCAAACATCGAAAAATAAGGAAAACGTTTTCCGAAAATCATTTTCCGTGAAACAAACGGATCCTTATTGCAATTGCATATGTTTTAGTGAAAATTTTATCCTAGGCTTTACTTGTAAGGAGATTTTGAAATGTTTCTTTTAAGTTGATAGTTTTTATGTTGATCAGTAAATGGTGTCCAACCTATTTATAGTATGTTCATGACAAAACACACAAATGAGCCACTCAACTTTATCACTTTTTTTAATTCGGCCACCGAAAGTTTGAAATATTTATTATGGTCATCCAACTTTAATCCAATTGTAAGTGAGCCCATTTTTTAACAAACGTTAGAAAATGACGTTAACTTTAAGTTAAATCCCTATTTTACCCCAGTAAATATCAATTGAGGAATAATTATAACCAAAAAGGGTTTCAACGGTAAATAATAAAACTTGGGGGAGGGGGTTTACAGATCTGGGTTTGATCATCTGCATCTTCATCTTCTCCAATTACAGATCTAGGTTTGTTCATCTTCATCTTAATCTTTTGCAGAATGGGGGTAGCTGATAGAATTTAATTAAATTAGAGTACTTTAGATGCACATATGATATCAAACTTTGAAGCCAATCAAACAATTAAAAATAAATCTAAACAATCTTGGAATGTTTTCAGATTTCAACAAACCCCGTTGTAAATCACACCTCCAACCAACCCTTCCACCGTCACTACTCCATCCACCAAAAACCTTCTACTAGAACTCCTGACAACCAACCCTTCCACCACCACCACTCACCACCCCCCAAAACTAAGACATCCCTTTAATATTCTTGATCTACTTTGAGGTCCCTGGCGGCCCATATGGTGAAGATCAAGCCGCCGATCCACTATTAGCCATCCTCGGCTTCCTAATCTTCCCATTCATCTGAAGTCTCCTGGAAGCACTAATCACCCCGAACTAGGTTCATCTTCATCCTCTCTAATTAAGGGTTATAGATCTAGGTCAACGATGGTATTTTTTATACCGGAATTTAGCCTGAAAGAAAGAGCTTCTCCAATCTAAATTCACTGCCAGAAATTGTAACCGGAAGACGGTTTCCCTCACTGAAATTATGGACTTAAATCTGTTGAAATGGATAGGAAAGGGTTACATATCTGATACTAGATGTTGGGGCTTTATTTCTTGGCCGACAATGGAGATGCGAGTTTGATACTCGAACGGAATTGGGATGGGTGACTAGCCGATAACAATGTTGGATCTGACGGAGTTGACAAAGAAGAAGGAGAGAGATGAAGGCCGGTTGTTGCTGTGTTCGACTGGAGTGAAGTGCTGTGTAGAGGTGCCGGGAAGTCAGGATGGATCTGCTAGAAGTCAGGATGGACCTTCTAGTCTCTTCTATCTTTTCGATCCAAACGTGAAAACTCATCTTCTATTTCATGGAGTTTGAACCAATCTGTAAGAAGACCACTTACCGTTTCAGCTTTCGTTGCCACCGCCACTGAGAAGCCGTCTACGAAATAGAAGATACCGGCGATTGTATTGCAACCCATTATAGAGATCTCTGGGATTGTCAATTAACTGGATCTAAAAGTCTGTGCAATCAGATCCTCCTCTGTGCTGCCCATTTTTAACGTTGTTTTTCCTATTTCGCCATTTAAGTTAATGTTCTGGTCTAACACCTGTTAGAAAATGAGCTCGCTTGCAACTGGACTAAAGTTGGATGGCCAAAATAGATATTTCAAATTTTCGGTGGCCGAATTGCAAAGAGTGGGAAAGTTTGGTGGCTCATTTGTGTGTTTTGCCTATGTGCATTTATACCAATGTTATCAGTTTTTCATTCACTTATCTGCTTATTGGAACCAGCAGCTCACATTGGAGTCACTCATATCCAGGTAGCTGACCATAAAATAACGAATCATGTATTCGAGCTCAACTTGTGACAGAATGATATGGAAGTGGAGGTAGCAATTTGTGTTATCGTGTCGTGTTCGTTTCTCACTATTGTGTTTTCGTATTATCTATTTTATTAGATCATAAATATAACAATAAATATTATTTTCAATATATTAACAATTTCATGTCTTCTGTGTCGTATTTCACGTCGTGTCGTGTCATGCTGATCTTATCATGCCATTTGTCTCTGTAATCGTGTCATGTTGGTTCGTGCTATCGTGGCATGTCAGTCATTACCACCCGAATGGGTTCTAGCGGAATTTATTTTCAAATTTTTTATCACTCTAGTCCACCATGTTTTTTACATAAAAATATACTTTTAGTGTGAAAGGACGAATATACCCTTACTTAACCGAACGCGTGGGCGATAAGCATTCATTCCTGCATTACGATTCATGATTATGTGCATTGTGATTCATGATTTGTGTATCGTGATGTATGATTTTGAATTTGATGCATGATTTCAAATTGTATATTAGCGATTCCAAATCAATGCATCGCGATTCAAAATGGTCTACTTCATTGCGACTCCAAATTGTTGCATCATGAATTTAAATCGATGCATCGCGATTCAAACTACATCTTTTCTGTTTTCTTCTTCCATCTCCACCTTCTTCCCTTCTAAAAAATCATTTACCTTTTGGGGTCTCGAATCCCCATGACAGGGCGCTGCCCCCTTGACCCCCACGACTTGACTGGCAAGTTGATCTCCGTTTCGTTGCTGCAACAATTGAGATTTTCGAACAATTTAGGAAGAACACATTGAAGTTGTGGGAGGAGATGAATTTGGACATTTTAGAAAGAATATTATGAGGTAGACATTTTCTAGTTGAAAAAAAAAATGGTTTAGAGTGGTTAAATGTTTAACAAAAGGTATCGACCAACAATTTCTCCTTAAGTTTGTACAAAGGAGAAATTTGGACTGGTCCCTTTTTAACTTTTTTTACTGCTCTGCTCCCATGTTATTTTTTGCAATCGAAAAAAGTCACTTTTATGTATTGAGATATAAGATTTTTTACATTGTGATGCCACAAATTGAAGCACATTTATGCATCGCAATATACAAATGATCGATCAGATGCAAGATTTGGCGTATCGCGATGCAAAAAGTGACTTTTTATGGTTACAAAAAATAACATGGGAGCAGAAGTGAAGTGGTTAAAAGTTAGGATTAATTGCGAGCTCTATATTTTTGTAAACTTGTAATCGTCGAAGTACCTTTTTTTTAAACCGTAATATCCCTTTTCTACTTTTTTTTCTTCCTAAAATGCCCACGTGTGCCCCACCGCACCAAGGCACCGATCTATTTCTTCTGTCTCTCTCACATATCGTCTTCGTCTATTTATTCAATCTATCTTCTTGGCCTCTCAATGGCGAAGTCTTCCAAATAGGATTAATGAAGGAGGCCTTGTCTACTTCTCAAAAAATCTAAGTTCAGTTGCATGTTAATCTAATAAATAATGTCGATTAATTTTCAGACATTTTATTTTAAAAAGGCATGTTTATTCTCAAAAAGAAACAATAAATGGGTTGCGTCAGAGGCGAATGATCTCCAAGGTGTTCTTCATTGATGGATTTCAATTTTCAATATTTAATTATAGTAGTTCCATTTCTTCTTCTTAATTTATTCTTTATTTTCAAAATTATAATCTTATTTTGGGAAATAATTGGTGCCGTAGTCCGATTAATGAATCCCAATGGTAGAAATAAAATGAGGAAGTTCAGGGGAAGGAAGAAGAGCAAGACAGCGACAGCTAAGGAAGCTCTCAAAGATCTCGATTATGTCTAGGAAGAAAGACTGATCTCTGGAAGATAAGTCAAAGGGTTACAATGAGAGAGATCTAAGATGGAAATGCAAATCCATCTCGGAGGAAAGTTAGCCATGAGATTTTTGATACCTTGATGCACAATTGTTTCTCCCCGATGCATAATTGCGATGCACAATATTTTCTCCCGATGCACAATATTGACTTTACGATGCACAATTAATCCCGATGCACATCTTTTTTTCAGATCCACAAAATGGATTACCTTTGAAGAAAACTTTGATGCACAATTTTGATTTTGCGATGCACAATTAATCCCGATGCACAATATATTTTTTTCTGATGCACAAAATGGTTTACTGATTCACACACTGTATTTCCGATGCAGTGCACCTAATCCAATTTCATTAAGGGTATCTTCACCATTTTGCCCACAAAATTGTACTTTAGCGGTTAAATAAAAATACGTGGGTCTTTAGTGGTTGGAAATTCTACAAAAGGGACCGACCCGAATTTCTCCCTAAAGTTTAGGAATAATTGCGGGCCGGTCCCTTTTTGTGAAATAGTAACTGCTGAAGTACTCTTTTTTTTAAAACTGCAAAAGTTTTTTTTTTCTTCTTAAAATGCCCATCCATTTCCCCAAAGCTTTGTCTTTGTTCGACATTAGAGGTTTTTCACCAGCAATTGCTTGCTTTTGCCCTACCAGATCATCTATGACATCTATGACTTCCACTCCTCATGGCTGACTTTGTTCATCCTTGGCATTAGACCCTGCCCCTTGATCTACTCCATTATTAACCTATACTGGAGCCATGTCAACCCTTTGACAGTAGCTTCATACATTTTCATTAGATCTCTATTTTCATCCCATGATTTGGCGCAGTTCCTATAAAAAGGAAATATCTCTCTCAATCTGATGAAGGTGGGTTTTAATGAACTGCACTAGAAATTTTGTTTTGATAAGAGGTAAGGTTTTGAATACAAAATACTACGCCGAAGTAGAAGCGGCATAAAGGGCATCACTTGAGCGGGCATCGCCACCGCTAATTGGAGGGGACAGCATAGCAACAAGGGCGATGGTTGCGTCAGAGTTTTGCGATGCCCATATTTTCTAGATCGTACCTTTCTTGCGATGCCGTAATTTCTGCATCGTACCTTTCTTGGAGTTGCGATGCTTGCGTCGTAGGCTCCGACGCAAGGGAAAGAAGGCTTACCATTTGGCTAAAAGGTTAACGTATGCTTCTGTGATTGTATCTCTTGATCCCCAAAACTATAATTATGAGCAACCAATAATAAGACAATTAAACTTCGTTGTGAATATGTAAGCTAAGGTTAAGAGATAATTATACTACATTGACGAGAGTTGACAATCGAAAAGAATTACCGTTGTTATGAGAAAGAGGGAAAGAGTGAGGGATGACGAGGAGTTGGAAGAGCACGAAGGGGGAGAAAAGGATCAAAGGGAACAAATAACCAAATCATCGACAATGTCAATTTAGAAGTCGCCATCTGATAGTCCGACGGATGCCCTAACGCCCCTGAATGATTCTGGTTTCACGGTCGAGCGATGGGGAGAGGGAAAGGCTAACAAAGAGACTTTTTTGGCTTTGTTATCTACTTTTGAAGTCAGAATTTGACTCCAGATTTTGGTTTGGTTTGCTTTTTTGCATTGAGATGCTAAAATTTGAATTACGATGTCATTGTGATGCCTAAATTTTGAATTACGATGCCCAAATTTAGATAGACATTAATTGTTCATTGCGATGCCCAAATTTGGGCAGGGGCTTTGTCCGCGCACCTTTCCTTCATTGAGGGTATCTTTGACATTTTACCCCAAAAGTGTACTTAACCGGTTGAATAAAAAGAAAATGAGCTGAAAATGTTATAATTTCTCCAAAAGGTACCGACCCGAATTGTAATCGCTTCAGTCCTTTGTTTTTATTTTCAACCGAAAAAAGTCACTTTTGGGAGGGAAATGACTACATTATCCTTAATGAATGCTTAAGTGATTATTAGCCGCGTGAATCGTGATTCCAAATTCACTTTTGAGAGGGAAATGACTACGTTACCATTAATGAATGCTTAAGGGATGACTAGCCATGTCAACCGCGGTTCAAAAGTCAGATTTGGGAGAGAAATGTCTATGTTACCCTTAATGAACGCTTAATGGATAACTAGACGCGTGAACCGCGATTTAAAAGTCACAGTAAAAGAGAATCGCGTTGGAAAAAAAAGGGAATTGCGGTTCAAATATATATATATATATATATATATATATATATATATATATATATATAAAGTCACTTTTTTTATATATATATAAAGGGAATCGCAGTGCAAAAAATATGAAACATTAATCGATGAAGGAAACTTTGTACCGCGATATATATAAAAAAAGGGATAACAGTTCATATTGGTCTTTGCACCGCGGTTGACAAATATATTCATCGATATATATAAATAGGGAATCGCTGTGCAAAAAAAAAAAAAAATTAATCGATGAAGGAAATTTTGCACCGCAATATATATATATACATAAAGGGACAACAATGTATATTTGGTCTTTGCATCGCGACTGACAAATATGTTCATCGATATATATAAAAAGGAAATCGCAGTGCAAAAAATTTGTCATTTCTCGAACAAAAAATATGTCATCGATATGTCAGTTTCCTTTGCACCACAATATATAAATTTGTCGTAATTAATCGTAGCACGCTTCTTATTCATTAAGGATATTACAGTTATTTCACGTATAAAAATGATTTTTTTTAATTTAAAATAATAATAAAAAGATACTTTAACGATTAAAAACTTAATAAAATGAACCGATCTAAATTTTACCCTACAATTTAATAATTGAGACCCGCCCCCAATTTTCTCTTTATGCAACGTCCGACTGCTACAATATGTGAGGCAGGGCCCACGGCTAGATCCATCCGAAGATCCTATAAAAAGCCATCTACTAGGGTCTCACGTCTCGAAGGTGTGAAGTCGGGTGTAGTTACGGGCCGGGCCATCCAAAATCCACAACTAGAAGAGAACGGACGGTCCATCTGATGAATCCAGAACTAGAAGAGAGTAAAATTGAGTCCGGCCTTGTTTAATTATAATCCCCTTAAGTTCCTAAGAAACAGAAAGGAAATTTGGATTTAGAAGTGGAGGGATAGAGGTGGCAAAACAAAAGTGAGATTGGTTATGTATAGAGGTGACAATCACTATTTATACCCATTTATCCTTGACATTCAGACCACCTACACATAAATATCTATAGGCATGTATCTTTTTAGTAATGAACAATAAGAGCACCACAATGTTTAATATTCTTACATAATTTTTTAATTGGGTCCCACTGTTATTTACATACTTTTTTTTTCTTACCTACTTAAGAATATATCTTCCTATTATATAATATTCTTAACATATTTTTAACTGGGCCCCACTACCACCTCATTAACTTTACGCTTCACTCTTATTTTTATACTTATCAACAAATAAATTTATTTCACATTATTTAATATATTTCATATTTAAATATTTCGTATAAATAATTAATTTATAAATTAAAACATAAATTAATTTAAAATTAATAATTACATTATTATTTTTAAATTTTATAATTTATAATATAATTAATAAATTATCTATAAAACACACATTATAAAGGATTACAAAAAAAAATGTTTCAAAAAATTAAAAACTAAAGCAACCCCCCCCCAACCAACACACACACGGCCCCCCTTCCCTTACCCCCCCAAAAAAAAAGTCAAGCCACCCCACCCCACCTCACAAACAAACATCCGGCTCCGTTCCCCAAGCTTCAATAGTGAACTACTTAAATTGGAAGTTTTTTTTTTAATTTATCACTTTTACATGACATTATAGGAAGTGCTCCACCATTGTTAATATCAAATTCTTAATAGGAAGTTGAATACGAATTAAGTTTTTTTGAACAATGGTAATGCTCTAATAGGCCATGCTATTTTAGCGGATTAATTTTCGTGGACAAAAAGAAGCTTTATATGGGCGCCCAGTCGCCCACCATAATGCTCACACTCAAATACTCATTATAATTGAATATACTCTAGTGGAAATTTTATCCAAGGCTTTACTCTAAATAAGTTTTGTAATGTTTTGTTTTTTGGATGGTTTATGTTAATGGGTAAATAGGCGTTAAAACACGTTGAAACCTCATCATTCGGTACCTGCTCATTTGAGCAGACGGTCGATCCATATTGGAGTCGCCAGTAGCACACTGTAATGATCCGAACACGAGAGCTCGGTCCGTTATAACACACTGGCCCACTAAACACGCAATATATTGGGTCATCAGACCTATCACAAATCCATCCAAAAATCCTATATTGGTGTTTAGTATATGATCACCTTATAAACCACATACAAGTCTTAAGTCTACATATACTCAATGTGGGATGGGGATATTATACACACAAACAGGCCACAGCTTGCCCGAACCATGCTCGGGTGAGTCATTAGATTGAGTTGAGAGAACAAAGAAGGGTGGGGCAAGAGGCAAGAGCATCTATGGTGGGAATAGAGTTTGTAGCACAAGTCCAAATAAAATATTTAACACCAACGAGTACAAGGAAGTGCACATTGTTTGTTCCAACCTCCAAGGTAGCTTCGGTCTATCTTATTCCTACTAGATTGACTATTCCAATAAAACATTGACCCCGTGTTTCGGCCTGTATGGAGACGGCCTACCTATGTGTTTTCTTTTAGTTAATAAAACTTGTCTGATGCACCGTTTAAACATTGTCCTCGTGTTTCAGCCTGTATGGAGACGACCTACCTATGTTTTATTCTTGTAGTTAATAAAGTTTGTTTGGTGCCGCGTTTAAACATAACTTTTTTAAACCATAACTTTTTTTTGAAAAAAAAAATCAAATTGTAACTTTTCTTAAAATTAAAATAGATCTATATTTCTTATCATATAGAAGTACTTCCTTATTTCCTAAATTATTGTATTTTGACCTTTTGAGTCGAACTATGTGTTTCAGAAATGAAAATTTGACATATGCTTTATCGTTCTTAAAATATTGTTCTATTTTACTTTTTCATCTGTTGCTGCAGAATAATTGTCTTATATATTTCAAACATTCATTTTTAGGAAAAGAACTTTATAATTTTACAATTTTATCCTTATTTTTTTTTTACTTTAATGATGGCCATACATCACCTAGACTTTGAAAGAATTTACATATTATATTAATATTTATAATAAAGTCAATAGGTTTTTCTTAATCTGTACTTCTAGTCAAACATGATAATTATTTAGAAACAAATAAAATAATTTTTTATTCTTTTTGAAGTCACAAAGCACCTAAGTACTACGAATTACGTCTTTGTACTTTGAAAAAAATATTACGCCAAATGTTCATTTGAAAAATACATAATTTGACACAAAAATTAAGCCCAGTTAATAATTTAGAAAGGAAAAAAGTATTTTTTTTAAGGCTTAAATAGCAATTTGGTTATTTGGTCGCCCTACTTTCCAGCTTTTTCAATAAAGTCACTTTACTTTTTTTTTCTTAGTTAGGTGACTATACTTTGCATTATATCGCACGTTCATCATTCCATCCAAATTTTTTGATGGAATGCTTAACAAATTATTGAAAACCCGAAACTACCCTTATTGATTGCATGTGCAACTCACGTGTTTTCATTTCCTTTACCTTTACCTTCACCCTTGCTTGCCTTAGTTATCAGTTCACCAACGAAGAACATCCATGAGGCAGGAGAGCTCTAATTCGATTGCCTGTTTCCAACAATGACGAAGGAGAGCTAAGGATCTCTAATTTTAGCCCAATTTTGTTCGTGTGTTTAGCAAATCGATATCCATGAGGCAGGGGAGCTCTAATTCGAGCTCAATTAAAGATAAAGGAGGTCGGAGGCAAGTTACAACACGTTCAACTAATTTGATTGAAGAAAGGTTTTATGATTGCGATGTTAGGGCTCGTATGTGAACTTCTTGGACTGAAGAACATCCTGGTATGAGGTTTTTTGGATGCCCAAACTGGAAGGTATGTGATTTTTTAGAACAATGAAGTTAGGTTTTTTATTTGGTTCTTGAAATTGAAATTTGAATTTGGTAAATGGATTTAAAGAATTTAGATGTTTATTGACATTAATTTAAGGCTTAATATAGTAATTAAAAATGGTTTTCAAAAATTTATGTGACCATGAATTTTTGTCAAGACCATCTGAAATTGAATGCTTTTTATTGAATGTATTTATGTCAAGACCATTTGAAATTGAATGATTTTTCTTGTTGATTGTTAATTTATGTTATCAAATTGGTTACTTTTTTTTTTTGGTTCCTAGCAGGATGATTCAAAAAGATGTCAGTTCTTTGCATGGTATGACCCTCCAATGACTCAAAGAGCAAGAGCACTGCTCAATGATTTTAAGAACACTGAGGTTGAGATGAAGACAATGTCATCCAAGCTTGCAAGTAAATAACTAAAGATATCAAATTTAAAAGAGGAAGTTTGGAGATTGAAGGAACACAATGCAATGTTGAATACAAAGTTGGTTGTGAATGGTTGGAAAGAGAAGATGATTATGCTATTCATTGTCATTGTCAGTGGGATCTTAGTGTACATGAATGTCAAAATGACTCCCCAATTCATGTTGGGATAGGTTGTCAGTGATGTAATATATAGTAGGGTAGTTTATGTTAGGACAAGACCATGGTAACTTATGTTATATATATGGTAGTTAATAGTACGTTGTAGTCACTCTTTTTTGAACAATTTTGCACTTGTGTCAAAAAATGTGATATGAAGAATTTTGATTATGGAACTTGGTATGTATTATAATTTTTTTTAAGTACATGGTACTTTGTTCTAATGGTGCTCTTAATATCAAGTATACATTTGAAGAGAAATATAACATTTACTTACTAAAACAACATGTCAAGTATAATTTAAGAACTAACTACTTCATTTAAACACCAATTGTGTCATTACATGCCCAGGTAGATGCACATTTCAAGTATCAAGTTCCCAAAAAATGGCAAACATAAACAACCTTACCAAAACTAAAGTATGAATCCCCCTGCCATCATCCACCAAACATATACAACCTTCCGAAAAAATAACTCCCTGTTTACATGTGATCATTGTCAACTAACAAAAACTGGCAAGCATATACAACCTTGCCATCATCCACCAAACATCAATTCAACTACCATATCACGCCAGCATCCACCAAACATCAACAAAAACAAGAAAAACAATCATACTATTATATGTATTAATCTATCTCTATAGTCATTCAATTTGTTTCCTCACACTTCTTCTTCCAAATGTTCATCTTATTTCTTTCTGATTTTCTGATTTGCTGCCCTTTTTTTATTTTGATTCTTTTTTATTAATTGTGTTTCAGCAGGCCTCTCATGCACTGCATTTCCAGCAGCCTTCACTTGAGGCCTCTCTTGCAATGGATTTCTAGCAGCCTTCTGAGTTGCAGCAGGAGTCTCTTGCACTGGATTTCCAACAGCTTTCTCAGCTGCACCAGGCCTCTCTTACACTGGATTTCCAAAAGCTTTCTCAGCTGCAGCAGGCCTCTCTTGCATTGGATTTCCAACAGCTTTCTCAGTTGCAGCAGACCTCTCTTGCACTACATTTCCAGCATCCTTCACTTGATGCCCAAACTGAGTTGCAGTAGGCCTTTCTTGATGAACCCTCACCAATTTGTTACCTCTTTTAATTAGTGAACCCCTTGGTAAACTTCTAAAGCTTAATTGAATGGATTGTGTTGGTTCACCAGTGTGTGCCCCCTCATTCTGTGCAATGCATATGTTAATACAAACTGACTAAAAAAACACATTAAAAAGCAAATAATTCATTTGAGATACCTAAGTTGATTGACTTTGTGGAGTTGGATTAACTTGACTTGATTTTAATTGACTTGCTTGAGTAGCAAATGGTCCAGTGTGTGCTCAATCATTCTGTGCAATGCATGTATATATATGTTAATACAAACTGATTAAAAAACACAATAAAAAGCAGGAATTAAATTTTAAATACCTGAGTTGATTGAGTAGGTGGAGGTGGACTAACTTGAGTTGATTTTATGAGACTTGCTTGAGTAGCAAATGGTCCAGTGTGTGCCCCCTCATTCTGTGCAATGCATATGTTAATACAAACTGACTAAAAAAACACAATAAAAAGTAGATAATTCATTTGAGATACCTGACTTGCTTGAGTATGCCTGCTTCCAATGTGTGCCCCCTCATTATGTGCAGTTGGTGTATTATGTTCTCCTTCCTATCATGACAACGTCAAAGGTTTTTAAGACAATTTTAATTTGAAAATATGCTAATTCTGTTTCTGAATACTTGCTAGAAATTTACCTCAGAAATCGCAGTAGGAGTTGCCAACTTCCTTTTGGGGCAACCTCTCTTATTGTGCCCAAACCCATTACAAAATTTGCATCTCATTGCCCTTCATTTCCTTGACAATCCCTGTTTCTATGGTCCCCTTGCATTGCTCTTGTTGGATTGACCCTTATTTTCTTCATGTGGGAATTTAATTCTGCATCTTCTAGGTCTACCAGGCATTTTCCTATTTGCTTGTATTAGCAAAGGTTTTTTGCTTGACTTAGGCCACTGATCTTCACCATTGATTGGTCTCACAGAGTATGCATAAGCTTTCAGAAAGGTGCTCTTAAAGTAGCAATCATCCAAGAATTTTTCTGGCTTATCACCTCTTTGGAGAATGGCAGCTATAGCATGGGTACAAGGAATACCACTTAGTTTCCATTTTCTACAGCTGCAAGTCCACTTGTCAATGTTAACCATATAACCCTCATTTCTATACCCTACCTCAAACTCCCTATCCCCATTGTAGATTGAGTTCCAATACTTCACATCCTCTTTGTTTTTCTTAAATATTTTCTTGATATTAGGACAATAATCATCATAATTCCTCAGCATCCACTCTCTTCTTTTCTCCATCCTACACTGCTACATATCATATACAACCCAATCTCTTCTAACATGTAAATGATTGGCTTACCTCTGAACTCA
Organism: Codonopsis lanceolata; assembly: GCA_013146195.2. Classification (NCBI taxonomy): domain Eukaryota; kingdom Viridiplantae; phylum Streptophyta; class Magnoliopsida; order Asterales; family Campanulaceae; genus Codonopsis; species Codonopsis lanceolata. Next base: position 76,486,506 of record CM028381.1, read on the forward strand.
ACAATTGTCCCATTAAATGCCTTTGCCATGTTATTCTCTACATTATCAACCTTCATGTCAGTCCTAAAGAAAGCCCTGCAGAATTGCTCAAGGTCTCTTTTCATTAACCCATAATATGTTGCCTCATCAATCTCTTTCATTTTATCTAATTCCTTTTGCATTTGAATCTGATTACTTGCATACACCATTGCCCAAAATGCCTTTCTAAGTTCACCTCCCTTGAAATCTTTCTAAGTTCACCTCCCTTGAAATCTTTCTTCCAATTGCTATAGATATGCCTAGCATAATTTATGTGCTCAACAAAAGGCAATCGCTCATGTACTGCCTCCATAAGACCCTTCTGTTGATCAGTAATAACAGTCCATCCATCACCACTACCCATATCCAAGTCATCCATTAACATTTGAATAAACCACTTCCCGGAATTCTTATTCTCAACCTGCACTACACCCCATGCCACAGGAAACATCTAATTGTTGGCATCCCTCCCTATTGCAACAAGTAATTCCCCTTTACAGATCCCTTTCAAAAAACATCCATCAAGCCCTAGAACAGGCCTACACCCACTTAAAAACCCCTTCTTCAATACACCAAAACAAATGTAAATCTTTGAAAAATATTATGTATCATTAGTTGGATGAACCCATTTCTCTATCTCTATAGTGCTGTCCTCATTTGATCATTTTAACTCTTTTCTGTAATCCCAAAGTTTTCCATAGTGACCATTTAGTGATCCAATCTCTTCCCCAAGAACCATGGCCCTAACTCTTAAGCACATGCTGATATTAACAATCAACCCGTACGTGTCAAACACCTCTTTCTTAAATTCTTTTAACTTCCATTTAGGATTACTCAAAATATTTTGTTCATACATTTTTGCAAGCCATCCAACTGTACAACATCTACTTTTAAATGTCTTGACACATTGATGGTCTGAACATATAGTTTTAATTTGAAATGTTTTTTCATCACGAATAGTGCTTGCCCATACTTCCCAAGTACAAACATCTGAATTAAGACACTTCACATGGACCTTTTTCTTATCATTTGTTTGAAATTTGATGTCATACCCATTTACACAACCATAATCCCTAATTGCATCCCTAAACTCCTGAACATTTGTGAAAGTTTCATGCAAACTTAATTTTCTTTTCTTCATATTACATTTAGGGTTAAACCTATGGAATTTTTCTCTCACTAGTTTCTGCCCATTCTCAACATCTTCACTGCCACTATCAGAATCAGGAGGATAATCTGCATCCCTCTCATCAAACACCATCTCAGAAGCATCACTATTAGAAAGCACCAACTACGTCTCAGTATTACCTCTTATTTGAGATGTACCTTCCCCAAAATTATATGAAAACCCTCTCCTCTTAATTCCAAAAGACTTCTCCTCCATACCCTTTCTCTTTGAGGCAATCAAATTCTTCCTAGCAGCGAGTAACTCATCATCATTCAAGTTTTCTAGGTCCTCAGATTCCAAACTACAGTCTGATGAATCATCATCCCCATCAGATGAAGAACCTAGATATTCAGCATCAGAATCAACCTCAAGTTGTTCTTCTCCAACCTCATGTAATATATATATATATATATATATATATATATATATATATATATATATATATATATATATATATATATATACTTGTCCTAAGTGTTCAGCTAACTTCTTTAATTTTTCCCAATCTCTAGGGGTATACAATGCCCTAAGACTTGTGTCTGTCTTAGTCTCCTTTGCTACACGATAACACATGAAACTCACATGAGGGTACCCTAACTCACTTACTCTACCTTTCAACCCAGAAAATGACAAGTCCTCTATCTCAAAGTCCTCCCAGTAATGCAACTTCCCCACATATTTAATTGGCTTTTCCCGGACAAATTCACCCCCATAATGACATTTTATGGCAACTTTCATCTTTTTCTACAAGTTTTAAAAAGAAAAAGGGGTGGGGGGACCATAATCAGACACAATATTCCTAGACATTACAAAACAAGTAGTGTGGAAGGGGGCCAACATTATAATAAAGTAAGTACCATTATAACATATTATTAAACACTAGTGAGGGACCAAAACAATAAACTCCCCAGCCTGGTGGTCCTTACTCAGCCTGGTGGCCCTAACTCATGAGCCTATTAAATAAAATTATCATTCACAATACATGCATGCATATACGTTAAAGACTACAAAACCCAAATAGAACAAAAGCCCTAATTTTACTTCATAGATATTCTAACAAAATCACCAAAACGACATTTACAAGAACAAAAACCATAATTTCTAAACATGATATAACAAACTTCAACAATAAAGTACCAATTTTATGTTAAGTAAACTGACACAATCTTATTTTCTAACACAGATTAGGGTTTGATATCAAATCGTAATCTGATTGCATGATAAATTTCATTGTATAAAAACTAGGGTTTGTTCTTACCTTCGTCTTTGTGATTTCAACCTTCGTCTTTGTGATTTCAACTTTCTTCATTCGTCTTTGTGCCAATTTGATGGTTCGATCGACCTTCTTCTTTCGTCTCAATCTCTTCGATTTCTCTTTTGTTTCCTTCGATGTCTCTCACATCTCTTCCATTTCCCCTTTGTTACCTTCGATGTCTATCAGCGTTGTGAAAAGAGAGTGCAGAACATCGACATTGACTTTGTTGGACTTGGATTGTGCACGTGCACTGCATGGTCCAAAAGTTGGGGGGTATTTTCATCTTTTTGACCTTTTCTGTCCATCAAACTAACGGACGTTACCCCCAATGACCTTATTGGATTAGAATGCAAAGTATAGTCACCTAATTAAGGAAAAAAAAAGTAAAGTGACCTTATTGAGAAAAGCTGGAAAGTAGGGTGATCAAATTGCTATTTAAGCCATTTCTTTTTATTATTATTATTTTGTACTTGGACAGTGTCAATTACCAAGGTGATAGGTTGTAGGTGTGCATGGGCATGCAGTTGCCATATGGGTAAGATCTTGTGGCTGTATCCTCCTCGATCGGCCAGTTTATAGCATACGTTACCAGTTCTTTCCTTTCCTCTCCTCTCTTCTAATATTAATTGGCTAGCCCCATCAAGATTGTTCGATGATGTTGAAACTTGAAAGTAACCCTGGCCACATTCACCCACCCTCCCTCCCTCAATGAAGGCAGGTTTGGATTTGAGGGGCTAGAGGCTCTTGGGTTAGCTTGGGTTTATCAAACATGAGAATGTAGAGAACTTTAATTGAAGGTCATCAACCAAAGAATGATTGTAAAAAGACATCAAACTTCTATGAATAGTACATATTGTTCGGAGACATCTCACCTGTCGTGGTGTGGTATTAACAACATAGTTTGTTTGAAGATGATCGACATACCATGGGTACAGTTAAGGTTATGACATTGATGGGTAGGACATTCTTTTTGGTTTTGGGATACTATGTGAAGAATTGAATCTCTATGCAATCTTGAAGCTTAAACATTGAATAATCCAGAAGTTAAGAATGGAATCGATTTAGACATTGGAGAAACAATCCTTATATTTTATGTATCAAAATGTACCGGGCAAAGGTATACCCTTGTCGTTTATATAAAACAGAGTAGACTCTAGGATAACTATGTAGGAGTTACACTGTGGTCCCTTCAACATTGTCCTGAGAGAAGCTGCTCGGTGGCTTTGTTTAAGAGTGTATATTAACATCCCCCTTCAAGTTGGAAGGAAAACAAAAAATGTTGAGAACTTGCAACTTGGCCAGAAGATAGTATAATTGAGGAGAAGGAAGGGCCTTGGTAAATAGATATGTTGGTTGCTCAAGAGATGAAACATACTTGGTGGAGATGAATCATTTTTTAACCCTTTCCCTTACCAAATGATAGTCAATGTCAATATGTTTAGTTTTTTCATGAAACACACACAAAAAGAATTCATATCTCATCGTTTACATCTCTCTCTCTCTCTCTCTCTCTCTCTCTCGTACTTTTCAGCACTTCATCTACACACACTAAAAGTTTCAAATCCCTCAGGTACTATGGCAAATAACACCCATCTTGCTTGCAACACTCTTACATGTCATACTACTATTCCGCCTACTGCCCCACTCAATATTTTCATCCTCTCTCCAATCCAACCTTTCACCCCATATATTCTCCTTACCAAAACAGTTTTATTCATATTCCTCCCAATTAGGTTTTCCCCATTGATCATCTACCCTTATTTATTCAATCTTTTCTTTCCTTCCAAGAAAAGAAAAAGGAAGAAAAACCTGTGATCAATCCAGACGAGTACGTAGACACAAACTTCAAAAGAAAACTTCATGTTCTTTATCCTGCTACACATGTACACTTGTCTCCAGTTGAACTTGATGTCACTTATGGCAAGTACTTTGATCTACTGCCACCTCACTGGAATGCCTTCTACCATTCTAATAACAAATTTGTTCAAGATGAATTTATCCTCTCTTTCTGACAGATATATCAAGATGTCTATGGTCTTAAACCCTTTTCTCTTAATGACCCCTACCTTCTAGGTAGACCAGTGACTCCAATTGATTCTATTATCCTAAAAAATCACCATCTACCTACTTGTGCCCCATCTAAACTAGAAACCATTCAGCGGATGGCTATGGAGTTTATCAATGCATGCATCCTTGATGCTAAGAATCATAATAAGGCTCTTCACCTACAGTCAGGAGGAGCTTCTACTTTTACATGTCCTCCCCTATTCTCTTCTGTCAACCTTGCAGCCTCACCTCCAACCTTATCTGTTAAACCAGCTACTAAGTTAGCTAAAAATGTGATGCTGCCACCTACTTCTTCCAAGCCACTCAGGCCAGCCATCAAAAGACAGAAAAAGCAAAAGAAGATTAGCAGTCAAGCTATCTCTCATCCAACTAGACATCAGTCGATTTTTAATGATGACTCTTTAGAGGCTGATACAAAACCTGCTCCTACAACTATTGATGTCCATGCAACCCTTGACTACCACACTCTTCTGCTCAATAATCTTCAAACCCAACTGAACTCCATTGTTCCCAACATTAGAAGCACCATCTCCACTTAAGTTCAGGCTGCCATTGCAATAGGCGCTTCTCGAGAAGCCACTATGCATGACTAGAATACTATTTTGGCTTTCCAAAAGGATTGGGCTACAAGCGTAGAAAAAGTTGAATCTGATGTGTTTAAAGCCCTTCAGGAGAAGAAAGTGCAGAAAGCAAAAGTTGAAGCATATCAAAGAAAAGCTGATGCATATCTGTTAGAACTTAAAGATCTAAGGAGACGAGCAAACATGCAATAATAAGCTAATGAAGTGGATTCATTAGTGTGAACAAATTTAAACTGCTTACTTTTTACATTATATGCTCTGCTTCAACTAAACATCTTATGCAGGGATAAATGGTTTTTCACATGCTTATATTTTATTTCTCTCTACTTAGGATGAATGGCTTTAAGTAAACAAGAGGAGATTGTAGAAACTTGCATGCTTTAGATTTACTTAAAACCATTAAGTTAAAACAGCTAGTCATAATATTTTAATTAATACCTTTAGACTGTTTTACTTAGACTTTAGCAAGTCTAAATCTATCTGCTGAAACCTTCAGCAGATAGATGCCTCCCAGACTTTGTTAAACAGCCTTCTTTAAATAAAATATTCTATCTGCTTAAGCTTAGTCATCAGTATGTGTCAGCATCTAATTACCCATTTAAATTCTCTATTTTACTAAACACTATACACTGTTGAAACGTTTGGCCTTCACGCTCTTATATTTAATTATTATCTGGCCATCATATTTCAAACAAAGAACTATTCATAGAAGACTTTTATTTGTCTGTCTTATCAATAGATAACTTTTGTATCTGTCTTAAATGTTCTACATTGTATTATATATTATAGTTAACCACTTTCTTTATTATTTCATGCTAGGTGATATCCGTTGTCTCTAACATTCTGCAAGATTTCTTTGCATTCAATGAGAGATTTTTCATCATCGTGTCTTCAAGAAATTCAAGTTTCAACCTTGCTCTCTCAAACGACTCCAAACTTGAAGATCTCTATAAAACGTTTGAAGCAAGGATTGAAGAAGACAACCTTTGCAGAATTACATGAACATAATTCATAAATCTTACAAATCTTCAAAGCACACTGATAGAGACAATACGTTGAAGCCTTCATTCGATTTAGAACTTCAATATTTCTTTTAAGAACTTCTTCTCTCAAACACTTACTAGACGGTTTCTCATATATTATTCTCGGCAAAACCCCTCATTTGGCCACCAAACTTTTCAAAAACTTGCAAGGCGGCCACCGAAAGTTTAAAACTTGCAATGAGGACACTGAACTAAATTAATCTTACAAGCGTGCCCATATTGTGGACGGCCGTTAGCTCTACCACTAAATCTGAGTGAAACCCCTATTTTACCCCCCATTAAATTGACAGTTATTCTCTTTATGTGACATTAAAAACCCAAAGAGGTCCAATTGAAACATAAGGTAATGGGAGGTAATGGGTTTAAATGAGATAGAGTAATAGGATAATTTTACAATTAACTCCTTTTGAAATTTGAAAAAAAAAATCCAACTCAAAAGCCGTCATTCCACCCCCCACTTCACTCCTAGGTCACCACTCACCACCGCCACACACTCCACTCGTAGCAGCCCATCACGTGATCATCACCACTTGTCATTGCTGCTCCACCGTCCTGCTCAGCCCCAGCGTTCTCTCTTCGCACATATCCTCCTTGTGTCGCTGCCTCAGTTCGGGCTTCTCTAGCCGAGCTTCACCATCAATTCCATCATCCATCCTCCATCAGTTTGGGTTTCCTCCTTTGCGAGCCCTCTCACCTATTGTCGATCACCACCCATCCACCTCGTCGTCCACTCCAGCCATTCACGCTAGCACCGTACTACCTCTATAGACACCCTAAATTCGTACCCTTAAATTTTAATATCCTAAAAAAAATATAATTTATAAGTTATAAATGGACTAACAAATGTTAAGTTTCTGTTAAGTTTCAGGAGGTCCAAAATGTCAGAAGAAGAATCAAAAGGGAAAAGACAAACGATAACAGTAGGGGGGGAAAATGAAAATTCCAAAAAACAAAACCAATTTGGGCGCCCCCTATGACCAAAATGGGTGCTGCCGACTTTTTTACTTAAGCTTGCGCCATTTTTTGTTTTAAACCGTCTTCCGTTTCTTCTTTGGTACAATCTTTTCAGTGCAGGGTATAGCCACTTTAAGTACAAATGCAAAATATCTTTTCTATCTTTGGGGTTAAGTCTGCTCCTCCGCCTATAAATAGATGGGCTTGCCTTCCTTCATTCTGACAGATAATTTTCTCCTAGTGGTTGCTCTACGCAGTTACGCTCTCTCTCACTATTAAGCTGCTAAAATCAATCTTCCCCCTTAGGCTGAGTAATTCCTCCCTATACATTTATATCCACTGTCCAAATATAAACCTAGTTACCCGATTAGGTTCTCGCCCTATTCACCGGTTCCAAAAAAAGCCAAAACAAACAGTTGTTCTGTCCGATTTCAAACACAATATCAAGCCAAAACAAGCTTTTGTGCCGCTCGGATCCCAAGGTGAAAAGCAACAAAAATAAGCAGTTACGCAACCTGAATTTCGATAACACACAAACAAAACAAAAAGACTTCCTTTCTCGGAAGGACAGGAGAAGCACATGTAGACCGCCTAGTGGGCTTAAGCCTAGGCATACCGGGTTCAGACACTCACATTTCAAGAGGTAAGCTCTGTCCCTGCAGTTATTTATTATAATCAATAACTTAAATATAGATATCTAAGTAAGTTTTCTTTTTGTTTATACTTTAATATATAAATAGTTAAAATGTATATATTTAAATTAGTTTTTTTTTCTTTAATTTAATATAGAAGTAGTTATATTTTCTTATTCATAAATTAGTTTATTTTATATCTTTACTTTAATATAGAAATATATATATATATATTTTCTTACAGTTTAATTAGTTTACTTCTTGTTTTTACTTTAATATAAAAATAGTTACATTTTCTTCATGCTTAAATTAGTTTTCTTCTCGTTCTTACTTTAATATAATAATATTTATATTTTCTTCCATTTAAATTAGTTTTTTTCTGTTCTTACTTTAAATGTAATAATAGATATATTTCCTTCCTATTTAAATTATTTTCTTCTTCTATCTTTAATTTACTCTAAAATAAAGTTTTTTAATATTTTGCATTTTAATTAGCTTCTTTTTTGCACGTATTTTAAATATAGAAATAATTATGTTTTTTTATTATTTAATAAGTTTCTTTCCTGCTTATGCATGTAAAATAAATAAAGTTTGTTAATAGCATAACTATTTTATTCTTAAAATAACTTTTAAAAACATTGTAATTATTCTCTAGTTGTATTATTTCAGTTGTAATTTTCCTTTCTCTTCTTTAGTAAGTGTAATGTAACTTTACTTTATTTCCTTTTTGTTATATATAAATGTATTTTTCTGAACCAAAGTGTATAAAATAAAACTAGACCATTGACAAACTCATTGTGAGACCGAAAAGGCGAGTTGGGTGCCTAATTCTTGAACCATTTACTTAATTGTTTTATATGGTGTCTTCAGTTCATTTGTTATGTTAAGTGATTTGCTTAAAACCTTTATTACTTAAACCTATGTCAACCAGCTGACACAAAGTATTTTGTTCATCAGCTAATAGAACAAGCTCTCTATCTACTGATAACTTATTATTTCCGCTACCAGTTTTGAAGGTTTTCAAAATAGCCCTTAAAGTTTTTAAAATGTTATTCACCCCTCCCCCTTTAGTCTTATTTTGTTGCCTACTGGACTTACAATTGGTATCAGAGCCTAACTTTTTGAAAAATCTATTTTTCTAAGTCTAACAACTTTAAAGATCGATCGTGGAAACTTCAAAAGCTTTTCTATCAAACAGTGTTATTCAAGTACATATCTTTGATGAAGATCACTTTGATATATGGAAAGAAAGAATTACAAGATATATGAACAACATAGATAAAAAAATTGATGGAATGTATTAAGAATGGTCATATTCAACCCGTGAAGATTAACACTAATATTGGTAAATCTTCTAATGTAGATGATGATACCATAAATCCTCTTGTTGCTTCCATAGAAGAATATGCTCTTAAACCTCAGTCTGAATAGATTGAGGAAGACAAAACAATAGATGGGTTGGATGCCAAGGCTATACACATTCTATCAAGTGCTGTTCCAGATGAAAACTATAAGCAAATATACTTATAATCTGGCAAGCAACACAACCCACTACGGAAACAATTTAGATAACCAAACCTTGCTTGAGCGAGAATTAGAGTAATGCTTGTACTAAACGTATGCACTGAATATATTTCCCATGGTAAAATGGACAAGTTTTTAGTTGATGTGTCTGGCCCAAATCCGATCACGAGCGGAGCATGTGCGACCATTACGTGTCAATCACGAGTTCAAGAACATGAGCCCGCTAAAATGTCCGACCAAGGATCACATTCATTCCTCGACTAAGCCTGGCCGAACGAAGACCTAGCGTGTCTGGCCTGGGGGCCATGCCCGGGGAACGAGCATCGCTTTGCGAGTAAACATAGCTTTTCTGGGTAAGGCCACGCCTACATGGGTAAGCATGCGGCCATCGAGCAACGAAGTCTTGATGCTCAAGGCATGCAGATTAAAATGTTTCCTTATATCAAATAACTCATTCCTCTATTTTGGAGACCATGCATGATCTTGCTAAACTCACCTACAATTTAGGGATGCTCTCCTAACCCTAAAATGTTGTAATTAATCCTAATTCTACAAGGATTATATCACTTGAGGCCTATATATACCCATTCATAAACACTATACAAGGTACACGCATTCTTGAGCCTAGAAACTTTGTCAAATTTCTTTCTCTAGCATTCTAATACTTATTCTCACGCATAGTGGTTTTATAAGGCCTTATCTGGCATTGATACTAAAGTGTTTTTCGTGTTCTTGACAAGTTTTTAGGAAGATCCAACTCACACATAAACTCAGATATCCAATCAAATGTCAAAAGACGGCCAACACTGATTTTTGCATCATCATCACTATCTAGCGCACATCATATTTTTACCCCAATTCATGCATTAGCTAGCTAACTCACTTTAGTTGCTTTTCAGCCAAACTAGTCACGCAACCCCACGTGATGCATAAATCAATCATGCTTAGAGCATCTCCAATGGGAGATTCTTAGTCATTGTCTTAGTATGACAAGAATTCTATACAATTGGAGCTTATTCTCTTCAAATTCATATCTTAACAAATTCTTCATTAAGAACTATGGACGAAAGAGAGAGAATGAGGGGAGAATGGAAAGAGTGTGGAGCACCTCCTTCTCCAACCGGGCGAATGTGTCACATTCTCTAGCAAAGTGAAAGAGAAGTCTCTGCACTGTGGGTCCCATATGTCTCCGCTTACACTTTTTGAATTGATTTTTTTAAAATGAACGGTTTGTTTGTTGTGTGGTTGGCTTGTTGCTGAGTTTTAGAGGAATTTTTTTTTAAGTTTTCAAATTTTGATTTTAACCTTTGTTGTTTCTTTCTTCTTTTTTTATTGTCTTTTTGACCGTTTGAAAATATATTTTTAATGAAAATTATAAATTAATATATTTGTTTTAAATTAATTTGTTATATTTAATATTTCAATTAAAATTATAACATATTAAATTATTTTATTTATAAATAATATTTGAAATTACAATATATTCATAAAATTAAAAACGAATTAATTTATTTATCAAACAATATATGAATTAATTAATTTATTTGAAAAGTATAGAAATTAAAAAATATTGTAAATAATTTATGAGTTATATATATTTTTATAAATTATTTTATTATTTAAATGAAATATTTGAATATGAAATATAATAATTAAAGTTGAATAAATTTATTTATTTGAAAATTATAAAAATAAGAAAGTAGTAGGAATAAAGTGAATGATGCAGTAATGAGACTCATGTAAAAATTAAGGAAGATTGATACAGTAGCAAACAGTAGTGAACAGTGGCCATTGTCAAAGACAGAAGAAAATTGTGCCAAATTGTAACTGTACGCACAACAGTTGTATGAAAATGTTCGGCTATAAATACCGAGCATTCTGTGGTTATTTCGACACACCTCTTTCAGATTTGAATACAAAGTCTTTCACTTTCTCTCTCTCTCTCTCTCTCTCTCTTTCTAATACATTTTTGTCATAAGGTTGTGGTTATTTTATAACACGTTATCATCACGATCTTTCTAATCTTAATAACATTCCCATTAGTAAAATTTTTTGCCGATATATTTTATTTTATGTTACTGTCTTATCTTAATTTATATCGTATATCACCATTATTAAGAAAAGGTTGGCTAAGCCACCGTCGATAATACATGGTGAGATGACGAAATAATAATTTATTAATTTACGCATAATATGTGTATATATATATATATATATATATATATAATGAATTGTTATACTTTCAATTCGTTATATTGGATAATTTTATTACTAATTTTTAAACACCCACCTGAAAAAAATTTGTCGGGTAACGTGACGTGAATAAATATGCATGAAAAATAATAGTAATCTTGTGTGGAACGATAATAATAATATACAAAGTCGCTTTATTTGTGATCAACGTATCACCCCTGATAAGATTTATATTTACATATAATATAAATGCAATTCTATCAAATCAAATTTTTACATTTTTTCTCTCTCCTCCAACGGCTATTAACGGCTAGTTAACGGTCATAAACAGTCATTTTTACTCCATAAATACACCAGCATCTCAATTCTTCACTCACATTTTTACTACCTTCTTACAAACTCTCAATCACTACTAGAAAAATGACCTTTAGTGACGGAATTTTCCGTCGCTAATGGCTCCCCAGCCATGGAATTTTCCGTCGATGGTCCGTCGCTAATTTGTCGTCGCTGATGTCCGACGGACCGATTTCCATCGCTAAAGGTAGCCTTTAGCGACGGAAATTTCCGTCGCTAAAGGTTGATTTTCAGCGACGGAATTTTCCGTCGCTAAAGGCTTTTTAAAATTAATTAAAATTGAATTTCAACGACGGAAATTTCCGTCGCTAAAGGCTTTTAAAAATTAATTAAAATTGAATTTCAGCGACGAAAAATTCCGTCGATAAAGGTTTTTTTAAATTAATTAAATTTGAATTTCAGCGACGGAAAATTCCGTCGCTAAAGGCTTTTAAAAATTAATTAAAATTGAATTTCAGTGACGAAAAATTCCGTCGCTAAAGGCTTTTAAAAATTAATTAAAATTGAATTTCAACGACGAAAAATTCCGTCGCTAAAGGCGTTTAAAAATTAATTAAAATTGAATTTCAGCGACAGAAAATTCCGTCGCTAAAGGCTTTTAAAAATTAATTAAAATTGAATTTCAGCGACGGAAAATTCCGTCGCTAAAGGCGTTTAAAAATTAATTACATTTGAATTTCAGCGACGGAAAATCCCGTCGCTAATAATTTAAAAAATTTTAAAAAACCCAAAAATACTATTATTATAAATTTTTGTACCTGATAATATAACAATTAATACAAAACTAAAGATACAAAATAAACAATAATATAAAACCAATTTAAAAACATCAAACTGTAAATGTTATTACAACAATCCATGTAAATTATGTATAACAATTAATACCAAAAACTTGTTTCTAGAGTTAACTTGTAAATTTAAACGTGTACCAATCCATGTAAACCATATCTAATAAAAAAACCTAAAAATAAAATTAAAAAAATCCTACGACATGAGGATCAAGAAAAACTTCATCTTCACGGCAATCAGCTAGAAAACCTGTCCAAGTAAAATTATTATTTTGATTAAAAATCAACAAGAAAAAGTAAGTCATTGTTTTCATATGATCAAACAAGAAGCTTTAGAAGCTTACCATAGGAATACATTTATGGCATAATCATCATTTCTTTGCTTTTTTTGCTGGATGAACCTAAACATGTACAAGTTATCCAAAATCAATTAGTTAATAATATTAACAAAAAGGGTCCAACCCGATTTCCCCCAACCCCCAATATGAGTATTAAACCATAGGAATGGAAAGAGAAGAAATGGAATGAATGTTGCTTGAAAGTAAGCACGTTCGGTTTCAAAATCCCCCAACGTACATACAGTTATGTTGTTCGGTTTCAAAGTCAATTAAACTACAACCATGGATTTCATAGCATCAGCATGGCTACCCAGCTAGCAAGCGTACATAAATCGATGTTTAAACATTAATACACTAAATTTACACTAACACCCTCTTTGTTTCTTACCATTTACACTAACACCCCTAGCGTACATACAATTATCTTTTTGGTTTCAAAGTCAATTAAACTACAACCATGGATTTCATAGCATCAACATGGCTACCCAGCTAACAAACGTACATAAATCGATGTTTAAACATTAATACACTAAATTTACACTAACACCCGTTTATTTCTTACTATTTACACTAACACCCCCTAAACGTACATACAGTTATGTTATTCGGTTTCAAAGTCAATTAAACTACAACCATAGATTTCATAGCATCAACATGGCTACTCATCTAACAAATGTACATAAATCGATGTTTAAACATTAATACACTAAATTTACACTAACACCCGCTTATTTCTTACTATTTACACTAACACCCCCTAAACGTACATACAGTTATGTTGTTCGATTTCAAAGTCAATTAAACTACAACCATGGATTTCATAGCATCAACATGGCTACCCATCTAATAAACATACATAAATCGATGTTTAAACATTAATACACTAAATTTACACTAACACTCGTTTATTTCTTATTATTTACACTAACACCCCCTAAACGTACATACAGTTATGTTCTTTGGTTTCAAAGTCAAATAAACTAAAACCATGGATTTCATAGCATCAACATGGCTACCCAGCTAACAAACGTACATAAACCGATGTTTAAGCATTAATACACTAAATTTATACTAACACCCTTTTAATTCTTACCATTTACACTAACACCCCTCAACGTACATACAATTATCTTTTTTGGTTTCAAAGTCAATTAAACTACAACCATGGATTTCATAGCATCAACATGGCTACCCAACTAACAAACGTACATAAATCGATATTTAAGCATTAATACACTAAATTTACACTAACACCCCTCAACGTACATACAATTATTTTTTTGTTTCAAATCAATTAAACTACAACCATAGATTTCATAACATCAACATGGCTACCCAGCTAACAAACATACATAAATTGATGTTTAAGCATTAATACATTAAATTTACACTAACACCCCCCAACGTACATATAGTTATCTTCTTTTATTTCAAAGTCGATTAAACTAAAACCATGGATTTCATAACATCAACATGGCTACCCGGCTAACAAACGTATATAAATCGATGTTTAAGCATTAATACACTAAATTTACAATAACACCCTTTTAGGTTTAGTGTTATGGTTTAGGTTTAGTGTTATGGTGTATGGTTTAGGTTTAGGTTTAGGTTTAGGGTTAGGGTTTTTAGGGTTAGGGTTAGGGTTAGGGGGGAGGTGGGGTGGGGGGGGGTGGGGTGGGGTGGGGTTGGGTGGGGTTGGGGGTAGGGGTGGGGTGGGGGGGGGGTGGGGTAGGGGTGGGGGTTGGGGTTGGGATGGGGGGGTGGGGTTGGGGTTGGGGTTGGGGGTAGGGTTAGGGGTAGGGGTGGGGGTGGGGTTGGGGTTGGGGTTGGGGTTGGGGTGGGGGGTGGGGGTAGGGGTGGGGTTGGGGTTGGGGTTGGGGTTGGGGTTGGGGTTGGGGATGGGGTTGGGGGTTGGGGTTGGGGTTGGGGGGTTGGGGATGGGGATGGGGATGGGGAGGTGGGGTTGGGGTTGGGGTTGGGGTTGGGGTGGGGTGGGGGTAGGGTTGGGGTTGGGGTTGGGGTTAGGTTTAGGGTTAAGTTTAAGGTTAGTGTTATGGTTTAGGTTTAAGGTTAGTGTTACGAATTAGGTTTATGGTTTAGGTTTTAGGTTTAAGGTTTACGTTTTAGGGTTGGGGTTGGGGTTGGGGTGGGGTAGGGGTGGGGGGTGGGGGTTGGGGGGTTGGGGGGTGGGGTGGGGGTTAGGTTTAGGGTTAAGTTTATGGTTAGTGTTATGGTTTAGGTTTAAGGGTGGGGTGGGGGTGGGGTTGGGGTTAGGTTTAGGGTTAAGTTTAGGGTTAGTGTTATGGTTTAGGTTTAAAAAGGTTAGTGTTACGAATTAGGTTTATGGTTTAGGTTTGGGTTTAGGTTTAGGTTTGGGTTTAAGGTTTAAGGTTTTACGTTTAGGGTTAGGGTTGGGGTGGGGTTGGGGTTGGGGGGTGGGGGGAGTGGGGGTGGGGTTGGGGGGTGTGGTTGGGGTTAGGTTTAGGTTTAGGGATAGTGTTATGGTTTAGGTTTAAGGTTAGTGTTCACCAGTTAGGTTTATGGTTTAGGTTTAGAGTTTAGGTTTAGGTTTAGGTTTAAGGTTTAAGGTTTAAGGTTTAAGGTTTAGGGTTAGGGTTGGGGTTGGGGTTGGGGTGGGGTGGGGGGGTTGGGGTGGGGTTGGGGGGTGTGGTTGGGGTTGGGTTTAGGTTTAGGGATAGTGTTATGGTTTAGTTTGTATCTATCAGTTGTCTAGTGGTGAATTTTCAAACTTCAGTGGAAAACTATGAAGTGGAATGTTGGTGATCAAAAATAACACGTGAAAGTCTAGTTCTTGGAAAATTCACCACTAGACAATCGAAACTAGATAAAGCTAGAGCGGATCGGATAAAGCCACACTCAACTAGGTAACACCCTTGAGCCACCTTGCTCGGCGAAGCAATGTCCTAAACTTGTGATAATATTTGCTCCCAACGCATTAAAGGGAGAAACCTTGCTTGCACCATTGACTACTAGAATTAATCAAAAGTAAATAACCATTTCATTATGGCCTTATGCGAAATTTTCGTTTGAAGCTTGTCTTCTTACATACCTAGGCTGATATGATTGAACCCATGTAGTAGTTTGCATGAACAACATCGATGGGCATCCTTGTTCCCAATCGATCATTGCCACGAAGCCATTATAACAACAAGGCGCAAAGAAGTACACAAAGCCGCTTTTACAATTCACAAGTCCACCAAAAAAACAAAAAACTACATAAAGACATGGTTTAAAAATATATACAAAAAGCAATTAATTGCATTATATAATGAAAGGTTTACGATAATTAATTACGAACTAATTTGAATATATAGACAAAAGAGTTCCTCCTCATTAAAAGGATTTCCACTACAGACATAAGGAGACTTCTTAAATTTCTTACAAAATACATCCATGAAAACAAAGCTTTTGTGGGACCAACTTAAGTCATTATCACTGCAAAACACATTAAGATTCATCTGGCGATATATAATTACAAGCATCCCAAATGAGCCGAGAAACATCTTAGGCTGCTACCCGGCCACGTTAAACAACACTAAGCCAATGAAAGCTATGATAACACCATGGGAAAAATTCATAATTTTCCCCAAAGAAAAGTTAATAGAGCATACCCATGCTTAGCGTACATAAACTCAACAAAAATTCACAAAGAGAAAAGAGGATAAAAGAATACAAATGAGCTAAGAATCTT
>CM028381.1:76503232-76630984 GCA_013146195.2 Codonopsis lanceolata
TTTTCATCAATAGGCAACCCAAGTTCTCGACGGTCAAAAACGCCAACGTGGTATTCTGGCGAACTACGATGATCCCTCCCCCGCCTGACCTCGGGCAGCGGAAGAAACACAAAGCTGAGGGTGGTGTCTTCATGAACCTCGTGAGTCTAGCAAGTGACTCCGATGATGAGGATTTCATTCCTCCTACGGGTTCGATACCCCACTCTCATGAAGAAACTCGTCACCGCCACTTCCTCCCCTCTCCTCCTGCTCAAGAACCGGATGAGGATGAAAATTATCCGATTCCATCCCCTAGGGTAGTGTTCCTCTGAATCCTCCTCTCGTAGTGGAAAATCAAAGGTTGGATCGTCTACAAATGATGAAGAGGTTGTTCGAATTTAACCCGCTACGCCAGCTCGGCGTTTTCTCAGACCTTCACCCTCTCGCTCCTCCACCAACCGTGCTTAGTCCATCATCTTCTTCCGACTGGACGATAGCTCGATCAAAACTATTCGACCCCGGGCTCTCCTCCAGTGACGATTCTCGAAAAGTTCTGTGAAATCGCCGAGAAGACGACTGTTCGATTGAATGTTGCACCGATTGTTGCAACATCCTGCCAGAAAACCTCTCTGTACTCCCTATTCTTCTTCTCTTATTTCTAAATCTGCTTTCTCGTCGGTATAATATTTCTAGGAATATCATTGATGAGCGAAATGTTCTTAGTTCTTTGCTAGATACCTTAAGTCGTTCCGACTATTTCACCGAATCGTCATCTTTGAAAACTTTGTCTCTTGCGGTCCCATATCTCGTGAACCGATTCATGAGTTCTATGCTAATCTTGAGAAGAAAATTCATGATTCGGTTGAGTCTTGTTTTTGAAAAAGTTTTGTGAGAGGTCGCTGGTTTTCATTCTCACCCACCGCCATCAATTCCCGCTGATTATCCTCCATCCGGTATTGTTGATTTTTCGTTGACCTTAATTTGTGCATCGGGAACTTACCTGGTAGAATTAAAGTGTGGCCCGCCAGGGTGTTCCAGCTTAGTACTTCATGGTGTGTCTCTCTCTATGCATTTTTGCATAAAATCTGTTGTGCAAATTGGTCACCATCTAAACACAAATGTCATCACCGAAGAACATGCTAAGATTCAGATCTCCTTGGCACTCAAAAACCTTTGATCTAGGTCACAGATATGTTTAGGAAGATTGCATCCATGGCGAAACAGTGGTGATAAAAGGTCTCTATTTTTCCCTCTCTTGTACCCTTTTCTCTCACTCGTGGTATAAACCTTCCTCCTCCACTCGCTTATCTCCTCGTTTCGAGGCTCTTCACTTTTCGTCCAAACTGTAAAAGTGGGATAGGCTTATCAATTTGCTCTTCAATCAACTCCATGCACCTTTTCCCGATCCTATAACTCCCGATCCTACTTCTTCTACTCCAGCTCTCAGTTGTTCCTCCTGATGTTGCAACATTCTGCAACATCCACACATCCACTCTCTTTATCCCTCCTACAGACTCCATGTCTGCTGCTTTCATCCAAAAGCAACCGCAGATGATACAAGTCCAGTTTCACATCTTGATGCTCATCGTTTTTTCTTAAGACCTTGGTCGCAAGAAGATACCTCCCCGGCCGGAGCAACATTCTAGTCAAATAGGGGCGAGGGCCGCAACAAGAGCGGCCGGAGCTAGCGAGGCAACACATGCCGAGGCAAACACATGTCATTTTTGGTGGTGATGATACCGTGCACCCGTATGATTTTTGATGGTTTCATTGTGGTTGATTCCGATGTATTATTGTGGTTCTATTCTTTATCTTGGCCCGTATAATTAGGATAAACATATTATGAGGTTCATGTAACTTGGGTTCATGTAACTCGGGTCATTGGATGATGACCGATGTTAGTTAATTAGATATCTCTTCTATATTTCTTCAAGCTCTTCTTAGGTTATGGATTTGACCAAGAATGCTCTGACAAAGTGGGGTGATTGTGTGGTATTTTAGGCATTGCCTAATTTATCTTGTCCTCACTTTCTTAGTCAAAATAGATTTATTTTGGTATTTTTGTGTTAGGATTTAAGTAGATTCTTTATTAGAGATAGGTGATATTTTTAGTAATTAAATCTTTTGCATAAGGTTTTAGTTATTAATGTTCTCAAATTAGGAAAGGTAATCTTGTGTTATTTTCTACTAAATCTCTTTCCTAGAATGTTTTGGTGTCTTGCCGTGTTGTTGTGATTCCTTGGTGTCTTGGATTTCAAGCTGTCGCAGTTCTATATATATAGAGATGCCGAGCGCCTTAATGGCTTGCAAAGAGACACGTAACCTAGAGCATAGGCGAATTGGTTAGAAGTGCTGTGAGCGTAAAAGAAAAAGTTGATCCCATTTCTTATGTGTCAATTAGAGAGAAGAGATCAACCATTGTTCAAGATTGCCGAAACAAACCTCGCTGCAGTTTTATATCTTCTTCAGAACACGCCCTTGTGTTTCCCCGAAGTTGCCGTTGCTTCCTTTTGTTGTTTGTCTTGGAAGTCGTTGCCTTTAAGAATTTTCTTCCCACGCTTGGTTTAGTGTTTATGTGGGTTTTGTGATTCTCCAAGATTATATATCTTGTGAGAATTTTGTGTTTTTGTTTAGATTCAAAAAACGCTGGTTTTAATATATTTGTTGCTGAGGCTTGATCTACAAGATTGATTCTGTAGATTGTTTTTGTGTGATTTTTGTCTTACTAAGTGTGTTAAATTTCAAATCTCAAACAAAACTTCCGCTGCAAATTGCTACACACTTTCAGTTCACATTGTTACGCCATTGTTGCAACATTCACTGCAACATTGACAATAACATCGTCCCATATTGAGTGTCCGTGGCATCGCGTTCTTTCAAGGTTGTTGATAGGGGTCACAATTACACCTCGTAGTACATGTTAACTCATCTAATTCAACTTGAAAATTATCTAATTCACCTGTTTTGACCTGAAAATATTAATGGATTAGATTGAGTCAGGTTAAAACGGGTCAAAACTGTTACCCGTTTTGGTCTACTAGTTTTTAGTCTGTAAATGTATGGTAAAACACACCTTTGGGCCACTGTATTTTTCAAAAACTTACAATTAGGCCATTTAGACGTTAAAATTTTCGGGATGGTCACTGTACCAGAGTTATCTTGCAATTTAACCTATTTTTTGGATGGATGCTTAGTTCGAAGGTTAATTTTTGTTAAATACCTATTTTGCCCATATCATCATCTTCTACGAAAAATCCCAGATTCAAAAAAAATCCCAGATTGTAGATTCAAAATTCCCAGATTCAAACAAAATCTAGATTGAAGATTCAAAATTCTTAGATTCAAACAAAATCCCAAATTTACAAAATTAGGTAAAAATTAAACCTTGAAAATCAAGTGAATGATTATTACAAGAAAAATCAAGATTAACAGATTTTGGAGATGGATCTAACAAATGAGATGGATCTAACGCCTCGAGAGAGATGGAAGCGCCGCTTTCATGAGCCAACCGTTAGGGAGGCCCATGGTTTTAGTTCCAAGTTCTGGGACGCAGATCCAACTGCCGACAAATTGCTGGGAGGAAAATGGAGAGGACTGTGATCCTCATTGTCAAGGTAAGTCGAAGCTTAGGGTCAACGGAAATCACGGTCTAGGGATCCATCATTAATTACGGCTAGATCAAAGAAGATTTGGAAGCCTGTTTCGTGGTGGGAGGATAGACGTGAAGCAGGGAATCGAGATTGAAGAAATGAAGAGATGGTTGGAGGGCTCAAGAGACGAAAGAGGGACGGAGCAAGAAGATGGTGGTGATCTTCATCGCCTCTATTTCAAGTTCACATCCAGCCCTGATCCGCCATGCAGGCGAGTTTCCTGCCACGACCATCTATTGCCTCCTTCTCAATTGATCCGACAATCACCAACAAAGCTTCCACACCCGCCATGTCTCCCGAACCCAAGCCTACCGTCATACCCCCCACAAGACACCTTCCATTTAGCCTACATAATATGCTTCAACGAGGTTTTGGCAACTTGATCCCATGGAACGCATTCATCACATTGCCGACATTCCTACCTCTACCCGACACACCGTCAAGTGACCGTGGTCTCCATCGCGGTACATGGTCATGGCTTCGCAGCTTATTCTTTCATCAGCGGGTTTTTCGCATAAGTCTCATTCTTTCTCGTGGATTTCACGCGCAAGGCACTATGATTTGTGAAGGGGACCGCTTGCTACCGATTTTATGTGACTGGGGTGACTCGTGGGATCGTCGATTGCGGGATGTGTTGGTGCAAGGTGGCTTATTAGCGGCATGGGAAATGCCTGAGAGGCGCAGTCGTGGGTTGTTGTACCAACGCTTGTACCATTCAAAGTTAACTTTTTCTAAGAAAATGATGACATGGGAAAAATAGGTCTTTAACAAAAATTAACCTTCGAACTTAACGTCCATCCAAAAAAAATATGTTAAATTGCAAGATAACTATGGTACAGTGGCCATCTCGAAAATTTTGACGTCTTAGTAGCCTAATTGCAAATTTTTGAAGAGTACAGTGATCCAAATGTATGTTTTGCCTAAATGTATCGATCCTAAGGGTGGAAATGCTGATTAAAGTGGGTTGGCCCGCCATAATTTTTTTAAATTATAATTATTGAGTATAGTAAGGGAGGTACGGAGATGCATTTAATTTTAGCAATCTTGGGGGGCCAGCTTCCGAATCATTTAAGAAAATGAGTTGCGAGCTTCCTATCATTTACTCCTTTTCTCTCAAAATAAATAATTTTTTAGATAATTACGTACAGATTAAGGAAGTTTATAAAAAGACTGATTTATACTTTTAAAAAATATATATTCTCAATGATTAAAGTATTCTCAAGACAACATTTAATTAGAGAGTAATTAATATGAGAAATTTTGACAAAATGTTGATAAATTTGTCTTCAAATCCTAAAATATGGTTGTTTAGTTGGGAAAATGTTTATTAAATGTACATATGTGTGATATTTATTAGTTGGTTTTTCTACTTAACTTATGACTAAATATTACATTTGCGGTTGTTTTGTGTTTATTTTACGATTGTAGGCAGGACTAAATAAATAGTCCGTACTATCTATTTGGACAAAAAAACAGTACTAATATCCAAATGATTTCTACCTAATTGAAGTCAACAAATTAATGCGATTCCATTGAGTATGGAAAATATAAGTCATCAGTATTCTGGAAGGGTTTCAAGTCCTTATAATTTGTCAAACTCAATTATAATTTTGTTGTTACCCCATATATTTGAAATTTTCAATGGCCATTCATCAAGTTTAGCATCATTCAGACCTAACAAGTGTCAGGCCCAAACCACCTCTCAAATGAGAGAGACAATAATACACTTATGGGTGATAATAACTGATACGATACGAAACACGATACAGAAGACATTAAATTGTTAATATATTTTAAAAAACATTTATTGTTATATTTATAATCAAATTAGATATATATCATGAAATTACGATAATGAGACATGAACACGACACGATAGTACAAATTACCACCCCTAAATACACTCTTCTATCCCAAAAAAATGTTGTGTTTGACTGGATACACAGATTAAAAAAATATAACTATGTAATAATAAATTTTCTAATATAAAGTATTTTTCAAGGATTGTTGTGTGAAACTATAATCTATTAATTAAAGTAAAAATCTAATCCAAAATAAAATATTAAATATAATTACGAAATAAAATATTAGATTTTTAGAACGACGACGGAGTAAAAAAGAAAAGATATATAGACATTTTTTTAATAACAATGGGAGTGCACAGTAACTAAAAGAGTAACCTACTTGGAGTGAGACTGAATCTACCTCAAAAAAGACAATAATTTATTTCGTATGTTCTCAAAACTTAAAAGAGTGTCTTTTAGACTTGGTATACAAATGAGAAAAAAATTATTGACTCTATAATAAACGTATAAAAATCATCGTAAGTTCCAGTCAAAAGTGTTTTCATTTTGATAATTGTTCGTCCATTTCATCGAGTAAATATTGAAGGTTGCCGACAGGACTCACAATTACAACTTGGTACCCGTTAACTCATCTAACTCAACTTTAAAATGATCTAACTCATCTGTTTTGAAATGAAAATATTAATGGATTAGATTGAGTAAGGTTAAAACGGGTCAAAACTGTTATCCGTTTTGGTCTACTAGTTTTTAGTCTGTAAATATATCGATCATAAGGGTAGAAATGTTAGTTAAAATGGGTTGACCCGTCTTAACTTTTTTTTAATTATAATTATTGAGTATAGTAATGTAGGTACAGAGATGCATTTAATTTTAGCAATCTTGGGGGGCCAGTTTCCGAATCATTTAAGAAAATGAGTTGCGAGCTTCCTATCATTTACTCATTTTCTCTCAAAATAAATAATTTTTTAGATAATTACGTACAGATTAAGGAAGTTTATAAAAAGACTGATTTACATTTTTTTAAAAAAATTATATTCTCAATGATTAAAGTATTCTCAAGACAACATTTAATTAGACAATAATTAATATGAGAAATTTTGGCAAAATGTTGATAAATTTGTCTTCAAATCCTAAAATATGATAGTTTAGTTGGGAAAATGTTTATTTAAATGCACATATGTGTGATATTTATTAGTTGGTTTTTGTGCTTAACTTGTGACTAAATATTACACTTGTGGTTGTTTTGTGTTTATTTTACGATTGTAGGTAGGATTGACAATTTCAACCCAAAACACGTTAATCAATCTAATTCGACTTGAAAATTACTTAACCCAATCCGACTTGAAAATTTTCATGGGTCGAAACAGGTCGACCCTTTTCGATCCATTACCCATTTTGACCTATAAATATTTTGTTATAAAAATATATGCTTTTTGGTGGAAATGTGGGGTGAGAATGGTCGACCAATTTTGACCCGTTATCCGTTTTGACCCAAATCTATTTTGACATGTTTAATATTTTGGGTTGTAACGGGCTACAATTCATTTCGACCTATTCGTTTTAACCCGATCTAACCCACCTAATCGTCAACCTGAATTGTAGGTGTGGAGGACTAAACAAAAGTGTTGATTTGAAAGCTGAATAAATTATTTCATGTTCGTGTGACACGTGTTAATTAAAGAAGGAAGGTGTCGTAGTGAAAGAAGAATGTCACGCCGGTTACTTACCAGACAGTTTTAGGAGGTTGATGATAGTTTTCTTTGGTAAAAAATGTCAAGTGGAGAATCACTTACGGATATTCTAGAGAGAAACAGAGTTTTGTAGCAGCTTTCTTGAGCAAGATCAACACTTTTACTGGATATTTTTCTTTTGGTAATTTGTAAGTTGTTAAAGTATGTTTACTAGTTAATTTCTTTCCCCAGTCGATGAACAGTTAAGTCTCAAACATTTTAGTATTGTGAGTTCTAATGGTATTTAATCTTGTTTAGTTCTAAATATTTGTTCGTTCTCCGTTCTGCACATTATATATATGAGTATTGTGTTTAATTGACGTTCATGACCAAGATTTTAATTACAATAATAGTTTATGGCTAATTAGAGTCGTTGATCTTTAATTGTCTTTGAGTTTTAACGTAGTGACAAGTAACAAATATTTTAGGCATCACAAACATAATTAGACAGTGTCGTCGCAATAGAAAATAATTTAGATTATATGATACTGATTCATGCACTATTTAGAATCAGGTTTTTATTTTCTTAATGCGATCGGGATTACTAAATCTTACGAGTGTCTGGGGGTTGTATTATGGTTGTGTATTGGTAAACGAGCTCCTCTTAAGTATCAATATTGTAAGGAAAGATTCGTTGTAAAGCGTTTGTTTTTTATTATAACCAGCTTATTTGTAATTAAACGTGATATTTTTGCATTAATGATCAATAGTGAAATTCGAGATGGAAATTGATTTCTTGATTGGATTTTTATTTATGCTATGTTTTGTTTACATTTAGTATTTTAAATTCAGTTTCAAGTTACTTTTTCGTTAATTAGTAACTTAGATTTAAAAAATCAAGGGTTAATATCACTTTTGGTACCATAACTTAATTTACATTTTACTTTTGGTGTCTCTTATACTGACTTCATCAAATTTCATCATAAACGCTTTCAATTGTCATAAGATTACATACCTTCCATCAAATTTCAGTCAAAAGTTGTCAAAAACTAATGACTAAATGTATGCAATCTGATAACAATTGAAAACATAAGGTATGTAATCTAATGATAATTGAACGTTAGTAATAGGTCAGCTGT
The DNA here is from genome assembly GCA_013146195.2 of Codonopsis lanceolata. Taxonomy (NCBI): domain Eukaryota; kingdom Viridiplantae; phylum Streptophyta; class Magnoliopsida; order Asterales; family Campanulaceae; genus Codonopsis; species Codonopsis lanceolata. Next base: position 76,511,476 of record CM028381.1, read on the forward strand.
TAGCTTTTGACAGAAATTTGACAAAAGGTATGTAATTTATAATACAATAGAGCTCAGCCTCGCACGCTCGCAATTGACAAAAGTTATTCAGGGGCTGAGATCGATTCCTTTACCGAGATCCTACAGTCATAATCGTTGTCATGTTAGTCCCAAATGGCACAATAATAAGCTAGAAGGGGATGTGGATAGCTTATTAGACACTTAAAAACTTTTCGTATAAGTTCCTAAAACAAGCACTTACAATCTATTAAAGAGATTGAAGTAACGGAAGTCTTGTAAGGAAGACAGTTCAAGTCTGCCGATGAAGGACTACCGGTAGATTTGGCTGAATACTCAAATCTGCTGATGAAGCGATAAGTTAAGAGATATGAAATAGTATAAAGCAGAAAACAACAGTAAAGAAAGAACACAAGTATTTTGAGATGGCTCACACTATAAAGAGTGCTACGTCCACCACCAAGGCAGTCAACCTTGGATTTAAATGTGCATTATATTTTCCACTAGTTCTATTACAAAGAATATATCCAATGGATCGTGTACAAAATATTTGACTTGTGTTTGGGGGTTTGGGAATTGAATATCTGGATAAACAAGATATTCAATTGTGCAGAAGAATAGTTAAAGAACAACAATAAGAAGCTTAAGATAAGTGTTGATGTAGATCTTCTTGTTGCTGTTGAGGACTTCTTGATCAGTTTACAATCTCTTTGAATACACTGAGTATAAAGACTATATGTTGATGGAGAATTTCAGAGCATTTTAGGACATAGTTCTTCAGTCTTTAATGGCAGTATTTATAGCAGGGGCATTCGTGAGATCCGTTGGAGAAGACGAAGTGTAACAGCTTTATTAGGTTGAATGCATTAAATGCATGGAGCTGATTTGAGGGTTTCATCTTCACTGATACTGAGCAGGGAGTTTGTGCAGAGATGTTGCAATAGGTGGCATGTGAGCAATCAGAATTTCGCACTGCAATAGTTGAGCATCGTAAGTGTCATCGGCCTTCATTGTTCGTAAGGCGAAAGTCTTCTTTTGCTTTTCTGAAAGCCGGTCAGCGCGGTCGAGAAGTCAGGGGATGTTCTAATTCAAATTCAAACTGATATATATATATAGGATGAATTTAAATAATCCACTAAGACTTGGTGACTGAACACGTCATGCTTGAACACGTGCAGACAAGGTCTGCCACTGGGTGATGTCTTTCGGTGAAGCTTTGCCGAAGTCTTCCGCTGAACCTGTGAAGCCTATAAAAACTATTCTATGGCAAAGTTCTATACACAGTTGCCACGCTAATTGATACGCAGCCCAATTAGCCACTAATGTATAAAACTAATGTAATGTATGAACATATGTAAATCAAGATACAAATGAGAAACAACATGCCCTATCTTACATGTGTGAACGACGGTTGAGCAACAGTTATCCCCTTTCTCCTTTCACATTCAAGCACACGTTCCCATCTCTCTCAGCACTACCGTCCCCCTCTCTCATATCTCTCCGGTCCGTCCAAGCCTTCATCGAGCGTCTAAAGTCGGACCCCCGTTCTTCTCCTATAATCGCATCCTCCCTCCTACCCTAGAATTAAACTGCGATCGAAGATCGCATTAGGCAAGGATGGGGGCTCGAGAAGCATACGAAGAGAAACTACGGACGGGGAATCTTCACCAAACGGGGTCTGATTGGACAGGGTGTGCAAACCCAAATATGTCTCCCATCCTAGGTACAGTATTTTGTTACCATTGATGTTCGCAGATTAGGATAATTTTTTCAACTCTTTCAGTTTTGGGGCAAGTATTTTATTATAATACTTTTAATATTTTGTTTTTGGTTAAACCTTCAATATTCTGTTTTTTTTTTTTTTTTTTTTTGGGAGGGGGAGTACGAAATTGCTCCTTCAAGAAGACACAGGGTGTATATTTTCACAAAAAAATTATTATAAATCTTTCTGAGAATCCGTTAAACCAGCATTCTTTATCCAAGGTCATTCACACATCTATTTGCAGGGTTGAATACTCTTTGAGTTAAGCATATATATATAAGCAAGTTAATTCACAAACATACAAAACCCCAAAATTTGTAAATTACTTTCAATTTGTTTGAATGGCGCCCCGTCAGTCATCTTCGTCGGAATCTGTAACTTTATAAATTCTTCTTTGAGTGCATTTCCATCAGTGCATTGAATTCTTCTTTGCCTTTCTTTAAACTTTCTTTAGGTTGACTAATTTAAGTTTCTTTTTTTGGCACAACAGCTTGCTTGAGTTGATCTTCTTCCATTTTTCTTCTTCCTTCTCGAGCCCACCGTCTCCGTCGTAAACTGCCCTCTTCGCCGGAATTGTAAGTTTTACTCTCCCCTTCAATTCTTTCCTCTTTTTTCTCTCTGTCGAATTTTCTTCTTCTTCTTCTTCTTATGTGAGTTGTTTGTTCAAGCAGGCCTAGTAGGTAGGTTCTTAATTTGCATCATTATAGAAATCATGTTAGGTGAATATTATTTGTATGGATTGGTAAAATGCACTTACAGTATACACCAAACCAACAGCATCCGACTGAATCTGTACTTCATTGGACATATTGTGTTGTTAAGAGTGTCTTCTTCTTCTTCTTCTTCTTCTTCTTCTTATGTGAGTTCTTTGTTCAAACAGGTCCAGTAGGTAGGTTCTTAATTTGCATCATTATGGAAATCATGTTAGGTGAATATTATTTGTAGGGATTGGTAAAATGCACTTACAGTATATACCAAACTAGCAGCATCCGAAAGAATTTGTACTTCATTGGACATATTGTGTTGTTAAGAGTGTCTTTTATATAGATTTTGAGCCACAAATATCTTTATTTCTGGATTAACCCCTATCACAATTTAATTTATTTGGATTTATCTTTTCTGGGTTTTTTCAATTAATAATTCGATTTTTCAACTTTCTTTTTCGATTTTCATCAGGACAAAAGAGAATCTAATACACAACTCGACTCCTGAACGCAATCAGAAGCATCAAAAGGTATGAATAAAATATACATTCATCTATCTCACTCTCACAGGTACAAATGCGTAAATTTTTATATTAGAGTAGCGAAAATTGATTGATTCAAATATAACATTTCTTCTCCAAGGCAATTATTATCAAAATAACTTTCTTCAATTTCTAACTCACACTCCAATATCTGACTTGCCCACTTTTCTGATAATGTAAACAACTTTTTAGATTGATTTTAAGTCTTTGATAGGTTTTCTAATTAAAAACATGGTTTCTCTAGTTCTTCTGACTTCATATGCATCTCATTAATCTCACATTAAACAAAGAAATTCACATGTGTTTTAGTTTGGATTCGTTTGATTTTACTACGTTGAGTTTACTATCAGGTTTGATATGCATCATATTTAGTATGTTATTTAAATTGAATTATGTGTTTTTTGTTTTTCTCTTTGTGCATGTAAGATTGGCTTATTGTTTCGTTTTTGTTTAGTGTCCCTCATCCCCAAAATCCCCCGACCGCACCAGTAACTCGACATCACTTACTCCATCCCCTTCCTCTATGATCTCTCTTCCTTAGGTAATTATCCTCAACTCTCTTTGATTAGAATTTAAATTTTCACACTTTGATCGGTAGTTGGTTTTTGATTATTGAAGTATTGTCATATCCTTTATAGGGCAATGAACATATAGTTTGATTATTGAAGTATTGTCATATCCTTTATAAGGCAATGAACATATATATAGTTTGTTTTAAATTATTTCCTATTTTGTATCATTCAATCTTACTTCATTGACATTTTTCTCTTATTATATTTATACAAAGCAGTTCACTTTTTTAGTTAGCTCTTCTTTTTTAGGATTTCCATAATCACTCTTCTCTACCTACTCTTGGCCTAAATTACTTGCCCATAATATTCTATGATGATATGTAGGAGGATTCGAGTTTTGTAGATGAAACAATATGTTCTTTTTTAATTAAATGACTTCAATGCATAAAATATAGTTAACTTAATGTGTTTGAATTTTATTTGTCTCATGTGTAGGTAGAAATAATTGATAAAGTTATTTCATCTCATGTTTATAAACCAACCATTGTTGTGAAGCAAGAGCCCTCAGAAGAAGACTGCGTCTTTGTTATTGAGAAAACAATAAAATGTTCTTTTTATATGTCTAATTTTTTTATAATTACAATTAAATTATTTAATTCTTGGTTTTCTTATGAAATAAATGTTCAAGTAAAATGTTTTAGTAAATATTAATTTATTCTCCCATTGTATGCTTTATATATTGATCAAGTGTCAAATTGACGCCGTACCATAGACACGGACTCAAAATATAGTTTGATAACAATTGAAAACGTTTACGATGAAATCAATACAAAGCGTATCAAAAGCAATAAAAAAAAAAACAAAAAAAAAACAAGTAAAATTATCGTACCAAACGTGATATTATCCAAAAAAAATCATCAATCGCAAGTTTTAAAAAATAAATACAACATTTTATTTGATAATCCTCACTCACCTTATACTCATTTCTTGCAAAGTGTAAGTTAACGGTTTGACAACCCGTCGCATCAAATGCTACATTATATTGTGCGAAAAAAATGATGCATTACTGGGAGAAAGTACTGCAAGTGTGATATAGATAATATTGTAGTTGCTTAATCCCTAAATTATCGTCCTAGTTGATCTGACATACAGATTAAGAAAAAATAATTGATTTGATTATTTATATTGGTTTAATGTGTAGTTTTCTTTAAAGTATATGTGTATGTGGCTCATAATTAAAGTAAAATAAAAAAGTAAATATAAAGTAGTAAAGTAATGCTCTAAAAAGATAAATTTCAAAGTGAATAATTATTTTGAAATGAACGGAAAAAAAAAAGGACGATAATTTAGCGGCGGAGGAAATATCTCTTAGTTACAAATGCATAAAAGCAACAACATACTTTATTTATGATATTGCTCTTGTCATCATAATTATTATATTGATAATGTATAGTAATACCACGTCAAAAATATCACCAAATCACCAATGCACCCAATATTTTTTCGAAGCTTTCGTGTCTCCAATATATTACTCCATACGTTAATATATTAAGAAAACAATAGGTTTTCAATTTTTAAATTACAAAAAAAGTCAAAAAGAAATATTTGATCTTATGTTATCGTGGGTAATTAACATCGCTAATTACATGCAATAATTTTTTTCTTTTTATTCGCATTCAGTTAAAAGAGACATCTTCAATACAATTTTAGATTTGATCTTATGTGGTGTGCGGTCGACCACTAAAATAATTTTGACAAACAAATAACAATAAAAGAAAATGAAACAAAGTTATAATAAAAGATTTTTTTTAAAAAAAAATTTCATGATGTATTCACATCCTGACCTAATATTTTGAGGTAAAAACTTAGGTAAAATGATCTTACGAATATTTTTTTGCAAGACAGATCCTCATTATCTGATTCGTCGTGTATTGGTGGATTAAGCTGTAAGAGAGTGACACTCCATCTTACAAATTAAGATCAATAAAACCGTCTTATAATAGACTTACTCATATTTTGAATATTGGCATCTTCATCGAGAATGTACAAAAATCTAGTTGAAACATAATATTCACAACTCTTATTCACGGTAGTATCAAAGAATTAGTTTTTTCAAAAATAATGTAAATCCTAAAGAGTATAGTTTCGTGTAAAACCATTTTATAGATTTTAATTTATAAAAGAGAACCTCACTCTTTCACAACTTAAGTCACCAACACATGGTGAGTCAGGTAAATAGAGTCTGTCTTACAAAAAAAAAATCTTAAAACCGTCTTAACTGATGTGTCCGGCTCAAACCCGATCACGAGCAAAGTACAAGTGCACATCATGTGCCAGTCACGAGCTCAACTATCGTGGGACCCATTGACCTAACGGGCAGAGCTGGTGGTATACCGAGCAGAGAACACTATAGATCCAGTCTAAACCTGGCCGAGTGCAGGCCTTACCTGCCTGACCAGGGGCCATGCCCGGAATCTACACATGTCTTCAACAGACCTGTATCATATAGCCGGGCATAGTCTTGTTTGCCCAGGCAATCATCGGGCAGGAAACTTCGGAAACTTGCTCTCCAAGACAAGTCAAATGTTTCCTTAACCGAGCAGGGCACATACCAAATCTGCTCCTACATTCACGCGGTCAGCCGCCTATCATGCCTAAAATCTAATGATTCCCTCATAATCCTACAAGACAACTAACGCAGTGAATCCTAGACGAATTCAACGACGCTAGGGGCCTATAAATACCCCTCCATAAACCATATACAAAGTACACACTTTTTTTTGAGCATTGAATCTCTGTAAAATTCTCTTTTGACTTTCTCAAACGATATTTAGTCTCACGCCAGAGTGGTTTCGCAAGGTCGAACCTTATACTCCTAATAAGGTGTTTTTCATTATCTTAATCAGGTTAAAGGAAACAGATCAAACCCAGATATCATATTCATCACACGAACGATCCAAGCTGTATTTTTGTTACATCATTACCTAAGTTTTCATCAATCATAAAAAAAAAAAAAAAATCATTTTTCCACGTCATCGTATCCATGGCGAACAGTTAGAGAAGACTTTAATGAACCTAATTGTACATGATAAACCTTTCATTGTCGCTGGGCGTTGGTTCATAAATACATTACCAAAATTGAACATATAGCAGCCACTTAAATTATTTTCGTAAATAATGAAAGCAGCCAAAATGCGAGGTTAAAAAGGAAAGAAATTGTCAAAGCATCTTTGCAGGCAGCATGGCACGCCACACATCTATGACCAAAGCGATTATATCAGCGCTCTATTCATTTACGTTCCCACCCTTCTTATTCAACATTATTCTAGATTGCCCCCATCTCTTTTAATTTATCTCAAACAACGGCCTATTTGTTGGTTTCCATTGCATAATATGATTATTTCACCATACTAAGTAACTCACTTAAAACACCGTTATATCATTTGCTCATTTCAAAAACGAAAATGCACACTTTGCATTTAAAAATGCAATATTAGAAACCATTACGTCGTCGTACATACAAAAAGAGGTCAAAACATGCTATCATTTCACGTCCACACAATGTTCATGCTTTTTTTTTCTTTCAAGCAATGATCATATGAAATCGTCTTACGAATCTTTATTTAAAAGACATAGTTACAGTTTCTCACAACTAAAATCATAAACATACGATGAGTTCGATCAAAGAAATTCATCTTACATTTAAAAAAAAAACGTAAGATCGTATTTTCTGATTTCTTGTATTTTCTCATTATCATAAGAACTAGCTCTTGTGATTTATTTTAAAATGAGTGTTCACTTTTTAATAAATTTGCAAAATATTCACATGTGGTTCAGTTTGATATCCAATGTCACTAATAATACCATAATATGAACATTAATGGTACTTTTAGTCATGTGCAACAAAAATAACATAAAGGCCAACTTGTTAAATTTTCTTATAAAAATAAAAATGAACACTTTTTTTTGAAGCAGAGTGAGAACTATCTAAAATCACAAACCAAGTCAGTAAATCTTTAGAGTGCAGATAAAAAAATATATATTACTTTATCAGTCCCAAAATTATTTTCATGCTTTCTTTTTTCATCGGTTCCAAAATAATTATCTTGTTTGAAACATTCATTTTTAGGAAAACACGATTATCATTTTACCATTATTTTTTCAGATCCCTTTAATTATAAGCAATACGCACATGTGTTTTAAATGAAACCACACATCAAACCAATAATAAACAAGTCAATTGTTTTTTCTTGATTTACGTACCGGATCAAACCAGCAATAATTTTGGGACAGAGAGAGTATTATTTTTTTCTAGTCTATAACGTGTTTAATTTACTAAATGTTTATTCCACTTGGAACTATAAGATATATAGTGTAACATGATATATCAATTGTTTCTTGGATAAATTTTTCTTGTCCAAATTTAAAAAAATAAAATAATCTTCAAAATTTTGTCATTACAACTATGTCCTAAAAATAATACTCCCATTGTCTCAAATGGAAATGGTTGTTCATTTTCACACCATTATCATTTACTTCAGATGTTTCAAAATAAGTATCCCAAATTATCGTCTCATCACTTTGACTTACCTTTTAGAACATCACTTTTACCACTTTACCCTTACTTTTCAATCTACTTTAATTATACATATGTATGGATATTAATGGAAACTACACATTAAACAAATATAAATAATATCAAATAGATTTTCTTAAATTAAATTAGTATCATTTTAACACAGTCTTTTTTCTCAAATAAGTGTTGTTATTGGATTTCAAGAAATATTTATTCATTTTTTGCTAAAACTGTATTTATTTATTACAATAAATGAATTTAAATAAGGGTGAATCAGTTTTGTTATAAGTTCTTCAATCTGTATGCAAATTGTTAAAACGATACTTACTTTAAAACAGATGCAAATTGTGAATTTATTCTCAATTTACCATGTCTCTTTACCATCACTACCCTTAATATTCCCGATCTAAGAAGGTAGGCTAAAAACATTAGAGTAGGTCTTCTATAAAACCGTCTTAAAATCTTAATTCGTAAAACGGAGTCTCACTCTCTGAAAACTTAACCCTCCAACACACGGTGGGTCGGGTAAGGATGATCTGTCTTACAAAAAATATACATATGACCGTCTTATCTAAGTTTTTGTCAAAACACTAACGATTGGCATCCTCAAGTAAACATATAAACGAATCAAAACCCCAAGGGTCGTATCGAAACAAAACAAAATCATAAGGAAAGTTGTTAAAATACTAAAATAGCTCTCAACAGTCAGTCAGTTAGTCAGGTCAGCCCTCCCTAGTCTCTCCCACAGTCTCGTCCTGCTCATCGCTCAGACGAAACTCCAAAGAAGGTTCCATTCCTTCATTCCAATCGACTAATCGAGACTCCCGCAAAGTCTTTGCCCTTCTTTTCACGATACCCATTCACAATATAAATACCTAGCCCCACTTATTCAAAATTCAACCTTCTCTTTCCCCGGCCCGTTCAATCAACAGCCGTTCCCGGCGCATTTCAAAATCAAACACACTGAAATTCAGTTTTTTATTCAATTAAAATGTCCGGCAATCCGCAGAAGAAGAGCAGTATCAGTCGTCTCAACCTAGGCATACTGAGTTTCGCTGGCAGAACTCAAGATGCAACAGTCTCACTCTCTTTACTCATCCTACTCCTGTCTCCGGCGATCTCCACCGTCGGAGCTCAGCTTAATAGTCCACCTCCAGAAAATTATGCTAATTTTAGTCCCTCTATGGCCATCATAATCGTCATCCTTATTGCCGCACTCTTTTTTATGGGATTTTTCTCGATTTATATCCGCCGGTGCTCCAACGACGGCGGTGCCGGTCTCCGCCAGGCTCTCTCCATACGCCGTGGACGAGGCGTCGCGGCGTCGCGTGGGCTCGACGCGGCAGTTATCGAGACTTTCCCGACTTTTCCTTACGCAACGGTGAAAGGTCTCAAGATTGGAAAAGGAGCTCTAGAGTGCGCCGTTTGCCTCAACGAATTCGAAGACGATGAAACGCTGCGTTTGATCCCCAAATGCGATCACGTGTTTCACCCTGAGTGTATCGACGCTTGGCTTGAAAATCACGTGACCTGCCCCGTTTGTCGTGCCAACCTCGTCCCGCAACCCGGCGACTCGACTCAGGTGCCCGGTGAGACAGAGTTAGAGACTGAGAACACGGCGGAGTTGGGGACACAGCCAAATGGTGACGTTTCCATCCGAATCAGCGATGATCATGAAGTCAATACTAATGAACTAGAGGCTCCAGTACCAGCACCCGAGATGCTGAACAGGAATTCGAGCTTGAGACAGAACCGGCCACCAAAGCCTCCGTCTGTACGGGCAAAATCGTTCCGTAAGTTTAGATCACACTCAACCGGACACTCACTGATTCAGCCGGGCGAAAACACTGACCGGTATACACTGAGGTTACCTGAGGAGGTGAGGAAGCAAGTGATGAGCCGGGCTGTACTGAACCGGAACGCAAGCAGTGTGGTGATGCCTCGAATAGGGAGTTCGAGGAGGGGTTACCGAACTGGAACCGGGGAAGGAAGTAATAGGGGAAGATCATACGGTCAGCTGGAGAGTTTACGGATAGGCCGGTCGGACCGGTGGATTTTCGGAAGAGCCCCATCGTTTTTAATGAGGGCCTTCTCTCCACGCTCACCGAAAGTGATGGCGGATAACGGAGAGGCTTCATCTTCGACAGTGGCAACGACGCCGAAGGGTTCTAAGATGGCGGCTAAGCTACCGTTCAGTAGCGATGAACCGAAAACAGCTGACTCGGCTCAACTACCGGTTTAAATTGTAACGGTCAATTTTTTGGGTATTTTTCGAGATCATCAAATGGTGGGGCCAATGTCATTGAGCTGGCAATGTGTGAAAGGCATCCGGATTGGGCCCCACCTTTGAAAATATGGGCCTTGATTGGTGCGATTATGGCCGCCTTGCTTGACTTGACATGACAAGGGTATTCCACGTGTTAGTTATGTTTATTTCAAATTTCTTAATTTGTTTTTTCCCTTGAATACAATATTTTTTTGTTGAATTTTCCAAGGTTTGTACATTGTGCATATGTGATTGCACACTGCTGTAAATTAATGTGCTACTTTCGAATAGAAGGATTTAGCTTGTTCGCTCATTTCGCTCCCATCCCAGCGAAATTTGTAAGCTTTTCTTGATATTAAATTTATATCTGATTCTATGTTTACCCAGAAAAATATAAAAAATTATTAAATACGTTGATTAGCTAGTAGCAGTTTATTCTAGTTTAAAGTAATATATTTTGAGTTGTAGCAACGTGAATGCAACTATTTTAAAAGTTACTAATAGTTTTGTGCCCTGCTCGGGATTAGTGTTAGTCCAATAGATCTGAAGGAATAAGGTTTGAATCGCAATGTGATGATTTTATTCTCTTGTGGAAGTGGCTCCTTGGGGTTTGGGGGCTTTCAGGGAGAGAGTTTCTCCTTTTTGGGTACAAGTAATATATTTTGAGTTGTAGCAACGTGAATGCAACTATTTTAAAAGTTACTAGTAGTTTTGTGCCCTGCTCGGGATTAGTGTTAGTCCAACAGATATGAAGGAATAAGGTTTCTTAAAAAATCGTTTTACGGATCTTAATTTGTAAGATGGAAGTTTATCTTTTATAGTTCAACCCACTAACACATTATAAGTCGGATAAAAATAATTATTCTTATATAAATTACTCGTAAGATTGTCTTGTCGAAATATTTACCTACCTAAAAATATAATTTTAAGAAAGAAAAATATATTTCATCTTTTGCATGCCTATTGTTTTCTTGAAGCAAATTAAATCTCCCGCATTTTTTGTACCATGTGCTTTATGAGGATATGGTGCAAAGGGTTTGTGCTTATGTTTATTGAATTAAGACAAATGATATTACAAGTGGAATTTATGGTATTTTTATAAACTTATGTGTTAGATTTATTGAATGATTAAGATAATAATAATTCGAAGTATACATAAAATTACTTAAAAAAACAAATTTGATTTGATGATATAAAGATTTTTAAAAAATTGGATTGAACGACACGATGAGCGGTATGTTTGGATACCCCAATTTCATAGCTTGGAATTGGAATTTGGGTCTGCAAAATCAATTCTATTGTTTTGAAACATAATTAAAATTTGGAATTGGAATTGTGTTGGAATTCTAAATCACTCAATTCCATAAAACTAATTCCATCATAGATCATAATAATTTACATTCTAAACTTTGATCAATTTAGTAACAAATCATCTTCTTTTTATCACTACCAAAACAACTTTCAATCACAACCACTTGTGCCGCCTCTTGTCGCCGCCTCCGGAAACCGCCGGCTGCCACCCACCGCCGCCGTTAACAACCACCATTATATGCTATTTATTTTCTAAAATGTAATTTTTTTTATACTTTTGTTGTTAGCAAGGTTTAAACCCTTGTCATTCATAATAACTAACAAGCATATACCACTAGACTAAACTAGAAACTTGACATATTATTGAACTCTTATTTTAAGTATATAATGTAGAATTACAATTGAATTCCACACATTATCCAAACAATGAAAATGCTATGATTTTGAAAACAAATTCTAAGTTATTTTAATTCTATAAAATTTGAATATTTATTGAATTCAAAATTAATACATCAAAACGGACCCTGAGAGAATGTTTGGATACCTCAATTCTATTTCTTTGAAATAGAATTGCGACCTCAAAAACCAATTGCATTGTTTGGGAACATAATTAAAATTTGAAGTGATAATTGAGTTGGATTTCTAAATGCTTTGATTCTCTTAAACTAATTTTATGTTAAATCCTAATAATTTAAATTCTAAATTTTGGTCTATTACTATAAATAATAATAACTCATCTTTTTTTAACCACCACAACTTTTGACCACCATAGCTGCCACCTGCGGCATCGACCGCCACCACCACTAAATGTTATTTATGTGATAATGTCAGTATGGGATGGTGGAGGAAAGATTCAGGCATTAATTTAATTATATTTTGTGCATAAAAGTGATTAATTAATTAAAATATCGCAAAAAAAAGATGTGAGTTTGGGAGATGAAGGATTAGCAACCACCAATCGTGAATAGTGGGAGAAATTGGAGAGAGAGAGGGGGTAGTTGCTCAACCGCCGTTCATACATGTGAACTCAGCGAGTAATAATAACCATAGTATCTCGGTAAAAGAATCAATCTCAACCTCTAAATAGCTTTAGTCAATTGCACATGTACCACTATGAGTTGTATTGTATTTAGATGTTATTTATTTTTTTAAATGTAAATTTTTATAATTTTAATGTTATCAAGGTTTGAACATTTGCCAACTGACCTTCCTTTGACCACCACCACCACCGGTGTCACCTCCGACCATCGTCGCCACAGCTGCCCAGCTCCGGCATCCACCGCTGCCACCACTATATACTAGTATTTATTTTTTTAAAAATATAAATTTTTATAATTTTAATTTTTATGTTACTAAAGTTTGAACCTTTGCCATCAGTGGCGGATCTATGCCTTGCACTTGGGGTGCAAGTGCCCCGCTGAAATATTTCTTTTTTTAATTTATACACTACAAAATGACATTGTTTTAATTTTAATTTTATTTTTAAGTAATAGTTAACATTAATGACATCGCTGATATTTATTTTTGGATCCACCACTGTTTGCCATCCATAATAACTAATAACCTCATACCACTAAACTACTCTAGATACTTGACTTATTATCGAAATACTATTTTATGTATAATGTTGAATTACAATTAAATTCCACACATTATTCAAACCTTGAAATTGTTATGATTTTGAAAGCAAATTACATGTTATTTAAATTTTATTAAATTTAAATATTTATTAAATTCAAAATCAATACATCAACGAAACTTGACGAATTTTAAATAATTTAGAAAAGAGCTACGATATTACGAGTTAGAGTTTGTGATATTACTACAAGCTTGAGTGTTAGTGCTGTTAGATCAAATATACTAAAAAATTTACACCGTTAGATCAAATATGATATTTTCTAAATAATGATGTAGATATTCCAAATCACCACCAACTTAATCATCCAACGGCTCTAACACTAAAGTTCATATTAATATCACAAGCTCTATCTCGTAATATCATTTGTCTTTAGAAAAAGACCAAATTGAGTTTAGTTGAGTACTTAATTACGGAACTTCGTAAGTTCTCACACTTATTTTATTTTTCTAGAAGGTTGCCTAATTTAAGTCATCTTCTTGAACTACGACTTCATTTGCCTACTTTGGTGGCTACTCTTTACGTGACTGTGAGTCTTCCAGCAAATGTTGGATTATTAAAACTCAAATATTCAACCACTACGCAAGCAAGAGTTTATTTTTAGTTTTTTATTAAAATTTTGAGACTTTTAGATAGATAATTCAAATTAATTTATTTAATATTTAGACATAACATTAAAAGTTCACACTATGATATAATATGTTAAGGAACTTAAGGGTGATTAAACTATTTAAACTTATAGTTCCATCATAACTAAAAAAGTCGGTAAAGGAATTATGAATAAAATAATTGGTTTTATTATAAATATTAAGATTAAAATAATTGATTTTATTATAAATATTAAGATAATGATTATTTTTCATTAATAATCATGTAAGAATGAGACACATGTGTTAAAAAAGAAATCTAATTAAGAATAAAATAGTAAAAATCGGACATTTTTTAAAATGGTTTAAAAAGAAATTATACTTATTTTTAAGGAATGGAGGGGGTACAAAAATAAGAGAAAAACTTGGGTAACACGGTTTTATAGATATTTTTTGTAAGATAGATTTTCTTTACATGACTCATCATGTGTTGATAGGTTAACCTTTGATAGAGTGAAATTTCATCTTACGAATTAAGATCTGTAAAACCGTTTTACGAAAGAACTACTTCAAAAATAAATAGTCATTTAGAAAGAAAAAATTCTAAAAAAATTAACATTTACTTAGAACCCAAGGTGTATCCATTGACCCCAAGTAGGGCTGGGTTGACTTGGTCAACCTTCCATCTAGTTATTTATCTATTTATTTATTTATTTATCGGTGAACAATTATAAAACCTGATTATTAGTTATGAAAATTTCAATATATGTCAAATTTTATATTAGTCAAATCACGGGTTTAATAGTTACTTGCAAGAAATATTAGTGTGAATCACAGGCATGATCAGACAAATGGAGATGCTCGTCAGTTCTAATGATTATCCGGACAATTTCCTTTTTTTTACTTTTCCATTTCATACTTAGAAAATATGTATATGTATAAATATATTATATTCCAATGCTTTCCTATTTTATCATAAAAAATTATTAAGGAATACTGATAAAACCATGAAGTAAACTCTCCTAAAAAATGTTCTAACAAGATCAAAATAGTGGGTTTATTCCTAATCCGACATGTATATATAAATATTATTATTAATTTTTATTTTTATATCGAGAATATTTTTAAAATTGTAAATGATAATCCAAAATAAATTAATTAATTAGGGGGCTAATAAGAGCATCCACAGTCGTTCCGATTGCAGTATAAAAATAAGAATAAAAAAGAAAGAAATATATTGATAGTTAGATTTGTTAGTTTAATGATGTCACTAATTTAAAGAGTTATAAATGGTGTTCATTAGAGTTTAAACTTTTTTAGATGGTCTCTAAAAAAATTTAGAGGTGGTATAGAGGGTATTTTAGGGTGCAACCATATATTGTAGATGTTCTAATACCACCCCTTCCTTGGTATAATTAGCAAGGGAATAGTGACTTTATCTATGTAACTCTTGTCATTAGTCCAGACCAAACATCAAACAAATCAGTTTATTAATCATATTCGACCTTAATTCTGTCTACCAAACAACAAATCAGTGAATTTGTAAGTGGTGAACCGCCCATAATTCCTTAAATGGATAAAACCATCTTTACGACTCAATAGCTCACAACAAAGGAACTCATGGTTTAAAGCTCTCAGGCATTATATATGACGGATCATACCTATTTTTCTGTTGGGTTAGTATATTTGACCATCCCCTGTTAACATGCCACAACATATTTTTAGCCAAGTAGATCGCATCACAGTCAAGTCCAATTATTTATTATTGTCAACTAATCTATGTCACATGTTTTTTGTTTACCTCAATGGGACAAATTCACCTTCTAGAAAGGCTCATGCATAATGAACTATATTCCGTACAACACACATATAAAGGCTCTGACCCCTTTACAAAAAGGTTCGCACTCTTTTTTTCTGACTTATGTAGTCAAATTAAGTTCTCTCATTCTCTCTCATATGGATCTGGTATTAACTCTCACACTGAAGAGGATTTGCAGGACCAACACTCCCCCCCTCCCCCGCCCCTGCTTAGGTAACATTTTGTTCATCTATTTCAGGCATTGATCTAGTCGGAAGATTCAAATCTCAAGCTTACCGATCGAATTAACAGATATATCTTTGGCGGAAAAATGGCATCATCGGGTGATTTTAGTAGAGGTGACAAGAGGTGATACAATAATGTATGGCGCCCCCCATTAAATGCCCGCCTTGCATCGCCTATATAATATAATGATGGGTACACCCAATGGGCACCCACTTTTAAATTAGTGACTCATTATACTCTTTCACTTTTTCTTCTAATTTTGTTTTATCAATTACATACATAATTATAAAATACTTAAGATTAATAATAACGTTTAACATAATTAATATATTTATATTGTACACCCACTCTTCCAACCACCACACACACACACACACACACACACACACACACACACACATATATATATATATATATATATATATAGTACACTTCCAACCGCCAAATTGCAAAGCAAAGCATTGAATGTTATTCTATGACTCACTTTAAATGAAACACAACATCACTCCCAAATTGTTCAATTTTTAAATAACTCACACTATAAATGGATTCATAGCGGTTATTGATGAGTTACATTTTATTTGCTCATTATTTCTATTTTAGTTAGCTTGTTTAGTTTTTTGTCTTTTGTGTTTGTCAAAAAATAATAATTGAATCTAACAACAAAAATAAAAAATAATATTTGAATTACATACTAATACATTTTACATTACTAATGCATAAAAATGCAATTTAGTAAAAATTAAAATGCAATTTCAAGAAAAGTTATTTTCTTCACAAACTACGTTCTTAGTTCATTTGTCACATTTTATTAGATCCCTATCATTTTCCTTTTTATTAGTGTCATATGTGTTCAAGAGAAGAAAACATAGAACTCTAATACTAACTAATACTTGTCTGCTCCACCTAAACGCCCACGTTTGAAAAGTTTAATTAATAATAAGATATATTAATATCATTAGAGTTAGTCTTAATTATAAAAATATATTTTAGCACAAAATGCTTTTTTTCCAATTATTTGTAATTGTAATATATATATATATATATATATAGTTGTAATTTGATGATTTTTTGTAAAAATTTATTTTTTTTACTATTTGATTGTCGCGCCGCCGTTGCCCGCTTTTTCGCCCATTGCCGCCCTGCCCGCCATTCACGATTTCAAAGATAATCAAAGAAAATGAAAACCACAAAATGAAAACCACAAAATAAAATAAAACATGTATATAAATGCTAAATAAATATTAAGCTATTGACGCCTTAGCAATATTATCTTTAATTTCGATGTCACGTCAACAATATGATTTAAAATTCGGTCAGACTGTATTCAAGCAATGTATCCGAATAAATGCTTAGGTTAGGAATATATATCATTTATCATGTACCCTCATTTTGCATCCATTTATTCTTCTTCTTCTTTTTTGGTTCTTTCTGGGATCTATCCCTTTCGGATATTTCTTTCGTTCTATTAAAGAAATTATTGTTGATTTTCTCAAAATTGTTTAAAAAAACTAAATTGAAACTCCTTTAGTTTTTTTAATTGAGTCTTTCCTTTTAGCCCATTTTTTAGTAATTATTACGCAAATAGCCTTAGTATTAGTAAGTACAGATTGACTATAATCTTTCCGTTCTTAAAAAATATTCATCTTTTCATATTTTTTTTGGACGCCCAAACAAATTGTCCACTTTCTAATCTTTTATTTTTTGAAAGTTAGCTTTAACACTTTATCATTGATTTGATTCTCACGGATGGCCTCACTATCACATATATATTATTGTAAAATACACAATGTTTGCCTAATAAAATTTATTATATATTTTTAATTTGTGTGTCGGATCGAATCGAATAATCTTTTTTTTGGGGGGGGGGGTTATACGATAGATAAAACAAATTTGGATTTAATAAATCTTCGTACAAAAAAAGAAAATTCATTTTGAGACGAAAAATTCTCCTACATGTCTCAAAATAAAATGATGTTTTAGAAATTTTCACACTGATTAAAAACTTATAAAAAATGATCTATGATGATTTAAGTGTAATTATTGTTGTTGAGTTGCATAATTATATTTCTCTTTCCTCTTAACATTCCTCTTTTAAATTATCATATTTTTTCTCAAAATTTGAACAATACATCTTTAATTAGAGAATAATTACTAAGGGCACTATTGACAAAATATGAATATTTTTTTCTTGAAATCTTATAACATCATTTATTTATGAACAAAAATATTCTTGTAATATAATTCCTATGTTCCGGGTAAATAGTCAGCTATTCCATTTGAAGATGTTTCACTTAAATAATTTACTTTCAAAAATTAAGGAATAAAAATATGATTTTATAAATGATAGGCTAATAAAAGCGTCATATAAAAAAATAGATTTTTTAAATGAGAACTTTTTACCAAAAACGAAGAAAGTATCATTATTTTGGGACAAAGGGACTATAAATAATAGAAACCCAATTAAGAGGGAGTATTTTTTTAATATAAATTTTCATATTTATCCTATTTGCAATGAATGAAAAATAAGACCAATTATTCTAATCTTTAAAGTTTCATAATGAAAATGCATTTTAGCCTATAAAGTATAAATTAATTGACTTGCTTGGAAAGGAATACTTTCTCTCTCTCTCCCCCACTTCCATTCCCATTTGGGCAAAGGAGGTACTAATAGTTTATTAATTTCTTATTGTTGCTTTGAATGAATCTTGAATTTAGTCTCCCCCTCCAATAATGGAGGTCATATTTATTTAATGATCATGGGTACATAGTGGACTATTAGAATTAAATGAAGTATGATCTTACTCATGAATGTAATGTGGCTTCCTTGACTTAATTTCTGGGTTGGACCATGACTTATTATTTTTGTTGAATAAGGCTTCAAAGGTCAATGTCAAAATTTTAGAATGGTTCAAGATGCAAAGTGGAGATGATAAATACAATTGCCACCTATTGGCAAGTAGGAATGTATATGGTTGTTTGATTTGGATAGGACTAAAATTATGAGCCAGTCGTTTTGGTGGTGATAGTGATGGTAATGGTGAGTCTATAAATGATATGTTTGATCGAAAAAGAAATGAGGGATAAGAATTTTTTTAATAAAACTAAAATTTGATTTTGTAAGAGTAACGCAAATTTTTAACTTTATTTTTAAATATGAGATAAATAATTATTTATTAATTATTTTGTTAAAAGTATTATTTTTAATTAGGACCATATATTTCTTTTTATAAATATATATACATATCATTTAGTTATTTAATCATTTCCAAACTTATTTTGATGTTAACTCTACTATATAAATCCAACTATTACATAATTAGATGAGTTTCTTAAATATTTATTATTGTGATATTATAATTATATTACTTCTTCCATTCCTTAAAAAGAGTCTAAAATTTCTTTGTACCTAAAAATAAAAAATATTCACGGAAAAAAAGGAGAAAAAGCACGAAAAAGCAAAAAAGAAATTAGGTCAAAGTGAATTTACATCAAATCCTACTTTGCACCCTTGATCAAATGACCAAAATAACGTTTATGTGATAAAGACATATATCAATTTTGTTACTATTTTTAATGCCCCTCAAGCTAGGGTAAGAATTTGTAACATTGTGACTATAAGACAAAATCAAAATTAGGGTTCAGAGTGGGATTTGGTTGGATAATGCCAACTTTTGACGTGAGCTTTGAAGGTTTTAGTGACTCCTCAACTCTTCTTGATTACGCTCTTCAATAATTATTATCTTAGGTAATAGGTTCTAATTGTTATGTTTGTGTTTATGACACGACGTTAATATGAGAGTAGATTATTAAATGAAATCTAATAAAAAAATTGAGAAATATGAGTGGGGGAGTTGGAGAGAGAGAGAGACTGGTAGTTGCACAACCACCTTTGCATATGTGAAGGTAGATTTTATTCGTGACCGTAAGATTTGGGTAAAAAAATAAATCTCAACCTTTAGATAGCTTTAGTCAATTGCACATGTGTGAGTATGAGCTCTATTGAATTATAGACTAGTCTTTGTGCCCGTGTCTATGACACGACGCGAGTAGGGGAGGATGTCAGTATTAGAGGGTGTAAATATTTAAATAAATCGATATATGTTTTAATCATGTTTCAAAAAGAGTCTAAAATAAGAAATTGAAAATGAAAATCTCTCGGTAATCAATTAAAACAATATGATCATTTAACAGTGGAGAAAAAAAATTAAAACTTTCTTTTGTAATTATATGCTTTAATCATGTTTCAAAAAGATTTTAAAGGTCCGCTTGGAAATTGTGTTTTCACTTGAGACTATGATAGAAAGGCTCTAAATGAAACACTACATGCATTGTGCAAGGCATTATGCAGTCATGAAAGATAATCTTTCTCTAGTGTCTTGTCAAGTATGTATATGACTATATGGTTGCAAATTGATCCATCCATGTATTGTAGAACGCTTTTGGCGTGAGCTTTCCTACACATTTGTAAATTTTTTGCCTTATTACCATAATTTTTTTTACCATATTACAGTTTGAATAACATCCTATTAGCAGTCAATAAACTATCTCAGATAATTTTATCTTTCCTTGTGTTGTGTCTCATATGGTGCGACTTATATGCAAGTTGATTACATCTGGAAAAAAATGGTCCATATACTTAAAAAAAATTATTACATCCGTTCCGGGTAAAAATTTCACTATTCTATTTTGAGATATTTACCTCAAGAAATCCACTTAAAAAAATTATATCCACAATTGACAACATTTCAACTTTACAAACATTAACTCTTTGGGTGGAACGGAACGAATGGATGGTTCTAAGACAAAAATCACCATGTGGACCTATCAAAGCCGATGTCGTTTTTGTCAATTAGTCCACTTCTCTCCTTCTTCCTTTTTTATTCTTTAGAATCCATGTTCTAGCTCAAATAAATTAACCTGTCCCTAAGTGAGACATTTGGTTTTGGCTAAAACATAATTACTGAAGAGTGTTCTCTGTGTCAATTGGAGATAGCTGAATGATTGATATTTTCTTTATGCAAACATTATTCATGTTAGCTTAAGTCAACATGTATAAGGACCTACCCTCAAAACGATCCAAATTGGATGGGTTTACGGGATTCTACATGAAGTTACTGTATACCTTGATAAAAGGTGTGTCAAAGGCATTATAAACCTTTTGGTACCTTCTAGTCTAGATACTAACTATAAAACTATTAACAATGAAGAAGAAAGTGACTAACATCAAAATGGGAATTGACACGGACCATCTGTAAATTGCTAACATTAGCCATGAACTATAATGCTGTCAAGAGGCTGAAAAAACAAACAGTGATCCATCTCCAGACATTGGCACAAACTGTTCTCCGAAAATTATAAATAAACACCACAACAGATCCCCAAACATCTCACGTAGCCCTTTTAGAAACCAACAGACAAACACTTGGTGGGCACAAAGGAATTCCAATAGTGAACTTCCCCAATCAACCCCGCGATATTGATTTCATTCTCATATAGATTTTTTGTAAATGTTTTAAATGAATTTGTTTAAGGGAAAGCACTAAAACGAGATAATGGGATGGGAGAAAGATTAAGAGGAGTGGGTAAACCGTTACATGAAGTAGACGTCTCTCCTTCCAAGTTCCAAGTTCCAACTCCCACTTCAACTACCATCATTATGAGTTTACACCAAATCAATTTTATTCCCCAAAAAGTTGAGAGAATTGGCTCAATTGCCATTTCCCAACAACACCCCAATGCCCTCAGCAACAATTTTGGCCTGGTCAGTGGTCATAAACCCCTTCGATTTCTGCCGTGTTAAAGGGTCAATGGTGGACGATCCTGAATTTGCTTTCATCAATTGAAGACTCCAACTTCACCAATTTGTTCTCCGGGAGGAAACCAAACGACATAGAATTGAGAGAAGCAACAGCAAAGTTTACCGGAAAACTTTGGTAATTAAATTAAAAAAGAAAGATAAGCGTCGAGTTTTGCAATCGTATTTACAACACATTTTTAGAGTTTGTGATGAAATTGATGCGCGATGCAAGGATGTAAAGCTTTACATGAACACGCAAACCGATGGACCGTGGAGATTTGTCTTCTTTCTACCGAATCAACCAGGGGAGGGCGGAGATTGAAACCGTGGTGGGTTGCAGCCATAAGAAAAACCAATAAGAAAAACCAAAAAAAATCACAAACCCAAACGAAAGAAGAACTTACACAGAGAGAAATCAACCGAGAAATTGTCCGAGATTGAGAGAGAGATGGCAAGGATTGAGAGAGAGAGATGGCGAGGCGGAATTGAATAAGAGAGAGGAATAGGCTAGGAAGAGAGAAGAAGAGGAGGTTGAGAGAAAACGTGTGAGAAGGGGTTCGAAGGAGGTTGCTCAACCGCCATTCACACATGTGAAATCGAGCGGCGATTATGACCATAGGATCTCGGTAAAGAAATCAATCTCAGCCCATGAATAACTTTTGTCAATTGCGAGCGTGCGAGACTGAGCTCTATTGTATTATAGATTGTTAACAATACATCCAAATCAAACACAATTCATTAAAAATCAATAAAATAATCATTTTGATACTTATTTGATTTAAAACAAAAAAACTCTTCCAAACAACACTTTTAAATACCTCATTTTTATCTTGAAAATCGGTTTGGTATCAAAATGAAGTAAACTAAGTCTCTATTTATATATAAAAAATGTATACCATTTTTTTATATAAAAAATATTTTTTAAATTGCTAAAAGGCCAAAAAGGTAATAAAATCAAAAAGTGGTTGTAAGATTTGGTTTTGATTTGTATCTTAAATTGATACAAATCAACCAAATCTAATTGTAATTGATTTTCATAACCTTTGATTCAACCATTGTAGGGAAAGATTTGGGATGATAGGGTGAAAGAGCCACCATTGTTCTGCTCTTGAGACAATTATTTTGTTACTGACGAAAAAGAAAAAAGATGATAATTTGAAAATGGAGGGAGTAATTTTTTTTGAACATCATAAAAATCATCTTTTTTAGAGAACCAATATTTAAATTGTTTTAGAAGAAAATAAACTAAATCAAAATAGAATTTTTTTTAATAGAATTTACTTCAAGCACAAAAAAAAAAATACATCTTGAAATATTTTAAAGATAACAACTAAACAAATCAATGTCTATATTTTGAGACCAAAATTTGTACAAAATAATAAGATCTAAAAATAATTACTACGAATTTGAATTTAATATGCAGTTCATTTCGTGGTTTGTAATTTCTTTTCATAGTTTTGTAAATAAAAATCTGCATAAAAATAAGAGAGATAATAAGAGAATAAATGTGGGACCAGTACTGAAAAAGAAAATAAAAAACCAGACAACCTTAAAATGAACCACAAATGGAAACGACGAGTAGATATCAAGTGTAATGGTTATACTACTGAAAGGGTATCATGATTCAATAACAGTTGCAAGCATTATATATTTATATGTGTAATCACTGCTCATTAACTGTAATTAGTGTTTGTATCCGTGCGTAAAACGCACGACATATATATTTTTCAATTAAATTATAGTGTAATGCTAGGGCCACTCTAATAGCACTTAATTTTGGGTACCAAATGATGTGACATTTTATGTGTCATATTATTAACATAGCTTCTTAACTTATAGTGGAGCCCATAAAATGCCAAATAAGATGACACATTAGAAACCACATCATTTGGTGCACAAATTTGAGTGCTCATTGAGTGGCTCTAGCATTACTCTAAATTATATATATAAAATTAAAAGAATAAATTAAGAGATACTACCTTATTAAAAATATATAACAATAAGATTAGTCATTATATATTTTGAAAATTAATCATTTTCTACAACATAATTTTATATATGATTATTCAATTGAAAAAAAAACAAACACCAAAATGATCATTTAGTCACACTATGATTTTAACATTGATCAAATAATTCAAAAGACTTTAACATTACTGCATCCATCCCAAAAGAAAGGATGACGATAATTTAAAAACGGATGGAGATTTCCTTTCAATAATTTTTGGATGGACATAAAGGGAACGATGCATAATAATTTTGGGTCGGAAGAAGTATATATTTACTGATTAAATATCATCTAATAGAAAAAAGCAATAATCTATACAGTTGGCCCAAAAAAAAAAGTCATTAAATACCATGTTAATTTCGTGCTCCCTCCGTTCTGGGTAAAAAGTCATTGTTTGAAAGTCAAACTTTTGAAAAAAAATGACACTTTTAGTAATCCATTAGTAATAAAATGAATAATTGCGGGCCGGTTCTTTATTTAGAAATTATAACCTCTCTGGTGCGCTATTTTTTATCCAACCGCATAAGTCCATTATTTTTCTTCCTAAAATGCCTCTCCTTCTCCTGTTGATGAATATCACTCACCGGAGTTGACACGAATTCAAAGAAAATAGTTCTAAAAATATAGGACTTAATATTTTAATTAGTTCTGTTTTAATTTTTTTTTCCATAGAACTGGATAATTTGAGTTTGTCAATTTTAGAGTTGGAATTTTCCTAAATTATATATTGACAAATTATTTCAATTTTGTTAATTTTTTTTACATCCTCTAATTTTTCAGACTTGCTTACTTAAAGCACGGATGTAGATCCGAAATTTTTGGATATGTAATCTATGAGAAGTACATAACTTTATTTTTAAGAAAATAAAATTATAAATATAGATCCTAACTTTATAGATTGATTTAATTTATTTTTTAAAAGATCTGGGTAAACACTAAATCAATGTATTCTAACAGTGAAGGAAGAATTTTTTTTGAAGTAAAATTTCAAAGCTAAACCATATATGTTAGGCAAAGGAATACAATATATATTCCCCATGTATAATACAATAGGATTTTTGAAATTTGAATGATGCTCACAAGCATGACTGACACAAGTATCAATGAATGTAAAAGGACATTTTATATGGATTAGTGTGAAATGTAATGATACATTTAATTTTTTTTGAGATAGCATGCAAAGTTGTATTTATATTAATAAATGGAGAACCTTCTATTTTTAGAAAGAAAGTTTTGACGGAATATTTCCTTTTATAGATGCATCTGTCTATATATATATATATATATATATATATATATATATATATATATATATATATATATATATATATATATATATATATCTCATGCTACGTAGGATAGATGTGAGATTTGTGTATATTTTATTAGGGCATCCACAGTCATGGACCTGTAAAAAGGTTTATTCCCACTGCCACGTCATGCCACATCATCAGCTTATAAACATTTTCTTTATAAACCTATTCTCTACAATACATAAACCCATAAAAGCTTTATAGTATGGACCCACAACTAAATATTTTATTATTTCCCAATATACATTTATTTTCAAAAATAAATATATCGTTTTAAAATATAAATATTTATAAAACAAATATAATATATCCAAAAAATAATTTATATATTTTTAAATTTTATCTTTGAAAAAAATATTTTTATTCATAAATATTTATTAGTAATTCAATAAATTTGAAAACAAAAAACAAAAAAACGGTAACAAAAAAAACGGTAGAAAAAACGGTAAAAAAACGGTATAAAAAAACAGAACCCCTAAATGTTACACCTAAAAACTTTAATTACCACATTACTTAGAATATTCAATTACTGAAATACCCTCCATTAAATGTAAATAAAATAAAAACCCTTTCCAAGTTACCAAAATGCCCAATTGAAAACAAAAAAAAATTAAATATTAAATTAACTCTCTAACAAGCAGAAAATTGTATATCTATGAATTTAATACCAAAGTGCGGCATATCAATGCATTCTGGTCGTCACACTCTCATTTATCTAAGAGCTTCAATCAATCCACAAACAGCTCTTCGTGCTTGTGTGTATATAGAATCACGCATAATATCTATTCGCCTTCACAATCTTTATATCATTCCAGCAACGAACGGGAGATGGGCTTCGAGAAGAGCACTGTCCCCGCCCGATAGAGTTTCTGATTATGGTATTCAAGATGAGGATGTTGATGAAGCGGCAGCGGCATTTGTGAGGCCGGGACGATTCTGATGGCAGTGTGCCGTCTTCGTCGCCTGATGGTGGTGGGAAGAAGAAGAAGTTTTCGGGGAAGGATGGGGGTGGTGGTGGGAGTAGGAAGCAAGAGAAGAAGGTGAAGTTGTCGGGGAATAGGAGAGAGAGGCAGCGAGGGGGGAGTGCTGGTTTATGAGAAATAGAGGTCGAAGCTTAAAGAGTGAAACGGAGGGTGGTCTGGGGACTGGGATGATGTTGAGGTGAAGGATGAAGAACTTCAAAAAGTCAATAAAAGTTGTTATTGTTTTAAAATTTTTTTGACAAAAATCGCCACTTTTTGAATAAAAAAAACAAAAATGTCGCCACTTTTTTAAGTGAAGGACCAAGAACTTCAAAAAGTCAATAAAAGTTGCTACTTTTTTAAAAATTTTTGACAAAAATCGCCACTTTTTGAAAGAAAAAAACAAAAATGTCGCCAAGTGTTTTTTAAAAAAGTAAAAACAGTCGCCACTTTTTTAAAAACAAATTGACAAAAATCGTCATATTTTTTAAAATTTTTTGAAAAAAGTCGCCACTTTTTAAAAAATAATTTGACAAAAAACGCCAAGTTTTTAAAAAAATATGAAAAAATCGCCATATTGTTTTTTAAAAAAATTTAAAAATCGCTAGGTATTTTATAAAAAATTTAACAAAAAAAAAAAAAAAGAAGATTCAATAGGAGGAACAAGTTTAGGGTTTATAGTTAATTGTGAATGAGGATTTGACATATATTTATAGGATTATTAATTGAAACTCCTTTATATAAAAGGATAAGGATTAATTAGTAATTAGAGTTTAGGGTTAATTGTAACTTTTTTTATAAAAGGAGTAATTAGTAATTAAACTATTTAATGAATGTGGTATTTAGTCAATAAAGTAAGGAGCAGTTGGATGTTTCAACCGGTTGTAAATTTACAACCGGTTGATTACACGTCATGACCTCCAATGGCTTTCAAAAAGCTTCAACCGGTTGATATAATATGAAAAGGTTTATTTTTTACCCACTGGAGCTGCTCTTAGGTAGTTACGCATTATTATTGAGCAACAACATTATTTATAAACTTTTTGATTGACTTGTGGTAGGTCTAGTGACCAAAAATGCTGCGTGTTTAGTAGGATAATATGTACGCTACACGTAGCAAAACAAACTTTTGGGTTTGGGTAGTTATAAATGATATCAGAGTGAGTGTCGGCCGAAAGTGCAAGAACAAAATGTTGCATCGTGGGAGGTGGGAGTCACCTCATGATCTCTCTACGAGTCACCTCTTCTATCCTGCTCCTCCACATTCTGATTCACGTATGATTCACCTCTTGAATCATGCATCGCCCACGGTACGGTTCAACCTTGATAAGGACGTCAAGGATTTGAGCTGAATACATTGTAATACCTCATCACACATAGAATTGATGTGGAGCTTGTGTATGCTTTATTAGGTGACCACCAATTACCATTAAGTATCAACATCATAGACTTTTGGATCGGCTTGTGGTAGACATGGTTATCCAATGTGATGTATGATTAGTACAACAGTGTGACACAACACATAACGGACCTAACTTTCGGGCTCAAATAAATTACATTAACAATACAATATATCTTTCATTATGTGAACACTATTCAATAACAGATTATCAACGCCTAAACCATTATAAAAATCAACTATGCATAATTCAAATAAAGGGCCAATAAGAGGAAGATTAGGAATATATAATTATCATGGATTCATGGGCCACCGTTTTCATGCATTTATACTGTCTTTTTTTGTTTCCCTAACTTTTGATCAAAGTAAGAGCATTTCTGAACCACTCATAATTGTTAGCAGGAGTAAGAAGGTATTTACAATCCGATAACTTGTAACAAAGGGACTCATAACTTGGTTGGAGATCAAAGGCACTATGAACGGCCAAGCCCATTAGGCCACTACCTGCAACTCTAGGGCAGACAGACTATGCGGCCCTTAAGAATATGGTTGTCCATGATTGTTGTCAATTAATTCATATCACGTGCTCATTGTCCACCTCAACAGGACATGTCCATTTTTTAGAAGCCTTCGTGGCCTAACGAACTTTACTCCGAACATCGCATATATAAAGTCCCTGATCCCTTCACAGAAAGGTACACTCTCATTTCTACGTCCTTACGCTGTCAAATTTCATTCTCTCTGATCATAATCCTCATATTGACTCTCACGCTGGAGGGGATTTGCAGGGCCACCCGCCCTGCTCAGGTAACGTTTGCTTGTCTATTTCAGGTACCGATCCAGGCTAGTTGAGCAAATTCCATTGTCGTCCAGCGGTTAGGATATCTGGCTTTCACCCAGGAGACCCGGGTTCGATTCCCGGCAATGGAACCACTTGATGATGCTGAATGTTATTTCTTTCTAATGCATTTTTAGTTGAGTCTCAGTGTCACCTCACTAGCTTTATACTTTAACTAGTTTTTTTAACTCGTGCGTTAAACGCACGTCAACAAAATCGTACATAAACAAAATAAGGAAAATCGACTTATTAACAATTACACATAAGTATATCACTAATCATTATAGATTCTAAAAAATATTTTTATACACAACATTTGTTGTCTTATTAGTTGGTTTTTCATCTTCACTGCATATAAATATCTTCAAACCAAAATAATTTGTTACTCTAAAAACTACAACATATAACTATCTATGACTAAATACTGATTTTTTTTCATTCTAAAGGAGACCTGCGTGCAATTATTGACTTTGAAACTTGTTAATTGTCATTGCATATGATACCCGTAATGTAAATTGTTTTCTCTGAAACTTGAAAAACAATCTTACATCGGATAAGTTAATGACAATCAGTGGATAAAAACATTTTTTCCAACATTGCTTCTTTTTAAAAAATTATTTCAACAATGTGATCCCCAAGATTTATGATGGTTAGTTTTGTTCCATTGCACAACCCTGCAACATGGTCAATGTTTCTCAATAGCATTACTGGAACACTAATTTTAAGTGTCAATTAATGGCCTGATAACCCAGAACACTTTATACTATTCAAAAACTATGTATAATGAATGTTTTGAACAAACTTATTTTTTTCTGCCCTTCAAATAGAATGTGAACTCAAATAAGTTCTTCTTTCTGAATGATTACTTTTATTAAATTATATTTGTATATTATGAATAAATAAATATTTTTTAAGAAAAAAATAAGCTAAAATAAAAATAACGAAATTATTTTTACCGTTAACAAATATTTTTTGTTTTGTAAATTATTTTGATTTTAATAACTTCTATTATATATTTTTTTTGTTTTATTGACTTCGTAACTATTATTTTTGTTTTATTTTTAAGAATTAGTTTTACGGAAAAAAATTGTACACTTTTTAGAAGCCCTCGTGGCCTAACGAACTTTACTCCGTAGAACGCATATATAAAAGCCATAATCCCTTCACAGAAAGGTACGCTCTCATCTCTACATCCTTACGCTATCAAATTCCATTCTCTCTGATCATAATCCTCATATTGACTCTCACGCCGGAGGGGATTTGCAAGGCCACCCGCCCTGCTCAGGTAACGTTTGCTTGTTTATTTCAGGTACCGATCTAGGTTGGGTAAGCAAATTCCATTGTCGTCCAGCGGTTAGGATATCTGGCTTTCACCCAGGAGACCCGGGTTCGATTCCCGGCAATGGAACTACTTGATGATGCTGAATGTTATTTCTTCTTAATGTATTTTTAGTTGAGTCTCAGTGTCACCTCACTAGTTTTATACTTTAACTAGATTTTTAACTCGTGCGTTAAACGCAAATCAACAAAATCGTACATAAACAAAATAAGGAGAATCGGCTTATTAACAATTACACATAAGTATATCACTAATCATTATAGATTCTAAAAAATATTTTTATACACAAAATTTGTTGTCTTATTAGTTGGTTTTTTATCTTCACTGCATATCAATATCTTCAAACCAAACTAATTTGTTACTCTAGAACTACGACATATAACTGTCTATGACTAAATGCTGATTTTTTTTCTTTCTAAAGGAGACCTGCATGCAATTATTGACTTTGAAACTTGTTAATTGACATTGCATATGATACCTGCAATGTAAATTGTCTTCTCTGGAACTTGAAAAATAATCTTACATCGGATAAGTTAATGATAATCAGAGGATAAAAACATTTTCTCCAACATTGCTTCCTTTTAAAAATTTTATTTCAACAATGTGATCCCCAAGATTTATGATGGTTAGTTTTGTTCCATTGCACAACCCTGCAGCATGGTCAATGTTTCTCAATAGCATTACTGAAACACTAATTTTAAGTGTCAATTAATGGCCTGATAACCCTGAACACTTTATGCTATTCAAAGACTCTGTATAATAATGTTTTGGAACAAACATATTTTTTTCTGCCCTTTCAAATAGAATGTGAACTCAAATAAGTTCTTCCTTCTGAATGATTACTTTTATTAAATTATATTTGTTTTTTATGAATAAATAAATTTTTAAGAAAAAAATAAGCTAAAATCAAAATAACGAAATTATTTTTACCGTTAACAGATATTTTTTGTTTTGTAAATTATTTTGATTTTAATAACTTCTATTATATATATTTTTTGTTTTATTGACTTCGTAACTGTTATTTTTGTTTTATTTTTAAGAATTAGTTTTACGGAAAAAAAAATTGTACACTTTTTAGAAGCCCTTGTGGCCTAACGAACTTTACTCCGTACAACGCATATATAAAGGCCCTGATCCCTTCATAGAAAGGTACGCTCTCATTTCTATGTCCTTACGCTGTCAAATTCCATTGTCTCTGATCATAATCCTCATATTGACTCTCACGCCGGAGGGGATTTGCAGGGCCACCCGCCCTGCTCAGGTAACGTTTGCTTGTTTATTTCAGGTACCGATCTAGGTTTGTTATGCAAATTCCATTATCGTCCAGCGGTTAGGATATCTGACTTTCACCCAGGAGACCCGGGTTCGATTCCCGGCAATGGAA
Organism: Codonopsis lanceolata; assembly: GCA_013146195.2. Lineage (NCBI taxonomy): Eukaryota > Viridiplantae > Streptophyta > Magnoliopsida > Asterales > Campanulaceae > Codonopsis > Codonopsis lanceolata. The sequence continues at coordinate 76,542,456 of CM028381.1, forward strand.
CCACTTGATGATGCTAAATGTTATTTCTTCTTAATGTATTTTTAGTTGGGTCTCAGTGTCACCTCACTAGCTTTATACTTTAACTAGTTTTTTAACTCGTACGTTAAACGCACATCAACAAAATCGTACATAAACAAAATAAGGAGAATTGACTTATTAACAATTGCACATATGTATATCACTAATCATTATAGATTCTAAAAAATATTTTTATACACAATATTTGTTGTCTTATTAGTTGGTTTTTCATCTTCACTGCATATCAATATCTTCAAACCAAACTAATTTGTTACTCTAGAAACTACGATATATAACTGTCTATGACTAAATGTTGATTTTTTTTCTTTCTGAAGGAGACCTGCGTGCAATTATTGACTTTGAAACTTGTTAATTGTCATTGCATATGATACCCGCAATGTAAATTGTCTTCTCTGGAACTTGAAAAACAATCTTACATCGGATAAGTTAATGACAATCAGAGGATAAAAACATTTTCTTTAACATTGCTTCCTTTTAAAAATTTTATTTCAACAATGTGATCCCCAAGATTTATGATGGTTAGTTTTGTTCCTTTGCACAACCCTACAGTATGGTCAATGTTTCTCAATAGCATTACTGGAACACTAATTTTAAATGTCAATTAATGGCCTGATAACCACGAACACTTTATACTATTCAAAAACTCTGTATAATGAATGTTTTGGAACAAACTTTTTTTTCTGCCCTTTCAAATAGAATGTGAACTCAAATAAGTTCTTCCTGCTGAATGATTACTTTTATTAAATTATATTTGTATTTTATGAATAAATAAATTTTTAAGAAAAAAATAAGCTAAAATCAAAATAACGAAATTATTTTTACCGTTAACAAATATTTTTTGTTTTGTAAATTATTTTGATTTTAATAACTTATATTATATATATTTTTTGTTTTATTGAGTTCGTAACTATTATTTTTGTTTTATTTTTAAGAATTAGTTTTACGGAAAAAAAATTTGTACACTTTTTAGAAGCCCTCGTGGCCTAACGAACTTTACTCCATACATCGCATATATAAAGGCTCTGATCCCTTCATAGAAAGGTACGCTCTCATTTTTACGTCCTAACGCTGTCAAATTTCATTCTCTCTGATCATAATCTTCATATTGACTCTCACGCCGGAGGGGATTTCTAGGGCCACCCGCCCTGCTCAGGTAACGTTTGCTTGTATATTTCAGGTACCGATCTAGGCTAGTTTAGCAAATTCCATTGTCGTCCAGCGGTTAGGATATCTGGCTTTCACCCAGGAGACCCGGGTTCGATTCCCGGCAATGGAACCACTTGATGATGCTGATTGTTATTTCTTCTTATTGTATTTTTAGTTGGGTCTCAGACTCTCAGTGTCACCTCACTAGCTTTATACTTTAATTTTATTTTTATAATTCTCAACAAATAAATTTATTTAACTTTATTTAATATATTTCATATTTAAATATTCTGTATAAATAAATTAAGACCTAAATTAGACATAAATTAATTTTTTTAAAAAGTACTCATAAATTATATAATTTATAATTTAACTAGATCTTCGTACCTGTGCCTATGGCACGGTGCCAGTATATATGATTTCGTCAATTGAAACGATAATGTCTAAATAAAAAATATGATTTCAAACTCAACTAATAGTTGAGTGGAGTTACTTGTAAGGAGTTATATGTAACTGACCCATGACCGTTTGATCTTGCGACTGAAATCAATCCCCATCACCAGATAGTCTTAGTCAATCAACTGAGCTCTATTGTAAGATTATATATTAATGTAAAAGTGATGTTTTATAAGGGGCGACTGCTCATAATATTAACTGTATGAGGTAACTTTGTAATAGTGAGTTAAAAGTAGATAACTACTCTGACACATGTGAATGTGAGGGTGAATCACAACCGTTAAATTTTTTAAAATAATTTAATCTCAACCTCTAAATAGCTTTAGTCAATTGCACATGTATGAGTATGAGTATGAACTCTATTGTATATTAGATTAATAAATTATCTATAAAACACATATTATACATAACTCGTAAAATAACATAAATAGAATATTACATAAAACGTCAAAATTGAAAAGAAAAAAAATACACAAAATTATAAAATCAAAAAGGAAGAAAAGAAAAAGAAAAAAAAAGCTTTCAAAAAATAAAACCCAACCCAACCGTTGAACCCCACCCCCACCCAACGGCTACAAATCAGAACGGTTAGATTTTTTAAGAAAAAAATCAAAAATTCAAATTTATCAGACAATTTACAGACGCATGACCCACCAGAAAACCCCCTCTCACGCTCCTCTTCGACGCATTTGGTGCACGCGTCATATCTGAGGCAACGGTGCACCACACCGCCCCTCCTATGACACTTCTTCTTCCTGGTCGAATTTCTTCTTAATTAAGAAGTCTCCTTCCTCTCTCTCTTAGATGGATTTGCTAAGGAGTATGTACTATCAGTCTCTCATTGTTACTCTTCTTCTTCTTAGTTCTTAGCAAGAAGAAGTCTAAGAAGTCCCAAAAATACAACATTGGAGATGCTCTAAGCATATTTCTCTTCTAGAGACTTCCACTAAACCTAAATTTTTGTTGCCACTACTCACTAGTATTGTTCATTATGTCATTTATCACTTTCCAATGCTTTTAAAGATATTTTATTTTATTTTCTAAAATTATTTAAAATATAAATTTATAGTCATTTCATTGCTTAATTGAGTGTTCTTTTCCATGCGGATTATACTATCTTTTTGGGCTTGTTTGCTAGTCAGGTATAAATAAATAGTATTATTAATCAAAGTAATATTAACACCCTCGCTATTAATCCTTATTTGAAATTAAAAATGTTAATCTCAAAAAAAATTATGAGGATGCTAATAATATCACCCTTTCCCTTGGTATAATTAACAAGTGAATAATGATTTTATCCAGATAACTCGTGTTATTAGTCTAAGTGCGTATTAAATATCAGAAAACTCGACTTATTAATCATATTCGACTTTAATACTAGCTACTAAACGACACCTTTGGGCATTAATAATATACATAAATAGTCTTGCTATTCTCACACTATACTTTGGTTGTATAAATTGGATATACTTCATGTTTTAAAAAATGTCCACTTTCCGAACTTTCATTTTTTTTAAAATTATTTTTATTATTTTAATCATGATTTGATCCTCATTTTAATTGATGATATCACTCTCATATTGCTATTTATCTTAATATTTTTAATAAAATTAATTATGGTTTTTTTTTAAAATCAATATGTCAGGTCAAATAAGACGAATGAGAAGATATTGGCCATATAACACATGTAAATTTATAAAACTTTATATAAAAAAGAACACCGACAAAAATTAATAAATAACAGAAACTCAGTCAACGGAAGTGGGAATATTTCAATTTTTTATATAAATTTCATATTTATCCTAGTTGCATTGAATATAAAATAAGAACAATTATTCTAATTTTTAAGGTTTCAGAATGAAAATGCATTTTAGTTTAAATATATTTGACTTGTTTGGAAAGGGGAATACTTTGTCTTTCTCTCTCTTTCTCACCATTTGGGCAAATGAGGTGATATTTTTTTTTAAATTATTATTTTTTTCTTTGAATGAATCTTGAATTTAGTCTATTTTATTTGGAGTACATATTTACTTAGTGTGAGGTTAACTACACACAAACGTATACTCTTTACACCTTATTTATTATAATTTACAGCACAATATACAACATTTTAATGCATAAAATTGGGTGTAAGGAGCACATTTTGAGGAGTGGATAACACAGTATATTTTGACGTATCAGTAAATATTATAGTAAAAATATAAGTAGTTAAGGGGGGTACATTATTTCAATTATTAGTCGAGAGGCGCAATCGGAACTTGACCCATATATAATTGAGGAGGGTTATTTGTAAAGAGTTATATGTAACTGACTCATAACCGTTGAATCTTGCTGTCGGAATTGATCCGACCGCCGAATAGTTTCAGTCAATTGATTGAGTTGTATTGTTATAGTTAATAATAATTAATTGAAGTGCGGTGTTGAATGATACAATAATATAGTTCACTCATGCCTTTATAGGGTTTGACTATGACTTATTTGGTTGAATTATAAGGCTTCTAAGGTGATGTGCACCGAAAATACACCTTCCAAAGTATTCGTCAAAAGGCTCATAGCAAAGGAAGGGCCCAAGCCCAAAGTAAGTAAAGGCCCATGAAGTACTATATATAGAGGGATCTTCCCTCATTATAGAGGACTCCTCAACCTCTCTCTTTTAAAGCACACTTTCAATACTAATTTTACCAGTAGCTCGAGGGAACACCTGAGCTCCGACACATATTATCCTTGTTATTGACTCTCACACCGAAGGGTTTTAGCTGGGATCACCTCCCAGCTACCTAATGGTGCTCTCTCTCTTTGCAAACTAAACAGCCAGATATCCACCTGATGACGTCACGGACGACGAGACTTTCAGCACCCCCTCTCGTGGCGTGGTCAAGTGGTTCCATTGTCGGGAATTTATTATCTCAAAAGCCCTCACAAAGCCGAGGATGAATCATATCAAAGGGTCAATTATACACCCAGGTTCCCTGCCAAGGTTCAAAAGTCGACTACATAAACTCTTTTGGAATTCAAAGCAAAATCTCTGGCATTACAAGAAAGAATTATGAGCAAATTGTCCTTCTTACCTTGAATATGAACCACTATGGAAGCCACCCCATCCTCGGTACGCGAGGTGGGGTCAACGGCCTCATCCTCGGAACGCGAGGAAGGTTGCAATGTACAAGAGGGTCAACGCTCACTACCATCCTCGGTACACGATGTGGAGATCAAGGGCCTTTATCCTCGGTACACGGGGAAGGTCGCAATAAACAAGAGCGTCAACTCTCACTACTATCTAGGGGTGGCAATTTTAAGCACGACACGATTGACCGACACGAACGAACACGACACGAAATTATAGGGTTTGGGTTGGAGCTTATCGGGTTCGGGCTGTTATATGGCCAACACGATAAAACACGATACAAAATAGGTTGTCATCGGGCTAGCTTGATAAGCACGGTAAGGCACGATAAGACATGATAACTAAAATATATATGCTTTAAAAATATATTTTAAAAAATTTACTAGGGGTTATTCACTTCTTTCAAACTATTTTCATGATTATTTCATAGTTTTATCATTAGAAAATTTATGACTTTTAAACTACTTGACTATTTATATTGATAAATATTGAAAATATGTATTAAAAAATCAAAATTATATATTTTATAATGTTTATTGGGCTTAACGGGCCTGACTAAATAAATCGTGATTTTTTGTTTATCGTGTCGTGTCGTGCTTTTCGTATTTTTATCGTGTCGTGTTCGGGTTTTAATATTAGGCACGATAAGCTTATCGTGCCGTGTTCGTGTTCGTGTTCGTGCTTATCGTGTCGTGCTGTTATCGTGCCGGCCCGATAACAGCCCAGCACGACCAATTTGCCACCCCTACTACTATTCTCGGTGCGCGAGGTGGGGATCAAGAGTCTTATCCTTGGTACACGGGGAAAGTCGCAATAAATTAGAGTGTCAACGCTCACTACCATCCTCGTTACGCGAGGTGGGGATCAAAGGCCTTATCATCGGTACACGGGGAAGGTCGCAATGAACAAAATCCGAAGTAGCTTACAAATGCCGAAGTAGCTCACAAAAGTCGAGGAACCATCTTATTATGGCTTTATGGCCCGGTTCTCTTTAAGATCCTCGCCAAGACGAGGATAAATCTTATTATGGCCTTATGTCCCGTTTCTCTTTAAGATCCTTGCCAAGATGAGGATAGATCTTATTATGTCCTTATGGCCTGGTTTTCTTGAAAATCCTCGATACGCGAGGACCAATCACTTTTCTTGAAGATCCTCGGTATGAGAGGACTAACTATTATTTTCTTAAAGATCCTCGGTTTGCGAGGACCATCTATTATTTTCTTGAAGATCATCGGTACGCGAGGACCAATTATTATTTTCTTAAAGATCCTCGGTACGCGAGGACTAATTATTATTTTCTTGAAGATCCTCGATACGCGAGGATCAACTATTATTTTCTTGAAGATCCTTGGTACGCGACGACCAATTATTATTTTTTTGAAGATCCTCGGTACGCGAGGACCAGCTATTATTTTCTTTAAAGATCTTCACTTAATCGAAGACCAGTTACTCGAGGCCTTAGCACCAATTATCATATATTGGTCAACTCGAGCACCTACGTAAAAAATCTCATGCCGTGTTCGAACGGTCAAGTTAAGAAGCCTTCTCCGATCTTAAAAACAGAAATCGCTAACTCTCAACATGACAAGAAAGAATCACAAGCAAATAGTACTCCTTACCCTTGAGGTAAACCTCGTGGAATAAGGAGTATGGGGCTACTGATGTGCATCGAAAATACACCCCCCAAAATACTTGCCAAAAGGCCCATAGCAAAGGAAGGGCCCAAGCCCAAAATAAGAAAAGGCCCATGAGGTACTATATATAGAGGGGTCTTCCCTCATTATAGAGGACTCCTCAACCTCTCTCTCTCTCTCTCTCTCTCTCTTAAAGCACACTTTCAATACTGATTTCACCGGTAGCTCGAGGGAATGCCTGAGCTCCGTCACATATTATCCTTGTTATTGACTCTCACACCGGAGGGCTTTAGGTGGGATCACCTCCCAGCTCCCTAACAGTGCTCTCTCTTTTTGCAGACTAAACAGCCAGGTATCCACCCGATGACATCATAGACCAGTCATGGACGACGAGACTTTCGGCACCCCCTCTCGTGGCATGATCATAAGGTCAATGACAAACCCTTAGAATGGTTCAAGATGAAAAGTGAAGATGAAATAATAGCACAATTATCACTTGATGACTCATACAATGGTCTTCGCTTGAGGAATTAGAGGATATATTTTTACAAATTAGACTTACAACTAGTGTTACCACTGGTGTTACAATTTGCCTTAAGAAATATATAGTTGACTTTCCAACTTTGCATTTTAGTATGCAAGTTGTAATACTAGTGGTAAAGATAGTATTACTCTGTTCCTAAAGACACTTATATGTTATATATGATCACCCAACACTGAGTTACGTAATTTTGAGTAGGATTTTCATTCGTTGATGGTGTAAAATATTTTTTTTACATAAGCGGTTCTTCAAACATGATACGTGTCAATCATAATATTTATCTTTTTTTTAAAAAAATTAGTCGGTCACGTGTCATGCTTTACAAGTTACTTACGTAAAAAAAAAAAAAATACACCGCTGGTGAATGAAAATTAAATTCTTATTTTTATTATTTTTGGGGTCTATTTTGTTGGGTATTATATTTTGGAAAAACTTTCTTGCGGGTACCTTTTCTCATGTTTTTAACCACTGCAATCCACCTTTTTTTCAATCGATAAACAACACTTTCTAAAGATTATTTCTAAAATACTCAGATCGTTTCCTTCCACAGCTCCAGCGTATTCTTCCTAAATTGTTCGAAAATCACGATTATTTGGGAAACAAAACGGTAAACATTTTTTTTCTAAATCTGATTCAGTAAGTATGATACTGGAATGAAGATTCCTATTTTTGGCTGGGTTGGAGAATTATGTAATGATAGAGGAGGAAGAACAACGCGGAAAGGATGCAGATTAAACTAGTTTGAATCGCGATGCATCAAATTTGAAATCAGATGCATTGATTTGGAATTGCAATGCATCGTTATGAAATGAAAATGACAAATTGGATGCACGATGTAGAAATTTTCAATGCAGAAATTGGATTCGCGATGCATAAATTAGATTCGCAATGCACAAATCGGGTTCGTGATGCAGAAAATATTATGCACAAATGGGATTCACGATGCTTAAATTGTTCATTGCAATGCTCAAATTGTGCTTCACGATGCTGAAATTTTTGCTTAGCATCATTAATGATATAGTCGTCTTTTCGCCCCAAAAGAGACTTTTTTTCCGGTTAAAAGAACATAAATTACTGTAACAGTTAGAAACTTATCTAAGGGGACCGACCCAAATTTCACCCATATATTTTGGAATAATTACGGGCCGGTCCACTTTCCAAAGTTTATAACCCTTATAGTCCTTTTTTTTCAACTCGAAAAGGTCACTTTTTGGGGTAAAAAGACTACGATACCCTTAATGAGTTAGAGACGCACTACAGAAATGCATCGCAGTGCATCAATTTTTGCATCGCGATGCATCAATTTAAATGGAATCAATTTTAATTACAAAATCGAATTTTTGCATCGCGATGAATGGATTTTTGCACCGCGATACATAAAATTTTAATTATCTAATTCAATTTTGCATCGCGATCAATGTTCATAAAATTTTAATTATCTAATGGTAATTTTTGAATCAAAAGTGTTGGCCGGAGTTGTTGGAGAAGACAATGACATTTTATGAACATTTATTTCAAAAATAGACCTTAGCGGTTGAAAAAAGAAGACATGACTAGAGGGGTTATAAACTTTGCAAAAGGGACCAGCCACAATTTCACCAAATATTTTCTCCTTAATTTAAATTGGGATCAACCAGTAATTTTGAGTCATTGGGTTTTCACTTGGAATAAATGGCTTTTAGCTAACATAATAATAATAATCGTGCGCAAAATGACTCGATCTTATCGAGGGTGCCAAAATTGACGTCGTAGGGGTGGTACGTGGTGTCATCCGGTGGTGGTAGTCGTTGTAGGTAGGATATTTGACAGTATAGTGTCTGCAAAATGTAGACACCGTGAGGGGGTAGTGGTTTTCCCCGAAAACCCTTTGACGTGATAATCAACTTGTGTAATGCATAAAAATCAGAGAGAAAATGAAAATGTATGTAACTATGTATACGAACTGAGAGAAGAGAGCATAGGAGGAGGGATGCTTCCTGGTGAGCCCAAAAAAAAGAAAGAAATGAGGGAGTGAGTGAGAGATCATCCGATCCAAAGGAGGGGGTCTCCTCCTTCATATAATAGGGTAAAATTCTGATCAGTCTCTTTTCCAAAGTTTCTAACCCCTCCAATACCCCTTTCTTTTTTCAACCGCAAAAAACCACTTTTCGAAATATTGTTTCAAAAATGTCATCGTCTCCTTCAACAGCTCCGACAACACAGTTTAGATTCGAAAATTACCATTGTTGGGCAACGAAACGGGGATCGAAGGATTTTTCATTATGTACGAAACTGTAACGAATATGTGCTGGGTTGAATGATTTTTTAGTAGGACGAAGCTGGAGGAGGAGGGGAAAGAAGAATGCTTACGACGGAGGAAATGGAAGAAGAAGATGGAGGACATAGTCTGGTTCATTATCATTTTGTATCGCGGTGCAAAAATAGATTAGATAATATTTTATGTATCACAGTTCAAAAATTAATTTATCGCGGTACATAAAAGTTGGTACCACGGTGCAGTTAGACTAGACAATTAAACTATTGAATCGTGGTGCAAAAATTAATGATAAAATTGATGAATTGCGGTGCAATAGGACTAGGCAATTATATTATTGAACCGCGCTGCAAAAATTAATGCAATAAAATTGATGAATCACTGTGCAATTAGACTAGACAATTAAACTATTGAACCGCAATGCAAAAATTAATGCAATAAAATTGATAAATCGCGGTTCAATAGATAATGCACCGCAATTCATTTTTGTAGCGCACATCGTGTTCATTAAGGGCATCGTAGTTTTTTTGACCTCAAAAGTGTCCTTTTCTAGTTTTAAAAAAAACACATGACTGTAGCGATTAAAAACTTTGAAAAGTTGACTGACCCGTACTTTTTCCTATATAATAATGAACCATTTTCTTGGGTTGGGTCAACTGTTGCACAATTAGGCTTGACCCTTCTTTGGGTATGGGCTTCGCTCGGGGCATTTAGGATGGTCCCTTCAAATAATAATAGGAACAATTACGATCCCGTCCCTCTTTTAGAAATTGTAGTTGCTCCAGCTTTAGTGTGCCTCTTTTTTTCACAATCGAATACGTTTATTTTTGATTATTTTTCCTAAAATGCCCTATCACATACCACAGTGCCTATCTTCCAAGCCCCGTCAGGGTCAGGTTAGGCTCACAGTATTAGCGAGACATATAAATGATGCGTTTTAAAATGCTGCCTTGAAACACTTTTAAAGAGAAAACACTCTATTTTTTTGCTAACGTTTTAGACAAAACGCTCCACCAAACAAGCACTAATTGACCTTGTTATATTCCAATCAAATGAGGTTTGAATGTGGGGTAAATAAACAGGAGTATTAAATTTTAGATTAGCTACTTGATATTGGTATGATTATTATATTTACATGATGAGAGAGGCTATTTTCACTACGTTTTTTTTTTCTTATCCACTACATCATAAATAATAATATTAAATTAACTCTTTTTTGAACGAAATTACCTTAAGATTACCTACCAATTATAATAACATAATAAATTGCCCAAATTACCCTTCAAGTTTATTTTTCATTTTTATGGTTGCTTATCCACTACATTATTAAAAATATTTTTTGATTAACTCTTTTCTTTAAACAAAATTGCCCTAAAATTACATACCAGTTATAATAAAAAAAAAGATTTCCCAAATTATCTTTCAAGCTTGTTTTTTTATTTTTTATCAGAGTAAAATATGGCTATGGTTAGTGCAATTTTTTATTAGTTTTTGTTTTACTAAACACAACGGATTTAACAAATGAAAATAAACAACTAAGCTAATCACTCTTACATTTCTAAAAATAAACTATTAAATTCATTTAAAAATATACGACTGCAAACCTGACTAGAATCGTAAAAACAAAACCAATAATTGAAAAAAAAGTTTCAAATTAAAAAAAACGGAAAAAGATATAGAAAAAGAAAAACAATACTAACCAACAAGACTACATAAACATCCCAATAAGCCATGGCTACGCAACTCATCTATTAAAGAAATGCATGTTATTAAAACCTCAAAATACGGTGAACCAATAGAAACAAAGTACTATAAGTTACACATATCTCGTCCTGAAAAATACTACATCGATCAACCTTTACGTTATTATTTTCCTTCAAGCGTAAGGAAATATAGCCAGTGATGACATTTCATCAGTAACAATAAAAGCTGGAAATAATCTTCTAACAAGTCTTGATTTTAACATCATAAAAACTTAAAAGATCGAACAAGATCAAAAATGAAAGAAAAAATATAAAAGGAATGGTCTTACAACATAGGGAATCTCAAGACCAAATGCAACCAAAAGCTCTCGCACATGATTTTTAATCATCTCTAGCTATTAACTAAAAAATAAACACACAAATAAATTAATAACAGCCTCAAAAATATAAATTCTAACAAAAAAAGAACAAAAAGAAGTTGATATGTAATTTTATTTACATGTACGGTACATACAACGATTGTCGGTATGCAAATATTATTTTAAAATGACAATAAATAATGTCAAACTTATGAAAAATGTATTATATGCATCATTTTGTATTTACCTTTTCATAACAATGAAAGATGGATAAAGACGACATTTAAATTTTATTTATTTATTTATTTTTAAAAGGTTGGAAGGGACATAGATCATACCACAACCCTTAATTTTTATTATTTTAATGACTTGAAAGGCTACAAATGATGCCTTTGGTGTGGCTAGAACAAATGATGCCTCTGGTGAGGCTTTGACCACCCGACCTCTTGGTTGAGGGTAGTTAAGTACCAGGGTGCCTCTGATAGGGCTTGAACACTCGACCTCTCTGTTAAGATAATTGAGTAGCTAAATGAGACCTTTGGATAAGAATTGAACAACAACGATGCCTCTGAAGAGGCTTGAACACCCGACCTCTTTACTGAGAGTTGTAAAGTCCAGGGTGTCTCTAATGAGACTTGAACATCCAACCTCTCCGTTAGGAAAAGTAAGCAATACCAGTTGAGTTAGAGCTCTTTGGTATTTAAACGAACTAAATAAAGAAAACCTACTGAATTAGCAATGTAGTAAGTTAGTGATTGAGCCATCGAATGATCGCGTCAATAATTTCTCACGAACTGTGGGAATTGATGTTGATTGTAGTCTGGAGAAGGAGATGGTGGAAGGAGGCAGTAGAATGTTATATTATAATATGCTCTAGGGTTAGCGTTAATTTCTTCACATGCATGTAGTTAGATTTTTATTATATTTAGTTTAATTATCATTGATAATTGGCGCCAATTAAAGGGCAATTTTGGAATAATAAATGTTTGTTAGAGACTCCTTAAAATGTCAAAGGATAAATTTGTCTATTTTAAGCTTGAGTAAGCCTACTTATGGTGATCGTGCGTGTTCATTGAGGTAAGTGATTATACATCGTTTGAGTTATTTGAATTCTATTGTCCCAAATTGTTGGGCATATGCTATTTCTTCGTTAAATACATTCCTTTGAAACTTGTGTCGACCTTGTGTCAGTATTTAAATTTAAATTTCGTCGCACCCGTTCAATTGTTACTTTAATTATGAATCTGATAATAATCTTGTAATCAAATCTCACGTAGTTGTTGTAGTCTCCTGTGAGTTATTATTATGTTCTTCAAATTCGATTATCATGTGTAATAATCTTGTTATATTATCATTTTGAAACTCTAATGTGATCATTAAGTCGAACAACCGGTCTTTGTGGTAAATTGACATTTTGATTTTGTTCGATACTTTTATGCCACTGGACACATGGTGAGATTTTAGATATATGGGTCGGTTTCAATGCATTTAATTATTGTGGATTTTGAGAATTATATGTTTAGCATTAATTGGTGGTGATGTAGCCAAATAGTAGGATCGCTGTTCCCGTACCGAGTTTAAGATATTACAAAGTGCTATATTTCAAACCCTAGCTTATGGTCTAGCATGAACGAGAATTGTTTGAATGTCATGTAAATGGATAAAACGTTATAATGATTGTTAAAACATTGAATCAAGAAGAGAGATAATGAGAATTGAAGATTGAATGTTATTGATTTTCTATCTCTCAAAGTTACGTACTAACTTCTATATATATACAAGACTATAACTGCCATTAACTAACCAGGATAAAGAAAGAAAAGACATAACAGCCCTTAATGAGCAACGGTTAACTGATCAAGGTTACAAAAGTTACACTCGACACCCTTATAGAAAGAACAACTATTAACTAAACATACAACAACCACTGAAGCTTTAAACAGCATGTAGGAAACAGTAGGAAGCCTAGGAGTTAGGATTCAACTTTAAACTTTAACCCCCCCTCTCAAGTTGGAAGTGGAGAATAAGTTCTTAACTTGTAACTTGCACAGAAGATCAGAGAATTGACCACTTGGAAGGGCTTTAGTAAAAAGTTGAGCCAATTGAGATTGAGAAGCAATATACTTGGTGGAAATGAGATTTTGCTGAACCATATTTCTGACAATGTGGCAGTCTATTTCAATATGCTTGGTCATTTCATGATACACATGATTAGCAGCAATGTAGATGGCAGATTTATTGTCACAATGAAGGGGTATAAGATTGGAGCATAAGATTTGGAAGTCTTTGAGCATAGCCATAATCCAAGTTAGTTCACAGTAGGTGTTTGCCATACTTCTGTATTTTGCTTCTGAAGAAGATCTACTTATTGTGTTTTGCTTTTTACTTTCCATGAGATGAGAGCATTGCCAAGGAAAACACAGAATCCAGATACAGACTTTCTGGTAATAGGGCATGTAGAGATGTTAAAAAGGCTAGAAACCGTAGGGTCGACCCTATTAACCGGAAACATGAAAGGGTTAGGGCTGAGAAAATCCAACCTGTTTAATAAACGGGTTGACCTTATAGGGTCGTGGACAAACTGGATTGGGCTGGCGGGTTCTAGTGCTGGCTTGCGGGCTGAAAGATTTTGGCTAATGAGGGTTCAAAATGTTAGAATTGAGATTCAAACCCACAACCTCTCAAGAGGATAGGAACTCATGGATGACCCCTTACCCCATTCAACCATCCTAACTTGTTTGTTTTAAATTAAAATGCGTAATATATATTATCATTTCATTTGGTAAACCAATGTCTATCCCATGTTAGCTTTGTGATGATGTATGTGTATTTGATGAAAGTCAAACCCAAACATGGTCGTAAGTACAGTTCTAAGACATATAAGTTTCCAAAATGGGTCAAAATGAGATTTTTGGATACATAATTAGATATGTTAAAAGGGTCGAGAACCGCATGGTTGACCCTGCTAATCGAGAATCAGAAAGGGTTAGGGTCCGGAAAATGCAACCCGTTTAAATTCCGTGCTAAACGGGTTGACCTTAGTATTATATTTTACTATTTGATTAAAATATTTGATTGTATTAACTTCTTACCAACATTTATTTTATGTTATTTTATTATTGTAGATGAAGAGGATAATGATGTTGAAGAAGATACTTTCTCAAAAGAAAACTCGATTTCATGTTTTTAATTCGTATTGCTAATCGTTGTCACTTGTCCGTCAATATGTTTGATACTTAATTTTGATTTTTTGATTTAAATAAGGCATCATGTGTTAATAGGGCTGACCTTGTTAAATCGTACCCTAGAGGGTTAGGATTATGATTTGACTGGCCCGTTTAAATGACCAGTTTAACCCGCGTCCCTATAGGGTTAGGGCCAACCCAATTTAACATCTCTAAGGGCATGAAGCCCAATCTGAGTCACAGAATGCAGTAAAAGTAAGACTGTTAGCTACTGGATAGAAAAGACCTTGCCCTGGAGTTCCTTTAAGATATTTGACAAGTCTTAGCCCTGCTTTCCATTGTTCAGTAGTAGGGTTTGCCATGAACTGACTTAAGATATGAACTTTATAAGCAATATCACGTCTAGTTATAGTAAGATATATTAATATTTCTATAAGTCTTCTGTATGGAACTGGATTGTGAAGAGGAGTACCAGGATTAGTGCCAAGTTTATGATGATGTTCAATAGGAGTGGCTTTGGGCTTGGCATCTAATAAACCACAATCTTTGATGATGTCCACTATGTACTTCCTCTGATGAAGACATCTTCCTGTGGAATTTCTGGCAATTTCAAGACCCAGGAAATATTTGAGTTCACCTAAGTCCTTTACAGGGAATTTGGAATGAAGATACTCTTTAACTTTGGTAATTAGAGACTTGTTTGTACCTATGATGAGTAAGCCATCAACATAGACCAAAATAGCCGTGAAATTGCCATCAGAATTCATGGTGAAAAGGGTATGATCATTGGATGATTGAATAAAGCCAAATTGGATAAGGGTTTTAGAGAATTTCTCAAATCAGTGCCTTGGTGCTTGTTTGAGGCCATAGAGATATTTGTGGAGTTTGCAGGCAACTGGTCCTTTTTTCTTTGACAGATTGAGGCTATATCCAGGTGGTAAATCCATGTAGATTTCTTCATTGAGATCTCCATGTAGAAAAGCATTAGAGACATCCATGTGAGTGATATCCTAGTCCTTTGAGGCAGCAATGGAGAGAATGATTCTGACATAAGTCATTTTTGCAACTGGTGCAAAGGTTTCAAAGTAATCATTTCCTTCCACCTGAGTAAATCCTTTAGCAACAAGTCTAGCTTTGTATTTGTCAACACTTCCATCAGGATTGTATTTGATTCTGAAAATCCATTTTGATCCCACTTTGTGTTTCTTCTCAGGCAGGTAAACCACAATCCAAGTCTTGTTGCTTCAGGGCTTTTAGTTCATCTTGCATAGCCTGATTCCATAAAGAGTCTTTAGCAGCCTGTTCATAAGTTTGAGGTTCACTGACAGTGGAAATATTGCAGGAGAATTTCATGTATTCAGAGGAAATTTGACTAAAGTTATAGAATTTAGCAAAAGGATAAGAAGATGTACCTTTCACATTCCCTGCATTGTGAGTTTGAAGATGAGAGGGCAGACATGCATAGTCTTTATACTGTGCAGGAATAGATTTCTTTCTTATAGGTTTGCTGGTAGTGGGAATGTTAAGATTGATTTCAGTAGTGGTGTTATCATTGATAGGTTCATTGTTAAGGCTATCAGGATCATTATTAACAGTCTGAGTGTTTTCAACTAAAGTAGGGGATTGTAAGATGTCATTGTCAGTGAAGATATGAAGATTAGTAGTGGGAACCATATTATGATTTGTGGATTTAGTGCAGTTGTTAAGATTGAAGGGAAAAACATCTTCACATAAAACAACATCTCTATTGAAGAAAGCATTTTGAGTGATCAGATTGAAGCATTTGTAAGCCTTTTTAGAAGCAGCACTGAGTTTTTCAGTGTTGAATTCTCCATGAGATTGACAAGGTTCAAATTTATATAATCCTTCAGCCAGTTTACCAATCACCTTGGTTGATCTTTTGGCAGGGTCCTGAACATAGTAGATATTAGTAGAGAAAGTTAGATTACACTTAGTATCTTTAGTGAACTTACTGCCAGAAAGAAGATTGAATTTGAATTCAGGGACAAAGTAGACATTGTATAAGGTGATTTCACTGGATAGTTTAACAGTGCCTTTGTGAGTGATCATAGAACTCTTTCCATTAGGTAAATGAATAGAAGATTGAATGGGGATGAGGTTTATAAGGATTGAGAAAGAGTTGGTTAGGTGATCAGAAGCTCCTATGTCAATAATCCAGTCATTTATATTGCACATGTAATTAGATAAGCAGAAGGGATTATCATGTTTAAGAGTGGGAAAGAGATTAGCTACCATGTGAACATCAATGTTGTCAAGAGGAGAATTAATCTTAATGTAGTTTGCCTTGGTATTTATCATGGACAGAAGTTGAGTAACTTGTTCATTAATGAATTGACCATTGATATTATTGTTCTCCTTTATAGAAGCAGAGTTTGTGGAGTTGGTAGGTTTAACCTTTTCTTTGTTCTTAGGCATCCTAGACAAATCAGGTTTAGCGCCAAATAAAGGGTGCCAGTCAAGAAATCCATTAATAAAGAAACATATGTTTTTAGGGTGTGACTCTCCATGGCAAAAATCACAGAAGAATTTCCCTTTTGATGTGTTGGTGCTCAGTTGAGTGTTCTTGGCAGAGTTTTGTCCAGGTTTGTTGAATCTGTTGGCACCATTGTTGTTGTTGAATATGTTGGCACTGTTGTTGTTGTTGTTGGACTTTCCAAACAAGGCTGTTGAGAAATCTTGTTGGCCAAGATGATTACCACATTGCCTTTGTCCTTCTTCTTGGATAAGCATAGAAATTGTTTTGGATAAGGAGGGCAAAGGAATCATTCTTAATATCTGGCCTCTCACATCTGTGTAGGAGTCTGACAAACCCATGAGGAATTGAGTGATTTTGTAAGTGTGGTCATAATCTTCACGGAGTTTGGATGCACCACAGGAACAATCACAAATACAATTTGGAAGGGGAAGTAAACTTTGCAATTCATCCCAAAGCCCACGAAATTTGTTGAAGTAGGCATTAACAGAAAGGGTTCCTTGGGTGCACAAGACTATAGTTTTCCTGATTTGGTAAAGTTTGGGTGTGTCACTTTGGGAGTATCTAGCTGAGAGATCTTCCCACATTTCACAAGAACTAGGGAAGTAGACAATACTTTGCCTAATTTCAGGAGACCCAGAGTTGAGCAACCAGGAAATGACTATGGAGTTGCATCTATCCCAGGCAATAGTGTATTTAGATTCTGGCTGAGGTTTCTTGAAAGTTCCATTAATCATGCCAATTTTATTCTTGGCAGTTAGGGCTATAGTAATAGCAAGTTTCCATTGAGAAAAATTGCAGTCAGTAAGAGGGTCAGAAACAAGGGTCATTCCTGGATGGTCATGAGGATGAAGGAAAAGAGGGTGATTTGGGGGTAACTGGAAGATGGATTCAGAGAAGTCATAGAAATCGTGTTGATTATGGATTCAGAGAAGTCATATAAATAGATTGAAATCGTGTTTTAGAACTTGTTATGTTTTGAATTCATAAGAATCGTTGTTATGGTTATTTATAGAAGTGTCCTTCGATATGTTATATGCATGCATTTTGAATTTCTTTCTGTTGTTTTCAGATTGATTTTGTTGACCAGACTCAATCGGTCAGTATGGACATGAAGATTTTGTCCCTGCAAGTTTTAAAACTCTATTGAATCAATCTCTCCTTGCTAATCACACAACCTTATTTTAATATTTGATTTCATCTCTCTCTCTCACTCTCTCTCTCTCTCTCTTTGACTAGCAAAGAGATTAGAAATGGAAATCATTTCGAGCTCGTTTGATGGCAGCTTAAACAGGTACATCAGGCGAAGGAGATACCAACACCTAGATGGTACTTACCGAAAGAAAATGAAGGTAATTAGGATTGGAGGGCGCCATCAACAGTTTTGAAAAATCAAAACAACCCCAAGGTTAATTAGTTTGAAAATATTTTCTCAGTTAATTAAGTTTTGGAGAAAGTGTATGTTAACATGATGCTTAGTTTGGGTGGAAGCAGAGGACAATTCAATAATGGAAATTATATTTTCGGTGGAAAGAAAAATTACGAAGGCTTGCATCCAACAAGGAAGTACACAAGTGGATATTTATTTTCCCATGAAACTTACTACTTTGACTGTGATTCCTTCCTGTAAGCCTGTACAAGATGAAAAACAATTATGTGAAGAACTAATTATGTCAATGGATCAGATCATAGTTCATAAATTCCTTTGAACTGAAAAGAAGATAAAGAACTGTAAATTGAGAGAAGAGGAAGCAAAATTACTGGCTTAAGCCCTTAATTATTGTACAGGAAGTGGAGAAGTTTGCACCTCCAATCTTTAGAGAGGTGAGAAACAATGCTGGAGAGACTCCTAAGATGGTATTCACAAGAGAGAAAAAGGAATTGGTGATAGAATTGAAGGAGAGAAATGGATGAAAAGACACTGCAAATTCATGTACAGTCGCAGCAGCACTTGTCATTGCAGTTGTCTTTGCAGCTGCAATTACTGTACCAAGTGGCAACAATGGAGAAACTGGCCTCCCAGTTTTCCGCAACAGGCCAGCATTCTTCAATTATTTGCCATATCTCTTTTCACTTCAATGACGTCATTGTTGATGTTCTTGTCCATTCTCACTGCCTGATATGCAGAGGTTAGTATTTGGTCTTCTCGCCCACTTCGTCTAGGATCTCGATAACAACAATGATCATAGTCATTAGCAGCGTCGTATATAGAGTTGGGTGATTATTTCGTTGGTTGCATTATCTTGTCTCCCCATTACATCACTCGTGAGATTACAGTTCCCCGGCCCCTCCTTGTAGATGTGTTCTCTTCAAGGCTTCAACATATGGTCGTAGTATTTTTGGCAAACAAAGTGATCGTCCATTCCATTGACATATCACGAGATTTCTACAAGATATCGTCAAGTGCTTTGGATCAACCCAGAAATGAATAACACATATTTTGTCTTCATCTTCACAAATGTTATAGTCATTCCCACAAACCTATATATGTGCACCTGAAAATATAGCGTACCTACCTGGTTTTTTCAATGTTGGTTGAATCATTTTCTTTAAAAAAAATTCCTTCTTTAATTTATTCCATCATCTTCTTTTGTACACACAGATCAACTGGTATCTGTACCTAACGTCTTAGCTAATGTACAAGTATACGATGATGTAGTTGAAATTCGCTTGCTCCAACTATATATAGTTTGAGAATGGGGGTGGGTTTGTGTAATGTCCCACTAATTTATTTCCTATATTGTTAAGACATTTCGAAGGGTAAGGTTCAAAGAAAATGCATAAGAGTATCATCCAGACCAGATCATCAAAAACATTTACCACTGTAGTAGGTTCATAGAGAATGATTAGTTTATGAAGGAAAAAAAATGAGTTTAATTAATTAATGATGTATGTGATGGTGGAACAATTAAAAAATTGTAAAATGAGTTTACCATTGTGGAAAAAGACTTGTGAGGAGATGAGTTTCTGGCTTTTGATAAAACAGCTAATGTGGCACATAAAAACAATGTGAAAAACTTTTTAAAATGGTTACCATTGGAGATGCCCTTAGATTATTAAATTGTAATTTAAGGGAAATTGCAAGCATGACCTCATTCATAAGCTTTTAACCGCTCAAGTCTTCTATGTTTTTTAATTGAAAAAGGCACTTTCGGGGGCCAAAAAGACGACTTTGCTATTAATAAACTGGACACGCACTAAAGATTACTCACTCAACGCATCACGATATATCAATTTGTCCATCGTGATGAGTGTCAATGACAAAATGCATCGAATTTCAATCACAATTAATGCAACGAAGTTCAATCGCAATGCATTAATTTGGAATCGCAATGACGCATCGCAATGTTGTGAACAAAGGGGATATTCACGAAAATAATAATCTGGTTCAATTTGAATGAGATATTTACAAAAATCTATCTATCTATATTTATTTTGTTAGATTCCTACCTTAGTTATAATATCAAGCAAAATAAAGAAACTTTGACTACATATTTATGAAAATTAATCAATCTATTGGATTCCCACTTTAATTACAATATCAAGTAAAATAAGAAAACTTCAGCTACATATTTATTGAAATCAATCGATGAATCTATAAATGATTCATACCTTAATTACAATATCAATGAAAATAAGAAAATATTGAATACATACATACAATGAACCTAGTCGGTACAGAATAAAAAGGTGGTATAATTACTCGTTGACAAATGTAATCGCGATGAAGATATTTTTAATGGTGATGCATAATTTTGTGCATTGCGATGTATTTTTGTATCGTGATGCATAATTTTGTTAGACTAAAAGACTCCCACGCTTGTTTTTCATTCATTAACGGTAGCATAGTCTTTTTGTTTCAAAAGTGTCTTTTTCGATTAAAAAAGCATAAGATACTATAACGGTTGAAAATTGGCCAATGTCAACTAGCCCAAATTGCACGTACCCTTGTAATTTAATGATAATTATATTTGAGCCAAATACGTTAAGCATTTGGGCGTAATTGGTGAATTTTGAGGAATAAATTGCAGGCCGGTCCACTTTCCCAAATATCTAGCCCCTTAAATATCCTTTTTTTTTACTACATAAGTCCACTTTCATAAATTTGTTCCAATAATGCCCAATATTTCGTCTTCCTCTTCTTGAGACCGACCACTCTGTCTCCCTCTTCGTCTTCCATAGTTGGCTTGCATCAGTTGAGAAAGAAGTATTTTTTTAATAGTATCCTCAGAATCGCCAATTGATCCAATGAGTCTTTCTTTATAGTCTTCTGACTTATCTGGAGGGTGTTCTAGAGATTTCCCTTTGAAGGCTATCCTTAGTCTGTACGATTTTGTGAGGAAAATTTATTGGTGGTAAGTTATGTGCCAAAGATTCAAGCTTCTTCCCCCTGCTCTCTTGCGTTGTAGTTGTTTATGCTCAATTTTTATTTATTTTTAATGAGCTTGAAGAAGAAGGATAGATCTTCCTCTAATTGAAGTATGACATTTAATTGATTTCAATCTCTAGGAATTTATGGAGAAAAAAGAATGTGAGATTTGAATAAATATGTGGAAGTGCATGGTTGTGATGCAATGTGCGGTTCTAATTCATACTCATCTTTGCTTATCTGAATTCCAAGTATCCCGATGGACAATTGTTGTATCCCGATGCAAAATTGATGTAGCAAAATATAAGGGAGCACTGCGTGCCTAAATTACAATGCATCAACTTT
This sequence comes from Codonopsis lanceolata, assembly GCA_013146195.2. Classification (NCBI taxonomy): domain Eukaryota; kingdom Viridiplantae; phylum Streptophyta; class Magnoliopsida; order Asterales; family Campanulaceae; genus Codonopsis; species Codonopsis lanceolata. The sequence continues at coordinate 76,564,105 of CM028381.1, forward strand.
GATTTTGCAATGCATCGTGTGTGCCTGATGCATTGTGTGCCTAAATTGCGATGCATTAGCTTTGGATTTAATTTGCGATGCACCACGTGCCTTATTTGTGATGTACCGACTTTGGTTTTATGATGCACCGTGTGCCTGATAAACACGTGTTTTCCTTTCATTAATGGCATAATCATCTTTTTTCCCCAAATTTGCCTTTTTCGGTATGAAAAAAAAGGTACTGTAAAGGTTGAAAATTATTGAAATAGGACCGACCCGAATTTCTCATAATTTTGAGTTTAGCTAACTAGAGCAATAATCATTATTGGAGAAATTACTGGCCGGTACACTTTCCCAAATATTTATTCACTCCACTACTCTGTTTTTTTATTTCAACCGCTAAATTCAATTTTCAAAATATTGTTACTATAATACCCAACCAAATTCAGATAACGTTACAAATTTCTTCTTATTCTCACTCGTCAATGAGTTCGTTCGCCTGATGACGCAACAAAGTATGAAGAGAAAAGATATTGGGAAGTTGGGTCGTGACGAAGAGGTCGATGTCTTTGCTTGGTTGCCAGTGTCCACCCGCGATCGGGTGTTTCTCTTAGGGGTTGGCCCCTCGGCAGCCCTCTTCTTCCATGTATGCTCGACGATGGGCTTTGTTTTGGTGGGAGAAGAAGGCTTGGGTTGGTTAATGTGGCCAAATTGACTAGTTGGTGCAGCAGCTCAGCTGGTGGGCTTGGTGCGGCTTTGGCTGGTAGCCTCTCCCAGAGAGCACAAAAGAAATTTTGGGAAGTGGGGCAGCACCCTGGGGAATTAGCTGCTTGTTCCTTTCCGCCATAGCTTTCTTGGAGGCTTCCATGAACTTCTTGGTGTCACCCAATCTCTTCATGACTGCACAAAAGAGCGAGACAAAGTAAGTACAGAAATACACCAGGCAGATTACCGAGGAGGAGCTAAAACGTCAGCCCGTGGCAATTATCCCAGTAAGGGTGGGGCTCTTCCACCTCCTTCATGACATGGGGATCCACCCCTTCTATGGGCATGCGGTATATGTATGAGTGCTCTGTTCTAAACCTATCTCCATTACCTGAGAAAGGGGGCGAGTTTCAAAACTTTGAGCGCAAGGAATATGCTTGGCCTCATTTGTGGACTCAAAAGTGTGTTTACAGAGTCGCCACCTCTATTTTAGGGTCAAACAGAGAAAAATCAAACATACCAGAATATAAGGGTTCGGAGGTTAATTTACAAGTTGGGAATGGGTTAGGCACCCAACTCGCCATTTCGGTCTAAAAATATGTTTTATTCTTTTTATAATTTTAATTTAGATAAAACAGTTAAATATATATAGATATATAAGTGAGTAAGTGACAGGAAAAATAAAGGAAAAGTTGTTGCAGTTACATTTTAGAGTTGCAAATAGAGCATATGAAATTTAGGCTATAATAACGACTTTATTTTATAGTTATTTATCACAGAAATTTTACCAACATAACGAATTATTTTATGATATATTACTATTTTAATAATATTATTCTAAATAAAAAATAATAATTACTTTGAGTACCTACCTCTTGAAGCGTGAGAGTTTATAACTCTGACCAACTTTGCTTAGGTAGGCCTTTAGGTGTGTTCGCTCTATCCTTCTGGGAGAGGGAGTCTTTTTGTTGAATTTGGGTAGCGTAACTGTTTGTTTTAGTTGCTTTTTACCTCGAAATCCGGGTGGCACAACTGCTTGTATTTGTCTAAAATGTCTTGATGTCGAGTTTAAAATCGGGCAGTGTAATTTCTTGTTTTGGCTTGATATCGCGTTTGAAATCGGGAAGCGCAACTACTTGCTTTGGCTTTTTGGAACCGGTCAATAGGGCGAGAACCTAATCGGTTAACTAGTTTTATATTTGGCTGATGAGTATAAGTGTTTAGGAAAGATTTTGGCAGCTTAACATCACTCTGAGATTTCTCACTGAAAACCTTATGTGTATAAATTTCTTCCGTTGTCAACTCTCTGCCTGCGTTGAGCGGAGGTCTGTATTTATAGGTCGATGAAACTTACCTGCGAAGGCAACATAAGATATTTTAGGTTTGTGCTTTAATATATTATACCATGCACTAGAAGAGTTGTACCAAAGAAGAAAACAGGGGACACTTAAAGCAAAAGTGGGTGCCCCCTACTACAATTATGGGCGCAGTGCCCACTTTTGTAATAGGTTGCGCCCCTTTTTGCTTTCCTTTCATTTTTGGACACTTTACTCCCCTGCTATTCTTTGTTTGTCTGCTTTCTTTCTTGTTTCTTCCTTTGACACTTTGAACCCCCTGAAAGTTAACGTTCGTTAGTCCTTTTTGACTAGATTTAACATTTATATAATGTTACAAATAGGGGTACGAAATTACGGTGTCTATAGAGCCCTTCAACGATGGAGTTTATGGGTAAACCAAATTTTACTAGTAAACGAATATCGTTGATAAGAATAGACTCCCTAATTTCGAGGAAATCATAACCAGGAAGAAATTAAAAACAACAATTTATGATGCAACACATTATGATCTCATGTTTTTATGTTGTGATGGTCGGACCTACTGAGATAGGTTGCCTACGTATCCCTTTCGGGAATCAGACCGAACGTAGTTCGACTCAAGCCGAACAAATTAAGTGTTGATCACTTCCAATGACCCGGGGTTCACACTCCTTGTGGAAAGGATCAAAACAGTAACCGATGGAACAGACACAATATGTGACGACCATTCCCAATGGCCCCGGGTTTGTACCCCTTCTAGGAAGGATAAAAATAGTAACCAAGGATAACATGATATGACGACCATTCCCAATGATCCGGGGTTCGCACCCCTTCTGGGAAGGACCAAAAGCAGTAAAGATGGAACAAGCATGATACGACGACCATTCCCAATGACCCAGGGTTCGCACCCCTTGTGGAAAGGATCACCACAGTAACCGATGATACAAGCATGATATGTGACGACCATTCTTAATGACCCGGGGTTCACACCCCTTCTGAGAAGCGTCAAAACAGTAAAGATGGAATAAGCATGATATGATGACCAATCCCAATAACCCGGGGTTTGCACCCCTTGTGGACAGGATCAAAACAGTAACCGATGATACAAGCATGATATGACGACCATTTCCAATGACCTGGGGTTTGCACCCCTTCTGGAAAGGACCAAAAGCAATAAAGATTGAACAAAATTATAAAATGCATGTGACAGATAAAGTAAAATAAAGATACTCGATTTTTTCTTGTAAGGTGGCATTCCGTGGAAGACAATGCTGATTTATTGGTCGTTGGATGATTGGCAGTTAACTGTTGTTTGAGATTGTTACTTCCGTCAAGTCTCCGTTAAGTCTCAAGGGGCCAATTTGCAATTTGGTCAAACCTGTGGTTTTTAGTTGTTGGAACTAAAATTTGGAGGGAGGGGAAGAAACTTCCCTCCCTATTTACTTGAACTTACGGGGAGAAGGCAGGAGCAGCACAAAAACACATCAGGGTTCCTTCATAAAATGGATTCTTCTTCACAATCTAGGAAGGGAAAATCTCCTCTTCACCCGGAATCGAGCCAAGGACGCCGGGAAACTCCTCATTTGGCACAAAATGTTGTTCGATAATGGTTTTCAAACAACGATTGGGACAACATTCATCGAGATCAACACACTTATGTCGCAAATCTTCGTGACACGAAATGGTAAATATTGTTTCAAAGGAGGTTTCAAGTACCTCTCCTTCCTTAGAATTTTATAAAATTGATAAATATTCTCAAATCTATTTCTCAGCCAACCTAGGTGGTAAAAGAACCTCTACTTCCTTAGAATTTACTCCTTTAATTTTCCTTTTCCTATCGAGAGTGTGTTGCCAATGCAATGATTCGTTGTCCATCAAATTAAGATTACTTGCAAAGGACATATTATGAATATTATGTACTTCTGTTCTTTATCAAATTCATTGTTGTGGATCTTTTTGTGATCTGTGCAATTAGGTCAAGCTTTCAGTAGTGGGAAGGGACTTCAAGCTGACTCTAATTGGTAAATTTTCAATTAGCGTTTATTGATTTAAGACACGTTAAGGTACTTGTATCCAACATTTATTAAACCTCTAACATAGCCTTTCTTTCCTTATATCTATAATGCTTTTGTTGTGAACAAACCCGTGAAAAGAGACCCCGGGAATCCCTCCTTCGAGTTGAGTTTACCAATGCTATTGATCTGATAAATAAAGAATTACCCGAGGAAAGACGCTTGAAATTCCTGCATTGGGATTGTAGACACCCCAATTTCGTACCCCTGATATGTGATATTAAGACCTGTTAAAACTTAACAAATGTCAAGTTACAGGGTTTGAAAATGCAAAAGGAAAAGCAGGATGCGTAAAACAGTGAAATGCATGGACCAAAGTGTCAAAAGAGGCATAAAATTGGAGCCTGACACCACCCATAGAGGAACCAGGTGCGACGCCCACTTCTCATGGGGGTGGCGCCCAAATAGTGATTGTGCACTGTAGCACTTTGCCTCCAGTACACTCTCTCAAGCGGGCAGTGCAAGCCGATGAAACATAGAAAGAAAACTCAAAATGCCAACAGGATCCCCACTCCTAGCTATAAATAGAGGTGCTCGGCCTTAGTGAATTCAGAGACGATTTCACTCCGCACACAGTTCACACAGTTAAGAAGCCGCGTTTAATTTACGCAGTGAGCGAGAGAGAAAGAGTACCCCTCCTCCTATAAGCCTCAAAACTTTGTCAAATCTCCTCCAAACTTAAATCCAACCGGTCAAAGTTAACCTTAGCCTTCCAGCTAAGATTCCATCCTATTTCCCCGGCCCGAAAATCCAAAAAAGAGTAGTTACTCTGCCCGAATCTAGAGGCCAAATCCGTCAGAAGCAAGCAGTTGCTCTACCCGATTTCTGCCAACAACAAACAAACAACAGCAAAAACATAAGCAGTTGCTTCACCCGTTTCATAGTGCCAGAAAGCAGCTTTCCTACTCTGCCCGAATCACAACAACAGCAAAAGACTATCTCTCCCGGAAGGACAGAACGGGCACAACCTACGCTCTTAAAGGTAACCCTTTAAGAGGTTATATAAAAAAAGTGTTATTTTCAAGCCGGCCCGATGTAAAAATATAAGCATGCTTGAAAATAGCACTTTTTTATAAATATATTTGTAATTACTGGAAGGAAGTGGCTGAAAGTCTGTAAATAATGTAGATACAGATATATTTGTTTAAATGTTTTATTTCATTTGCTGAATAAATATAATGAAAGCATATTTTAGTCAAAAACTATTTTTGAGACCGAAAGGGCGAGTTGGGTGCCTAACACCATCCCACCTCGTAACTTAGCCTCCGAACCCCTTTTACAAACTCTGGTTATTTTTTGTTTTTCTTTATTTCTCCTTAAAATAAAGATGACAACTCTGTTGCAACATTTTGGATTACAGTGAGGCCCGCAACATCTTTTTTTTTTTGCACTTTTCCGTTTTCTCCTAAACAGGGAAGATGGGAATGAAAAGGATGATGTGTTTTCTGTATCTTGTTTTCCCTTAAATAAGGGAGGATGGGTTATGGAAAAATCCAAGCCACTCATTGTGGACTAAAGCACACTCAGTGACCGATGCGTATTCAACGCGCTTTTCGATAACACTCTTTTTGCACTTTTAATTTCGTATTCCCCTAAACAAGGGAGGGTGGAATGAAAAAAGTGATGCCCTTCCGCAACCTGCGTTCCCTTAAAAAAGGGCGCGCGTGGTCCGTGGGCGTTCCAGGGCACTCACAGTGGCGACTCTGCTGGGGATGTCGTTTTTATTTTAAAAGAAAATAAAAATGGAGGGCTAGACTCAGTTTTGAAAAAAAAATATGTTTTCTTTAGTTTCTGGCTAAAATATGCTTATTATATTTTTCTAGCATTTTAAATATTGCATTCTTATATATATGTGTATATATTTGTGGATATAATCCTCGATCTTGCAGCAGTTTCGTTCCAGTTACCATTACATGTATATTTACAAAAAAAAAAAACAAAAAACAAAAAAAATGAATAAAGTATATTTCCGGGCAGCATAACAAAAGGGCTGGGACTTTATTTTATATTGTTTTATTCTGCTTTATTTTTTTTATTCTGCTTGCTTTATTTTTATCGCACAAAAATATGTACATATTCTTTCATTCTGTCATTTTATTTTGGGGACTAGGACCAATATATAATTAATAGGAATAGATAGATTCTCCACTTTTCTTTCTATTTCTTGATCTGAATGGTTGCTTGCTCACGCTCAAACTAAAAAGAGCCGAGAAAATCCACAAAGAACAGCAAGACAGGCCATATTTGTTTTATTTACTGTTTTATATCTAAAAAAAGATTTTACAGCTTTCTAGATACCGCACACATACGCACGCATGTAGATATATTCTGAATTGCTACCCTGCACCATGACCAGCTTACCCCTCTGCATCAGCCAACGTTAAATTGCATATAGATTATCAGGACACTTCATGGATCGATCGGTTTTTACATCTCTAAATCATTGGCCAGTCCCTATGCAGATGAAAAAAAAAAGAAGCAAAAAAAGAGAGAGATATGAATAAAAGTATACACATGGGCTAACTAATAATTTTTTGATGTTCGACCTAGACCATTTTGAATGGTAGATCCTGAAAAGAGTATAGGCCCTTCGCCTGAGATCGGTCCGATCTTGGGGAGTCGAAAGGCAGGTGGAATACGAGGGTCCTATACTCTAAAGAAAGAATCTACTATTCCAGGAATAGTCCTGAGACCGTCAAAACAAAGTGGGTGCTTGTCCGATCAAGTGTAGGGAAAATAAATAATAATAAAAAATATTAATAAAGGCACGCTATACTCCAAACCCAGAAAGCCTTCAGCCAACCCTTTTCGATGCCTTCAAACCCCTTTTCCTCATAAACCTGGCCCGAGTTTGGAAAGACAGAGATAATACTGGTCGGTTGATACGGGATATAGGCATAGAGATCAGATCAGAAAGTACCGGGGTCAGATCAGAAAAGGGTAGAATCAGTGCAGAGGGTACAGATTTGAGCAGAATGACAACTGAAAATGAGCAGTTTGCAGTGAATACAGATACAGGGGCTCCAGGGTACGCTCCGACTCTGGCTATGCAACAGTGGCTAGATCAAAATTTGGATGCACGAAATGATCGCCTGCTAAGTCAAATAGCAAATCTCATACAAGGTCCAAAGCCCAGTGGTGAGGGAACCACTTTCCCTACAGCCCCTCAAGAAGCATCAACTTCTCATGTCCCTCTAAATCCAAACCCCCAACCAAACACCAACCCACCAAATACCACCATTACCCAAAATCCAAATCCCCCACCTAACCCTTATTACCCAAACTTTAATCCTTTCTCGCCCTACCCTCCATATCCTTTCCCAAGCACCAACATCCCCCAAAATCCAAATGACCTTCCTTTTCCCATCACTAATCCACTCCAAAATAGCCCACAAATGGACACAAGAAGTTATAACCAGCCAGTCCAAGTAACGACTTATTTACCTTTCAATGATCCTGGCTGCCAAACCGAAACCGCCAATAACCCAACTATCCAAAACCCTACCCAAAATCCTTATCCAACACAAAATCCTTACCAAATGCCTACCCAAAATCCTTACCAAATACCACAGCCAGAAATAAACCCAGCCTTTCCCAATCCTACCAGCATATACCAAAACCCAACTCCCTCTCCCACCAAAATGGAGGCTGACATGGAAAATTTGAAAAATATGATGCTCAAAGTTCTGAACAAAGGAGAATTTTCTACGCGGGCATTAGCATTGAAACCTTCAGCAATACTACCTTCAAAATTCAAAATGTCCAACATAGTAAAATTCGATGGGACTGGATGCCCTATATCCCAATTAAAATCCTATTCCACCGGCATGCAGTCAAGATGGGCTAACTTTGAAGCTATGGCTTCCAATTTCCATCTTACCTTGATAGGGGCTGCCAAGCAATGGTTAATGCTAGCAGACAACAGCACCATGGGTAAGTGGGACCAAATAGCTAAGGGGTTTTTAGAAAGGTACAAAGATAATACTACCCCCGAAAATAAAAGAGATCTTGAATCGTGCACCCAAAGGGAAAAAGAAACATGTGCTGAGTTTGCAGCAAGGTGGAAAAGAAAATTAGCCCAGACACTCGACAGACCTGATCCGGTTGAGTCATCCAGGATGTTCATTAAAAAACTCCAACCTATTTACCTGGAACACATGCGGTATCTCCCCTATAGCAATTTCAAAGAAATAGTGGAGATAGGAGTCCATATTGATGAAGATATACGGACTGGGCATTTAAAAGTCAATACGCCTTCCAACTCTTTCCGCTACTCAAAAGGAAAGGCAGCCGCATCAGGATCAGCCGTCAATATGGTAGGAAATGCATCTGCCAACTTTCCTACCCAGAACTACAACACTGTTCCATGGTCCTATGGAGCAGATAGGTTTGTCAATGCAATGGGAGGGAATAGTGGTCCAAACAGGAATTTCAGAGGTCAAAACAGAGGAAACCAGTACTATAATGAACTGCAAGACCCTCAGTCTGTGATACTACAAGGATTAATGGCATAGGGAGTGTTAAAGCCTTTGGAAAACTATAAGCCGCCAAATCCCCTGCCCAACACATGGAATCATGCCCAGTACTGTGAATACCATCGCTGCAGTGGTCACCTCACCGACAAGTGCTATGTGCTAAAAAACGTTATCCAGGACCTAATAAATGATAAGGTTATTGAAAAACCTCATCTGCAGAGTATAATCCGGCTCCAAAGTCCAGCCGATGCTGGTAGGAATACCCGTGATAGCAGCAAAATCCCACGGGGTTAAGGTAGCCTCCCCCCAACTGAAATGAAAAGTGTGGGTGGTGTCCCACCAGTAGTCCCGCAAAACATTGAAAATAGGCAGATAACTGCAGAAGGGACGCAAAGCCCACAGGAACTCACTAAAGCCAGAAAACTCCACCAAAACCCGTGCCGACAAGGGCATTAAGTTATAAATGTCTGAAACTTTATCACAGCTTGCCCAAATTCTGGTCAAAGTCATGCGCGTCTAAAAAAAAGAGAGAAGAGAAAAAGGAAGACGGCAGCATCTCAGCATCAAGAAAAAAGGAAAAGGTAAAATTCATATCTTTTATTGAGCCTCTTATGCATGTCATTAAATTATGTCATATTTCAAAAAAAAAAAAAAAGAGAGAAAAACATATAATATGTGTTGCATGCAAAATTAAATATTACATCATGCATACCGAAAAAAAAGAGCATGTTGCATATATCGCATTTTTGTAAAAAAAAAATCATCATAAAATATTTGCATTTTGCATAATACATCAAAAGAGAAAATGTTTTGCATTCAAAAAAAGAGAAAATGTTGCATTCTTCCATGCATAAAAAAATACTAATAAATGTTGCATTCCTACATTCAAAAAATTTAAAAAAAAAATAGAGAGTATTTGCTTTCAAAAAAAACAAAAAAAATTTGCATCTTTGCATTCAAAAAAAAATAATATAATAAAAATATTGCATCTTTGCATTCAGAAAAAAACATGTGCTATACTCTTGTATTCGAAAAATAATTTTGCATTTTTGCAATTCGAAAAAAAAAAGGAAAAATGTCTTTCGCATTTAAAAATAAATACATGTTGCATTTTTGCACACATTGAAAAAAATAATATCCATACAACATGTTGGTCCCAAAATAGGCTCAATCTAGGCTAGAAGGGGGGGGGGTTGAATAGCCTAGTTATGTTTTTATAAAACTTTTCTTTTAAGAGCACTTCTTAAAGATTTATAAAAGGTTTGAATAGAAGTGCTTAGGCAGCGGAACAAATCAGATTCTGAGATTATCAAGGGTGCTGTTAAGGCAGCGCAGAATCTGGAACAGTTAAACACAAACAGTTAAAGTGAGAGATAAGAAGAGTTTGAACTGCACACAGGAATTTGAAGTGGTTCGTACTGTGAATAGTACTACATCCACTACCAAAGTGGTTAGCTTTGGATTTTAAAAGTGCACTTGTTTATCCACTATGTTTATGATTTAGATCTCTAATGGATCGTGTACAAAATTAGTTTTTAACCAAGTGTATAAAGGTGAGAGAGACAATCAATGAATAATTGTTCTCCACACGTGCAGAATTAAAGAACAGTTTAAAGACAAACAGAATGAAGCTGAGAAAGAATTTAAGATGGCAGATCTGCAGCTTCAGAAAGTTTGGTGAAGTGTTAGCCCTTGTCCTTTGATCTCTTGAATGCTTGAGTGATGAAGATGAAGCTTGAGAGTTTTTAATGCGCAAGAGTTGTTTTCAGATCTTCAACACTTGAATATATACCAGGAAGAGATCTTTTGACCGTTGGATTAAAATCAGAGATAAATCAGTCCAACGTTCCTTTGCATTGAATGCAATTCGGCGCTTTGGGTGAAGAAAGCGACCCACGATCATCGGAGATGCGGTGTGCGAGAAGACATTACTAAACGAGTAATGTTTGAGAATGCGAGCTTGCGGCTTGGAAAGTCTTCTTAGCCAAAAGCGGGTAATGTCTTCGATCTTCATTTTCAGGATACAGTCTGAACAGTTGTCATCATGCAGAGTTGACTTCTTGAAAAATAATCTGGTGAAGACATGATGACTAGATATTTTCAAAAATATCTAAATAGATGTACACGTGTCATTGTTTCTTGATCTTGGCCAATTTTGATTTTCCGGTATTTGAGCAGACTTCAAAGTCTGCTGGTCCTTCAAGGGCTGCTGTAGAAGCTTGCTGTTTTGCGCCTAAGAACTAACACTTAGAAACTATTCTAAATAAAATGATTCTAAGACAGTTGCCACACTAATCGGTACGCAGACCTTTTAGCCTACTGTACAATAGAATCAGAAGATGACTCAACCAAATCTAATCATAGGAATCAACAATCTCCTCCTATTTGGTTGATGTCATCATCTCAGCTACGAGCAGACTTTGAATCATGCACTGAGATAATAGTATGTCTTAAGGAAATTTTTTATTAAGAGCAGACATACCTCTCAGAGCAGAAGTCTTAGTAGAGAGATAGCTAGACTAAGTACTTTACAGGATAAAAACATTAAGACAAAGTACTTAAGAAGAGCAAGGTTTAAATCTATAAGTATGCATGCAGGATATAAAGATTTAAACGCTAAGTTTAAATTGAGCAGATATATCAGAAAGAAGCAATTTAAACTTTGAAAGAAACTTGAGACATCTGTGATTAAACAAGCTGTTTAAACAGCAGAAGTTTTGTCAAAGCAGCATGGTTTAACAACAAATCTGAACAAAATACCAACGAGAATCAAAATAGGTTGAAATTTGAGTGCGTCTTCGTTCTAAGTAGTCTCCAACCCAGATTCGGATTCTGTCATTCAGACGTTCTCTGAGTCGGTTCTGTTCCTCAATCAGGGCTTGATTCAAGAAGTGAGTAGCTCTCTCCTCCCTGATGGCACCAACCCTACGCTGCTCAGCGGCATCTGCTCTGGCATCGGCTTCTTCGACTAGGCGAAGATTGGTGAAGTCAGCAACCTCCCTTCGGCTAAGAATCGCCCTAGCCATCCCTGTTTTGAGCTCATTGAACAGGCCACGAATGCTGATTTGTTGAGAGTGCAAGATCCGTCGAGCTGCTTGTTGATCTTGAACTAGGAACCACGTGAGTTGTGAAGGCCTGGCGAAATGTCGTTCACTAGTTGATCAACAATCTTCCCTATGTCAAAGATGGTGGCATGAGTAGCATTGAGGCCGTAGTTGAGCACATCAATCTGCTGTGCCATAGAAGAAATAGTCTGTGGTGAGCCGAGCTAGTGGTCGTTGTTTGCTCGAAGAAGCTCGAATGGCGGGATCGATGCGTGGTAGGTAGAGAAGGGTTAAGGTTAATGGAGATATGGCTGGTGGAAGGTTGTAGAGCAGGGTTTGGAGAAGAAGAAGATGAAGCAGGGTGATTAGGAGAAGAGGGTTTGGAATCAACCTCAATGTCGGTGGCTAAGCCGATGAGAAGTGAAGCGAGAGGAGGAAGAGGATGCTTCTAAGAGGTAAGAAGGGAAGGGATAGTCGGGTAGAAGAATGAAGTTAGGAGGGGAAGGAGAAGGATAGAGAAGGTCTGATATGGAGGAGAAGTCAAAGAGAAAGGAGTGAGTGGCAGAGGAGATGGAGGGAAAGAGAATTTGGTAGAGATCAGAAGAGATGGAGATGGGGATAAGATATTGAGAGATAGGGGGGAAGATTTCGGGTAGGAATGCGGTTTGGTAAAGAAGAGTAGAGATGTGAGGGGCAAGAGGAGAGAAGTGGTCGCATAGAGAAGGAAGGAGAGGAGGTAGATGGAGCGAGTTTGAAAGAACGGGTATAATGGCTAAGGAGGTGTCTGGAAGAATGGTGGAGATGGGTTCAGGTGAATGGGGTGGAGAAGGGATAGAGTCTTGAGGTGGAGAGGGTGATAGAGCCACAGACTTCTTACGAAGTCTGCGTTTCTTTGGCTTGGGAGCAGGGGAAGAATGCTCCTCCTCAACAACAGCAGGGGTTGAAGAGGGAACGGGTGAAGAAGGAGTGGCAGCAGGCTCCTCCCCAACAGCAGCAGGGGCTGTTGAAGAAGTGAGTGGAGGGGAGGAAGAGGATATGGGAGAGGAAGGTGGGATGAAGGGAATGAAAGGTTCAGAAGGCTCGGTGCGTTTTGACTTACGCTTGCGAGGACGGAGAGGAGCAAAGATCGGGATCGATAGTCTCTTCGAGCCGAGCCGGAGCAGATCAAGCCAGCTTTTTCTTGCGTCTAGCAGAGGAGGTCAGATTGGCAAAGAAAGATTCGAAGAAGAAGTTTTCCTCTTCTTGGGAACTGGCACCTCAGTAGCAGAAGAGATCCTTTTCTTCTGTTTGAGAGTTGAGGAAGCAGCAGTCTTGGAGGAGCAGCCTTCAGCAGCAGCCTCCTTGGATAGCTTCTTGGCTAGCTGCTTGGCCATGAGAGAGTCTATGGTAGTCTCAGGATTGATTTTGATGATCTTAAGTGGTGGGGGATTCAGAGCGTGGACAATGAGCAGAGGAGGAAGCCCTTGCTGAGCTCTCTTTTCATTGCGGAGCTTGTGAGTGTTGATAATGAAAGTGCTGGTGAATTGGATGGATAGCTTGATTTTCTTCATCTCAAAAGCGAAGAGGCGAGTATGGAACTGAGTGTTGGCCCGAATGAGACAGTTAAGAAGACGAACAAAGGGCGCCGAGAAGACTTCGACAAAGAACGACAAAGATCACAAAGCATGTCAAATAAAATTTGTGCCCGCTGAGTCTTTTGTTCAAGATGACAACAGAGGTGTATTCCGATGTCATGACGTCATGGGTGCCATTCTTGAAGATCATACTCTTGTCAAACAGATGGCTGAGAAAGTAGGCATCATCTTCAAACAGACTCCTCTTCAGCTTAGCAGCAGCTTCCCTTGGAGTCTTTTCGCCACGCATGTAGGACCATGTTGTAGCCTTTTCAGCGTCAGTGAGTGAAGTAGGGCCGTCGAATTCCACGCCAATAATTTTGGCGATTCCGAAGCAATGATAGTGACAAAGGATCGCTCGAACAACATGTGATGGAAGATTTCGAGTCATTGAGAACGGCGGAAAAATTCTTCCACCACCAAGAAGTAGTCAAGTCAACATCACCTAGCATAAACAATGCTAATCCCGCATCGTTCAGTCATCTACAATTTTAACCCCGGCCGCATAGGCACGAACAGAAGGTTCGTCAATACACATCCCCGGATGATACATGGTTGGGGGCAATTTTGGAATGTCAGAGTCGATGTTAGAGGTTTGTGTAGGAATGGCAGAAGTTGAAGAAGTACCAGCCTAAGAAATCACAGAACAAGAAATTAGGGCAAGAACTTAAGATTTCAAAAAAATGAGCAAAGCGAAGCATTAAGCCCTAAAAAATCTGGACAACTCATGGAATGCTATATACGGTCAAAATATAACTCAAAATACTGAAATCGACAGTTCAAGAACATTTATAAGAGGATATTATCGAAATGAACAAAGAAGAATTTGAAGATTTAATTATGAAGCTAACAGCTACATGAACAAATAATAATGGCGTAACTATAGATGAGATAGCATACTTAACTCGTACTGAGATTATGAAGTTAGGGTTCGAAATTTCTTACCATTTTCGAAGATTTGCAGAAGAAGAAGAAGTAAATGACGCGAATCTGCAGAATCAACTATCGAACAGGGCGAAGGAAGCAGAAAATATTTTGAGAGAAGAAATCTTAGAGAGAGAGAGAGAATAGAAAGAGACAGTTTTGGTAAAAAGAACTTTTTGGCGGTTGAGGGTTTATAAAGGGGCGTGCCATCAGTCATAGAGACTTGTGAAACGTCATTAAGTCAGACGCCTTTTTGATGACAAGACTTAATGAATGACGGCTTTTAGGAAAGAGAAAAGCGCCTTTTCAAATATCCACTCAACCAATTTCGAAACTGGTCCCTCACAATTTGCATAAGCCTCCCTCTCAAAATTATAGTTTAGAAAACTTATTTTTCTTTTAGTGACTTTAGAAATTCTTGATTTAAAATATTTGAAAGTAATAAGTCTGCTCAAAATAAATTTTCAAGTCTGCTTAAAATAAAGAAACATTATTTTGGAAATGTTACATATTATAATGAAAAATTAATTTTAGATAAAATTAAGCAGTTGGGTCAAGCATACCAAGCTCTCCCCTTAGATAAGCAAACATGTCTGCTTCTAGAGCTTTGGTGAAGATGTCTGCTAGTTGATGGTCAGTTGAAATATACTTCATGCTAATGTTTCTCTTTTCTACATTGTCCCTTAGAAAGTGATATCGAACATCGATATGCTTTGTCTTGGAATGCATCACGGGATTGTATGTGATAGAGATTGCTGAGGTGTTATCACACATGATTGGGCAGTCTGCTACTTTGATGTCGTAGTCTACTAACTGCTGTTTGATCCAAAGCAGTTGACAGCAGCAGCTACCAGCAGCTATGTATTCTGCTTCAGTGGTGGAGTTTGAGACCGATGCTTGTTTCTTGCTAGCCCAAGAGACGAGTCTGTCTCCTAGAAATTGACAAGTTCCACTCGTGCTTTTCCTGTCAATTTGGCATCCAGCATAGTCTGCGTCTGAGTATCCAACCAAGTTGAAAGATGATTCTCTAGGATACCAGATACCTAAGTTGGTGGTATCTGATACGTATTTGATGATTCTTTTGGCTGCAAGAAGATGTGACTCACGAGGGTCTGCTTGAAATCTAGCACACACCCCAACAGCATACACTATGTCGGGTCTGCTGGCGGTGAGGTAGAGCAGAGATCCAATTATCCCCCTATAGTGGGTGATATCAACTTTCTTTCCTTGTAAGTCCTTTGTAAGTTTGCATTTAGCAGCCATTGGAGTATCAAATGTGTTTGCTGTTTCCAATCCAAATTTCTTGACAAGATCTTTAGCATACTTGGATTGGCTGATGAATATTCCTTTGTTGGACTGTTGAATTTGAAGACCCAAGAAGAATGTGAGTTCTCCCATCATACTCATTTGAAACTTGCCTGTCATAAGTGTTTCAAATCGCTTACACAGCTTCTCATTTGTGGATCCGAAAATGATATCATCAACGTAAATCTGTACCAGCAGAGAATGTCCTTTGTGCTTGAGAATAAAGAGAGTGGTGTCGATCTTTCCTCGCACGAATCCTTGTTCAACCAAGAATTTAGAGAGGGTTTCATACCAGGCTCGAGGAGCTTGCTTTAGACCGTTCATTTTCTTGTTCAGAGGTTGCGCTAGAAGTATTTTCAGAGAATCCTAGCCCAGATTTATCTGTTAAGGGCTTCTGATCTCCAAGAATTTGATCAAAGACTGCCGTTGAGTTATTCCATGAGTTAATAGTTTTTTGCAACTCTTCTTTCTCAGCAGATAACTCTTTGGCATGATCAATAAGGCAAGCAACCTTTTCATTTAGAAACTTGTTCTCTTCTTTTAACTTGATACTTTCCTGCTGGATTCCATGAAGAGTTTTTAACTCGGCTTCCAGCATGGATTTCTCAGTTCCCAGCTTCTCATGACTTTTAGCTAACTTAACATATGCCTTTCTGAATTCATTGAATTCCTCTAGCATGTCTTGAGCATCCTTGAGGATTTCTTCTTTTGAAGGCTCTTCAGAAGCTTGTTCAATGTTAGCTTGAAAAGGAGAATATTTAACATCACTGTCTGAGTCATAGGTGGGAGGTGACTCTAGAGCAACAAGACAAATGTGTGCCAGTGAGTCATCACTATCATCCTCGTCGAGTCGGGTTTCAAACCAAGTGGCTACATGGTTTTCTTCTAAGTCCTCAGCCAGAAGACCTCTATGTTTAGAAAATGATTTAGAAGGTCTCCTTTTATATGCTTCATATTTAGGCTTGGGACATTTAGAAGCAAAGTGACCAGGTTTCCTGCAATTGTAGCAAACTAACTCATTATTGTGTGAGTTTTCAGCAGTCTTTCTGAAAGTCTGCTGGTTTGCTTCTTTCTTTTTATTAAATTTTGAGAACTTTTGAAATTTCTTAACGAACATAGCAAATTGCTCGTCAGAGAGAATTTCATTCTCATTTGAAGAAGAAGTAGATGGTTTGCTTTCTTGAACAGGAATTTCCTGGGAGATAGCAGAAAAGGAAGGAAGTTTAAAATGTTTGTCCTGTTCTTGAGCTTGAAGTAATTCTTGCTCATAGACTGTTAAACTCGCATACAAACTTCTGAGGTGCATGGAGTTTAAGTCTTTGGACTCTTTTATTGCAGTGGTTTTAACATGCCACAAACTTCCTAAAGAAGCTAAAAATCTCATATTTACTTCTTTAACACTATATTCTTTTCCTAAAGAGTAACAACTATTTACTACCTCACAAAATCTGTCGTAGGCTTGCCGTAGAGTCTCCTTAGGATCTTTTCTGAATGAGTCGAACTGTTGAATATAGTTGTACTTTCTGTTGTCCCTTGTGGGTAGATCTCCTTCAAGATATTCCACCAAGGCTTCCCACATTTCTTGGCAGTTTGCATCATCGATGATCTGTTGATATGTGCTTGTGTTTGGATATAATATGAATAGCCTTGCTGTCGAGTTCAACAAGCCTCCTTTCTTCGTCTGTCCATTCGTTCATAGATTTAGGTATCTCAGGAGGACCACTGGCTACTTCAGCAAGTAGGTTGGGCTTCATTGGAATATATGGACCTGTTAGAACACATTGCCACAACCGATTGTCAATAGAATTCATATATCTCATAACCTTGTCTTTCCATACTTCGAAATGGCCTTCGTCCAATATTGGAACGTGGCTGGTGTTTGAAGTAGGCAGCATATAGTGAGCCATAGGATCTATTCTCAAGAGGTTAATCTTGGAAAAATGATTTTTCAAAGAATTAAGCTCTGATACCAATTGTTGGTCCCAAAATAGGCTCAATCTAGGCTAGAAGGGGGGTTGAATAGCCTAGTTATGTTTTTATAAAACTTTTCTTTTAAGAGCACTTCTTAAAGATTTATAAAAGGTTTGAATAGAAGTGCTTAGCAATGAACAAATCGGATCTCGAGATTATCAAGGGTCTTTGTTAAGGCGTATGAGAATCTGGAAACATTAAACACAAAGCTAAAGTGAGAGATAAGAAGAGTTTGAAGCGCACACAGAATTTGAAGTGGTTCGCATCGTGAATAGTACTACATCCACTACCAAAGTGGTTAGCTTTGGATTTTAAAAGTGCACTTGTTTATCCACTATGTTTATGATTTAGATCTCTAATGGATCGTGTACAAAATTAGTTTTTAACCAAGTGTATAAAGGTGAGAGAGACAATCAATGAATAATTGTTCTCCACACGTGCAGAATTAAAGAACAGTTTAAAGACAAACAGAATGAAGCTGAGAAAGAATTTAAGATGGCAGATCTGCAGCTTCAGAAAGTTTGGTGAAGTGTTAGCCCTTGTCCTTTGATCTCTTGAATGCTTGAGTGATGAAGATGAAGCTTGAGAGTTTTTAATGCGCAAGAGTTGTTTTCAGATCTTCAACACTTGAATATATACCAGGAAGAGATCTTTTGACCGTTGGATTAAAATCAGAGATAAATCAGTCCAACGTTCCTTTGCATTGAATGCAATTCGGTGCTTTGGGTGAAGAAACAACCACAGTCATCAGAGATGCAGTGTGCAGAGAAGACATTACTAAACAGAGTAATGTTTGAGAATCACGAGCTTTGCGGCTTGGAAAGTCTTCTTAGCCAAAGCGGGTAATGTCTTCGATCTTGATTTCGGATCTGATCGAGCAGTTGTCATCATGCAGAGTTGACTTCTTGAAAAATAATCTGGTGAAGACATGATGACTAGATATTTTCAAAAATATCTAAATAGATGTACACGTGTCATTGTTTCTTGATCTTGGCCAATTTTGATTTTCCGGTATTTGAGCAGACTTCAAAGTCTATTTGGTCCTTCAATTTCTTTGTAGAAGCTTCGTTTTGCGCCTAGAACTAACACTTAGAAACTATTCTAAATAAAATGATTCTAAGACAATTGCCACACTAATCGGTACGCAGACCTTTTAGCCTACTGTACAATAGAATCAGAAGATGACTCAACCAAATCTAATCATAGGAATCAACACAACATTTCAGCAATCATCTAAAATTTTCCTACGATGCATTTGCATTTTCATGATGAAAAAGTGATAAATGATATATTCATGCATCATATATGAGTATCTCCAAATAATTGCATTTTAGCATTCACTTAAATAAAAATGTTGCAAATATTGAAAAGAAAGTATTTCTATTGCATTTAGCATACATCTCTGCAGCATGTGCATTCATAAAAATGTATATTATTGCATAAAGTGTTCCTGTTACATTTTGCATACATCCAAAAATGTGTTCGAAAATATATCCGAAAAAAATACATCACGTGTCTGAAAAGTCTGTCGCATGAACACGCATCATAAAAAATATTTTGCTATTCAAACATGCATCATGTGGTCAAATTGCATCAGTAACATGAGATATGCATCGTAGAGTCAAATAGTACCAATTGTTCAAATATGCATCACAAAAAATAAATAGCATTAATTTCCTATTTTTGCTATAAATAACTGCCAAATTGCATCATTTTAGCACATAAATTAAATATATAAGCATCAAAATCAAGAGCAGACATACTCCAAAAGTCCAAAACAGCAAGGAAATCCAACAGATCTGAAAATTCGACCAAATGGGTTTGTGAAGAAGAAACTTACAGCGGGAATCGAAAGATTCGACACGTGTATGTGCCGATCACGAAGGATATTGCCCCAGTCGTCCTTCGAGAAGAGATATCTGACGTGATTTCGGACCAAGGGAGGAAGTTCCTTTCTTTCCTCGCCAGAATCCGGATACATTGGTGCCTTTCCCTTCCGAGATCTCGAGGAAGAAGCCATCTATTAAGCAGAACAAACAATTTGGCGAAAGACAATCGAGAAAAGGCGAAGAAATGAAGGAGATATGCTTGTCGACAGCAATGGAGGAAAGAAATGATGAAGAAAATGAAGAAATGAAGGCTACTGCCTTCGTCTCCCGTAATGAAGATGGAAAAGGAGAAGTTTCACTTTCCCCCTCCGAAGTTCAAAGTTCAGCACTTAAGTCCCCAAGTTACCCAAATTGCAAAAAGGCCCTGAAAGCTTAACGGAAAGTTAACAAAGTTAGCTTTGTTAACAAATTTGACGGTCGTCCATCAAAATTCAAAAGAAAGTTCATATCTCCAGCAGGTTTGCCGCAAAAGGGTCAAAAAAAAGCAGAAAAAGCAACAGCAGTAAACGAAGAATGCACCAGCAAAGGTAAAATTCCCAGCAAAATGCAAAAAGAAAAAAATGCAACAAAAGAACAAAAGAAAAAAATGCAAGAAAGAAAAAAGGAGCAAGCAAGAAAAAATGCAAGGAAAAAGCGCAACAGCAAGAAAAAATGAAAAAAATGAATGAAGAAAAAAAAATGCAATAGCTAAATAAAATCTCCAGCAAAAGTCAGAAACGCAACAAGAAAAGAAAATCTCCGACAAGAAATCAAAAGCAAAAGCAGCAAAAGCATTAAAGGCAGCAAAGAAAGCAGAAGCAGCAAAATTAGAAAATACAGCGACATAACATAAACAAGAAAAGGTAAGGAAAGGTAAAGTATCCATATTTTACTTGCATGCATCTCACTTGGTCCCACCATTGCATTCGACGAAGGATGTTCACCCCTAAGGATGCAATGTCTTATGATGTGTTACACCATCGCATTCGACGAAGGATGTTCACCCCTGAGGATGCGATGTTTTCTTGCTTTCTAGGAGTAGCGTAGGATCATCTCCTCATGGGGCGTAACCCCGAGACGAATGATCAAACTTGAATCTTGTCCCACCGAAGTTGTTCAACCTTTTTTGCGAAGGGGTGTATACCTCGGGCCAGTGAAAAGGTTATCGTACTCCGACGAAGGGCCCTGCCCTGAGGATGCGATCTATCCCACCATTGCATTCGACGAAGGATGTCTACCCTTGAGGATGCAATGTTTTATGATGAGTTCCACCTAGTAGTTCAGCCTTTTCTGCGAGGGGGTATATACCCCAGGCCAGTGAAAAGGTTATCGTACTCCGACGAAGGGTCCTGCCCTGAGGATACGATCTATCCCACCATTGCATTCGACGAAAGATGTCCACCCTTGAGGATGCAATGATTTATGATGAGTTCCGCCTAGTTTTTCAACCTTTTCAGCGAGGGGGTGCATACCCCGGGCCAGTGAAAAGGTTATCGTACTCCGACGAAAGGCCCTGCCCTGAGGATGCGATCTATCCCACCATTGTGTTCGGCAAAGGGTTCGACCCTTTGAGGATGTGATGTTTGATCTTGGTATCCTACCTAGCGTTGTTTGTTTGAATCGGGTCGAACTACGTTTGGTCTGATTCCTTTTATTAAGGGATACGTAGGCAGCCTATTTCGGTAGGTCCGACCATCATAACACTTAATTTGCATATTTGCTTAAAAACTACGATAACATGCTACAACCAACTAAATATATATAGGATATGCGAGATTTGACATGCATTATAAACTGCTGCATTATAATTGCTACCTGTTGCATCACTCCCCATTATAATTTCCACGAAATTAGGGAGTCTATTTTTTATCAACGATGTCCGTTTACTCGGTAAGCTGCGGCTTACCCGTAAACTCCATCGTTGAGGGGTTCTATAGACACCCCAGTTTCGTACCCCTGGTATGTGACATGACATGTGATATTAAGACTTGTTAAAACTTAACAAATGTCAAGTTACAGGGTTTGAAAATGCAAAAGGAAAAGCAGGATGCGTAAAACAGTGAAATGCAGGGGCCAAAGTGTAAAAAAGAGGCATAAAATTGGAACCTGGCGCCACCCATAGAGGAACCAGCCGCGATGTCCACTTCTCATGTGGGTGGCGCCCAAATAGTGATTGTGCACTGTAGCACTTTGCCTCCGGTACACTCTCTCAAGCGTGCGGTACAAGTCGATGAAGCACAAAAAGAAAACTCAAAATGCCAATGGGATCCCCACTCCCAGCTATAAATAGAGGTACTCGACCTCAGTGAATTCAGAGACGATTTCACTCCGCACACAGTTCACACAGTTAAGAATCCGCGTTTAGTTTACGCAGTGAGCGAGAGAGAGAGTACCCCTCCTCTTATAAGACTCAAAGCTCTGTCAAATCTCCTCCAAACTTAAATCCAACCGATCAAATTGAACCTTAGCCTTCTAGCTAGGATTCCACCCTATTTCTCCGGTCCGAAAATCCAAAAAAAAAAACAGTTACTATGCCCGAATCTAGAGGCCAAATCCGCTAGAAGCAAGTAGTTGCTCTGCCCAATTTCCGCCAACAGCAAACAAACAACAGCAAAAACATAAGCAGTTTCTTCGCCCGTTTCACGGTGTCAGAAAGCAGCTTTCAGAAGCAGTTACTCTGCCCGAATCCCAACTATAGTAAAAGACTCCCTCTCCTGGAAGGACAGAGCGAGCACAACCTACGCTCTTAAAGGTAAGCCTTTAAGAGGTTATATAAAAAAAGTGTTGTTTTCAAGCCGACCCGAAGTAAAAATATAAGCAGTTATGCTGCCCGGATCTCTATAGAAAATAGCACTAAAAATAGCCATTATTATGACCAAATATTTATAAATATATTTGTAATTACTGGAAGGAAGCGACTACAAATCTGTAAATAATGTAGATACAGATATATTTGTTTAAATTCTTTATTTCATTTGCTGAATAAATATAATGAAAGCATATTTTAGCCAAAAACTATTTTTGAGACCGAAAGGGCGAGTTGGGTGCCTAGCACCTTCCCACCTCGTAACTTAGCCTCTGAACCCCTTTTTTACAAACTCTGGTTATTTTTGGGTTTTCTTTATTTCTCCTTAAATAAAGATGGCGACTGTGTTACAACATTTTGGATTACAGTGAGGCCTGCAACATCCTTTTTTTGCACTTTTCCGTTTTCCCCTAAACAAGGGACGATGGGAATGAAAATGGTGATGCACTTTCTGTATCTTGTTTTCCCCTAAACAAAGGAGGATGAGCTACGGAAAACCCAAAGTACTCATAGTAATCCAGAATGTACAATCAGTCCACAGTGAGGCAGGGTGTGTTCCCATGCGCCTTCGCAACATCCTTTTTTTGCACTTTTCTGTTTTCCCCTAAACAAGGGAAGATGAGAATGAAAAGAGTGATGTGTGTTCTGTATCTTTTTTTCCCCTAAACAAGGGAGGATGAGTTATGGAAAAATCCAAAGCACTCATAGTGGCACTAAAGCACACTCAGTGACCGAGGCATATTCAACGCGCTTTTCGACAACACTCTTTTTGTAGTTTTAATTTCGTCTTCCCCTAAACAAGGGTGGGTGGAATGAAAAGAGTGATGTCCTTCCGCAACCCGTGTTCCCCTAAAAAAAGGGCGCGCTGGGTCCGGGAGCGTTCCGGGGCACTCACAGGGATCTAAATAAATACTCCTGAAAGTACATTATCTTCGCCCTTGTTTATTATTGTCTTTTCTGTATATGCTATGTGAATATAACCTAGTTTTTAACTTTTCTATTTTCCAGCAAATCTATAAATGTGTTATCACTTTTAGGCAGAGTTGCTACCTATGCACCGAACTTAACCGATTTCTTCTATCGTCAAGTAACCCCAGCTTCAAGATCCCAAGAATTATTGGATTGGTCTTATCCCGAGTAAGTTCACTCTCAATAGATCTCTCCTTCCAGCATGGTAGTGATATTTGAGTGTAATAATGCATGTATATCTATGTCGTTTACCATGCATTTGCATGTTTTACAAATTGTTAAGTTAGGATAAATCTTCCAGGTACTCATTTGAACTTCTATTGAAATCTTGCAACCAAATTTATACTTGGTTTGGCCATGGATTGAGGTCCTTAATAGCTTTATATGTAGAACTATTTGTAGGGTTCAATTCTAAGATTGTTGAACAAAAATTTTCTATCTCTCTCTCTCTCTCTCTCTCTCTCTCTCTCTCTCTCTCTCTCTCTCTCTCTTATTTTTTAATTGGCTTGTAACACTTGACATTCAACCAATGGCGTAGGAATTATGATATCGATTCATCACTCATTTCAGAACATCGACGATGAGACATTTTATGTAAATTACACGAGCCAATAAGACACTGTAGTAGCAGAGCTATTAATCTTGTCATTGTAACTCTCATTTCCTCTTTACCCTCAACTTTTCTCCCACTTTAACTACTTAGATTTCTTATTTCCACAACCAAATATATTTTTCCAAGATGTCCAAGTTTGTGTGTATGTGTGTTTTGTTGAACATAGCTAAATGTTTTCTCTTTTTTTTTCTTTTCAATATCTTATTTTTTTTCAATATCATGTCCAAGTGTGTGTGTGTGTGTGTGTGTGTCTTTGCCAATGTTTTCCATATCTATTTCTCTAACGAGTTGGAATGATGTGTTGGTCGTTGTTTTTACACTTTTAAAAAAAAAATCAACATCTAAAATTTGTAGTATTTTACTGAACTCTCTTTCTGGTGTTAAGATTTTTCTAAGTTTCATGTAGCTATGGTATCTATTAGTGTATATTTTTAATGGTAGTGGTGCTCCTCGCCTGATTCACTTAGGACAGTCACTTCTCAAAAAGGAAGAGTATAATATAGTTATGTCGAAGGCAAGAGTAAGAAACTGTACGGCAACTTAAAACCTCAATTGGGGATAACACAATTAATCCAATGTTGCGAGTTAATTAGGTTGAATTTCCCCATTGTGTTTGACACGAAATGGTAAAGATTGTTTCAAAGGAGGTTTCAAGTACTGTTGCAGAACAATTAAATTCAACAGGTTTTTGTCTGCCCAATGAAAGATCAAAGTTGGGTACCATGGACTTCCCTGGGCGTATTTGTTATGTATTGGTTTTGCTTCTTCTATTGATACAGAGTTTACTTGGAGATCTAGTGGTTGACTTTGCACATTAGTTTATTTTAGAGGTTCAACTGTTCAAGCCTATAACTTAGTTCTAAATTCAAAAAATTTGGTTACCATACACATGTGTTAGGTATACCGTAGCTTACCCCTTATAATTGGATATAGGTCTAATTGAGTTTAACAAGTGTACAACTTCTTACATACTTACCAAAACTGAACATGTGAATGTGGTTGTCAAGTATTTTGTTTTATGTATTCTACTGCTCCAAATTAGAAAAAACGTTGTGATTGACTTATAAATTTACCTTTGGTAATAGATTGCGATGTAGTTTATCTCATATTGTAATAAAAAATTTAGTTTATTTGGGACATATTCTGTTTTGGCAGCCTGTTGTAGCAGTGCCTTCATTTATATTTTCAAATGCATTTAACAAGGTGCTGCCATTGCTGAGGTTCTTCTTAATACCTTCAAGGTACCACATGTCATGAGTCATTGTTTTGAGAAGAGTTGAATGCCGAATTATTTAAGGAGTTATTTATTGCCCTCGAGAGTACTCTTTTTTAACGAATTCAAATTATGTTTTGAATGGATTTTTTATAATGAACTGTAAAAGTTCTAGCTGGGACATGTATAGCTACTATGGAAATTGTTTGAACTAGTTTAGTAATTTAGTTAAAATATATTTGTGAATTTATCGTTACTATGTTAAATATGACATTTTTGTTTTGTTTGTGTTTTTTAATCGTAAATCCTCTGTTCTTTTTTGGATTAATGTTTCATTGCCTAGAGGAGGACATTGTAGTCCTATTGCGTATGACACTCCTGTTTGGTTTATTTTAGGTGCGATCAGCTGACCTCCAAGGGATTCTTAACCACAACCAAAATGCCCTCATGCGTTACTACCTTAATAGCTTTTGTGATGGTAAAAACAGGTCAGTCACCTAATCCACTTGGATGTAATCCTGTAGTCGACTTGCATTAAGTACTTGTCTCTTTTAACCTTTTTTTCATGCTCTCTCTCTCCCCCCTCTACATCTTGCACTGATCTTTTTTTTTCTTTTTGCCTGGTACACATGTGAAGGATTCAATTGATCTAGTTTGTCATGTCAGTTTCGAGCTGCTCCCTATTTTGGGAGTGTTTAGTTTTAAGAGATTTTGTCATCGGGACAACTATTATTTGATGCATATGAGATTTCTTGTAGTGTACAAGTACAAATATGCTTTATTCATCTCATGTTGATTTTGCAAACGCTCAAGAGATTATTGTCATCCGTAAAGTAGTAGATACCTTCTAATTTTTCGGCAGGAAATCTCTTCATGCTTTGTTTTGATTAACTGAAGTTTGCATCTAAGACTAGGTAGAAATGTGTATATTTCTCTATATGATATTGGTACAATATGTCCTTCCCCATTTATCTTTTTCCCCCCATATGTATGGAAGATTTGAACCTTTAGCTCAATTGGAAAGGACAAGTGAGAGTTCAATGATTGTATTAATGAAGATATAATTTTCTTGTAGTACATGAGCTTATAAGAAATTTTCTTATATTTCCTTGGAAAATGAAAATTATGTGATTATTTCAATTGATTGTTTTATTTCATTTATTTTTCCAGGTTGGTTTTAGGAATAGCACAAGATGTCGTTCGATGTACATTGGTCAAAAGTTATCATCAAGCCTTTGTTTTTGTTTTTTTATGATCTACTAGTTTGGAGTTGGAGTTTAAACTAGGTTGGTTAATTAATCTTATGATCTAGTAGATTGATTCTTTTGGTAAACAACCAACTTTATTAGCAGATTGATGTAGTGATTATCGTTTATTATTAATGATATATTCTTTTACTAAAACATTTGTTTGTTGTATTGATGTAAATTCTAAATTTATAATTCGTTAATATAATGCATATATCAATATAAGAAATTATTGTTTTATAATTAGGACGAAGAGATCTTGACCCTAATGTTTTGTACATCTTTTGGGACGTGGAAGTCGACCTTAATAAATTTTCCACCAATTTTTCCAATATTACCTGCCACTATTTTCAATAATTTCCCACCAAAATTTTTTCCACCAAAACATTTAGTACGGCAACAATCCATCCTTTTTGTTTTCTCACCAATAATTTAGAACCAAAAGTGTCGGCGCCAAAACATTTAGGATGGCAACAATCCGTCCTTTTTTTCCCGCCAATAATTTAGAACGTTTTGAAACATATTAGGGTCGGCAAAAGTCTCGTCCTTAAAAACCTTTAGAGACGGCTCTTCGTGTCCCTAAAACATTTAGGACCCATGCTATTTAAGCCCCCATTTTTCCGTCCCTATGGCCATCCTAAATAGTATTAGGGACGGCAAATGGACTTTTAGGGATGGAAAATGAGCGACCTAAATACTTTCTTTTCTTGTTGTGTGGTTAGGACGTACGAAGACTCATCTACTTAATTAAGATCACTCTAATAGATATATCTAAGTGAAGTTCAATAGATTGAGTTAATTATAGTCTTGCATGATTAGAACAATGTAAGGGTAAAATAGGCATGACCTATTTTATTTTTGTTTCTCCTTTCTTGGTAATTATGATTTAGCAAGTTTGGCATTTTTGGCATTTTTGGAAACAAAATATTTCTAAATTTTTTTTGTTTTCTTTGACCTAAATCTTATGAGTTGTTTTTGGAAACAAAATCTATAACAAATCCTTCCAAAAACCGTGCCTTAGAATCCTTTTTAATATGGTAAGAAAATCTAGTATCTAAGGTTATAGATTTTATTCCAAATTCTAATACTTGCCCTTCTTGGAGTTGGATTCCTTCGTTGTGTGTAGGTTTCCTCCACATTATAAATAGAAGACATAGGCAACGGCTGAAAGTGGGCATCGAGAGAGAGAACAGAAAATTGAGAAGCAGAAAAATTCAGATCCTAAAGCTGATCCAGTTTCCAGACGTGGTGCAGATTTTGATTGTAGCTTTGAATGTTATAACATTCGAAGCTACATTGAGAGCTGGTGTTGTTTTGTCTTCCTAGCTGATTTTAGGAAGCTGTTTGTTTCATCCCACGTTTTCTTTATCTATTTTTTTGAGGAATTTTGCTCTCCAAGACTTGTTGTCTTGTGAGAGTATTTTATTTGGTGATTTCACATTCTTTTTGTAAAACAAATCATATTTTTAGTGAAATCTTTTTGGCCATGAGGCTAGATCTACAAGCATAGGCTTGTAGATTGTTTGGTAAACCATTGAGTTTTAATTTGCTGCTTTATAGTCAGTCTTCCGCTGTTTTACTTTTTTGACCATTGTGACTTCCATTGTAGCTTTATTAGAAGCTACATTGGAAACTACATTGGAAATTGTTAGAATCCTAGCTACTTGTTTTCTTACAATTGGTATTAGAGCCTTCTCTTGACATCACTAAGAGTTGATTCTGGTTGTAGCCGTGATGGATTCTCAATATGAGAATGTCGTTTGTCCTCCAACTTTGACTAATGCAAATTATTCTATTTGGAATGTGAAGATGCGTATCTTCATCAAATCAATTGATGAAAGAGCGTGGCTTGCTGTTCTAAATGGTTGGAGTCCTCCAAAAACGACTAATAATGATGGTGATGTTGAGATCACTAAAGAGGCTGATTGGTCTAATAAAGATAGGAATATTGTTTCTTTCAATTCTAAAGCTTGTCTGCCATATACAAAGCCTTAGACGCCAACACTTTTAGGGTTATAGCCAATTATGAGTCTGCTAAAGATGTATGGGAGGCCCTTCAAACCCTGTGTGAAGGGTCTGCTAGTGTTCGTGCTTCCAAATTAAGATTGCTTACCACACAGTTTGAAAACACAAGAATGAATGAATCTGAGGATATCATGTCATATTATGGTAGGCTTCTTGATATGTCTAACTCTGCTTTAGCTTTAGGTGATCCCATCACCAATGATCGTCTTGTTAGCAAGATGATGCGCACTTTGCCTGAAAGATTTAATGCCAAAATTTGTGCTATTGAAGAAGCTCATGACATTGACAAAATTGGTTTTGAAAGACTAGCTGGCATTCTACAAAATTTTGAGTTAAACCTTAATGAGAAAATTAGGAACAAAGGCAAAGGTGCATCATCTTCTACTCCTTCTGTGGAAAGTATTACTTTTCCTTCTGTTGTTGATATCTCTTCTGAATTGATTGAATTGCATAAGGAGATTGAGGAATCTGATTTTGGTGAAGACTCAATGGATTTTTTAACAACAAAGTTTAAAAATATTTTGAAAACAAAGGGACAAAATAGATCTCCATCTTCTATCACCAAAACAGTTTTCAAAACTGAGCCTAGCAAATTTCCTCCCAAAGAAAGTTCTTTTCAAACCCCTGAAAAATCTTTTACCAATCCTTTTGCTAAACAGCCTACATCTAGAAGTAAAAATATTGATTCTATTCAATTTAGGGCTTGTCAAGGGTTTGGGCATTATGCTAATCAATGTGCTAATACTTTGAGAAAGAAGGGTTTGAATTTGTCTGCTACTTTGCAGGTCCTTCTGCCAATGTACCTCCGAATGTAGCTTCTTCAGAAACTACATTGGACAGAAGCTGGGAAGATCTTTGTTGTTTTAACTCCTCTGTCACGGAAGATGGTGGAGAATTAGAATCAAACCTGCTGGAAGGTTACAAGGAGTTGTATAAGGATTGGGAAAAGAGGGCTCTTCAAGTTACATTGCTTGGAAAGATAAATGATTTGCTAAATAAGGTAAATGAAGATCAGAAGAAGTGTATCACAAGGTTGGAATGTTTGCTGCATAAGAAAGATGTGGAGCTTGAAGAACTAAAAGAAGAACTGCTCAAAGCCAATGAAACCATGGCAAAATGGAACTCAAGCCAACACAAAATGGATGAGATGTTGAATTCTGGAAATTCTAGTAAGTCTGGAATTGGTTTTAGGGCAAAAATGTTTGTTAGAGAAGGTGAAGGTACTTCTGAACCACAACAGCCCACTCAAAATTTTCAAAAACCAAACTTCTTTGAAAAACCCAAAACAAGAAAGAAAAATTTTGTGTGTCACTATTGTCACAAACCTGGTCACATTCAGCCATTCTACTTCCTTAAAAAGGCTGTCTATAAGGAAGAAGTGAGGCAGGCCTTCTTGGTTCGTAATTAGATACAGCATCGAATGCAGCAACCAAAGCAGCATCCAATGCAGCAACATTGGAAGCTATATCAGAAGGTACACTCACAGAAACATCAACCAAAAACTTTTACAAAGATGTGGCTTCCCAAAGGCAGCTATAGCCTACAGGAATGATAAATCTAAATACTGTGAACCTTTTGACATATGTCCCGGTGCAAAGTGGTCTGATGATGAACAATGCAATGTAACCTTCACATCTTTAAAGTCTCACATAGCTAGTTCATGGTATTTCGATAGTGGGTGTGCTCTAGACACATGACAGGTTCTATTGAGAATTTGAAGGACTATGTGAGTGTATGACATATGGAGGAGGAGCCAACGGTAAGATAATTGGCAAGGGAACTTTGAATGTAAATGGTCTTCTTAAGCTCACCAATGTCTACCATGTGGAAGGCCTCAAGACCAACTTCATTAGCATCATTCAATTATGTGATGATGACCTATAGGTGAGGTTTGATAAAATTCTTGTGAAATTTTTGATCAATCTAACAAGTGTCTTTTGACATGTACTAGAGATCCTCTGACAATTGCTATATGTTCAACAATGCTCAAACCTGCCACAATGTTAGTCTTGATATCACAGATCTATGTCATCAAAAACTAAGGCACGTGAGTTTTCGTAAACTTCATGAGCTTGTGAAGCATGATGAGTGAAAGGATTGCCTAGTCTGGATAAGAACTACTCAAAGGTATGTGGACCATGTCAAAAAGGTAAGGAAACAAAGGCTTCTCACCTTCCCATATCTCAGTTGTTCCACATCTAGATGCCTTGAGATGATTCACATAGATCTCATGGGTCCTATTGAAGTAGAGAGTCTAGGAAAGAAAAAGTACACCTTTGTCTATGTTAATGATTTTTCTAGATAAATATGGGTCGTTTTCTTAAGAGAAAAATCTGAAATTTTGAGGCTTTTAAAATATGGTACACACGTGTTATGAACTTGTATGATCTAAAGCTTACTAGAATTAGATCAGATCATGGCACGGAATATGAAAATTCCTCCTTTTCTAGCTATTGTGCCTCAAATGGCATAACCCATGAATTCTCAGCTCCTAAAACTCCACAACAAAATGGAGTGGCGGAAAGAAAGAATAGGACACTTCAAGAGATGGCTAGAGTCATGTTGAGTTCTAAGAATTTGGCTAAAAGATTTTGGGCAGGTAGTGTTGATGACATGAGGAGTACATTTGGTAGATGTTTTTATTTGGGAAACAACTTGATCTCTTGGTTTAGTTAAAAACAAAACTGTGTTGCCCTCTCCACAGCAGAATCTGAGTACATTACTGCTGGTAGTGGGTGTACACAACTTTTATGAATGAATCAAATGATCAAGGATTATGGCCTACACAGTAATGTGTTAACCATGTATTGTGACAACACCAGTGCTATAAGTATAGCAAAAAATCATGTTCAACACTCTAGAACTAAGCACATTGATATATGACACCATTTTATTAGAGACTTGGTTGAACAAGGTATTATTTGCATTGAACATATAGGAACAGAAAATCAATTGGCTGATATTTTCACTAAGAGTCTAGATTTTGAGAGATTTATCAATCTTAGGAAATCTCTCGGTATGTGTGTCATGTGACCCTTCACTCACTTTATATATATATATATATATATATATATATATATATATATATATATATATATAATTAGGCATCTTGCATTAAGTGTTTAGGAGGGCACACTAGTTTCATATCTAATGTTTTGTGCCTTTGTTTGCTGACCGGGATTTGCATTCAAAATCTATTGTGATTTCATTGTTCTGATTCTCCACACTCTTTCCCAAAAAAATTTCTGTTGAAAAATCTTAAGCCCACAAAGGAAAGAGCTTGTGGGTGCCCCGGAATGTCGCCCGCGCCCCGTGCTCCCTTGGATAGGGGAATGCGGCGTGTGGTGCAGACACCACGCTTTCCATTCGATCCTCCCTTGTCTAGGGGAAGACGAAATTAAAAATGCGGAAAGGGTGCTGTCAACACGCTTTCCATTCGGTCACTTCAGTGATTTTTGGTTTGTTATGGGAGCTTTGGGTTTTCTGTATCAGGTTATCCCTTTTTTTAGAGGATAACAGGATGCAGGAATACATCACCCTTTCATTCGCATCTTCCCTTGTGTAGGGGAAAATGGAAAGTGCAAGAAAGGATGTTGCGAGCCCCACTACAGACTTTATAAAAATTGCCTTAAGGCCTATTTCGGATCACTATGAGTGCTTTGGGTTTTCTATATCAAGTTATCCCTTTTTTAGGGGATACCAGAATATAGGAATACATCACCCTTTCATTCTCATTCTCCCTTTTCTAGGGGAAAACGAAAATAATAAGAAAGGATGTTGCGAGGCCTCACTGTGATCCAAAATATTTTGACACAGTCGTCATCTTTATTTTAAGGAGAAAATAAAGAAAAAACCAAAAATAAAACCAGAAAATGTAAAAAACGGGTTCGGAGGCTAAGTTACGAGTTGGGAAGGTGCTAGGCACCCAACTCGCCCTTTCGGTCTCAAAAACAGTTTTTGGCTAAAGTATGATTTTTGTTATATTTATCTAGCAAATAAATAAAGCATTAAAATAAAGAAAAGAAAACAAATACATCCATATTTACATTATTTACGGACTTGCAACTGCCTCCTTCCAATAATTTACAAATACACTTAAAAATATTTGGCCATAATAATGGCTCTTTTTTAATGCTATTTTCTAAATAAATCCGGGCAGCACAACAGCTTATATTTTTACATTGGGCCGGATGAAAAATAGCTTTTTTATAAAATAGTGCTCTTAAAGGCTCACCTTTTAGAGCCTGGTGTGCTCGCTCTGTCCTTCTCGAGCGAGGGAGTCTTTTTTTGCTGCTGCTACTACTGCAGTTCAGGCAGAGTGACTACTTCCAAAGGTTGTTTCTGGGCATCGTCAAACGGGCGGAGCAACTGCTTGCGTTTTTGCTGCTGCGTGCTTGCTGCTGGCGGAAATCGGGCAGAACAACTGCTTGTTTCTGGCGGATTTTGCCTTTTTACTCGGGCAGAGCAATTGCTCTTTTTGAGATTTTTGGACCGGGAAGATAGGGTGGATACCTAGCTGGGGGGCTAAGGATCACTTTGACCGGTTGGTTTTGAGTTTGGAGGAGTTTTGGCAGAGCTTCGAGGCTTTATAGGAGGGGGCACTCACATCTCACGATCGCTCACTATTCTCACATCGTAATAACAACGCACTGCGTAATTTTTCTGTGTGTTTTTAAGATCACTGAAAGTGAACCCAGGGTCCTCTATTTATAGGCTGAGTGAAGGACTTCGCGATCTTTAATTTTTCTTCCTTGTGCTGCTTTTGCTTGTACCACGTGCTTAATAAATTGTGCAATGCGTTAAGTTTGGGCACACTGTGGCACTTTGGGCGCCACTGTAGCATTTTTGGGCGCCGGAACCAACCCTTTAGGGCGCCGCGCCAAGGGGTCCTTTTAGCCACGCCTGCCTTCCAAAATTCAGCCTTTTTGACACTTTTAGTCCCTGCATTTTACTGTTTTGCGCATCATGCTTTGTCTTTTGCATTTTTAAACCCTGTAGCTTGACATTTGTTAAGTTTTAACATGTCTTGATATCGTATGTCAATGTTACCTACCAGGGGTACGAAATTGGGGTGTCTACAGAGCTACCTTTTGAAATCTAGGGATGTGGCAATTTATCTTGGTACTATGGAACTTAGGTTCTCATGGGTTGATCTTGAGAAAATTGAATTCCTTTAAAAGAAAAAAGTGTGAAAGCTACCTAACGGAAAAAAGCTACCTATGAACAAGGTTGTGGTACCTTTCTTTTGAGACTATGAATCCTTGGATTTCATGGGTTGATCAAAAGCAAAGTGGCTTCCCTTGGTAAACAGTGTGAAAGGTTCCTAGTGACATGAAGTGAATATGTTTGAAATAAAGTAGAGGTATTCTTCTAGGGAAATAAAGTACCTATGGAATTTGTGGGAGATGAGTGCTGATAAAGTGAACAAAAGATGAGAAAGTGTACATAAAATCACAATCTTGGCGAATGCATCTTCCAATGCAGCTACATAGGGAACGACATTCAGATGATCTAGACATTTATCACATGTGTGTGACTGCATTTGCTTGATTTGCTTGTTTTGCTCTTGGCATATGTTAGGCATAATTTTTAGGACATAATCTGTTCTGATCATATCAGCCTATTGAGTTTTTGTCCTTATCTCTATAAATTGCAAAATAATTACCAAAGTATTCCATGTTGATATTTATGTGGTTGTCTAATCGGTGTAGTGTTCTAAGAGTTCTTGTTAAGGTTATTACTGCTATTGAAAGTTTGGGTTGATACAATTGTGGTTAATCCTTTGGTGTGTTTGTTTAGAATCCTTGATGTTTTTTTAAATTCAAAATTCAATAATGAGATTAGTTGTTATCTCACACACATAGCTCTCCACATTTTTCTCTTGTCAAAATTAGATTTTCTATCACTCTTGTATATAATTTGGTCAAAGTTGGTTTGTTTTCAAAAATCAAAAATTGGTTTATGATGTTCACAAACGGCCCTTCAAATTCCTAAAATTGTGTTACTAACGGCTAATGATATTAAGAGGGTGTCTTAAGTGATGTTTCAGACAGCTGGCTCAATATCACTCTTCACAATTTCACTTGCTCAACCTATTCTCAAACGTGTTGAAGGAAACCTACTGCTGTCCTGTTTTCTCTCTTCATCCT
The DNA here is from genome assembly GCA_013146195.2 of Codonopsis lanceolata. NCBI lineage: Eukaryota > Viridiplantae > Streptophyta > Magnoliopsida > Asterales > Campanulaceae > Codonopsis > Codonopsis lanceolata. The sequence goes on from CM028381.1 coordinate 76,598,399, forward strand.
CTCCCTGAATCTTTCCAATATTTCCATGGCAACATCTCCGTCTACCTCAATCGATTCTCAGGATATAATTCCACCAGTCAATGTAGCTTCCACTGCTACTTCTCCAGAAGCTACATCACCCCCAATTTCATCTCCAACAAATCCAGAATCTACCATTGTTATAGCTAAACCCCTTCCTGAGCCCCTCACAGTCATATTACCTGGGGAGAAGGGTAATGTCGTTGATGTTGAGAATCCTGGTGACTTATCGGGTTTTCACCAAATTGGAAACCTTAGCTCACGAAAATCCAAGAGATTGAGAGGCATTCCAAGTAACTTTGAGTAATCCAAGTGTTGCACCTGCTGAACCTTCATCTGCTGCTCAAGCAGAACCTGCTGCACCTTCATCTGTTGCTCAAGCAGAACCTGCATCTACTGCTCAAGAAGAGACTGCTCAAGAAGAAACTGATGTCTGGACTTCTGTTTGTAATCTGTAATCTGAATTTTTTTCTGCCTGGATATACTTTGGTCTGTAATAAGTTCTTTGGGATTGTTTGGGTAGCTGCATAACTAATTTGGGATGTATGTGCTTAGTAGTTCATTGCATGTTTTGGTCTTAAACTTCATCTGTTTGCTATATTCAGGGGGAGTTTTTTACTAACATATGCAGGTTTGAAGGATTTTTGTATGTGTTGAGTATATGGCAACATTTGTCATAATATTTGACCAGAAAGGCTCAACAAAGGGAGAGATTGTAAGGGTAAAATAGGCATGACCTATTTTATTTTTGTTTCTCCTTTCTTGATAATTATGATTTAGCAAGTTTGGCATTTTTGGAAACAAAATCTTTCTAAAGATTTTTTGTTTTCTTGGACTTAAATCTTTGGAGTTGTTTTTGGAAACAAAATCTATGACAAATCCTTCCAAAAACTGTGCCTTAGAATCCTTTTTAATATGGTAAGAAAATCTAGTATCTAAGGCTATAGATTTTATTCCAAATTCTAATCCTTGCCCTTCTTGGAGTTGGATTCCTTCTTTGTGTGTAGGTTTCCTCCTCATTATAAATAGAAGACATGGGAAACGGTTGAAAGTGGGCATCGAGAGAGAACAGAAAATTGAGAAGCAGAAAAATTTAGATCCTGAAGCTATTCCAGTTTCCAAACATGGTGCAGATTTTGATTGTGTTTGAATGTTATAACATTCGAAGCTACATTGAGAGCTGGTGTTGTTTTGTCTTCCTAGCTGATTTTAGGAAGCTGTTTGTTTCATCCCATGTTTTCTTTATCTGTTTTTCTGTGGGATTTTGCTCTCCAAGACTTGTTGTCTTGTGAGAGTATTTTGTTTGGTGATTTCACATTCTTTTTGTAAAACAAATCATATTTTTAGTGAAATCTTTTTGGTCATGAGGCTAGATCTACAAGCATAGGCTTGTAGATTGTTTGGTAAACCTTTTAGTTAGACCGTCCCTAATATTCTTTTGACTGGCCCGTATCCACGGACGGGAACCCATACCCGCTCACTTTCTTCTCTATCTCCCCTCAGTCTTCCCTAGTTCCCTTCGTTCTCCGTCGACGTTGGGGAGCGTTGATGCTACAAATCACCGGTTTCTCAGCTACCGTTAATGAAGTCTACAATATAAACCGAGGTCTGTGCCCTCCTCTCTATCTCTCCTCAGAAACCGAGACTTGCGAGAAAGAGAGTCGAAGACACCATAATCCCCCCACTCCCCGTCGAATCCTCTCTACCATTATATTACGTTCCCCTTCGCATCTCTCCCTGTGCCCATGTCTCTCCCCGCCGTCGATATACACGTTATATACATATGTATGTATGTTTGGTGTTAATTGTCAATTTGAGTGGATCTTCGTTGAATCTGTTGAAGAGTTTGTAAGGGTAAAATAGGCATGGCCTATTTTGGTTTTGTTTCTCCTTTCTTGGTCATTGTGTTTAGGCAAGTTTGGCATTTTTGGTAACAAAATTTTCCTAACGATTTTTTGGTTTCTTGGTCCTAAATCTTAGGAGTTGTTTTTGGAAACAAAATCTTTAATTAGATTTTGGTTTTCTTGGTTCTAAAGTTTAGGAGTTATTTTGGAAACATAATCTACGCAAAAATCCTTCCTAAACCGTGTCTCTAGAGTCCTTGTTCATATGGTAATAAAATTTAGGATTTATGGTAAGTGTATTTACTTCCTAACTCTAATCTTATTCCTTGTTGGAGTTTGCTTCCTTTTTTTTGTAGGACTTCTCCACTTTATAAATAGAGGACTTGGGGCAGAGGCAAAACATACGAACAGAGAGAGATTTCAGAAGGCTGAGAGCAGATTTTTTAGAGTTTCAGAAGCTGTTTCAGTTCCAGCTTTTATGCAGAAGTTGAATGTAGCTTGTTGATTATTTTGTTAGATTTATATCTGTTCAGTACATTACATTAGTTTTATACTTTAGTGGCTAATCGGGCTGCGTATCGATTAGCGTGTCAACTGTGTATAGAACTTTGCCAAGTATAGTTTTTATAGGACTTTACAGGTTCAACGGAAGACCTCTTCTCAGCTTCACCGGAAGACCTGCTCAAAGCATAAGAACGGCAGACCTTGTGTCCACCTGGTCTCTTATGACGTGTCCTGTCCAGCAATGACTCATTGGATTAATTCAATCTAATCTTATTAGAGTTTGAATTAATCCAAAGACATTCCCTGACATATCAAGCCGCCGAAAGCAGGAAGACTTTTCGTCTGAGCGAGCAGGAAAGGTGAAAAGCGCATCTCTAGTTTCGCAACAACTCTCGATCGACACCTAAATCGCCCACCTTTTTGAAGATCTCAGAAATCATTCCCTGCTCTAGATATCTGTGAAGACGAAAATCCTTGACTGACAGCCCCATGCATTTAATGCATTGTTGAAAAGAGCTGTTGAAGTATTCGTCTTCTCTGACGGATCTTTTGAAGTGCACCTGCTATAAATATTGCCATTAAAGACTGGAGACACAACATTGTACAGAATCAATCGAACACTTAAAGGATTGCTTTGAAACTTCATAACTCCAAGTCTTACAGCTCAGTGCAATCAAGAGATCCTCAACAGATCTAGAAGTCCTCATCAACAACAAGAAGCTGCTCATCAACACTTATTGTTTTTAACTTCTTGTTGTTTACATTCATTTACTATACTTCTGCACGAATTAAATATCATGTATTTACAGATATTTAATTCCATAGACCCCAACACAAGTCAATATTTTGTACACGATCCATTAGGGATATTCTTTGTAATTGATCTAGTGGAAAACATAGTGCACTATTTAAATCCAAGGTTGACTGCCTTGGTGGTGGACGTAGCACTCTTTATAGTGTGAACCATCCCAAAATACTTGTGTTATTTCTTATCTGTTTGTCTGTCATTTGATCTGGTCATTACTTTGATTATCTTTATCCATTTACAGCAGAACTTAAGTAACTTGTAAAAGGTCTACCGGTAGTCCTTATCGGCAGACCTGGAACAACTATCTTGAAGGTCTTCCGCTACTTCATTCTCTTCGATAGATTGCAAATATCCTTCAAAGAATTTACTTAAATGTTTTAAGTGTTTAATAAGCTATTCAACCCCCCCCCCTTCTAGCTTATTATTGTGCCCATTGGGACCCACATCCGATGCATCTACATCAGAAGCTACATTGAGTGCTGGTGCTGTTTTGTCTTCCTAACTGATTTTAGGAGGCTGTTTGTTTCTTCCCACATTTGTTGTACCTGTTTTTCTGTGGGCTTTTTGCTCTCCAAGACTTGTTGTCTTGTGAGAGTATTTTGTTTGGTGATTTCACATTATTTTTGTAAAACAATTCATCTTTTTAAGTGAAATCTTTTTGGTCATGAGGCTAGATCTACAAACATAGGCTTGTAGATTGTTTGGTAAACCTTTGTGCTTATTTCGTGTTTTATTGTTAAAGTCTTCCACTGTTTTGATTTTCTCTCCATTGTGACTTCCACTGTAGCTTCTTCATAAGCTACATTGGAAACTGCATTGGCAGTTTGGAGAATCCTAGCTACTTGTGTTCTTACAATTGGTATCAGAGTCTCCTCTTGACGTCACTAAGAAAAGATTCTGGTTGTAGCCATGATGGATTCTCAATATGAGAATTTTGTTCATCCTAATACTTTGAGAAAAAAGGGTTTGTATAATAACTTTCGTTGTTTTAATTCTTCTGTCTCTGAAGATGGTGCAGAATCAGAATCAGAACTGATGGATGCTTATAAGGAATTGTACAATGATTGGGAAAAGAGGGTTCATCAAGTTACATTGCTTAGAAAGACAAATGATATGCTAAAAAAGGTAAATGAAGATCAGAAGGGGTGTATCACAAGGCTAGAATGTTTGCTGACCAAGAAGGATGGGAAGATTGAAGATCTGAAAGAAAAACTCATCAAAGCCAATGAAACCTTGGAAAAATGGAATTCAAGCCAACACAAAATGGATGATATGTTGAATTCTGGTAATTTTGGTAAGTCTAGTATTGGATTCAGGCCCAAGACGTTTGTGAAAGAAGGTGAAGGTATGTCTACTGAACCAAAACATCCCACACAAAATTTTCAAAATCGAAACTTCTTTGAAAACCCCAAAACAAGAAAGAGAAATTTTGTGTGTCATTTTTGTCACAAGCCTGGTCATATTCAGCCATTCTGTTTTCTTAAAAAGGCTATCTATGAGGAAGAGGTAAGCCATGCCTTTTTGGTTCGAAATCAGATGCAGCATCCAATGCAGCAACATTGGAAGTCACATTCGAAGCTACATCAGAAGGTACATTCACAGAAACAGTAACCAAAACCCTTTAAAAAGATGTGGGTTCCCAAAGGTAGTAACAAGAAAGATAAATCCAAATACTGTGAGCCCTTTGACATATGTCCTGGTGCTAAGTGGTCTGATGATGAATCTGTTCCCACTATAACTAATCTTGGCCACAAAACCATTAAGGATGATGCTTCAGGTCTACCTGACTTTGGAGATCATGAATCTCCTGCACAATCTTCAGAACCTGCATCTGCAATCATTGAACTGCACTGCAAGCATGAATGCAAGTCACGGAAGTTCAAAGAATGTGACTCAGAATGTAGCTCCCAATGTAGCTCCGGATGCAGCTACATCAGAAGCTACATTGGTCGAATCTGCCGATTCGAAAGCAGTCCTGAACATTCGAAATTGATCGGTTGTTGATCGCAACCATGACATTCCCAGCAGAATTCAGAAAGGGCATCCCACTTCACAAGTCATAGGTAATATTCATGATGGCATATACACAAGGAGAAGAGGTAAGGTTGATTCTCACAAATTAGCATGCTTATCAAAATATTTTTGAGAAAAGCCTTAAAACTTTTATGGATGCTCCAAATGATCAAAGATTATGGGCTACACATTGATGTGTTAACCTTGTATGTTGATAACACCTATGCAATTTGTTTAGCTCAAAAATCCAATTCATCATTCTCGAACAAAACATATTGATATAAGACACCACTTTATTAGAGACTTGGTTGAATATGGAAATTGTTTGCATTGAACATGTTGAGACTGAAAATCATCTTACTGATATATTTACCAAGTGTCTTGATTTTGAGAGATTTTTCAATCTTTGGAAATCTCTTGTGTTTTGTGTGTCATATGATTTTACACTTAGTTAAAAAAATTAGGCATGATTGCATTTTCTCTTTAGAGGACACTCTAGATCATTGTTTCACATGTATGTGCCTCTTGTGGTTGCTTGGGAATTGCATTCAAAATCAATTGTGATTTTTTTTTGGTTTATGATTCTCACACTCTCTCTAGTTCTTGAGCATGTTTGAAGTCCACAAAGGAAAGAGCTACCTTTAAAAATCAAGGGTTGTAGCACTTAATCTTGGTACTATGGAACTTAGGTTCTCATAGGTTGATCTTGAGAAAATTGGATACCCTTGAAAGAAAAAGTGTGAAAGCTACCTAACAGAAAAGAGCTACCTATGAACAAGGTTTGTGGCAACTTTCTTTTGGGACTGTGAATCTTTGGATTTCATGGGTTGATCAAATGCAAAATTGCTTCCCTTGGTAAATAGTGTGAAAGGTTCCAAGTGGTATGTTTTTATAGCTTGAAATAAAGTAGAGTTATATTCTTAGGGAAATAAAGTACCTATGGATTTTATTTTTATTTTTTGTTATGAAAAATTTATGATCTTGGGAGAGAAATCTGATTGAGAAAACAAAATATGCAAAGTGCACAAATTTTATTATTGATGAATGTTTATCCCAATGCAGCTACATTAGGAACTACATCCTTTGATCTGGTCTTTATCACTTGTGTGTGATTGCATTTTTTATTCTTTTGTCTAGCTTTTAGTTATCATGTTTTAGGCATAAAATTTTAGGACATGCATTGTTGGTAAAGATATCAGTTTGGTGAAATTTTGTCCTAAAACAAACTGTGCAAATCAATTTCCAAAAATTTCCATGTTGAAAAATATTTAGTGGATGTCTAATTTTTGTGTGGAATTAAGAGGTATTGAATATGGATATGAGGTGCTCAATTATTGCTAGGGGTGTGATCAAATCATGGTGAACATTTAATTGTGTTTTTCAAAATCTTTGATTTTTGAGAATTCCTAAAAGATTGTTTCTCCCTCTTCCTTTTCCAGTCAAATAGGGGGAGAAAGATCAAGTGTTTTTAGTGATGGTGATGATTTCTGATTTGTGCTTAATAATGATTTCTGATTTTATACCTTGCACAAATTCAGGGGGAGATGAGATTTTCTAAGCAATGCAAGTTAGATGGTTTGATTGGTGTTGAATAAACACTTGTCATTTGATTTGACCAGAAAGGCTCAACAAAGGGAGAGATTGTAAGGGTAAAATAGGCATGACCTATTTTGGTTTTGTTTCTCCTTTCTTGGTCATTGTGTTTAGGCAAGTTTGGCATTTTTGGTAACAAAATTTTCTTAAAGATTTTTTGGTTTCTTGGTCCTAAATCTTAGGAGTTGTTTTTGGAAACAAAATCTTTAATTAGATTTTGGTTTTCTTGGTCCTAAAGTTTAGGAGTTATTTTGGAAACAAAATCTATGCAAAAATCATTCCTAAACCGTGTCTCTAGAGTCCTTATTCATATGGTAATAAAATCTAGGATTTATGGTAAGTGTATTTACTTCCTAACTCTAATCTTATTCCTTGTTGGAGTTTGCTTCCTTTTTTTGTAGGACTTCTCCACATTATAAATAGAGGACTTGGGGCAGAGGCAAAACATACGAAAAGAGAGAGATTTCAGAAGGTTGAGAGCAGATTTTTTAGAGTTTCAGAAGTTGTTTCAGTTCCAGCTTTTGTGCAGAAGTTGAATGTAGCTTCCGATACAACTGCATCAGAAGCTACATTAAGTGCTGGTGTTGTTTTGTCTTCCTAACTGATTTTAGGAAGCTGTTTGTTTCTTCCCACGTTTGATGTACCTGTTTTTCTGTGGGTTTTTTGCTCTCCAAGACTTGTTGTCATGTGAGAGTATTTTGTTTGGTGATTTCACATTTTTTTTTGTAAAACAATTATTTTGAAATCTTTTTTGGTGATTTAGGCTTGTAGATTGTTTAAACACTTTTTTGCTTTATTGTTAAAGTCTTCCGCTGTTTTGATTTTTCTGTCCATTGTGACTTCCGTTGTAGCTTCTTCATAAGCTACATTGAAAACTGCATTGGCAGTTTGGAGAATCTCAGCTACTTGTATTCTCACAGAGGTTGAATTGAAGAGAGGCTCCAAAGTAAGATATGTCAGGTAGTGAAATGAATATGCCTGTATTAAGGGGCAGGAGGAATGGGAAACAGGATAAGGCTTCGCTCCTCATGGGAGGGGAGATTGTGCAGAGGAAGTCGATTTTTGGGAGATACAACGATGCTGAAATGGTGTCTCAACTAAGAGAACTTGCTTTATATCCTTGTAAATCAGGGGTGACACGGGATTCCATCCGACCATTGTGGAATCAAACTATCAGAGTTCGAAAAATTATGACTCTCAGTAGTAGCGAATGTCCCCAAAGAAAACGAAAATTGCAGCTGTTTCTAAAAGATAAGCTAGGAGGTGCATCAGGATTGGTTTCAGCGTTCTCTAACCAACAAAATGTTACAAAGCTAAGTAGAGGCCAATCGTCTCATGCGTCATCCGGCTCATGCTTGCTGAATTCTTCCAACACCGCAGAAATTTTTGACCAGAAAACTATAGTGAACTCACATAGTTTTGGGAGATTATTATCAATTGAAGGGAATTTTCAAGGCAAGCAGGTATCATATGGACTCTCCTTTATAGACAGTGAATCAGTGCTGGTTGAACCCATTAAAGACATATCTTCCTTAGTTGATTCTGATGAATCAGTCAATGGCTCAAACCCATCGACTCCCAAAAATCTGAGCTTCCATGAATCACCAACAATGGACGAGTGTGACTCGGTTCACAGTTCAAATTCCTCTAAGCTGGAGGAGAAAAAGGGTCTGCATTTTCAATCTCTGCGACGATCCATCAGGTTACTGAACTTCATTGGTGATCATCTCCAAAGAATGACTATTCCAATTGGGCCACGATTCCAGGCTGATGTTCCGGACTGGACTGGCCCAACTGATGAAGGACATTTAAATGTGAGGGATGCTGATGGCAAAAGCTCAAAGTGGTTGGGAACCCGACTTTGGCCTATTGAAGATCGGAATTTAGAAGGCACGGAAAGAGTAGTGGGAAAAGGGAGGCCCGAATCTTGCTCATGTGTTGTTTCAGGGTCCACTGATTGCATTAAACTGCACATTCATGAGGAAAGGCTCTCTTTGCAATCTGATTTGGGTCCTGTCTTTTTGAGTTGGAAATTTGACGAGATGGGGGAGGTTGTGTCACTTGCTTGGACAGTAAAGGAACAACAAACCTTTGAGGCTCTCATGAAGATGAACTCAAAGAACTCTTTAAAGCGTGCCTTGAAGTCTTTCCCGCGCAAGTGCAAGAAAAGCATTTTGAGTTATTACTTTAATGTCTTCATGCCTAGACGCATGAGCTTGCAAGCAAAGGCATCTCCAAAACAAATTGACAGCGATGATGACAAGTCGGAGGATGTTGACAATGCTGATCTGGAGGGAACATGTAAACGTAGTAGAAGTACCCTAGGTAGCTCAAAAGATGTGAGAGCTCGATACTTGCTTCGGCACCACCGTTGAACTCTGTACAGTAGGCCGTATCTATACCTTTCATCAATAGATTCTAGTTCAGAAGCATTGTTTGTTCTTTGCTCACTGTTTAAATATGACCTTACAGATGTTTCTTGTCGTTTGGAGGAAGATATGAACTCCTTGAACCCTCAAATTTTGCATTTTGGTCAAAGCAAAGAAAAGCAGATCGCCATCTTGTTTTGGTCGTGCTGTCAAAAAATCTCATGTAGCTGGTCTTAGTGTTTGTACAGGGAGAAGATCATGCAAAACTCTCTGTGCATCATTTTAGTAGACTAGAGGAGGAGTTGGAATGTAGCTATATCATGGTTTTAAACATGCATATTTTGCGAACCCCCCTCTCCAAAAAAAATCTCATTTAAAAAAGTGTACTCCCTCCGTCCTTCAATTATTATCGTGTTTCCTTAAAAAAAAAAAAAACCTTTGAGTTTTAATTTGCTGCTTTATAGTCGGTCTTCCGCTGTTTTACTTTTCTGACCATTATGACTTCCATTGTAGCTTCATCAGAAGCTATATTGAAAACTGCATTGGAAATTGTTAGAATTCTAGCTACTTGTTTTCTTACAAACACTAGTTAGTTGTCAACTAAAATCAAATTGAATAAACTTTAGCAAGTCTAAAGTTCTTCCTGCTCAAGATTCAGCAGGTAGACCTACAGCTAATATTTTGTCACTTTAAGCAAGATAAAATAAACTTAGACTAAAGTAGGTTGATTTCACAAGTCTTATTCATCTATCTTCCGTGACTTAGTCATCAGCAGCTAGCTAGCTAGCTGCTGATCCCCTTACTTAACAGTTGTAGTTTTCTAAATAGTCTCTTACACCTACTGTTAACTAAGACTCAGTTTTCAACCGCTATGCTTTCTTATACCTAAATTCATATCTACTGAAAACTATATTCTGTTGAATGAATGTACTTCAATCTAATTTCGAAATCAATGCTTTCAAGATTTCCTAAAACTATATTTTTGAAAAACGCATGGACTTTACCTTAAACACTTAGCTAAAAATCAGTCGTTCGTTAAAAGATAAATCCATCTACTGAAGCTAAAGTAATCAGCAACTAACATCTGCTGATAATCAGTGCAAGTCACTGCTTTAAAAGCTACCCTATCTACTTACACTATTTTGATTAAAATATCTAAACAAATTCTTAGATATATATTCTTTCAAACAGTATTTTAAACAAATGTTTTTAAAAAACATTGTTGGCCACTCTAACACATTTAATTCTTGGCCATCTAACTTCATACGTTAAAATGTTCACAGGAGACTTTTTGATAAAAATATAAAATTACTCAACAGTTTACCATTGCATTAAATTTTCCACAGTGTAGCATATCTTCTAGCGAACCACTCTCTTTAAATATATCATGCTGGTGATATCTACTCTCCTCATTTTACAGAAGAAGATATCTAACCACTCTATCCTTAAATTGATGATCTTATGATAGGTGATATCTCTCATATCAAAAATCTTCTTCAAGATCTCCGAGCTTTGAAAGATAGACTTCATCATCACTCTTCAAGATTAACCTTGCTCTTTCAAACGGCTACTTTCAAAGATCTATATATAAACCAGTTTGGAACAAAAATTCAAAAAGAGAAGTCAGAGAACTTGGTACAAACATTTCTACTCCTTCCTTGACATGTTCTGGTTCTCATGATAGAAGATATAAGAGAATAGAGGATTGAAGGATTAAAGAAATCATTCACCACTCAAATGATATTCATAATTTGATTTGCTTTAATCTAGGGCTGGACACACATAAGATTCCTTCAAGCAATTATTCCCTTGATGTGTTCCAGTCCTCAAACAATTACTAGACATTCTTTCACCTTTCATTCCTTTCTAGTTCTTATATAACTGAGAGACAGTATGAAAGAATACTTGATTATTGGACGAGTATGATTGTTGCTCAATCATACTCCTCAAACACTGTTTTTGTTGTATACAGATCTATTAGTGATCACTTAGAATTTCAATATATTTAATGCACTTCAAAATCCAAGTTTGATCAACTTGGTGGTGGATGTAGCAGTTTTAACATTGTAAACCACTCCAAATACTTTGTTCTTCTATCTGTTGTTTTTACTGCTCATATACTTAAGCCGCTTCTATCTATTTAAGTGTTTAACAGTTACATTCTTGAATTATTTACATAGTTGATCTTATATATTGTCCTTCAATTCAATCCATATACTTAAGTGATCAAAAGAAAATCAAACCAAACTGTTTTACAATTCAGTAGCTGCTACCCAAACTATTTTCACATTCAGCAGATGCTATCTACTGATTTTACTTCAGTTGCTAAAAAGTAAAAACCTATCTTTTCCGCTGTATCTTTTAAAGGTTTTCAAAACAACATTTAAAGCTTTTAAAATGATATTCACCCCCTCTAGCCTTATTTAGTTGCCAACTGGACTTACAGTGCTGGTAGGGAAAACATTTAGGGATGATCCGTTGTCTATTAGGACTCGAGGTACCCTTTTTTCCATGATTCTCACAGGGATATGAAGAGCGTCTATATGGGTGATTTTTTCCTTTGGCAGACCCAGATCAGTGAACATGATCACATTCCCAAAATGTATATTTCCTATCATTTGGGTCAGTTCGCCAAGAGACGTTTCGATGAGGATGACCGTCTGGCTTAAAGATTTGGCCAGTGTGTCACGATGGTTTTTGGAGGCGCATAACAAGCCCCAAATGGATATGTTAGCTTGAATCTTCTTCATTTGAGCTAGCAGAGCATCTTCCATACTTTTAGCCCCAATATCAACCTCTTTGTCTTTGCCAGAGTGGTCATCATTTTCTTGGTTTGGCTGGTAGGCACGACTAGATCTAGTAAAGGGACTGACATTCCCGTCGACCTAGTTGGTCTTTTCGATGCTACTTTCTCTTGGGGCGAAGCTTGACCACTGCCTAAGATAGTGTTCCATGAGAGCATGTTGTAAATGAACTCTATTTTCTTTAGAGGTAAAGGAACAACGATGTAAGGCAAAGGCTTCTTATTTCTTTCAAATTCGGTGAGTACACAACTTTCTTCATCAGCCTCGATCATGTTGATTTGAGGCAATGGGTTATTTACCACATTTGGCCTGGGATGTGGCTTCTCGATGACTTTATCATTGATAAGATCCTGGATGTCATCCTTGAGTGTGTAACATTTGTCAGTAAAATGACGACTGTAGCGATAGTATTCACAAAACTTATAGTGATCCCAATGGGCAGGTAGAGGACTTGGAGGTTTGTAGTTCTTTATCGACTTTAGGACTCCTTGTGCCATTAAACCCTGCAGTATTAGGGACATGGGAGCATGCAGTTCGTCGTAGTGTCTGTTATTCCCTCTGTATGGGCCTCTAAAGTTCTTGTTAGCACCATTGTTTCCACCAATTGTATTGATGGATCTATCTATTCCGTAGGACCATGGTACATTACCATAGGTTTGGCTAGAAAAGTTGACTGGTGACATTGTTGTTGGAATGTTTCCAACAACGTTAACTGCTGCCCCTAATGATGTTTCTTTTCCTTTGAAATAACGGAATGAACTCGGGGGTGTATCGACCTTTAAATTCCTAGTGTGTATGTCTTCATCAATGTGAATTCCCACCTCCACTATGGCATTGAAGTTTCCATAAGGGAGATACCTCGTGTGTTCTAGGTATATTGGTTGGAGATTCTTTATGAACATTGGATTGGTCACTAACTTTGAGGTACAAAAAATGATCGGTCCATGAAGTGTCTTAAAAGATATATACATGATATTAACATGGTTGATGCATGGGCTAGGCTGGCTTACACACAGTTGGCCCCTCCTGAAGAGGCGCAGGGCGTGATAATTTCGGCCTAAGTTTTTGAGTTCTTTTTCAAAAACAAGGATACCCGAGCGTGTTTATTAGGGTTGAATGATAACAATTCGAAATATCTCTACATGAGTGCGAGTGTTTAAGTCATCTATTTTTTTTAAGAAGCATTTTGCGGTAATATAAAGCAGTAAAGAAAGCAAACTTTTTTTTTGTTGATTTTCTCGGCTTTGTTAGTTTGAGATTCCCCAAAAAGGAATGTAGTGATCGCGCGAGTTGGCGTTTCGATTAGATAAATAACTAGAAAGAAAAATGAGGAATTTATCTATTCTTATTAATTACATATTTGTCTTAATCCCCAAAATAAAATGGACAAGTAAATATTACATCATTAATTGCCCTAAGACTAATGAAATACAAATATATATATATATATATATATATATATATATATATATATATATATATAATAGGAATGAAAATAGTAAATTTGATACCTACCTCTTGAAGCGTGAGGGTTTATACCCGGGACAACTAGGCTTAGGCAGGCTTTCGAGTGTGCTCACTATGTCCTCTTCGGGAGAGAAAGTCTTTTGTTTGTTAAAATTTGGACAACGCGACTGTTTGTTTTTGTTGCTTTTCACGTCGGAATTTGGGCGGCGTAACTACTTGTTTTTGTTGTATGTCGTGTCTGGATTTGAGCGACGTAACTGTTTGTTTTTGTTGAAGATATCGTGCGTAGTGTCTGAATTTCGACGGCGTAACTGCTGTATTTGTGGCTTTTTATGATCGGGTTTAGGGAAAAACCTAATTGGGTTAACTAGGTTTCTATTTGGATAGAAGTTTAACAGGATTTAGAGAGGATTTCTTCAGTCTATTTGGGAGAAGAATTTTCTATAGCCTAACAGAGCTTCAGCGAGAAAGAGTTTCTACGTAAAATTTCTATATGTCTTTCTGTCCATGAGAACTTACACTACAAAAAAACAGGGCAACTGAAACAGATTTTTCGGTTGCAATTCAGGAAAATCGGTTTCAAATTGATGTTTGCAACGGAAAATGTCCGTAACAAAGTCCATAGCAATAAGTCTCGTCCCAAAATTGTGCAACCACTTTCTTGTGGTTGCAAAAACCTTGCAACGGAAAAAAGTAGTTGTAATTTCGGTTGCGATGTGTTTCCTAGGACATTTTTTTATATCCGTTGCAAACAACAACTGATTTATTTCTGTTTCTAATTTGCAACTGGTTTTTTCCGTTTCAAATTTGTTACACATATAACTAAACTAGCAACTGAATTTTTCAGTTTTTAGTAGGCAACCTAATTTGCAACTGGTTTTTCTGTTTCAAATTTGTTACACATAGAACCAACTAGCAACCGAATTTTTCGCTTCAAGCAGGCAACCTAATTTGCAACAGGTTTTTCTGTTTCAAATTTGTTACACATAAAACTAAAGTAGTAACTGAATTTTTCAGTTTCAAGTATGCAACCTAATTTGCAACTGGTTTTTCTGTCTCAAATTTGTTACACATAGAACTAAACTAGCAACTGAATTTTTCAGTTTCAAGTATACAACCTAATGTTTCGGTTGCAAAAGTCAGTTGTTGATTTGTAACTAATATCATGTATATAAATATTTATCAATTGTACCTCATTGGACATTTCATTTAAAATATCTTAAATCAAACAATTAAAGTCAACAAGCTTCAAACATTCAAAATGAATTGGCAAACTATCATACTAAACTGTCACACTGTTAAACTACATAAAATTGTCAAGTTGTCATACTTTTAAACTAAATAGGAGCTCGTGGACGATGCTTTGAGCCTCTTAAGTCCTCGAATTGCGCATCTCTTGGAATTGCAACTGGAAATCATTTTTCATTTGTTCAAATTTAGCCTCATATGTGGAATGTATTTGTGCTGTGACTTCATCCCTCATTTTTTCAACTCTTTCGGTCAACTTATCTTCAAACTCTTGGGTCTGTGTGAAATCTCTATTTGAACGCGTAGATGAGGAAATCGTGCTGCTACTTAAGATTTCTGATGCAGGAACCGATGAACCAAAGTCATACAAACGATTCTTTACAACACCATCTGATACATCCACCCAAGCTGTGGAATCAAAACCATCACCTTTCTTTCGAGCAGTATAATCCTCCTAAAATGTAAAAAAAAAAAAAAAGAATATTATAACTTTTCTATTTGCATTTTATAAATAATAAAAAGAGCATTAAGATCAAAGATACATCTTTCAATAGCGATCGAGTATAATTAAATGTTTAGAGTGAACTAATAAAAGTAATAAAACATTTAGATTAAACTCACAAAGATTTTTTTGGACTTAGCATCCACAAACTCGCCACTTCCTTGCTTTCGCTTGTGGGTTCTAAGGAAAACATCATCTTCTGTGATCACTTTGTCAGGATTCTTCTTTATCTGTAATGATAGAGAATAATAATTCCCTCTTATGTTCTATCACAATAAACAGAGTAACCTCAAAACATATTAAGTGTAGCAACCAAGATTATACTAAAATGCAGAGTATATCCACAAAGACTATATAGACAATAGATAAACTCTTACCATCACAAGCTCGTATCAAGATTATACATTCCATTCCTTGAAATAGTAATCTTTCATCTCCTCGGGTACTTTCTTCCATGTGAGACCATCCTCACCAACAACAAATTTTCCTTGAATTGTATTTGTTATTCCTCTAGTAACACAAAGAAACTTGATACCATCGTCCTGCTCTGGAACTACCAAGCTGAAAGAAAATTAGACCAGCTCAGACATCTAAAAGAAAAACATATTCCAGTCACTGTTAGCAATTATACCACAACAATCATTTCGCAAAGAGCCCAAGTGTTAACTCATATACAAGGCCTATTTTGTTTCTTAACTTGCTAACTTGTCAAAATGGGACTCTTCAAATGGACAATTATTTCTTCTTAGCTGTTCTTTTTGCTTACAAGGTGATTCTCTGATTAGTGAGCTTTGCTTTTAGCATTATTTTCAAACTTGAAATTGATTAAATTTGGTTCACCTCGCTTCAAGGTGGACACTTTTACTACATGGATCAACCTCCACCTCCAAGAAAAGGAAAGGAACCTGCACCACCATCGCCACCATCTCTACAAGAGGTAGGATTACTTAGATTGTTTTGGGCATGTTATGTTAAACTAATTGTTCATACACATGTTTCATATCATGTTTATTTTAGGTTAACCATATATCATGTTTCCATTATAAAATTCGGCCTAAGAAACTTTGAAAAATAGTTGGTTCACCTAAAATTAACCAAAAAAATGAAGGAAACCTGTTTGACATGGACATAACATCTAAATTTCCAGGTAACATTATATTTTTGATAAGAAGGATACAACATAATAGCCCAATCATTCTGATTTTTTTGAAGAAGTCCACATTACTCATGTACTAAGTAGAAGTGTACCATCTGACCATGGCTAATCTACTATATTTGTTGACAGCACAGTCCACGTTGACTAAGCCACCATTCAGTTTATAGGTACTAAGTCAATGACAAGGAGGAAATAAAAAAGCAGACACCTGCAAAAGGAAATACGAAGCTGGTAACTTCGTTTGTTTTGTTCTACCTTGAGAAATGAGTGAATACCCTTAAGTACTTATCTAGGAAAAATATACTGCACAGCAGAGTAATAAACACATAGCAGGATGTTTTCATGCAGTATAATATTGCTCTTTATACATTAATATTTCCCCAACTGATACATGGTTAAACATAAATTCTGCCGTTCAGGAAAAAAAAAATCTGCTGCGAAACGCAGGGCAGGTAATATCAAACAAATTTTTTTTTTTGATAAGATAATTATCAAATTATAAGAGGTCAGTGCAAACTACCACAAAAAGAATGGACCCTGCTATCCAAGATTCACTTTTAAGTGCTCATCATGAATCCACCCTCTTCTACTCTTTGAGAATACCTGGAACATGTATCCATATAGCGTACTTGTACATTTACTAAAAGATAAGGAAATTGTTCGTACATCTTTTTCTCTTTCCCAATTTATCTTCAGTTTTCATAGTTATACCTGAAAAGTGTCCCTTATAATAATGATGGTGGATGGAAAAATTCTGAGGAACCTTTGGACAAAGGAAAGACTGTTCCTAGAAACACAAGCAGCTGGGGTAATGCAGATGCAGGGAAGACTGCTGCTGATTCGTTGGGCAAAGGAGGAAATGGTGGTAATAGTCAAACCACTTGGGGCAAAGCTGCTGAGTCGCTACGTACTGATAATGGCAAGGGACATAAAGATGATTCTTGGGGCAAAGCTGTGGACAAGTCGAGCAGTAAAGATGGATCTGGTGGAAGCAAGTCAGCTTGGAATAGCTCTGCTACTGCAATTAAGCATTTTGATTTTATTCAAGAATTTTTGAAATTGTTATAAAATCAAATTCATTGACACTTTATGCCTTTATATAAGTTATAAATAAGACTTTCAATAGACTTATTTTAAGCCCCATCATCTGGAACATTTGGTGTGACAGGAACGAATAGGTCATCGACAAAAGGGAGTCTTTTATGAATGATTCTTTGTATAGATGTTAAGGCCTATATTTGCAATCTGACTTGCTCAAACTGTATATAGTTGATTCTTTACTTGATTTGTATAATACAACAAATTCTCAAACTGTATATACAGCTAGTAATGTATATATATTGGTATTTGCTTTGTAATCAAATTCCATTTACTAGGTTACGTGCTTTTGGGTGGAACTGCCTCAGCCTCAGCCTCAGCCTCACTGGCACCCTTGACACCAGAACTTGCAGCCACTTCTGGCTTAATCTCTTCCAACTTTTCCAGAACTTGAGGCGCTTCCGGTCTAGCTGTGGGTAGTCTTGAAGAGATCAATCTTAGCCATAACTTGATCACTGGGGTCATACCCGAAGAATTCGATAATTTCTCTAGGCTTCAAGTGCTCAATTTATCAAGCAATGCCATAACCACTTGATTCTCCCACTAGTTTCTCCAAGTTTTCCCACTAGTTTCTCCAATATCCATTCACTTGTTTCTTTGAACTTGAAAGGCAACCACTTGATGAGCCAAATCCCCGAGTCTTTGAACAGATTGCAAAATCTTTCGGTATTGAATTTGGGTGAAAATCGATTTGTTGGCCCGATTCCAGCCTCCATTGGAAACATATCTAGCCTTACCCTACTCGATTTATCCGAAAACAATTTCACCGGGGAGATTCCTAAATCTATTGTCAATTTGCAATATCTCAGCTCTTTTGATGTTGCTTACAATAATCTTTCTGGCAGTATCCCCTCCCTCCTTTTAGAAAAATTCAATTCGAGCTCTTTTGTTGGGAATATTCAGCTTTGTGGCTATAGTGTTTCGACTCCATGCCCTTCTCCGCCGCCTCATCAGGAGAAAAACCAAGTCGAAATGGAAGAACAGGAAATCGACAGTGTCAATGCGGTTCAGTTCGTGGGGGCGAAGTTAAATCGGTGGTGACAACGGTGGAAAACTTGTCCATTTCGATGGCCCTTTTGTGTTTACTGCTGATGATTTGTTATGTGCAACTGCTGAGATAATGGGGAAGAGTACTTATGGTACGACTTATAAGGCAACATTGGAGGATGGTAATCAAGTTGCGGTGAAAAGGTTAAGGGAGAAGGTAACCAAGGGGCAAAAGGAATTCGAAACCGAGGTTGCGGAACTTGGAAAGATTCGACATTCGAATATTTTGGCTATGAGGGCATATTATCTGGGACCTAAGGGAGAGAAGCTTCTCGTCTTCGATTATATGTCAAATGGCAACCTTGCTTCCTTCCTCCATGGTAAGAAATGCTCAACCATTTATTGATTTCAGAAGTGTTGCTTGAATTTGATCATTTTTGAATAACACACTATATATATGATGATTAACTTAAATGGGCCTTAATTGTGCACAGCTCGGGGCCCGATTAGTTGGCCAACAAGGATGAACATAATTGTGGGAATCACAAAGGGTCTCTGCTACCTTCACAACGAAGAGAACATTGTTCACGGAAACCTCACATCGAGCAATGTACTACTAGACGAGCAAAACAATCCCACGATTGCGGATGTCGGCCTCTCGCGACTCATGACAAGTGCAGCCAACACCAACGTGATAGCCACCGCAGGTACACAAGGCTATCGTGCACCTGAGCTCTCAAAGCACAAGAACGCCAACACGAAGACTGACTTGTACAGCCTTGGAGTGATCATGCTAGAGCTCTTGACAGGGAAATCCCCAGCGAGCGAGGGACGATGGGCTCGATTTGCCCCAATGGGTAGCATCAGTTGTGAAGGAAGAGTGGACTAACGAGGTGTTCGACTTGGAGCTCATGAGGGACGCGTCTAATGTAGGCGATGAGTTGCTTAATACGCTGAAATTGGCACTACATTGTGTCAATCCAACCCCAACAGCTAGACTAGAAGTGCCTCAAGTTCTGGAAAAGTTAGAAGAGATTAAGCCAGAAGTGGCTGCAAGTTCTGGTGTCAAGGGTGCCATCAAGGGTGCCAGGTTCCACCCAAAAGCGCATAACCCAGTAAATGGAATTTGATTACAAAGCAAATACCAATATATATACATTACTAGTCAGTATATACAGTTTGAGAATTTTTGTATACATTACTGACTTGTATTATACAGTTTATGAATGATTCTTTGTATAGATGCATATAGATGATAGGGCATCAACTACGTCAATGCCAATATGCAGTGAAGTCAAGTCGGCAGTCCAAGCTAAATAGCCATGATAGCTAAGCGAGTAAGTTGCCTAAATTCATAAAGAAGATTGAAAGGAAGAGTATGAGTAGGGCTCTCACTTTCACCTTTCACACTTCACTTGCAAAGATTTCTACAGAGGTCCTGGCTTAGACCTACAACGGATAATTCCTGCGACTCACCTATCCACTTCTATCTCCTCAATCCGGGAAGAAAGAATGAGAGCAACTTAGTCTAGAGAATGAGAAATTACTTAAGGATATAAACGAACTGAAGACTACATTGCTTGCTACCATGACTACGTGACTATGATCTCGAGTAAACTTTCCTGTGAGTTTGTGTGTTATATTGATGCTTACTATCATTTCAAGGTTCGATATGCTTATTCGAGTACCTGAACTATGGAATTCTTTTGGAGTTCAGACCAGGCTCTACAAACTCAGCTAATCATAGGTTGATTCTGGACTCTTTTCTCTGTGTAGGTAGTAGGAGTACATATGATAGTTTGTTGTTATAGATTATGGGGAATCGAGGCCGAAAAAGCGTAAACAGTTGAACTATGGAATTCTTTTGGAGTTCGCACTGTGCTCTACAAACTCCCCACAATCGTAGTAGCTCATTGGATCAAGTCAGTCAGAGAGTGAGGCCGAGAAGGACAACATATATTCAATCACACTTGATTTTAAATTCAGTAATTATCATACCTAAAAAAATGCATAATCCAATGTTCAGACTTCACCTAGATGCAGATTAATGGACAAATACGAACTTAAGTAACTAAACCCACATAAACAGCATATCAAATAAAGACTCTCAAATTACAGAACAGCATAATCGCTGCAGAACTAACCCAAAGTTGATGCTTCAATGCTGAATATAACTACAATTAGAGAAAGAAGATATGCCGGGGTAGGAAAGCATATTTTGCCTGACAGTAAACAGCATACAAAGGGCAACAAAACTCTCAAATAAAGACTCTCAAATTACATAACAACAATCGCTGCAGAACTAACCCAAAGCTGAAGCCCACCAAAAGCCCACACATCAATTTTTCTTTGTCCATATTTACAGCAAGTACACAATACTTAAGGGCCATGCCAAGAATTAGGACACCTATAAAGTTGAAGGATGAATTTTAGAGATGGAAGTTGTGGAAAACTATGACGTACCACTGGCCAAACAAAGCAAATAAAAAATAAATGCCAACAAAGCAATGGTGCACACCCATCAAACGAGGGCACCCCAACAAAACATATACATTCAACAATGAAACAATGGTGCACACCCATCAAACGAGGGCACCCCAACAAAACATATACATTTAACAATGAAACAATGGTGCACACCCATCAAACGAGGGCACCCCAACAAATTTACGTTCAAAACATAATATTAATTGAATTCATAAAAACACAAGAGAAGGAATTATATTAACTTACATGTTCCGGTGAATAATAACGGTATCCTCTGATCAGCATTCTCAGGTGGTCGCAGATCTATATTGTCACCACGACATCTCCTATCGACTGTGGACTCTGACTCATGTCCAGGCTCGCTACCACCGTCTGTAAAAGGAGTGCTTCCATGACTGCATTTAGAATTATGGGCTTCCAAATATTAAACTCTGCAACACCAACAACACTTGCAGAGTAGCTCTCATTTAAAAACCTGAGCCTCACTTTAATTTGAAAGAAAATGTATTGAGACTTACAAGATGCAAAGTGAAGAGTGAAGGAAAAGAAAATGTTTACGTTCATGTTCTTCTAAAATACTATAAGTAAATTCATACTACTTTTCCCACAACAACTCAAATAAGTGGTGAATTTAGAAAGAAAAAAAAACATGAACAATCCCATGTCACCACCTTCACCAGTTTTCACGAGTTTCTTTATACGAACACACTGATTACCTTATTAAATCAAATCAAATCAATGCATGAATCTTATATTCCCATTACCTTATCAAGCTCTAATTTCACTTTCCAAGCATTTTCTTCCAAATAACAACTAAAGAATCCCATAATTTCTGGAAAGAAAACACTTGTAAGGATCATGGTTGTGCATATTTCAAACTGAAAAACCCATCATTCACCATTTCATACTCCTTCCATAATAAGCCTTTCGTATAATATGGTTCAACTGTCAAATGCATAAAAGTTGTCCCCTGCCCTGCACATTGTACAAGGACAACCACATCTTTGTTGGACTCAGCTCATAAACAACCAATCCTGTCTTTCCTTTGACTCTCATCGAAACACCAGGAATTTTTTTTCAAAATCCCAATACAAATGATTTACAACACAAGTATCTAAGCACTAGGATGGAATCTGGGGATCCATCTCACTACCTCTAATTCTAAGGTTCCCACAGATAGTTATTTAAATCAATGTTTGTATTTTTTTTCCTCAACTATTTTTCTGTTGTTAGGATACAGTAGGGTATAGCTACAAAATGAAAAAAGGAATCAGATGGCATCATCATCGATGGGATATGGAAGATTTAGTGCAAAGATTTCCTACCAATCCTAAGCTTCCGGGGAGAGGATCCAGATATTACCTATCCAATCCTAGCAATTTCATACATCTTTCTGCAGAAATCATAAAGAATATGACTCCTCGAGATTCCAATATTCTAGTGTAATAGGGTACATAAATTTGTTACACCTTTTCTTACCTTCGCAACCTGAGAAACTCTTCATCCTTCTGCCTCTTCTAAGAGCTCAGACAGTTGTCTCAAATCAACTCAACCTCTGTCCCAATTACTTGCAATCGACTACATAAAATCCTTTTCGCCATTGTCCAACGCAAGGTTATACTGTTATACATCTACCAACAGTCAACTCATCTCTTTTAGTAGTTTAGGCAGTTAACTCCCATGCCTATCATTCCTTTGACTCCCATCTAAAAGCAGAAACTTTGACAAAATCCCATTAAGCTTCATATGTACATATGATATGATGCAATTATCTCAGCTCTAGAAGATGTCAAATCAGTGAATTAGGGTTCCCATGTGACAAAAGGAAGGGCCAAAAAAACATCAAGATAAGGGGTAGAGAAACATCAATTGTATGCAGTAAACCGATAAATCATAAGTTATTCCACCTACCATAAGCAACAAGAATCAGAAAGTTCTTTATGCTACAACAGCCTCTTACATACAGATATGAAAAGCCTAGGAGAAAAATAAGTATACAAGGAGGGAAAAATAGGCAGAACTCCCTGTGGTAACCTGATTGTGGGATTCACTTCCATATTTATTTATTTTTGAGTTTCACCTTATTGTGGTATGTAAAACATAGCTTGAGGACCTTTGGTCTGGTTGCCGTCAGTTACATTAGTAAAAAAGTAACAAAAAGTGTTCTGACTATCACGTGATGAGTAAACAGACACATATAACCCTCCACACACAAAATGACAAAATTGGCCATATATAAGATACATTAGAAAATTAGAAAGTATATATTTTAATTATTAAACTACATTTATTTACCAAATAATCCATATAGTACTAACACGATACATCTCCTTTCTTCTAACTCTTTTCAAACCATTAACTCCACCACAGTACCAACATCAACAACCGAGTTGGGTAACACAGTTTTTTTTATAGGTAAGTGTGACCCTTTGCGTGGATTGGAACCAAGGACCTCAACGCCTATGCCTGAGTGCCCTTGCCATCTCTCCCACCCCTTGGGATTCGTTCTGTTTTAAACTGAACTAGATGGGTGTTTGGTTCGATCTTTATCTATGAGAGGTGGCGACCAACGGATAATATATGTTTTAAAGTGAACAGAACAACAAAATTGTATAAACGGTTAATTTTGAAGATGAAAACCCCCCAGCTAAAAAAAGGGTACCAAATTTAATTTACTAGCATCAAATTTTGGCTTCAACATTATGCATCTAAACAAATACAAAGAGGCTGCAAGCTTGTGACATCAACTCAGAAGATCCCTGTAACAAAATTAGCAGCAGTGGAAAGTGTTGGTGTCTTTGGGCCGCCTATCTCGGCGACTCCCCATCATCTCCACTAGTAAGCCGGTGGCTTTGACGAAGCCTAAGCGATGTGGTTGAGGAGAGATGGCCTAAATCGAAGAGGCCACCCTTATTGGAAGGGCATACCTCATCAAGCAGCAATTTTATTTTAAAATTAAAATTAAAAAACAGGGCTCAAAACAATTATTTACCAATGAGAACAAATAATCACAAAACCAACAATTGCAGCCCTAAGAAAGTTTCATTCATGATGGGAGAGTTCATATTCAGGCATATAAGCATATTAATTAAGGTTATCAATGAAGTACCTTGTTCAATTCGGCGGAGAGGGAAGAAGATGTATTTGGGCGTCGGAGGAGAAGCCGGCATATCGAATTTCGCCTGAAGTAGACGCAGCAGTGGAGAACAGACGCAATGGTCGGAGGAGAAGCCGGCAGCTCGAATTTCGCCTGGCAGAAGTGGAGCGTAGACGAGAGAAGACGCAGTGGACTGGAGAGAGAGCGAGAAGAGAAGAGAAGGGGCAAAACGGTTTCACTACAAGAAAAAAGCCATTTTGCTACGAAAAATTTCGTCGCCAAAAATACCACTTTGGTCGCTAAAACCCTTTGACGACGAAATCATTTTGGTCGCATCTTCGTCGCGTATGCAACGTCGCTAAAGGGTATTGGCGACGACAATGGTATTCGTCGTCAAATGAAGACATTTGTCTACGTATTCCACTGTAGCGGATACATGCATGAATTTCGTCGCAAAAACGCCATTCGTCGCAAATGCAATGATAAATAACTACAAATTTATCGTCGCAACACCTCAAGTTTTCACTACAAAATATATTTTGTAGCCATTGCGTTAGTATATAACTACGAAATAATTCGTAGTCGATGGGTTGTTGTTTAATCACGAAATAATTTGTTGTTGATGGTTTTCTTTTTAACTACGAAATAATTCGTTGTTGATGTATTGTTATTTAACTACGAAATAATTCGTAGCTGTTGGATGTTATTTAACTATAAAATTATTTGTAGTTGTTGGGTTATTTTTAACTATAAAAATTATTTGTAGTCGATGGGTTATTTTATAACTACAAAATAATTTGTAGGTAATGTGTTGTTAGCCTGTGGGTTTGTTGTTTCACTACAAAATTATTATGTTGTTTTTCATATAACTATAAAAATATGTAGATGGCTATCCTGTAACATATGTTCATTATGCATATTTATTGAAGACCATCATATTATAGATTGAAAAACATTTATACAACTCTGTTCATGAATGCACCAATACTAATCTGCAATACACATAATGTGAATCCTACCATAAACACACCAATGACTAGGCAGTTATATAGCAATTCATTGTCTAAAAACAATAGAAACTAGATTCGCTTCAAAAATTATGTAAACCACCTATTAACAAAAACAAAAAAAGACGTCCGTCTCGTCTGGGTAGTCAGTCTTTCAACTTGCAGATAAACCTCATGCGTAATTCTTCACAGATAGAAAAGTCAGCTATATCACAAAAGTCATATATACCAAGTCCTCTGGTACCTCAAGGTGACCTAAAATCTGCAAAAGTAAATAGGGAAAGTGAAAAGTGAAAATGACATACATGATATATATATATATATATATAGAGAGAGAGAGAGAGAGAGAGAGAGAGAGAGACCGACCAACAAAAAGGGACAAATAATAACACAACCAAAGCTACAACACATGCACTCACTAGTTTATGTAGTGCAAGTTAATAAGGTGAAGAAGTGGGTTGTTTATGGGCTGAAAGTAGTTTAAGAAGACTGCAATATCTTCAAACCAAGATGGAGATGCATCACAGATGACAATAATGGACTCACAACATCTTCAAGCACTACCCTGCAATATGAGTACATGATTGAAACTTTCCGGCAGGACAAAATTGCAACAGCTCAGACAAAACTCAAACAGAAAATTGCAGCACGACAAAATTGCAACTGCTTAGATAGAACTCAAGCAGAAAATTGTAGCAGCACCGACATAACTTCCAAAGTGCAATAACAAGCTAAGGGATTTTGTGCCAATTTGGGTTGAGAACAACACTAAACCAAAGTGCAAACCCATTGCTTAGTTTATAATTTGGTTGCCATCAAAACCTAATCAAAGGCATGACTGATATGAGCGCGCCCTTCTAGTTTCACAAGCAATGAATTACTAAACCAAAGTGCAAACCCATTGCTTAGTTTATCCTCTTAAAATAATCCAGCATAAAGGTAATCATTTTTTGCCATCCATATAAGAAATGTTCAAGGATCAAGCAAACATATCAACAAACTAAAGTAGAAAGCAGGAGAAAAGCCTATTTCATGATGGCAGCAAGGAATTTTATGCAACAAAATCTTGACAACCATTAAGAAGAAGCAGAAGTAAGCTTTCCCCAATTCCATATAGACTCAATTCATTATTTGGGGCATAACGTAAGATTATGATTAGTCAATTCATTAAACATCCCACCCTTGTTTGATACTTCAAAACTAACATGCAAAGGAGAGAGAGAGAGAGAGAGAGATAGCAGAGAAGAAGATGAAGAAGAATAATAAGAATAGACATACTAACCATGAACTAGGTAGAAGCATTCCTCTCCTCCATCAGCTTTATAACCATCTCTTCCAATTTTTGAATTTTATCTCCTTGGTATTGTATTTGCTCTTGTTGTGATTGAATCTTATCTCCTTGGGTTTGTATTTGTTCTTGTTGTGTTGATACAATAGACTCCAACTCTTCTTCTCTCACTTTAGAAGAGGCACCCCAAAGTGGGTTGGACTTCTCGGCCTTGGGCCAAAACCAAGACTGTGTATGCGCCCGCACCTTTTGCCGAGGACAATATCTGCGATATCATCAGGCGCCATATCTGGATATGATTCCTTCACATTTAGCATACGAAATTGCAAGTTGAAAAACCATTAATATATTGATCACTCAAAAAGAAATATAGTACTTCAAAGAGGAATGATAGACCATAAATATAACAAATAAAAATAGTTAATATCAGTGACATAATAGTTTTCCAACTTACATATATATATCCTTGGTCGCGCTCGTCTTGAAATCGTCAAGCTTCAGAGCCCCCATAACATTTTCCAAAAAAATCTACTCTGTTAGGGTTCCCCTATGATTGTAAATTAAGCTATTTTAGAGTCTCATACAAATAAAGAGCAAATGACACTATGGGAAAAAATAAGTACCATTTCGTTGGCTACCACATATGACATGGAGCCCGTCACATGATTTAGCTCATTCTTGGCTCTATTTTTTGCATTCTTGTCACATTTTTGTTGTATATAAAAAAACTAAGTAATGGACCATGAAAAGTAAAAGGAGAAAAATAAATATGCAATACAACTAATATCAACTAAGAAGTACATACTTCCAATTTTGTGAAATATTAATAAACTATTTACGCTAAGTGTAAGAAAAAGTCATAGAAAAATTTAAAAGTACCGGTATTCTTCATTTTCCCACATACCACACCGAATCACCCAATCATTTTCCACTATTCCTTCAGAGGATTCTTGCATGCCTCAAAGATATGACATGCCATCCCCGATCATCATCTTCCACTTCTTATGAAGCCTCGCAAACATGATCCCTAAACGGCCGGCAACAATTGTATCTATGCACCTTCGACGTGTGGCCCATCATCAATCAAATTAAATCGTCCTGTTACAAATAAAGCATTCGCTTGAGCTATGTAGGAAGAGAATATATTGAGCAAAATAAATAGTAAGAAAATGTTTCATAATTAAAATGTGCACCTTGATGCGCCATATATAAGATTCTTTTCTGCCCTCAAGTTTCTTGTAAGATATTGTTCCAAGAGGTATAATGCTACGGCAATTATTCCAAGCTCATTGGAGAACTTTGCAGACGTTATCCTATTCACGGCCTTCCTTTGATTCGGGAATGTGGACGTGAATCTTGCCGTATGCTTTAATGTACCTATCTAGTCCTTTCCCTTTTGTTTTCCCTCGTGTTACTAACAAAGCAAATGAAATTAAATTGTGAGATAAAACTATTTCTTTTTTTTCAAAAAAAACAATAATACATTTTCAAACAAAGATCCGCATCAACGTATCGTACATTTATTGAGTAAGACCGCTTTGGCCACAACTAGAAGGTCGAGCATTTGACCCTTCGCTCGTCAAAGCAACATCTTCAACCATACATGAAATAGAACCACAGTAGAAGAATCAAGTACTAGTTTAGAAGCCAGTTTTTGTTAGTGAGGTCTAGCTACAAACTTATTAAATGAAATGGGCTGTGTTGGATTTTGATGATTATCATTATCGACCAAAACTTCATTCTTTTTGTTTTTCATAGTGTGCTTTATTCTGGTACTTTTACTATTCCCAATGAATGATTGAGATGATCGTATGATATTCTAGCTTTGAAACCGAAGGTTACCGAATGTTATTTATCCTTTTTTTCTCCCCATAAACTGCTCACTTTTCTGTCAATACTACAAATGGTCATCCACGCTTGCAGATAAAGATAGGGAGCTGGGAGATGCACACACAGAAATCAAAGCATTGAAGTACTCTGAGCGCCTCAAAGAGAAGGCAGTTGAAGAGGTACTACATTATGATATTTGTACCTATAGATTTCTTGTCGCATCCACGTCTCAGTATACATATTATATGCATGTAAGGAGGGCTTCGTAAAGGCATGTTCCAGAATGTGCACCTAATTCAAGA
Source organism: Codonopsis lanceolata (assembly GCA_013146195.2). Taxonomy (NCBI): domain Eukaryota; kingdom Viridiplantae; phylum Streptophyta; class Magnoliopsida; order Asterales; family Campanulaceae; genus Codonopsis; species Codonopsis lanceolata. The sequence goes on from CM028381.1 coordinate 76,626,821, forward strand.
TAGTAAATGCCTTCATCTAGAGTTTGTAAACCCAAACTTTTGTGGGGAAACCATTGTGGGACAAATCCAACCCCAATCTTAATGTAAATAGGACTCTTTCATAACTCAAAAACTGCATAAATTCTAAACACCCGAGGGAATTTTGGCACAAACTTCTAACGATGACTTATGTGACTTATAAGCCTTCTAAGTCAGGATCCTTCCTCTGCTTTTCCTTTTAAGTTTTCTGTTTCAGAACCTAGAGCTTAAGAAGATAAATGACGATAAGAAAGCTGCTTTGGCTGCACAATTTGCTGCAGAAGCCACCCTTCGTAGAGTTCATGCTGCCCAAAAAGATGATGAGATGCCTCCTATTGAGGCCATTATTACTCCATTGGAGGCAGAGCTAAAGCTGACTAGGATGGAGGTAATCTACTTGGCCCATTATGACCCAATAACTTTGTTTTTGTTTTTTGTTTTGATCGATTACTTTGCATATTACCATGGTTTATTGCTACTGATATTATATGATGCATTGACTGAAGAAAGTTGTATCATTATTATATGATGTCCCTATTGCTTTTGAAAATCTGCATCTCTGTTGTAAAGTTTGATAAATCTCCTAGTTAGACAATATAAGATTCTGATACTGGTTAATAGCTGAATGCTTATTTTAACTACTGTTAATTTTGTTGCCTTATTATCACAAATGGCACTTATGTGTTGCCTTTCATCTACTGCTAATCTTTTTTTCTTGGTGGTGCAGGATAGAAGAACTTACGTCAGACTGTCTTGAAGAACAGAAACTTTCAGCTACTCTCTGCGTTAATTTGGAAAAGAAGGAGAATGAAATTTATAAGTAGGTAGTTAACTAACTATATTAAGATGTTTTTCTGTTTTTTTTTTACTTTGAGAGTTTGCAAATTTAATGAGACTGACAACAGATTGTTTTTCAGTCAGCCGTAGTTTGTTTGAATGCTAGAGCTGGATTACAATGGTTTATTGCGACTGCTAATTATATGATGGATTGACAGAACAAAGTGTTATATCATTATTACATGTGTTGTTGGTTCAGATTTTCAGATACAGGGTTTTTCAACATGCATGCTCTAAATCTGTATTGTTTTCCTGGTGGTATGTATTTTTCTCTTCTCGCTTCATAATATGGTAAATAGATGCTCCATCTACGTCCTAAAATTAGTGAAACTTGCTAGAAGTAACTAGACACTTATTTGGGAGAGAAAGAAATAAAATCATAAGTATTCAACAAAAGACGACACTGTTTAATCTCTACTCAAGATTATGACTATGTTTTGTACAAGAATGCACACATTTGGGTTAAAATAGAAAGAGAGAGAGAGAGAGATTTTGGCAGTCCAAATTCAATTTCATTTCACTATTTTTGTTCGTGTTGAGCTAGACTAGTCGAGCAGTTTTGGGCAGCTTTGTGCGTGTATACAGGGCTGTTGCGGGGCTGTTTCGGAGTCATTTTTGGGCAGCCTAGTCGAGCAGTTTTGGGCAGCTTTGTGGCTGATCGAAACTGGTGTTACAAGTCTAGATTAAGGGCTGTTTTGACAGGGATTATTGAGCAGGTTCGTGGCTGAAGTTGGAGCGTATTTGAGCAGGTTTTGGGCAGATTGGGAAGTAATATGTTTGGGTATGTTGCAGCAGATTGGTGGCTGTTTTAATTGTTCAATAAGGTTGGGTTTGGGGTTAATTTGTAAGGAGACACTGTTAACTAATTGAACAGATTTTTAGAAGGCTATTGACGGGTTTGTAGGACTGTTTTGAGGATTAATTCAGCCTAGAGCTGATCCGAAATAGTTGGGTAGATTTGTGTTGTTGGTTCAGATTTTTGACGCCATATCATAAACATACATCTGTTGGACGACTTTTTCAAAGTAAGTACCCAATGCATCTATTTAATACCATGGCTATCAAAAACAAATGTACTGTAAATGCATGACTGCTCATTGCCCTTTCCTGCATCTGTTTCCTTAGGCTCTCTCATTTAGAAAGACAGATTCCACTAGTACTTGGCTAGATAGTTGATAATACTCAAAATACATGCACAAGAGAACAGGAAACTGAAATCTATGCAATGAAAAAACCACTAATCCTTAATAGAAAAATAACTGATATCCTACAAGTCGAATTAAATTGATCTCATTACTGCATTCCCTTCTCCAAATTCAAGTGGTAGGGTTCTTAAACTATCTGGCATTCGTGGACTTGATTGTACTTCCAAGTTCAAACTGATTTTGTCATGACTAACTAAGTGCCAAATATTCATTCATGAGAATATTTACACAAAACCATACAAATGGACTTAATTGATTTTGTGATATCTTGCTGCTGTCACAGTGGATTTGGGCTGCTATCAAGTAGTACCAAAGTGTTTGAACTCAGACCATATTTCTTAGTTTAATCCCACTTCAGAGTTGAAACACTAAGATGTTAATTGCTTTCGAGCAAGCGCTCCTAGATCAAATATAGTACTTGGAACCCGAGAACTAGGAAGTAGAGATGGAAATATTGTTCACAATAGAAAACTCCAAACGGAAGCGGACATAAGAAGAACAATTGCTCTCTTTGCAATTGTGAAAAATCCCAACAGTCTAAGGTGAGTGAAATGACTCTTCTTTCATAGCTTATTGCAAGAATGCAAGGCTTATAGTCAAAGAGGGCCCGGGGTTCAAGCCGACAATTCCAAGGTTTTACACAGAACTAGCAGAGACTACAATAAACACAAAACATAGTATATCAAGATAACCCACTTGGAATTAAACAATTAAATAACTCAATAAACAATCCTACATGCAATTAAATATTCCAAATAAGCATAAAAGGGAACACTTGATTAAACAATTACTATATGGAATTGCAAGTAAACGAAAATTAATTAAACAATCTGATTAAACAATTACTTTATGGAATTGCAGGTAAACACAATTAAAATTAAACAATCACAAATAGAAAAGTCAAAATATGAAATTGCAGTTCATCTTACCTTCACAATTTTTCTTGAAATTGCAAGTAAACCCACTTTAGGCTTCAAAATCTGCAACAAAAAATAATTTTAGATAGATTATTATCATCCCTTTTGTGTGTGTTTGCGAGAGAGATGAAGAGAATAGAAGCGAAAGAAAGGAATGTTTGTGTGCGTATTTGTGTGCGTGTTTTGTGAGGGAGAAAAAGAGAAGAGAAGGGAGAGGGAAGGAGAGGAGAGGAGATGAGAGGAGGGAGGCGTACGAGCTTTCTCGCCGATCTGGCGCCGTTGGAATGTCGAAGAGGTTGCGTGGTTTTTGACTCTTTGATCATCTTTACAAACCTGATAAAATTATGGTTCTCGATGAAACCCAAGTATAGCTAAAATTAACCCTCTGCCGATGGGCTTTATTTTGTAGTCATTGGGCCAAAATTGCCGGTGACTGTATTTGGATAAATGGCCGCGAAATATTAGCGCCTAATTTTTCACTTTCATTTACCTACGAAAAGTTTTTTGTCATTATTAGACCGTGTTTTTCACGTAAATTATTTTTGTCGCCAAATAAGTATTTATTAACTACAAAACTTATATTTGTAGTACAAACATATTTTTTAACTATGAGCTTTAATTTGTAGATAAAAATATCGTAATTCATCATTTTCTTGTAGTGTTTAGGTTATTAATTAGGTTGACTATATGTAAAAACATAAGTAGTAGGATTAGACTTATTTTTATAATTTAATAAAATAAAAATTAATTATGATTAATTGCAACCGGTTGCTCGGGAGAATTTGAAACGAAAATTTATCTGCTTTTAAAATCCTTTGCAAAATTGGGGTTTCTTCCCCTCCAAACTTTCTTTTGCCCAAACATAATCTCAATTTTTTAAGTTCTAAATATAAAAACTGATATTAATAAATTACAACCGAAATTAAAACAAAAAATTGGAAACAGGTCATCTGCTTCAAAAATCATTGTAAAATTAAAAGCGTGCATTCTTCCTCCAACTTTTCCCCAAAATGATGCAACAAAATAGTTTTCCATTGCAATATGAGTTGCAAATTAATTTTGCACGCCAATTTCGAGTACTTTATATGAAACTCCGATTTCAATTCGGCAAGAAAAATATAACCGAAATTGAAACAAAATTCTGAAATGTAAAGTCTTTATCTGCTTTCAAAAACCATTGCAAAATT